>CM062805.1:710701039-711301039 GCA_031772625.1 Pinus tabuliformis | reverse complement strand
CCGCAGCTGCATCAGTTGATACAATTTGGGATGTTAACGGCTGTTCATACATAGTTAACTGACCCAAAAGTTGTCCTAAAGAATCGACGGGTACTTGAAAATAATCAAGATCAAACAGAGCAGTAAAATGAGGAGTATGAGGGTAAAGATAAAGCCCAGTTCCAAAGTGGAATGGGGTTCCAGCTGTAGAATCTTCTTCCAATTCTTCCTCTACAATAATCAAACCAGGTGGAAGAACTTCACCATCTGGTCCATAAAAGATTTTTGGTGTTGATAAAGTTGAAGTTTCAGTAGTTACTGATGTCTGAGGGGTAATCGGTTGATTGTCTTCTGGTAAAGTAACAACTTTTGAATGTTCAAATTTGAAGTCTAGATTTTCGAGTAAAAGAACAACAATTTCAGAAAGATGTTCCTGAACAACTTCAGGTTTAGATGTAACTTCTGTTTGAACTGTGATAGGTTCTGGATTAACTTCTGGTTGAACTAATTCAAGTTCAGAAGTAATTTCTTGTTGAGCAACTTCAAGTTGAGGATCAACTTGTTGTTGAACAACTTCAATCACTGTTTCACTAGGATCAGTGCTAATGTCCTCAAGTAATTGTGAAACTTCTTCTTCAAAAACGGATGTACCAGAAATATTTGGAGTAACTGGCGTCTCAGTACTAACCGAAATAGATGTTTCAAGTAACTTAGATGAAGAACTAGGAGTTCTTGATGTACTTGACTTAGTTAAGTGAGACTGCTTTGACCGAATAGGTGTAGCTTCGAGCGACAAAGGCAGTTTACTCATTGTTCTCTACGAACAATGGGGTAAGGGTTGATGTTCCGCCATGATTTCTAATTAATTTTATTATCAAAAAAGAAATAAACAAAAAGGGGTAAGCTAGGCAAAACGTTTACCAAGCAACAGTGAACTGCAGAATACCTCCTGGCGAATCAAGAAGTACGGGCAGGCAATCTTCCCAAATGCATTGTTCGGTGTATCACAATGTACAAGATAGCCGACTCGGTTATCTAAGGATGGATAGCAACCTAGTATTGTCCTCCCATATATACCCGAAGGTACGTGGAGGCCCAATTCGTATAAGCGTTGTCTAATGCAAAACCACATAGTGAGATTATTCCCATATACTTTACGTACTGTAACACCGCCCTATATACCCGAATGTACGTGGAGGAGCTACGATATACTCATGTACATGGAATGAGGTATCACACTCGGGATGTATTGCAGACAAGTTAGTGACAATTGCTTTGTTTTACGACGCCGGAACACGTCTCTAGCCTAGAACCACTAAATGTTCTTGTTAATGACAATGCTCCATTAGGTAAACTGATGTTAATTTTAAGTTGATCTTGCTTAGGAATTTGAATTTCAAGTTCACCACGTGATGTATTCTGAAATTCCTAGGAACGCAACTATCATGACAAGCATTCTTTCCATTCAATTTCACGATGAAAATCCTAGCTACTTAGGGATAGAGCAATCAGATTACTTTCAATCAAAGAGCAAAGAGCACAATCTAATGCAATTTCCCTACACTATTCCTATGAGCACACACAAACTTTTTCATTGCAACATGCATGTATTTCTTTTCGATTTCCTTAATGTGAATATGAACAAAAGGAAATATGCACATACAATCAATCAATCTTTCATAATAACGAAGACTTTTACAATAGTTCTGATTCGAAGGAAAAAAAATACTTTAAGACACTTTCTTTCAAATGAAGATTAATCAACTATATTCTAACTTTGACTATAGATTGACAATGACAAAGAAAAAATTAAAGAAACATTAATCAATCAAATCAAAGTAGGGCTAGACAAGGAGATAGAAACTTGTTCTCTGAGGCATAAAATTCATTGATCAATCAGCAAACAAACAAGGAGATAAAAATTGGCATAAACACATTAGGTGGGAAACTGACCCTAGGAGGATCAACGCAGCCCTGAATGGGAGACAGTGTGCTTCAAAGCACTGTCCCTAAGCCAGGGGTTCTCTGCAATGCATTGTGTCCCTCACAAGCCTGCATTGGTGATAGTGAGCCATTTCAAAAGGTATTTTGACACAGCTTTGACCAATTTTTCAATGCAAATAGCTGAATTACAATCTATGAACACAAGTAAGGCCTGCAAGGATGTCCTAGGAGGTGAATAGGCTACTAGGAAAGAAGATCTTCCCCGATGGAGTCGCCAATTTTTTTTGGAGAATTTGGTATCTACGAATAAATACTAATTCCCTAGATAAGTAGCTATATCTAGAACAACAATTTAAAGTGGTTTAGTCTTTTCCTATAAGAAATAGATAAGATGAGAAGGTGAGAAGACCTACTTGTAGTTCCTCTTTCCTCTTGTCTCCTTTGTATCGATCCTGTCACTCCTTCCCATACTTAATATGCTTGAGAAGTACCTGTAAACACAACAGAAAACAAAGATCCAATCAAAGCAAACGATCTATTGAATATAAGTGAAAGGAATCAGATACAATTCACACATATAAGCATTATAAAGTAGTACAAACATATGGGAGAAAGGTTCAAACACTTTATTGAATAGAAGAAGGAATTACAACCATTGGTGTCTGATTCAAAGCCATTCCTCCAGCTTGGATCCCATCCACATCACATCAAAAGCATGACAAACTTGTAGTATTATAATACTTGCTTCAAAGCCAAATCTCATAGCAACATTATCTCTTTACAATTCAACATAATCTAGCCCCTGATCACTTAGATGAGTGGTCAATTTATAGGAAGATGAAGGAGGTTTCGTCATAAATGGTGGCATTGAATGGCCTTCCATACTTAGAATAGGATAGGATGCACCTTAACTCATTCCTCATCCATTTTCGAGCTCATATGAGTTGATAAGTGAGGGAACCTTCTAGATGACTCCAAAAGATAAGAATATTTCCCAAACCCTATGTGAATTTTGCTCAATCTCGCCCAGTGCAGGTGAAAGGAAGCCTAAGTGCTCTGCAGAGCACCCTGGCATGGACTTAACTGCTCTACAGTGCACCCTTACATGGGCCTACTTGCATTGGTCCCTCTAGAGGCTATTTCTGGATGTCTTCAAGTCATGAAATTGTCTAGGAAGGAGGCATTCAAAGGGGTGACTTGTTTAGGGCATGTAGCAAATGAAATTAGGGTTTGATGAGCCCTAAAATACTGATCTGGATGATGGGATTGATGTGCCCAAATGGATCTGTAACATAGGCAATGAAATCAATTTCTTGAAAAAATAAATTGTTGAATTGAAGAAGAAAACGGTAGAGATAGAAAAGGGAAAGAAAGTGGAAGAAGTATTAATTGTTGAAGACTTTGAAACAAAATCTCTCTACTCAACCAAGAATCCAAATGTTGAAATCTATGAGGGTAATGATTTATCAAGGTTAAACTCTATGAGAGGTCTCACCATCCAGAATCAAAACTTTCATATTATTATTAATCTTGTCATTCAAGGAGAAAAGTTTTTCTTAAAACATCAATTGATAGTGCCTTTGACATAAATTTTTTGAACAAAAAGGAAATACCTGATAGGTATTGGCAGAAGTCAAACAAGGAAATTATTGGAATCGGAGATAAACAGTTGAATCTCCAATATGAGGTGCTAAAAGAAACTCTTTGCTTTAAGGATTATTGCATAAATATGAAATTTGTAGTATCAAATATCCCTATTGACTGCATATTGGGAACACCATTCTTAGCAGTCGTAGAGCCACATGGGTCTATTAGATTGAAAAATGGAAAAGAATGATATTTCATAACAACTCATGCCAGCAATAATAAGCCTCTCAAGATCACTCTTCCATTTGTTTCTTCACCAAGAATATCTACAATGGTGCAAGTGATGGAAGATCTAGTAAAAGTTGAAAATAGGCTATAAGATGTTAAAAATGAGAAGGCTAACATAAAGGTTGGAGAAAGGCTAGCACAACAATATGTTCATGTTGAAAATTCAATAGGGCAATGATTACAATTAATTCTCTTTACTTGATAACTGCTTATTATTCTTTTTACTTATTAGCCTTGTTCATTATTATAATATGTGTGAAGCATAAAAAAACTACCAAAATCAAGAAGAAAAATGACACAGTATATGGGCTGCAAGCCAGGGCCAAAACCTCTCCTATATAGAGGAAAACCCCTAAATCTCTTCTCTTCCTTATAGATTATTCAATTGACCAATTCCATGACCTTAAGACTAAGACCAATACCCTTCAAGACCAAGAGAAACCTCTTCGAATGATGTGCTAACATTGATATATTCAAACCTAGTAAAATCTCTTCCCGTAACACCTTTTCGACCTCGTATTGCAAGATTTTTGGCCTCCTACTATAGATCTGAAATTTTGGCCTCCTTGCAACTGTTGCTGCTAGATGTGGGAACTTCGATTTTCTTTTAGAGCCCTCTTCTAACCTTTGATTTCCTTTCCATGACTTATGGAGCTTGAAAGTGACCCTTGATGACCTTCGCTTGACCTCTTCCCCTTCTTTTCTCCAAGATCGAACTTGTAGATGGATACCCTAGGTCTGTTGTAGAACCCTGGTCCTCTTTAGCACGTGTGAGAGAAAGACACCCCAAACATAAGTCTCCTTCATCCTTCTTCCTATTCGCTGCCTCTTCCTTCCTCTTCCTATGCTAGAATGAGTGTTGAGTGAGTGTGCTTCAAGGAGGATGAGTCCTCTTCCATTTATAGGCTCTTCAAAGGTGGACATGGCTCTTCCTTTAGGCCAACTTGCTAGTTTCCAGGCCAAATTGGTCTTGGAGGGAATTCCAACACTTTTAAAGACAAAAATAATTTTCTTTACAAATTACAGTGTGCCTAGTGGTGTCTTCAACTTATGACAATGACTCTTTTTTCTTGACCCATGACAAACCCTAGAAGCACTCAATGGGTGCTTTACCTATAAAATAAAATACCTTGAGCATGAAACCCATGCTCCAATAATAATAATACTAATTTTATTTTATTTCAAAATTTACAAGAATAAAAAATACATTTCATACTTATGAAGACTTAACCTAGTTACACATTTTTCAATAGTTCAGACATAAATCCAAAAACTACAGCATAAACTTAAGGCTGAAGTATGTGTGGAAGAACCTAATGCCTTTTGGCATCGAAAAAAAATTATGTGGAATTTCCATACAAAACTGAGTATATTGGTAAACCTTACAAAAGTCTTTTAATTCCTATGAATGAAGAATATAAAAGGTTGTGTCTGAAGGAAATTTAAACCCTTCTACATAGAAAGACAATTTGGGAGTCCAATAGTCCCTAGAACTGTTATGGATTTTATGTTAATAAACATTTAGAGAAAATATTTGGGGTACCTTGCCTGGTTATGAACTACAAACCCATCAATATTATTATGGTCGATGATACCTACCTAATTCCACACAAGGCATGATTAATTTCCAGAATAGAAGGTGCTAGAATCTTCTCCAAATTTGACATAAAGTTAGGTTTTTGGAAAGTCTTAATTAAGGAGGAAGACAGATTAAAGATTTCCTTCAGTGTGCCTGTAGGACATTATGAGTGGAATGCCATGCCATTTGGTTTGAAAATGTCCTAAGTTAGTGCTTTGTTAGTGAAAATAAGCCACAAGAAGATTATGGATTTCGCTGGGTATTTAAATTTTAAGATATGTATTCATCACCAAATATGTGGATTTCTTTTGCTGTTAACTCCAAATACCTTGTATCCTATTCTTGGCTCATAATCCCATGTCAAATTAAATGACCATATTATCTAGTCCTCCTCATTTTTTAGTCTAATAAAACACTTTCTTATGTTTTCCATGTTATTCCTCCATGTTTCAATATCTCTTCCTTGAGACTGATCTCTCTTCAAGATAACCATTATTATTCTATACTCATTTATCCATTTCTTCTTACAATTTGTCTCAAGGTATGATATCCTTTGTTTTTTAAATCATGTATTATATGGGTAGGAAGGTTGTAAGAATTTTTTGATGGTGCTAGATATCGCCAACATATAGGGGGTCTCCCCAATGTGAAGTCCCAATTAGACCTCACACCATTTGGAGTAGGAGCCCCATCTGGAGTATCATCTCGAACACTATATCTGCAAGGTTCATATTGGTTTCAACAGATAAAATAAGATATTATATACATAAACCTTGAATAAGAAATTAAGTTGACATTGTGAAACACAAATTGCAATGTATAAAGGAGACCTTCACAAGAAAGAGACAAAAAGAGAGCCTCTAAAAGGAAGTAATAGTAACAACCTAAGAAAGATTTGTTAGTTATCTAGAGAAATAGTTCACATAGACACAATGATCATTAAACCACATACAACACACTTTCAACAAGATAAGTATTGAGGCCATCAAAATAACTAAATTTTCTTAATACATATGAACAAAACATACATAGAAAACATCCAAAGAATAGTTCCAAGATATTCACAATACATGCATGAAAACGTGTTGGGTCATTGAGCTTCAATTATAAGTTGAAAGATCCAAGTACACAGTTACAATGATGAGACACTAGTTCCATTAGTGGAACATTAAGTCACTTCTTGCTTCTCCAAAGAATAATTTTCTCTCCAAAATCCATTTCCTTGAGTTATGAGGTTCCTTTCATAATAAGAGGAATAACCTTTAATAGCCTCATGACTTTTGGACTTCCATTATGTCATTTGGACTTTTAAACAACTCTTGGACTTATAAATGACCTTTTGAATTCTCTATATGACTTTTGGACTTCCCTAAAGGCATTTTGTCCATATATGACCAAGTGACTTTTCATATTCCACATATGGCCCTTAGACTTCCACACATTACATTTTGTCTTTTTCTTTGAATATACATAATTACATTTCACATGATGATGTGGCATGACATATGGACACACTTTGACCATTATGATGAAACTGGTACAAGTTACATCTCGACATTAGTGACATGGACTTCATGATGCGGTCGTGATGCCAAGTTGTTTTGCTTGCTACTTTATCTTGCATTCTTGATGATGGATCTGATATATGCTTCATATTCATGAAAAATACACTTTGTTGCTCATCTTCACCCCCTAAAGGGGATTTGATCAATATCATAATTCTTTGAGTTATCATGTAGTGTCTTCTTTCTGTCTTGGTCCATGATTTTCTTCAGGTTCTCATGATAGCTCTCTTAGTGCTTCTTGTATGCAGGTTCTTCTTCATGATTTTTCCTCGCTATATTCTCTTGAGCATCACATTTTCATGGTTAGAAGATACTCCTGCCAATAGCAACCATTCAGTCTTTAAATTGTATATCCTATCACTAGCTAGCCCATTGAATGATTTACTTATGATAGTCCCGTGAGAGGGTTAAAAGAGGAAGGCTTGATTAAGAGGGTGTAGTCAAACACATCAGGGGCTTAGGAGGGTTCTGTTATTCAATTTCACTACACCATACATTATGAGGAATAGATCTACTTGGTCTAGTGTAGTGAGGAAAGCCAAAGGGACAAGGTGGAAAGCTTCATGCTTCAAGGTTGTGCCATGCACTCCAAAGAAAAGAGAGGGAAACTTAAAGGCTCAATTTAACAATTTAGGGTTAGGGGGCATCCTTTAACCTTCCATACTACACCATGGGCTCAAAGGAAGACACAAAGGAGGGCTTAGGGTGCATGAGCACATTGGGTAGGTGGGAAGGTGAAAGGTTCAACCTTCAGGACTGTGATATGTGCTCAAGGGGAAAGGAGACTCAAAGGAGGTCATAGTTTGAATAGTCAAAGACATGAAGAGGATTCCTTTATCCTTCCTTATTATGCCATGTGCTAAAATGGTAGGTCAAAGGAAGGCTTAGTGTGCATGAGCACATTGGGAAGGAGGGAAGGTGAAAGGTTCAGCCTTCAGGACTACGCTATGCGCTCAAGGGGAAAGGAGTCTTCAAGGAGGGCACAATTTGATTGGTCAAGGGTAGGAGGAGGATTACTTTAGCCTTCCTTACTACGTTGTGTGATCTAGAGGAATAATTAGGAGAACATTGGGCAAAGAGCGCATTGGGGAAAGGGTAAGGGTGAAGCTTCAACCTTTGGGAGTGCACCATCCGGTCAAAGGAAGAGGAGACTTGAGAGAGAGCACAATTTTCTTCAAGAAGGAATCATGGTTTCTTTTTAGTGTGATTTTAATCCTAGGCTAGCGTACTTTTACCCAATAGTGGGTGCGTGACCATTTGGAATGCGATTTTGATTTATGGAGGCCATAGGGATGCAACCACTTTGCTCAAGAGGGTTTTCACTGCACTGGGATGATAGGAGGATATTTTCATTACATTATTTGCTTGTGAAAAAGGTTGAAAGAGGTCCATGCTTCTAGCTAGGATTTCTCTATGTGATATGAAGGTCAAAACTGACCAAATTTCAGTGTAGTGAGTCAAGATGATCAAGAAGGATTGAGTGGCTGCCCTTTGGAGGATCATAATATGCAACAGATTTAGGGTAATCTTGAGAGGGAATTCTTGTACCAACCTTTGGGAGTAATATTACATCATTTAGGCCTATTGATAGGTTGCTATATACACCTGATAAGAGGGCTAAAGGCTTCACAAATTGCACTGGGATAGAGGGCCGAGAATGGCTTTGAAATGGCTAATTATGGGATCGACATAGTAAAAAATGGAAATGCATTTGGATATGGCTCAAACTTGGATCACAAACATAAAAATATCAATACAAGCTAGTAGAATAAATGGGTCCCATGAATTAAAATCACACCTTGAGGCGACAGTAGAGCTACACTTATGTCTAAGTGCGACAATTGAAATGACACATTACGACACTTAGAACACAAGTTATGACCATTGTGTTGATTGTGGTTAAAAGGAGCGTTAAGTTGTAGGAATGTGTCTAACACATGTTATAATGATATGTAAGACCATATAATGTATAATAGTGCACCAAAACAAACTTTAGTGATGTGAAAGTGTGACACATGCAGGAGTGAAAATCACAAAACCAACACATGCGATAGGAGGAAAACATAAGACGACACTTTCAAAATGTGAACAACCTTGAAAGAAAAAAATTCCAGAGAAAATATAACATGAAAATTGTGACAATCGTGAATGAGAAAGTGACATTTGTGAAGGCGAAAATGTGCAAAAGATGATAGTTGAGGAATCTCACCAAAATAGAAGTATAAATGCAATGAAGTGAGGGGAATGGTCAATAAAAGTGTGCATTGACTACCAACATGATTTCACCATCACACATGCACTATCTTGAAGGATGGTTCTATGCTCATTCAAACTAGCATAAAGGAATCACACTCATAATCCCATCGAAGATTGGGTATGTATGTGCAAGTGAATCAACATTTTGAAACTAGGAATAAGACTTAAATGTTTTACAAAAGAACAAATGTTCATGGAGTAACCATAGAGAAATAGATTGTAAAATCCTTGGTATGCTCCAAAATTCAACTGTGAGAATTTTTTTATGGTGCTGATTGCAACGACAACACTTGGTGACACACTTGTAGAATGCCAACTTCTTTGTTTAGGTTTAACTCTCTAAGTGAAAGGTCTCATTTTTTTAGGAAGTATTGATTCATTTTGTGTATTACCTCTGCTTCCTTACATAACCCGGTTAGATATATAGTCCCCTCCATTCCCTTACTCGGTTATACACATATCAAGATTTCTCAAATCAAAATTGTTTCTATCTAGGAAAGAGTAATATGCACGTCGAGTTTAAGATATTCAGAGTATGAGTTTCATCTCTTGTGTTGATTCACTGCTAGTAGGCCTTGACAGTACCTCAACGGAGTCACTACAGGAACACAAGTATTTCATCTCTGCCAGCAAGCCTGAACAGCACCCCGAAAAATTCACTTGCTTCACCTCCCTGTGTAGGAAGCCTTTCACTTCTTTCACCCTTTATTTATTTATTTAATAGGATTTTGCTTTGACACTTATTTATTTTCAACGTGTGAAAGAGGGATCCTGGTTTATTGAGAGTAGAGGAGGTTTGCTTCAGAGAGGGATTTATGTAACCTCTGATATTGGTTTTCTCGCTATAGATTCCCCCCTTATCCTTTCTCTACTCAACTGGATCAGCAAGAAAAACCCTATTTACTCACAATACCAAGTTGAGGAACGAGGATACTAGAATAGGTGTAGTCTTTATAGTTCAACCAAAGGCTTTCCGTTCGAGTGGAATATATTTTCCATTCAGACATAATTGACTTTAAAGATAATAAACCCAATATAGAGAAGAGGTAACAAATTAACCAAGCACGGTTCACATCACAATTGCCCCTTTTCAAGTTTTTCCACATGTGTTTTTCACGTAGCAGGAACATATTTCATACAATTTAGTCTTATTGAGAAAAACGACAAAAGAAACACATGAAAAAATGACAAAACAAACCAGAAGAACAAAGAAAATGGAGGTGAGACATAAAAACAATGTGAAAAATAAAGAAATGAAAACACTCAATCAAGAGCACGATAGAGAGTGGATGCAATGCAAGGGAAACTAAATGTAGCTAAGCCTAATCCTAACCTAATAGGCTAGAAGGTCAGGGATAAGTATAATGATATTTCCAATGAAGCCACAGTAATTGGTGCTGACCTACAAACACAAAGATAAGAGGAATTACAACTGATATATAACAATGTGCAACAGAAAATATAAAATCTTGAAAACCTTGCACAAGACATTGAAGGTATTTCTTAAAGGAAGAAAGTTGTGTCATATCACCTAACTTTACCCCACTTGCAACCTTACCCTTTCAATGAAAATCATAAGCAGAAAAACCTTGGTGGCTCCTTCTGAATATACTTGCACTTGTATTGTCTTCCTTAGCAAACATCAAGAGATACCGGAACTTGATTTTCGCAAATGGACTTGCTAAGTAATATGCTTCTAACTAATGATAGATTTTATCATGAAATTCAAAAAAATCCTCTTAGAAATCTTAAAATCCTTGGGAAAAAGAATTTTCAGTTAATTGTGTGGGATCAAGATGAGAATCTTGCAAGAGGAAATAAATCTAATCATATTTAGAAATATTGTTAAGATAGTGAGGGTCTAACAATACCACCAACAAAGGCTAAAGTGCCTCAACTGTTTGACAATTATCTAAATATTGAGATGATAAGCCATAAAGATCAGATGATGTAAGACAACCATCATTATGTACAAGAGTGGGAAAATTATCAATTGAAAAGAAGTTGCTAGAACAAGCACCATGATTAGATGGGATGATTAAGGCATAATATTCTCAGTTAGGAGACATCAAAGATAGATTAGTTTTCACAAATTTACAAATGCTTCAAACAAAATAATATTTTTCCTCATATGTTGAATGTGGCACATCATCTACTTGTGACTGGCTACAACCTAGATTGACATCATAATCATTAAAAAGGAATGCCAATATGGAAAGAAATTGAAACCAATCAAGATGTAGTGGATGAAAAATAGGAAATTTATTCAACACGTAACATAATAATTCATTGGAAAACAACTATCATAGAATCCTGAGCAGTCAGGGAGAAAGGTAGGGTTTTGACAGAGCCTGCAGGCGGCAGACCTGTCGAACCAGCTCTCATCAGTACCACCAGAACGACAGGGGGTTGGTGGAAACCCCACTCGAACCGGCCTCATGGTTCCCCCAATGGGGGAGGGCCATGAGCCTCCCCCTTCACCAAATGCGAAGTCGCAACGCGCAGAAGACTGGGAAAATCCAAACGGAGAAAGCAATGGACCTGCGAATAATCATCAGCAAATGCATCAAGAATCTGAGACAGAGGTCAGACAGAAAGTAAGTTCCTGCACCTGTAAATCTGTAGCTACAAATAGACCTAAGGTTTTCTTTCCCAGTGAAAGAATCAACGCCTGTATACAATACATGCGGGATCATGCTTTGATTGGCAAGTTCATAGGGATCTGGCCAACAGAGCGCGCTCTAAGAGCTTGGATCGGTGCGGTCTGGCGTCCAAAAGGAGATATATCCCTGCACCTAGGAGCAAAGGGCTTTTTTACTGCTGTCTTTAACTGCCTAGAGGACAGAACCAGAATCCTGGAGGAAGGCCCGTATTTCTTCAACTCAGCCGGCCTGTTTCTCAAGGGATGGGTGGAGAGATTCAACCCAGATAAGGAAGATCTAAGCTATGCGCCAGTGTGGATAAGGCTTTACTCTTTGCCATTGGAATTTTGGGAGGAAACCTCGTTAAAGGAAATAGGAAATGCTATTGGTGAATTTGTTAGGGTAGCAGAGGAGACAAGACTCTGTAAACACACTTCCTACGCCCGGCTTTGTGTCTATATGGATCTCAAACAGCCTTTACCAGATTCGATAAGCTTCTTTCATGAAGATTCAGAATGGGTTCAGGTCATAGATTATGAACAGGTCCCTTTCCGATGCAGGCGATGCCATGACATTGGACATCTTTATCGAGACTGTCCTCTCAACAAAACTCAATCCTCTCCAGATAAACCGAACCCCCAATCCACTGATGGATTCACAAAAGTCGCCAACAGAAGAAGGGGAAATCGAAAGACCAACAATCTACCCAAGGCACATCCAAATAATAAGATACCAATGAGCAATCGATTTGAAGCTCTAAACAAATCGGATGTAAGAAGATCGGAAGAAGACCAGGAAAAGGACGAAGATCTCCAGTACCAGCAAGAGGGAGAAACGTCTACGCAAGGAGGACAAAAGAACACCAGTCAAAAGAACAGAGCGGAGCCAAGCCAAAGCTTAACAACGCACATTGAGAAAATGGATACGGAAACCCCCCAGTCAGATGGGAAAGCTTTGATGAGCAATGAAGATATACCTCAGTCTCCGCAAAAAATGGATGAAGATCAAACACCCCTGGACATAGGGGAGCTGGATATCACAGGGCTGGAGGAAGCATGCAGAACAAAGAACTTTGAGCAAATCCCGGAAAAAGAGGTTGACAATCTGGTGGAAGTGCTGAGCAGAGCGCAAAAAAAGTACTCGCTAGGAGTCCAGATCGGGAGTCCTTGGGATGGCAAATTTATCACCAAAGACAGCAAAAAAAGGGGAAGGAAAACTACCCTAGAACGAACAATCCAGGTAGGAGAAATTCTGGTAGAATCAGGGCAATATGCCAAATTGTCAAAGTATTTTGCAAAAAACCCCCACCCTTCTCAATGAAGCTCATATCTTGGAATATTAGAGGGCTTAATAGCCCCAGTAAAGGAAGAATCTTAAAAAACATGTTAAAGCAAGAAAAACCTAGCATCCTCTTTTTGCAGGAGACGAAATGCAGCTCCACAGTACTGGAAAAAATAGCCACAAAAGCCTGGCCAGGGGGGCTGGTTACAGCAGTAGATGCACAAGGTGCCTCAGGAGGCTTAGCCATTCTATGGGACGCCCGGATCATCACTCTCAGCAATATTCAAGCAAATAAAAACTTTCTTCAAGCCACATTCCATCTCTCAGGTACGAATGCCCATGGATTATTAACAAATGTGTATTTCCCTCAGGAGACAGCTCAGAAAAATCAACTGCTTAATACTCTATCAGACCTCAATAAGGATAGATCTCTCCCACTTTGGATTTCGGGTGGTGATTTTAACATGATTGCCAATATGACGGAAAAAAAAGG
This sequence comes from Pinus tabuliformis, assembly GCA_031772625.1. NCBI lineage: Eukaryota > Viridiplantae > Streptophyta > Pinopsida > Pinales > Pinaceae > Pinus > Pinus tabuliformis. The sequence continues at coordinate 711,287,425 of CM062805.1, read as the reverse complement.
AGGCAGAAACAATACAAATGCTGATGACGGCCTTCTAAAGAGTTACATCAATAACAACTGGCTCATGGACATCCCAACGAACAATGGCCTCTTCACATGGACAAACAAAAGAACAGGTATTCATCAAATCGCTTCACGCCTTGATCGCTTTTTAATTTCAGACAATGCTTCCCAAGCAGGTGGAGAATTCACAGCTTCCATCCTCCCGTACTCCGGGTCGGATCATTGGCCTATCGAGCTGCAGTGGAGCAGGCCAGGACAGAATAATAGACGTCCATTCCGCTTTGAGGAATTCTGGTTTGCTCACCCGGAATTCGAACAGATGATCAGAACAACCTGGAAAAGTCTCAATATTACTGAAGGCACAAAGATGGCGATATTCCAACAAAAATTAAAAAATCTCAAACAAGCCATCAAAAAATGGAACCACAGAACCTTTGGTAATATATTTGAAGACCAAGCCATCCTCAATACTGAAATGAAGAAAATTCAACAAACCATCATTACTGAGGGTCGTACAGAGGAACTTTCCAGACAGGAGCAAGATATTGAATCAAAAATTCTGGAACGCGCCAAGCAGGAGGAAATTCTATGGAGGCAGAAATCCAGAATACGATGGCTCAAAGAGGGGGAAAAGAACACGAAATTTTTCCACAAGACCACTGTCCAAAGGCGAATGATTAACCAAATCACACATGTTAACAATGAGCAAGGAGAGCGGATCGAAACGCATGAGGGCATAGAGAAAGAATTCACGAGCTATTTCAAAAAAGCCCTTCAAGAGCCCGACATCAACAGAATTCCGGCAATCAACAAAATAGCACAGAACATACCCAAGGTCATAACGGAGGAACACAACAGCCTTCTAATCAAACCTATCACTCCACAGGAAGTAGAAGAAGCGGTGAAGCAAATGAAGGAAGGTAAAGCTCCTGGACCGGATGGCTTTACAGCAAACTTCTTCCACAAATTTTGGGACATGATTAGTACGGAAGTGTGGCAGGTGGTAGAGGAATCAAGAGCTCTCAGATGGATGTATCCGGGACTAAATGCCACATTTATCGCTCTAGTCCCTAAAGAAGAACGCTCTAACTCCCCGGACAAATACAGACCCATAGCACTGTGCAACATGATATACAAAATCACTTCAAAGGTCATAGCCAACCGGCTCAAACCGCTCCTTCCTTTCATCATATCTCCGGAACAATCGGGATATGTCGAAGGGCGTCAAATAACAGATGGCATTATACTCACCCATGAGTTGATCCATTCCCTTAAAGTGACCAAGAAACCAGGTATGTTGCTCAAATTGGATCTTTCCAAGGCTTTTGATAGCCTCAGTTGGGTTTACATTCATAAAATTCTAACTGCATTTGGTTTCGCTCCCTCCTGGGTCCGATGGATCTACAGCTTAATATCCTCTGCTTTTTTCTCTGTTCTAATCAATGGTATCCCCTCAGCCACTTTTCGACCTTCAAGAGGAATTAGGCAGGGTGACCCCCTATCACCCTTTCTCTTCATTATCATGGCTGAAGGTTTAGGTAGAAGCATCAAAGCGGCAAAGCTTCATAGAAGATTAAAGGGGCTTGCCTTTCACAACTCTCTGAGTCATACCCATCAGCAATTCGTAGATGACAATATGCTATATGCCCATCCCTCTGTCCAAGAAGCTCGCCATATCAAATCTATCCTTAACAACTTCTCTGATGCCTCCGGCGCTCTCATCAATCGAATCAAATCCCAAATTTTTTTCTTCCACACCCCCGCTACCACCCAAAAAGCCATTAAGCGTATTCTAGGCTTCCCTTCAGCTATTCTGCCTTCCAAATACCTTGGAGCCCCGCTGATGAGTTCTGCCCTCAAGCATTCTTCCTGGAAGCATCTCTTAGAAAAGCTTGAAGCTCGTCTGTTCCTCTGGACCAATCGATCCCTGAATATGGCAGGAAGAATAATTCTTACAAAATCGGTGCTACAATCAATGCCTTTATACCTCTTCTCCATCCTCGCTGCCCCCAAATGGGTCCTTAAGGAAATCAGGAACCTTCAAAGGAGATTTTTGTGGGGAGGTTCAGGTCAAAACAGAAAATGGGCTCTTCTTAAATGGGAAAAAGTGTGTCTGCCAAAGTATGCAGGAGGGATAGGCCTCAGAGATCCTGATCACAGTAATCAAGCTATGGGAGCGAAAATCTGGTGGCGTTGGTTGGCTTATCCCAATACTCCCTGGGCTTCTCTCTGGACTGCCAAGTATGCAGGCAACCACCCAATGGAGGAAAGATTGCGCATGACCGAAATATGCTCAGGTTCGGTCATCTGGAATGCCGCAATTCAGCACCGTTCCCTCATACAAAATCACTGCTTTTGGGAAATTAATAATGGCAATACGGCCCGCTTCTGGGAAGACTCATGGCAGCAAATGCCAAAACTCAAGGACATTCTTCAGGATTTGCCAATAAATGAGCGGAGAGCTCTCCAGGAGGCCAAAGTTCACCAATGCTGGATTGCTGACGCTACACAGGAACACCGTCAATGGAAAGACACAACTCTGCTCCTCCCGCATAGTGATGAACCTATCCAGAAGCTACTCAAAACTGAGCTTCAAAAAAGGCAGATAAGAATCTCGGCTGATCCGGATATTCTCAGATGGGGCTATAAAGAAAAAGGAGTTTTTTCCACCAAGGAGGCTTACAGCATAATTACACAGGACCAAACACATAAAGACAGCTTATGGGACAAAGTCTGGCATATATTGAACTGGCCGAAGGTTTCTACCTTCCTCTGGCTTCTATGCCATAACCGCATCCTCACCTGGGATAATCTCAGAAAGAGAAGTTTCTCAGGACCTTCCATTTTCTTTATGTGTCGAAGGGAGGAAGAATCAGCTCTTCATCTAATGCAAAATTGTCCAACTGGAAATACATTATGGGAGAAAATTGCTTTCAGATGTCAAAAAGAAAGAAGGACACACCATGATCTCAAAGGCACCATTAACAAAGGAACTCCTGGCCCATTCCAAAGCCCTATTCTCAATGCATTATGGATACTCCTTCCGGGGCTCCTGATGTGGAATTTATGGAAAGAACGTAATAGGAGGATTTTCAAAGATCAAACAATGCCATTGGAGAAACTTTGGACCCTTTTCCATCAAAATGTTATGGAAACTCTCTCTCTCAAAGATTGGAAACCCGAAGATTTCCCCACTCTTCCTCAGGAAAAAGTGATTTGGGATAATTGGCAAATGAACTTGCATTACCCCCCACCTACTGATACACATCCAGCAAGCAGCAAAAAGGATTCAGGTTCTTGGAACCCACCCCCAGCAGGCATAATTCAACTCAATTTTGACGGCGCTTCTAAAGGCAACCCTGGGCAAGCGGGTTATGGAGGTGTTTTCAGGAACTACAAGGGGCACCCTCTAGGTATCTTCATAGGAACTATAGGCTGGGACACTAACAACTCCGCAGAATTAGAAGGACTTTGGCGAGGTCTCAGAATGGCGCACACCAGAAACTTCTTTCCCCTGATTGTTGAGGGAGATTCGCAGATCCTCATCCGAACAGCCACAAAGCTCCAGAATGGATCGCCTGTTCATAAATTAAGTAGCAGTTGGCGATTGTCCCAGAGGTTGGAGTTAATAACTCATTGGCTCTCACAGCATCACGCCATTACCTTCAAGCACACAAGACGCGAAGGAAACAAGATGGCGGATCTCTTAGCCAATCTCGGAGTGGAAGCAAAAGAAATTCACTATGAAGGAACCATTGATAGCCTTCCTTCTAAAGAACAGATAGATAGACTGCAAGCTATGATCAATCAGGAAACATCTCTGATTAAGGATATGCACCCGGATGCGGGTGTCCACACTTGTAATTAAGAGCCCCATGATACAGCCACATGGAGGCAGAAGGAGGAGCCAGCCCATGCGCGTGGAGGGAGGTGGTTATATTAAGTTTTTAAGCTGCAGGACGGCAGCATTAACTTCAACACAGAGCCGACGGGACACTGCCTTCAGGCGAACGCAGAAGAGGAGTGGTGAGGCATTTATGCCTGGTATGTGGGCGCAGAGTTCTAAGGAGAGCAGGGGAGGCGCCAAAAGCCTCTCACACGCAGCAATTATGGTCATTCTCCTATTAATTGAGACCAGTAACCGATATCTGGCTCATCGATGGCAGTTTCATAACCTTGGGCATTACAGTGAAGTTGGCTCTCAAGTTTTGGGCAAAATGCCGCGGGATAGAGGCATCCCCAGAAGAGGGGGAAGATCCGGCGTGAGAGTTAGCTCGGAAAGGGGCAGTGTGCAGCCCGTTTCTCCTGTCAATGAAGCGCCCCCTTCTCCTTCTGCCACAGACAATTCTGAGCAGGAATGTTGGCTCCCACAGGGAACTTATCAATCCTTCCGTTTTCGATTCCCAAGTCGCCTGGTTCGCCCAGAGGTAGTGGTGAATTTCTCTATTTTCATAACGGAGGAAGACCCTAGCTGCATCAATTCGGGTTCCCCCTCCAGAGCTCATGACAGTGATGTTTTCGTCGGGGATATGGAGGGTAAAGTCTACAGAACACGCCGCGATTCTGAGATGTTTGCTCCGAGTGTACTCGCCCAGCCGGCAGAACATAGGGAGGATTCGGGCAACGATCTGTCCATCCAGGAAATCATGCAATTGCCAGATTTGAATGCTGTGGCAGAAGTCTCAGGCACCCAAGCTCCTCCTGATCCTGAAGACGGGATGGTCATCTGGGTAGATTCTCCTAGCCACGGTGACAGCGTCCAGACGGAATCGACTAGCCAACATACTTAGTTCACTTCGGTCTGCAATCTTCTGTCTTTTGTCTTAATGTTTTCGTATCTAGTGTCTCTCTCTGATTTCCTCAATTTTCAGGCTCTCTATAGTTACTGCTGCTGGCTTCATGCCATAACAGCCAGCTTTTTTTTCTCTACTCTTTATACTGTAACATGGCACTATCCTGTTAGTTGCCATAGTATCTATGTCAGTAGGAGTCTAGGTTCTATAATTTCAAGAAATCATGTGAAAGAATGGAGTTTTTGGTACCCAGCAAAGGCGGATAGACAAAATAGTCAAGCCTTCTCAGTTCGCGGACTGGCCTAGGCCTCCTTGTAATTTCTTCAGCTCTGTACATATTTTTCTCTTTTTAATATAGAAGTAGCATTTACTTAGAAAAAAAAAAACATAAGAATTCGTTGACACTGAAGAGGATATCTGGTGCCATGAAGAAAATAAATAGTATCATAATATTCACAAGAAGGATTAACAGCTGATTACTTTCAAAAGAATGTGATAGGTATGAATCTGTAGGTCAAAGGTAATCATTATCATAATCAACTTCACAACTTTTCTCATTTATGAAAGGTATACATTCCAAAATTGAGTTCGATATAAGAGATTTGCATGAAGATGAACTAACTGAAACAAAATCTTCAATCCAACCAGAAACGAGATCTTGAAAGTTGAAAGAGCCATATTTAAAATAAAAAATATCTTTTAAAAAGGAATTTACATCCAGTCAAACCATGCAAATAAAAGAATCATGCGAGAAAATCCATATCTAACTTAGCTCAGGGATCTTACCAAATTCACAAGAACCTGACATAATTATCAATGGAAGTTGAAGTGCCTCCACTTCCTCGTGAGTCCTGGAAGTTTTAATAATTATAGAATTTCATGTTTAGAATTAAATCAGATCATGCATGGCATGTGGACAACTACCATCTATAATTTCAACTAGATCACTACTATCTAGATGGCAACCATTTGCATCACTGATTTGGTCAAAATTTACATCTTCAATAAACATATTACCCAAGTCAAAAGAGTCTTCTAATTGCATATCGTTTTCTTCATCATGGATGACCTCACTACCTTGTATCAATTCAAAATCCAACTCATTAGATGATGAACATAAAGAGCATGGAGTATTTTCATTACAAAAGGTAGAACACGAGGGATAATGAGGTGAAGAGGAAGTTTCCATAAAAAATGTTCTTGGACTGAATCAGATTTGAGGTCTAAATCTTCCAAAATAAAGTCTTCTTGAGAAATTGGAAGATCAGTAGGTTCATTTGGGAAACCATCGTCACATACAATAATGGAATCAGAAACAAGATAAATAAGGTTGTCCAAGTCTTCAGATTGATTAAGAAGATTAACCTTATTTGATTCATCATTGAGATTCCTTGATTCAAAGTCAACCAAGGATGAAAGGACATTATCTGGACATGGAGGATTTTGAAAAAGGGAAGAAAGATCGAAAGAACCATCACTTTCCTACTTATCTACCTATGAAGTGTGACTCCCTTTCACCTGATCATTGTTTGGATTAGAAAATTGAAATTCCACAGCAAGAGACTAATCAAGAAAATCAAGGGGCAAGGGATCATGGTAAAGATATGATCGAGGATAACATGAATTCAAATCACATTCAAGGCTAGAGTTATGAGTGATAATATCATCTTGAGGAATAGGAGGATTAAACTTCACATGAGGCTCCATGAACTATTCCAAGGTTTCCTCCATTGGATATGAATCATGGAAAGTTGGAGAAGGTTAGGAAGATGGATTAGGAATTTATTTCTTGATTTACCAACATCAACATTATTACATGGATGCACACGAATCAGTACTAGAAAAGGAGGAGGACAAGGAACAAAAGGAATAGTAGGTTCCTCCTATGGAATTAGAGGTACCTCACAATTTACAAAAGTTGGGGGAATATAAACATCAGGGGGTTTAGATTTTCCGTGTAAATAAATCCAAACCAAAATTTCAAACTTCCTTTTAAGGAAATCCCAATACAAAATTTCCCCAAGAAACTCACAACATAAGTGAAGGAATATATTAGAAAAATCCTCAATTGATTCATTAGGATTAATTATAAGTTTTTGAATTCAGACTTCTATGATCCATAACCTGTTTGACAAAAAATATTCCGATAAAAATCACCTAGGAGAAAATCTCATCGACATGTTTCAAACCAACTAGTGTGGTTCATCTTCAGGACAACATCTTAGTAATCATACCTATCAAAATCTTGATGAATCTCCTTGAGAAAATGATCAAAAGAATGAATGGAAGCAGATGGTAATGTATGACACCATTGATTAACACAACCTTCAAGGGTAAGGAAGAAAAGAACACATGCAATATTTTGATCATTGATTTAATAATATTCAAAAAAATTAAGAAAATTAGAAATTTGCTCGGTTATGGATGTTCCATCCCCACCATAAAATTTCCATTGAGACAAGACATAAGAGGTTCATCGAGGATTAGAAGTTGACCAATGGGTAAATTAGAGAATAACCCCAGGAGTATGATTTGAGGATTAGCCATTAAAGATAAGAGATTAAAAACATACTCAAAGGGCACATCTTGTCATCTGGCCCTCCTTCTAGCGCCAAAAATGTTGACGGTGCTGGATACTGCCAACATACAGGGGGTCTCCCCGATATGAAGTCCCAATTAGGTCTCACATCATTTGGAGTAGGAGCCCCATCCAGAGTATCAGTCTACCACGATAACCGTAATGTTTGCCTTGGTTTCAATGAATATCATAAGAGATTATATACATAACCCTTGAATAAGAAAGTAATTTTTCATTGTGAAACATTGATTGTAATGTGTAAAGGGAGACTTTCATGAGGGGGGAGACAAAAGTAAGCCTCTATAAGGGAGTAAAAGTAACAGCCTAAGCAAGACACATGAGAAAGGAATGATTCGTTATTTATCTAGTGAAATGGTCACTTAGACACAATGATCATTAAACCACATACAACACACCTTCAACAAGATAAGTATCGAGGCCATTGTAATAGTTCAATTTCCTTAGTACATGTGAACGAAACATATATAGCAAACATCCAAAGAATATTCTAAGACATTCAAAATACATGCATGAAAATGTGTTGCCTCATTGAACCTCAATTATAAGGTTAAATATCCAAATGCATAGTTACAATGATGAGATACTAGTTCTAATAGTGGAACATTAAGTCACTTCTTGCTTCTCCAAAGAGTAGTTTTCTCTCCTATGCCAAGTAGATAAGCTAAGGCTAGCTCTCCAAATCTTCTAGTCCCAAAGTTGACGATGTTGGATACCGCCAACATACAAGGTGATCCAGATTTAAACAGGAACGCAACAAATTATAGAGATAACCATAAACACAAAGATGCAACAGAAATAATGCTTCATTTCATTAATGGTAAAATACTGAAATATGCTTACAAACAGGAATGGAAATAAACCAGCTAGGGTGATGGTAGCTTATATCTGAGAAGAGATGTGGTGGCTACATGCCTCTGAACTACCTTACACTGAGGCTCAAGGGCCTTTTTATTATTGAACAATAAGAGCAAACCCTAAAAAACCAAAATCCTAACCCGAGGAGATGTAACACCAAGAGTTTATGGGCCCCGTTGGGGTGAGTTGGACAACCAAATTCCCGAGGTTGTGACTTGGTCATATTATCTCTATTTGATGCGCATGATAGCCCGTTGGAAAGATCTCTCCGAGGACTACAATGGAAATGACAATTTTGGACAGAAAATTGCTGGTAGTAGATTTCCAAAAAAACATCGTTTAGGGCCTCAAAACGGCTCCAAAAGTTTAGGACATGAAAAACTGCTAAAAATAGTAAACTATGCTACAATTAAGGAAACTGAAAAATTGAAAGAAGCAATGGTGGGGGTCTAAGTGGAATTGGTGGGTGGCCACCAATATCCACCTAGATCACAAGGGGTCTTCCTGACGGGAAGGCCCAATTAGACCTCACATCGTTTGCAGTAGGAGTCCCATCCAGAGTATCGACCCGACCACCGTAACTGTGAGGTTTGTCTTGGTTTCATCGGATAACATAAGAGATTACATGCATAAACCTTGAATAAGAAAGGAAGTTGACATTGTGAAACACTGATTGCAATGTCTAAAGGAGACCTTCACGAGAGGGAGACAAAAAGCAAGCCTCTAGAAGGGAGTAATAGTACTAACCTAAGAGAGACACATGAGAAAAGAAAGATTCATTAGTTTTCTAGTGAAATAGTTCACATAGACACAATGATCATTAAACCACATACAACACACCTTCAACAAGATAAGTACCGAGGCCACCAAAGAAATTCAATTTCATTAGTACATATGAACAAAACATATATAGAAAATGTCCAAAGAATAGTCCTAAGATATTCACAATAAATGCATGAAAATGTGTTGGCTCATTGAGCTTCAATTATAAGATGAAAGATCCAAGTACGCAGTTACAATGATGAGACACTAGTTCCAATAGTGAAACATTAAACCACTTATTACTTCTCCAAAGAATATTTTTCTCTCCTATGCCAAGTAGAGAAGCAAAGACTAGTTCTCCAAACCTTAAGCCTCCAAAAGACGTTTCCTTGAGTTATGAGGTTTCTTTTATAATAATAGGAATTCCCTTTCATATCCTCATGATTCTTGGACTATCCTCATGACTCTTTGACTTCCATTATGTCCTTTGGACTTCTAAACAACTCTTGGACTATAGATGACCTTTGGACTTCTCTATATGACTTTTGCACTTCTCCTAAAGGCATTTTGTCCATATATGACTAAGTGACTTTTCATATTCCACATATGAGTCTTGGACTTCCACACATTACATTTTGTCATTTTCTTTGAATATACATGATTACATTCCACATGATGATGTGTCATGACATATGGACACACTTTGACCATTATGATGACACTTGTACAAGTAACAACTCAACATTAGTGACATGGACTTCATGATGTGGTGGCAATGCCAAGTTGTTTTGATTTTTGTTTCATCTTGCATTCTTGATGGTGGATCTAATATACACTTCATCTTCATGAAAAGTCCACTTTGTTGCTCATTTTCACCCTCCAAAGGGACTTTGATCAATATCAAAATCCTTTGAGTCATCACGTAGTGTCTTGTTTCTGTCTTGGTCCATGATCTACTTCAAGTTCTCATGGTATCCCTCTTAGTGCTTCTTCTCTGTAGTTGCTTCTTCATGCTTTCTCCTCACCATATGCTCATGAGCATCACCTTTTCATGCTTGGAAGGTAGTCCTGTCAATACCAATCATTCATGACGGAGCAAGATTAGTCGTAAAACATCTATCCTATCACTACCTATCCCATGGAATGATCTTCTTATGATAGACCCGTGAGAGGGTTAAAAGAGGAAGGCTTGATTAAGAGGGCACAGTCAAAGTCATCAAGATATTAGGAGGGTTCCACTTTCAATTTATTGTGCCATGCACGATGAGGAAGAGCTCTCCTTGGTCCAACATAGAGAGGGAAGTTGAAGGGACAAGGTGGAAAGCTTCATGCTTCAAGATTGCACCATGCTCTCGAAAGAAAAGAGAGGGAAGATTAAAGGCGTAGTTTGACAAATCAGGGTGAGGGGAGGCATCCTTCAGCCTTCCCTACTATGCCATGTGCTCAAAGGAAGAGACAAATAGGGCCTTAGGGTGCATGAGCACATTAGGAAGGAAGGAAGGTGAAAGGTTCAACCTTCAGGACTTCGCTATGCGCTCAATGGGAAAGGAGACTCCAAGGAGGGAAAATTTTAACTAGTCAAAGATATGAGGAGGCTTCCTTTAGCCTTCCTTACTCTTCCATGTGCTCAAAGGAGGGGTCAAAGGAAGGCTTAGTGTGCATGAGTGCATTGGGAAGGAGGGAAGGTGAAAGGTTTAGCCTTCAGGACTGCTATGCGCTCAATGGGAAAGGTGTCTTCAAGGAGGGTGCAGTTTGGCTGGTCAAAGGTAAGAGGAGGCTTCCTTCAACCTTGCTTACTGTGCCATGCACTCTAGAGGAAGAATTAGGCCAACCTTGGGCACAAAGCAATTTGGGGAAATGGGAAGGTTGAAGCTTCAACCTTCAAGAGTGCACCATGCTCTCAAAGGAAGAGGAGGCTTGAGAGAGAGCGTAGTTATCTTCAAAAAGGGGACACTCTTGCTTTTTAGTGCACATTTCATCCGAGGCTAATGCAATTTGACCCAACATTGGGTGTTTGACCATTTGGAGTGCGCTTTTAATTGATGGAGGCCATAGGGATGCAACCACTTTGCTCAGGAGGGTTTTCACTGCACTAGGATGATAAGAGGATCTTTTCATTACATGATTTACCTCTGCAAAAGGGTAAAAGAGGTCCATGCTTCTAGCTAGGAGTGCTCTATGTGCTATGTATGGAAAAAGTCACCAAAATTCAATGTAGTGAGTCAGTATGAGCAAGAAGTGTTAAGTTACTGCCCTTGGGAGGATCATAATATGTAATAAATTTGGTGTAATCTTGAGAGCGACTTATTGCACCAAACTTTGGGAGTAAGATTACGTAATTGAGGCCTATGGATAGGTTGAGATTCACACTCAATAAGAGGGCTAAAGGCTTCAAAACTTTCATTGGGTTAAAGGACCAAGAAGGGCTCTAAAATGATGAAGTGTGGGATCGATAGAGTAAAAGAGGGAAATGCATTCAGACATGGCTCAAACTTGGATCACACACACAAAACCATCAATACAAGCTAGTAGACTACACAGGACTCATGAATGACAATCACACCTCAAGACAACAATAGAGGGACACTTATGTCTAAGTGCGACAGTTGAAATGACACATTACGACACTTAAAACACAAGTTACAATGATTGTGCAAACTGTCGTGAAAAGGAGCTCTAAGTTGTAGGAATGTGTCTAGCACATGTTCTAATGATATATAAGACCATCTAATGCAGAAGAGTGTGCCAAAACTAACTTTGGTCATGTGAAAAAGTGTGACACATGCATGAGTGAGAATCACAAAAGCGACACTTGCGACATGAGGAAAACATAAGATGGCACTTGCAAAATGTGAATGACCTTGAAAGTGACACATGCCAGATTGAGCAACCGAAAATAATAAAAAGTGACAGTCGCGAATGAGAAAGAAACACTTGTGAACGCGAAATGCACAAAAGACGACAGTCGAGGAAACTCACTAAAATAGAAGTATAAATGAAACGAAGTGAGGGGAACTGTCAATAAAAGTGTGCAATGACTTTCGACATGAGTTGAACATCACAAAGACATTGTCTTGATGAATAGTGCTATGTTTGTTCAAAATAGCATAAAGGAAGCACGCTCATAAACCCATCGAATATTAGGCATGTGTGTGTGAGTGACTCAAAAATTTGAAACTAGGAAGAAGACTTGAATTCTTTGCAAAACATTAAACGATCATGGAGTAATCATAGAGCTAAAAATCGTAAAATCCTGAGTAGGCTCCAAAATTCAAGTGTGAGCAAAATTTTGGAGGGTGTTGATTGCAATGACAACATAAGCCTTGATTCTTATCCAAGGTTGTAATTCTAATTAAATCTCATCTCCCTTCTCTATTGACTATACCAACCAATTGCCAATTAAAGGGAATGTTGAGACAATTACTTTTCGTAGAAATGACATGTTTTGGGATCTTTTTACAATGCTTTCTTACCCAAAGCCTTGAACAAGTGTGCAAACATTCTTTGCAACTATATCCTTCAAGAATACAAATATGTTCTTGAGGCTCTATTCGCCTTGTGATTTTGAAACTATAATATTTTTCCCTAGAGGCAACACCATTGCTTTCTTCCATATGTCTCCATAATTGCTTGATTATTTCCAATACATCTTTTGGCATCCGAGTGAGAGACATCCAATAGACTGGGATAGCTTCAGGACCTCTTTAGCCAATACTAGTCTACCTCCTCTAGAAATCCAATAACTCCATTGAGTATTTATATTTTATCCACCTTTTCTATCGACCAATGCTAGTGACCTTTTTTATACATGTTAACTTTCGAATGAAGTCCTAAATATTTCATTCCATCACCTAGATCAACTATATTGTAAGGATTCAACTATGAAATTTGAGTTTTTACTACCACTAAGAGACCCTAGAAAGAGATCATTGATTTGATAAAGTTTATCTTCATACTAGTTGGAGAATAAAAGAAATCAATGATCTCATTAAGTTTCACAGTCATTCTTTTAGAGCCCTCACAAAACATGAGTATGTTGTCAACAAAAAGTAGATGAGTGACATTACAGAAGTTTCCCACATTTATACCTTGAGGTTTCCTTTAAGGATCCACTAAGTCCTTATACAATGAGAAGAAAGAGAAGGGTGATAAAAGGCGCCCCACTCTATTGGCTTGAAAAAAGAAGACATGGCACCATTTATACTAATACAACTCATTATCCAAATAAAAAATTGATGAGAAAATTTCATATGAATAAAAAAATTTAATCCATTGAAAAAAAAAATCCACTTTTATAGTCATAGATCCTAAATTTCTGGTTTTTATTGAATGTAGTCCTTGAGCTACCCCTGTCTCTGTAAATTTGGTGCCTTTCCAAAAACCAAACGGTTTGCGAGAGATATGTCATGGAAAAATTCCTTTCATCTTTCTCAATGTGATTTTAGAGATATTCTAATAAATGGAGTTATATATAAATAGGTTGAAATTTTTGAGCTACCGTTGTCCTTGTAAATTTGTTGCCTTTCCAAAAGCCAAATATTTATCGAGATCCTTTATCTTTCTCACTATGAATTTATAGAACTTTTTTTATAAATACAGTTATATATATATATATATATATATATATATATATATATATATATATATATATATATATATTTCATAAATGCAGTTATATATAAATAGGTTTAAATTTCTGAGATTTCACTGGGATAGTAAAATTTTTTTGTTTTTTTTCTTTTCAAAAAAAATATGATAGAAATGTTTAATCATATTTTTAATGGTGGAAACAGATTCACCACCATTAAAAAAACCTGATAAACAATATAAATTATTATACTTGAGATCAAATTTAACTAATAAATCTATTTTGAAATTCTAACCTAATTAAAATAAAATTTTAAAATTTTATTTTTTATTATAATATTAAAAATAATATTTAATAATTAACTAGTTAAAATATATCAATAATTTATAAACTATTCCTTGAAGTGTTCAAATTTGAAGACTCAATCAAAAACTTCAAAATAAGAACTACTTAAGAAAAAAATCATTAATAAATCATTTTTTGTTCAACATAAATTTCCAAAAAAATAAATACCCACTTCCACCATCAAAAAATGAACAAATAAATAACCTAGTAATTAAGATGTATTTCTTCCTTTAAAAAAAGGTTATAGATTCCTTCGTCAACAACTAAGAAATCATATATTGCTATATGGAATTGGATAATAGATCCTTTGTACACACCCCAAGTACTTGAGATTGCAACATCCTGCGTGGATGGGACGACCAGTTAATAGCCTCCCCACCCAAGGTCGACCCACGATACATGATTGAGCTACTATGCAGCGATTGCACTCATCTCGACTCTGTATATATGTAAATATTGTGTTCTGGGTTAATATAGCTTCTAAAGAGGGACTTACCCCCTCATTTAAAAAAAAAAAAAAACATCTCGCGAGAAGTATTTTACGCTGCAAATGAATAGTCCTCAAACAACAAAGTGTTCATTTGGTTTTAATTTGAGACAACTATAAATAATTTTACCCTTTTAGTGTGCAAATTTTAATAGAGGAATACTCCTCTTTGCAAAGGAATAGAATAGACATTTGTATGATTGTTTTTAGAATTATATGGGAGCTAATTTAAATCTTGAATGGAAAAATGATTATTTCAATATTATGAACATTGTCATCAAGATGGTAAAAGGCTTTATCAAATTTGGATGATCTATTAATAATGTTTATCCTTACAATTTATTCTCAACCTTAATCCTTTCCAATAAATTTAAACTTATAATTGACGCCACAAGCCATTAGGCCTGCAACTTAAAAATACACACAAAATATAGTTTTGAAAACCACACATTATGTATGTACATAAAATATTAGAAATAATTAATTAATAAATAAAATATTTACAAGAAAACTGTTGGCCTACTCATTGGCCTCTCATTCCTCACTCTCACACACTTCTTGCATGCCTCATGGGCTCACCTAGATCTATACAAGTGGATCTGAACCCATGTAGGCTCTAGATCATAAACTAACTCCCAAAATATCTCTTACGATCCATAAAAACTCTCATCTAATCCGTTATCCCTAGATAATATCCAACAAACCCACAATTCTCTCAACTCTTCCAAAATACTCTCAAACCTTCTCCTATTTACAATAATTCGCATTCTCTCTAAAACTATAGAAAATACATTCAATAATTAAATCTTAACTTTGGAAACTAACTCCCTTAGTAAACATTTGACCCTAGGTTTGCATCAACAATTAAATATCAAATTCACCTCTCATAACATTTCAACTTAGAACTTGAAAATTGGAGTTCTCGACTGCTAGGGTTCTGACCACAACTCAGACGGCGTAGTCTGCACAGATCAGGTTACCATCACGGGCATGACCTCTAGCTCTGTTTCGACTAAGCAATTCAAGGTTCTATCACAGGGCAACAGACTCTCCCCAGGGGGGGGCATCAACGCCCTCCCCCAACGCAAACGCCTCACAGCAAGGACTTGAACGGACGATTGTGTTTGGTTCTGTTGATGAGGAAATGATAAACAAGGAGAACCCGCAATGATACGGGCACAATGAGACAGGAAGTCAGGGGGATAAGGCCGGTGTCACACCCGGAAGAAAGGACAAACCAGAGGAAGTTTCGAAGGTCTCTTCGACTACATGCAAACCAATAGCAATTGAACGGCCCAGAATAGAGCTGCCGGGACAGAAGATTGAAGAACGAATCCAATACATGAGGGATCATGCCCTCATCGGGAAATTTATAGGGTTCTGGCCGACAGAAAAAGCCCTATATGGTTGGATTGCAGCGAAGTGGAAACCCAAAGGAGACGTAACTCTGCAGCTAGGGCCGAAAGGGTTCTTTACTGCGATTTTCTTTTGCCTTGAAGACAAATACAGAATCTTGGGTGAAGGGCCTTATTTTTTCAACTCAGCTGGTCTGTATTTAAGGGAATGGATAGCAAGATTTAATCCAGACAAGGAAGACCTCACCTGGGCGCCAGTCTGGATCAGAATGTACTCACTTCCAGATGAGTACTGGGATGAAGATATTCTCAAAGACATAGGAAATGGATTAGGGGAATACATAAAAGCGGCAGAAGAAACAAAAATGCACAGATACACATCCTATGCTCACATCTGCGTCTTTATGTGCCTGGACAAAGCCCTGCCAGAATCGGTAAGTCTCTCTCACCGTGACAATGAATGGATTCAACCCTTGGATTATGAACATGTCCCTTTTCGTTGCCGAAAATGCCATGCTCTCGGGCATCTATTCAGGGACTGTCCCCTAAATGCCAAAGTTAACGCTCCTGAACCCTCAAACTCCTTGACCCATGATGGCTTCACCAAAGCTCCTAGCCGCAAACGAGTGCACAAAAAATCTTCAACCGGGAAAAAGCCCCAGCAAGACAATGCCCCCGGCCCTGCTTTAAGGAACAACTTTGAAATTCTAGCTCAAACCTCGGAAGAGAAAATCCCGATCTCCAAGCCCAGCTCTGCACCCCCTTCCTCCTCCTCCCAGCCTCCTCCTTCAGCCCCCCCCTCTGAACATCAAACCCCCAAAGTCACACTAGCGAACCCTAAGGAAGGTCGAAAGGAACCTGCAGAAAAAGACAATGAAATGGACGTAGATGGAACTCCAGATCCCCTCCAAAGCTTAGATATTTCCACTGAAGGAAATAGCCAGGTGCAACAGATGGATGAAGAACCAGAAAGTATAGATCTGAACAGACTAGACATTTTAGAACTAGAATTAGCATGCAAAAAGAAGGCTTACGACAGTATCCCAGAGCTTCAGCTCAACAAAATGGAAGTGGTCATCTCTAGGGCTTATCAGCAGCAACAGCTAGGCATCCAGCCAAGAAGTCAATGGGATGGAGGCCTACCCCCAAAAGACTCAAAAAAGAGGGGAAGAAGGATTGATCTCAAGTGAACAATAGCGGTAGGGAAAATCCTGGTGGACTCAGGCAGGTATGCTAAACTGACGAAGTACTATAAACCCTCTATTAATAGTGAATCATGAAGCTCATTTCATGGAACCTAAGGGGGCTCAATAGCCCAGGAAAACTCAGAATGTTAAAGAATATGATAAAAATGGAAAAGCCGCGACTATGATTTCTCCAAGAAACCAAGTGTAACAGCTCAACACTAGGCAGTATCCTCTCTAAAGCATGGCCAGGTTGTCAATCGGTGGCAATGGATGCATCTGGTGCATCAGGGGGGTTTTCCATTGCATGGAACACACAAGCGCTTACTCTCTTTGATTTCCACGCTTCTCACCACCTCATCCAGGCTGCCTTCCACATTTTAGGCACCAATATTCATGGAAATCTCTCAAATGTCTATTTTCCACAGGAAGCAGGAAACAAAATAGCTCTTCTCAACACCATAGAAGCTCTGAATAACAATAGGAGGCATCCACTATGTATTATTGGAGGGGATTTTAACATGATCACTAAGTTAGAGGAAAAGATTGGGGGAAGAACTAAATTGGAACAGGAAAACACCCATTTCAAAGACTTCATCCAGAACACCTCTCTTATAGATTTGCATTTTTGCAATGGCACTTTCACTTGGAGCAATCGAAGAACAGGAAAGCATCAAATCGCTTCCAAACTGGATTGTTTCCTCATATCAGATAATTTGGTTCACTTAGGAGGAGACATAACAGCTACCATTCTTCTCCACTCAGGCTCGGATCACTGGCCAATTGCCCTCCAGTGGCAATGACCAGGAAACTCCACCAGAAGACCCTTTTGCTTCGAAGAGTTCTGGCTCACCCATCCATCTTTCAAATACTTTGTCAAAACAACTTGGACAACCTTCACTCCGCCAGAAGGCTCCAAGATGTTCCAGTTCCAACAGAAACTCAAATATTTAAAAAACCAACTAAAGCATTGGAACAGTGAGACCTTTCAAAACATCTTTAAGGCACAACATGACTTAAATAAGGAAATGGCAGAACTCCAGCAAAAAATAAGCACAAGGGGTCATACTGAGGGGACCCTGGAGCAGGAGCAGCGCATCCACAATCAGCTGGAGGAGAGGAGAAAGCAGGAGGAGATATATTAGAAGCAAAAGTCTAGGATCAGATGGCTGAAAGAGGGTGAACGAAATACCAAATTCTTCCACCGAACCATTGTTCAACGAAGAATGCACAACAACATCCCTTTCATTCAAAAACAAGGAGGGGAAAAAGCAGAACAACATGAGGAAATTGAGGAGGAGTTCCTTAATCACTTCAAGCAAGTTCATCTAGAGCCCGATGCAGACAGGCGACCTGCAATAGATAAAATTACACATAATGTGCCAAAGTTAATCATGGAGGAACATAATGAACTTCTCCTCCGCCCTATACTTACTCAGGAGGTGGATACGGCCATGTCCCAGCTCAAGGAAGGAAAAGCCCCTGGCCCGGACGACTTCACCACAACTTTCTTTCACACTTTCTGGGAGCTGATAAAATTGGAGGTATGGCAAGTTGTAGAGGAATCGAGAGCTCTTCATTGGCTACTTCCCTCACTCAATTCAACTTTCATTGCCCTTATACCAAAAGAGGCAGATTCAATCACCCTGGACAAATTCAGGCCGATTGCTCTTTGCAACGTCATATACAAAGTCATCTCCAAAGTTATCGCCAACAGGTTAAAGCCCCTCTTGCCACTGCTCATCTCTCCGGAACAATCTAGATATGTGGAAGGGAGACAGATCATGGATGGCATTATCCTCTCGCATAAGTTCATTCACTCCCTCATGCAGTCCAATCAAGCAGGTATGATTCTAAAGCTTGATCTTTCTAAGGCTTTTGATAAACTCAGTTGGACCTACATTCAGAAAATGCTAATTGCCTTTGGATTCTGTCCCATGTGGATCCGTTGGATCATGAGTCTTATATCCTCCTCTTTCTTTTCCATTCTCGTGAATGGGGTCCCTTCTCTCCCATTCAAACCCTCTCGTGGAATCAGGCAAGGTGATCCCCTCTCCCCCTTCCTCTTTGTTTTAATGGCTGAAGGCCTGGGTCGTCACATTAAACAAGCCCTCCTCTCTCAACAGCTCAAAGGTCTCTCCATTCACCACTCCCCAGCTATATCTCATCAGCAATTTGTTGATGACACCATGTTCTTTGGCTAACCTTCTGTCCAGGAAGCCTCCTGCTTTAAAACCCTGCTCAATGACTTCTCTAAAGCCTCTGGAACCAGCATCAATAGCTCCAAATCGCAGATCTTTTTCTTTCACACCCCTCCTGTCATTAAGACTGCTGTTGCTCGAATCCTGGGATTCCCCATTGCAACTCTCCCCTCTAAATACCTTGGAGCCCCCCTTTCTGCCTCAGCCATCAAGCACTCCTCCTGGCATACTCTCATTGAGAAGCTCGAATCTCGTCTCAACCTCTGGATGCACAGAGCTCTGAACTTGGCCAGTCATGTAGTGCTCATAAAGTTAGTTCTTCAAGAAATGCCGCTCTACTTATTCTCAATCCTAGCGGCGCCAAAATGGGTTCTAAAAAGAATTAGGGATCTTCAGCGAGGATTCCTCTGGGGAAACATGGCAACAAACCACAAATGGGCCCTGGTAAAATGGACCACTGTATGCACGCCCAAAGAAAAAGGGGGCATTGGCCTGAGAGACCCCACGCATAGCAACACCATCATGAGCGCAAAAATCTGGTGGCAATGGCTCTCTAACCCAGAAAAACCTTGGGCCACAATTTGGACAGCCAAATATGCCAATCACAGACCCCAGGAGGAGCTCATCAGGTTCACTCCCAATGACAAAGGCTCGCTAATTTGGAATGCGGCCAAACAACACTTCCAGTTGATACAACAACATAGTTTTTGGGAAGTAAGAAATGGCAGAACTGCACGATTCTGGACAGATGCCTGGAACCAAATGCCACAGCTCAGCCGCATTCTTAACCCACCTCCGAACTTCATTGGGGAGGAGCAGCAGCAAGAAAAGATTCGGCAATATTGGACTCAGGAGACAGAGCAAGGCTTCAGGAAATGGAAACAGGGTAACCAGTTAATCACAAATGAAAATCACCAAATCGTTGAGGAGCTGGAAAGGGAGCTACGCAAAAGAAGCATCAGACATGACGAAGGCAGAGACATTCTACGATGGGGGTACCAGCCTAAAGGCGCCTTCACCACATCTGAGGCCTACAAAATCATGTGCAATAACCCTGCTCCCCCTGACCCAATTTGGAGCAAAATCTGGGGGTTAGGATCTTGGCCCAAAGTCTCCTACTTCCTTTGGTTGGTAGGACATCAGAGAATCCTCACATGGGATAAACTTAGGCGCAGAAATTTTCATGGCCCCTCCATTTGTATTAATTGCAATTCCCATGAGGAAACTCTCCAACACCTCCTGGACTCCTGCCCCTTAGCCAATCAGCTATGGGAAAAGGCAAGCTTCAGATGTCAAAGAAGATGCAGACTTGAGGATGACATCACCAACTCTTTATGTCATTGGCAACATAATCCTTACAAAAGTGAAATTCTCAACCATTTATGGAACATAATCCCTGGGCTCCTCCTATGGAGCATATGGAAGGAAAGGAACAAACACATATTCAAGGATTAGCGCTCCTCGATAGATAGTATCTGGAGTAAGCTTTGTGGGAATCTCAAAGAGACGCTGATGCTCCACTCATGGACTGAGGAGGACTTCCCAGCTCTAGAAAATGAGAAAGCCATTTTAGAAAACTGGCAAGTGCATCTTCCTCAGGGATGTCACAATAAAGGCCCTTCTAATGGCAACAACCTAAAAAAAGTCTCCTGGACTACCCCTCCAAAGCATACCTTCAAGCTCAACTTTGATGGTGCCACAAAAGGAAATCCTGGAAATGCAGGCTTTGGAGGAATTTTAAGGAATCACGAGGGCACACCCCTGCTGTTATACTTTGGGAACATTGGGTGGGATACCAATAAATCAGCTGAGTTAGAGGGACTCTGGCAAGGACTCCTTCTCGCATGGAAACACAACTTCCAACCCCTAGAAGTGGAAGGAGACTCCTAGATCCTTATAAATATGGCCAAGCATCTCTTAAATGGATCTCATGCAAGGAAATTAGCCACCAGTTGGAGGCTCGAAGCGAGACTGGAAGCAATAGAACAAGCGCTCGACAGTAACAGGGCCATCACCTTCAATCACATAAAGAGGGAAGGCAACAAGGTCGTTGACCTCCTGGCCAATATAGGGGTGGAAAATGACAATACTCTACTCACAGGAAAACTGGATATTATATCAAATCATGATCAGGCACAGGAATGCACTCGTCTGGTCCAAAGAGATGTGCCTCCCCCGGATGCGGGTGATAGCTTGGATGGGACGTGCGCTTAATTGTGGCCACATGCCAGCCATGCGCCGTTGCAAGGAAAACACATGGGTGCAGGCCTGTCTTCGGCCGCGCGGGAGTGATATGTTCTATATTTTCCAAAAAAGCTTAAATGCTCTATCCAGCTCTTCGGCTCGCATGGAGGCTACAATAATGGCGGACGGGTTTCGAGGTGCAGGCAGTTATGATAAAAGCAATGGTGGGTTGGGTCTCACTGCGCTGGTTCATGGTCTGTCATGGTTCTTCCTCAGGGTATGTTTATGCAACCTCTGGAGCTGCGAGCAGCTCTAAGAGGCTATCTCTCCTTCTGGGCCAATTCGCCGTCTGTTTGTGGTTTCCTTGGGACTGGTTTGATACTCAATTTTGCACTGCGCATTATCCATCTGGACCCTGCAATTATGGTCAGGCCTCGACAACGAATGCTCAGCCGTCGAGGCACCTCCCGTGGAGGGTCTTCACGCCCTCCTATAGATGTTACCTATCCCCATTGCTGCCATTGCAATTTCCATCGTACCCTGGAAGCCAACCCCCTTCAGTCTAGTCAATTCCTGGACTCAAGCGCTCCAGACTCTGCTTCCTCGCCCGCCTTCAGCTCTGCCATTTTTAATTTCAACAGTTCTCTGAACTGCCCTCAGATCAGTGCCCATGTGTTGGTTCTCTTCATCGAAGACTCCCTGGATGGTGGCGATACTCAAGACAACTGAGGGAAGCAGCCAGCTGACGGCTCAGAGAAAGTCATGAAGACGCCTGCGGCAGAACCAAAGAATGTCTCAAATCGCCCTCTGGCTTAGGAGGCGATGATCAACAAAGGCGAAGACGTCAACATGGAAATCGCTCCCTTTGCAGCGGAGGTGGAGGAATATGGGTGGTGCCGGGTGGTTGAGGAGGAACCAGATGAATAGTGGCGCCTTCGTTCCAAGTCTCTGCGGCACATCTGTTAGGACTCTCGGCCTCTCTCGTTGTTTTGATCATGTTTTGGTCTTTATGTTTATATTATGATGGCATACTGTATATGTTTGGGTCTTGGGTACCGGGATCTTTTTTCTATGGTTGGGAAGTGTCTGTCTCCCCTGCGCGGGATTTCTTTGATGTTCAGCTGGCACCCCTGCGAGGGCTGGTTTATTTTTGGTCTAGTTAAGTCCTCGGACATTGCAGTCTCAGCTGTTCCAAGCTGCCATTACAGGCAACTAGTTCTTTCTGTCTTGAAATGATGTAACTGTTTTTTGTTTATGTATATAATAGAATAGTTTTAACGAAAAAAAAAACATTTCAACTTAGAACTTGATGGAAACTATCCATATTATCAACATATCCAAGAACCTGTTAATTGCACAGAATAGAACCTTTGTCCTGAGGATAAACCATATTAGTTGGTTCGAAATGTCAACCAAATCTTAATAACATGATTAATCTGAAAAACATTCTCCTTTACAATATTAATTACAAAATTTTAATATAAACTTATCCAGAAACATATTAATTACACCCCTTACAACTTAGTAGAAACTATCCATATTATAAACATATCGAGGACCTGTTCATTGCACACTTTATCATAGTAATGAGCATTTAGGTTTCTAATAAAGGATTGGAACAAACACTCATCTTATTTTGGGTATCAATACTGATACGAGTCTCTCAGAGATAAAATGTTACCATGCCTCTAGGCAAAGTTGAAGACACAAGTGGCCTCTACAATGAGAACTCAACTCCGAGGCCGGCTCTGTCGAAGTATTATAGGATTGCATGTAGTATTAATAGGATTGCATGTAGTATTAAAATTTAATTTTTCAAAAATAAATTAGTTTTCTAAATATTTAAATTTTTTGTTTTTTGTTGAATTGGTTTTACACCAAGATGAATCCGACAATTTTTACTTATATATAATGAAAAGAAAAATTATACACCCGTATTATTTCCTAGGCAACATTTAATTATCATTTAATATTCAATCTTTGCCCCTGACTCAAACATTCAAATTACGACATATCATGATGATTTACGAATGAGACGTTGTCTATGCAAAATAATGTGAACTTTCATGGAATTTGTAAAAATGGAAAAGATGTTTTAGAATTGGGAGTTTAATGGATTGACTACAATCATATTTAATTAACCGGTTCTTGCTTTTTTGTAAGTACAAATATATATGTTCTTTCCAAATAATTAAGAGAATGTTTAAACTGAAAGATCATCTTTGCTCTATTTTACATGACTACATGATATAGTGAAGCAATCTCTATGTTCAATTTACTTAGTATGGTCTCTCCATGTTTAGATTCCATCCATTACTATGTCTTGAATTTCCATTATTTTTTTTTGTTTTTTTTTGGTATAGGTTGCTTGCCCATATCAAAGATCATTCATACTTTTATCTAATTAATTTCTATTTTAATACATTTACTATTTGATTAATTCCTATTTTAGGTTCTATTATCTTATTATTATTATTATTATTATTATTATTATAATGTTGCTTACCCATATCAAAGATCATTCATACTTTTATCTAATTAATTTCTATGTTAGCACACTTACTATTTGATTAATTCCTACTTTTAAGTTCTTTTTCTATCTCAACACCTCCTTTGGATAAATTATTTGCTTGTTCTTTTCCATCTAAACATGTGCAAAAGAGATATGAATGAAAGCTTGTTGAATGTTTATAATGTCAAGAAACAAAGGTTCTAGAGTGATTTTTTTCTAGGTGAATTCTCATTTCGTCCATTCAATAACACTAAGTGAATACACTGGGACAAGTAAATAATAATAGAAGAGCATAGAGAATTTGAGTGCAATAATGGTGTTTAAAGACACCATTGTAATAAATTACAAATGGCATGGCCCATAATAACATGAATCATGATCTCACAATGCTTCATATACTAATCAAAAGGGTCACCTATAAGTAAGTTTCAACATGGGCGAAGCCAACAACCATGGGACCACATCATTGTAACTGTCCATGAAGAGTGGATCTGAAATCTGAATTTGGACATGGTTAACAATATTTTGACAAGATGAGGTTACAAGGAACAGAAGTTTCCAACACCCCCTGTAAACTCAATTTGGAGGGAAAATAAATTGCATAGCATTCTGCACCTTAATTTGTACAAACTACAAAACGATCAAGCATGACATGGAGTTTGGAAAACACTTCCACCACAAATGATCAAACTCAAGCATTGAAATATTATGAATGCAAACATCCAATCCAATAAACAAATTTCCTGGTCATTTTTCAATACATAGTCCTGGTTGATGAGTTGACTAGACAACAAGATATCACAATCTAATTGATTAGCCAACTAGACAACAAAGTGTCAAAAAAAATATCTTTCCATAAACATAGTATCTATGATCATCAAACCTCCACAAAAACGAGAAGCAATAACAAAACACCAAATGAAGCTCAATTGACAAACATCGTTGTCAAAACTCAGTCGACTATTATCTTTGATCGATCCTCAATTAAGCACTGCTAAGACAATCAACAACAATTGAGAGGAGAATTGTATGACTATATAGTCAATGATACATAATGACATGAATTCCTCATGCATTTTTGAAACTTATTTCATCACCATTCATCACTTCAACCGCAGTGTATCCTAATAATCAACGCTATCCCATAGTTCTTTCTTTCAATTCTTCTCTTCAAATATCTAAAAGCATAACTACCAAATTTCCAATAATTTTGATTCCCAAGTAAATTCCCTTGATTCTTATGAGAGTGATGATATAGTAGATATTTTTGTTATGAAGCCTCAAATCCTAGTGCACTAACATGAGTAGAGCCTTATATATCAACAAAAATGTCATCTACAAAGACATTTTTAGCCATCTCATCAATCTGCTCAACAGAGTTAGTAATGGAATACTCTCCCATCAACTTAGTTTGAAATGCACCTACAATAAAAAAAGAAAATTCCTGGACTAAAGAAGATCATATGTAATTAATGAGGAGGATCTACATCTTGGGGGCTAAGATATAGAATACTTGAATGCCAAGAGAGGAGGAGAGAAAAAATATAGATTTACCATGTAACTAATCACAAGAACATTGATAAAAATGCAAGAAATGAATACATTAAAAAATATGAAAAGAGAGAAAGAGAATTAGAGATGAAGGATTCCATTAAGAAAAACCATCACATGCAATGAAGCCAATTTTTCTACTTCTCCTTCAAAACCTCCACTCTCTTCCTATTGTCTTCTTATAAGGTTTCTTGTTGATGGTGTCAACTTTGATTAGGTTTTTCTCCATCATTACGTATGTATCAAGTTCCATTTTACATAAAAATATAACTTTATGACTTATGCATTTGAACTTATACTATAAGCCCTCCCTAAGATTTAGATCAATGGTCCCCATCATTCACCCATGTTATAAAAAGAGGTTCATGCTTCTAGCTAGGAGTGCTCTATGTGCTATGTATGGAAAAATTCACCAAAATTCAATGTAGTGAGTCAGTATGAGCAAGAAGTGTTAAGTTACTTCCCTTGGGAGGATCATAATATGTAATAAATTTGGGGTAATCTTGAGAGGGACTTATTGCACCAACCTTTGGGAGTAATATTACATAATTGAGGCCTGTGGATAGGTTGAGATTCACACTCAATAAGAGGGCTAAAGGCTTTACAACTTTCATTGGGTTAAAGGACTAAGAAGGGCTCTAAAATGATGAAGTGTGGGATCGATAGAGTAAAAGAGGGAAATGCATTTAGACGTGGCTCAAACTTGGATCACACACATAAAACCATCAATACAAGCTAGTAGACTACACAAGACTCATGAATGACAATCATACCTCAAGACAACAACAGAGGGACACTTATGTCTAATTGCGACAGTTGAAATGACACATTACGACACTTAAAACACAAGTTACAAGGATTGTGCCAACTGTGGTGAAAAGGAGCGCTAAGCTGTAGGAATGTGTCTAGCACATGCTCTAATGATATATAAGACCATCTAATGCAGAAGAGTGTGCCAAAACTAACTTTGGTCATGTGCAAAAGTGTGACACATGCATGAGTGAGAATCACAAAAGCGACACTTGCTACATGAGGAAAACATAAGATGGCACTTGCAAAATGTGAACGACCTTGAAAGCGACACATGCCAGATCGAACAACCAAAAATAAGCAAAAGCGACAGTCGCGAATGAGAAAGCAACACTTGTGAACGCGAAATGCACAAAAGACGACAGTCGAGGAAACTCACTAAAATAGAAGTATAAATGAAACGAAGTGAGGGGAGCTGTCAATAAAAGTGTGCAATGACTTTCGACATGAGTTGAACATCACACAAACATTGTCTTGATGGATAGTGCTATGTTTGTTCAATATAGCATAAAGGAATCACGCTTATAAACCCATCGAATATTGGCCATGTGTGTGTGAGTGACTCGACAATTTGAAACTAGGAAGAAGACTTGAATTCTTTGCAAAACATTAAACGATCATGGTTAGAGCTAAAAATCGTAAAATCTTGAGTTGGCTCCAAAATTCAAGTGTGAGCAAAATTTTGGAGGGTGTTGATTGCAGTGACAACATAATCCTTGATTTTTATCCAAGGTTGTAATTCTAATTAAATCTCATCTCCCTTCTCTATTGACTATACCAGCCAATTTCCAATTAAAGGGAATGTTGAGACAATTACTTTTCGTAGAAATTGGGATCTTTTTACGATGCTTTCTTACCCAAAGCCTTGAACAAGTGTGCAAACATTCTTTGCAACTATATCCTTCAAGAATACAAATATGTTCTTGAGGCTCTATCCCCCTTGTGATTTTGAAACCATAATATTTTTACCTAGAGGCAACACCATTGCTTTCTTCCATATGTTTCCATAATTGCTTGATTATTTCCAATACATATTTTGGCATCCGAGTGAGAGACATCCAATAGACTGGGATAGCTTCAGGACCTCTTTAACCAATACTAGTCTACATCCTCTAGAAATCCAATAACTCCATTGAATATTTATATTTTTATCCACCTTTTCTATCGACCAATGCTAGTGACCTTTTTTATAAATGTTAACTTTCGAATGAAATCCTAAATATTTCATTCCATCACCTAGATCAACTATATCGTAAGGATTCAACTATGAAATTTGAGTTTTTACTACCACTAAGAGACCCTAGAAAGAGATCATTGATTTGATAAAGTTTATCTTCATACTAGTTGGGGAATAAAAGAAATCAATGATCTCATTAAGTTTTGCAGTCATTCTTTTAGAGCCCTCACAAAACATGAGGATGTTGTCAACAAAAAGTAGATGAGATTACAGAAGTTGCCCACATTTATACCTTGAGGTTTCCCTTAAGGATCCACTAAGTCCTTATACAATGAGAAGAAAGAGAAGGGTGATAAAAGGCGCCCCACTCTATTGGCTTGAAGAAAGAAGACATGGCACCATTTATACTAATACAACTCATTATCCAAATAAAAAATTGATGAGAAAATTTCATATGAACATGGCACCATTTATACTAATACAACTCATTATCCAAATAAAAAATTGATGAGAAAATTTCATATGAATAAAAGAATTTAATCGATTGAAAAAAAAATCCACTTTTACAGTCATATATCCTAAATTTCTGGTTTTTATTGAATGTAGTCCTTGAGCAACCCCTGTCTCTGTAAATTTGTTGCCTTTCCAAAAATCAAACGGTTTGCCAGAGATATGTCATGGGAAAATTCCTTTCATCTTTCTCAATGTGATTTTAGAGATATTTTTATAAATGGAGTTATATATAAATAGGTTGAAATTTTTGAGCTACCGTTGTCCTTGTAAATTTGTTGCCTTTCCAAAAGCCAAATATTTACCGAGATCCTTTATCTTTCTCACAATGAATTTATAGAATTTTTTTATAAATACAGTTAGCTATATAAATATATATTTTCACAAATGCAGTTATATATAAATAGGTTTAAATATCCGAGATTTTACTCGGATGGTCAAAAATCTCTGTTTTTTTTCTTTTCAAAAAAATATGATAGGAGTGTTTAATCATATTTTTAATGGTGGAAATAGATTCAACACCATTAAAAGCCCCTATAAGCAATATAAATTATTATCCTGTAAGATCAAATTCTCTTTAAAAAAAAATTCATTCCACCACTCTCCATGGTCAAACTATCAAATTACGAAAACTATATTAAAAACTGCAGAAGTTTTTTCTCTCAACCACTCTCCATGAATCTTCTGGAAGGAATTCATGACAGCCGAAATAAAATTATAATGGATGACTTCATGACGGTCGAAATAAAATTATATTCAAAAACTAGGGCTTTAGTCTTTTTGAAAGCTCATCTTATCTAATCCCGTAAGACTCATCCATTGGTTCTAAGCACTAAATGGGTAAATATAATGATTCAGGGAAGGTTCGGGTAAATATAACGATTCAGGAAAGGTAGAAACGTGAACACAATTTGTGGAAGTTTCTCAGCAATCAAAGTGTGACGGTAGAATGTTTTTCAGTGGTGACGACGGCGCACACCTGCCTTACAGTTGCAGACATTATGAGCAGTGATCAAATTTGAAGGGCAGGTCTTAATTTCATTTAGAAGGGCACATATTCAGGTCGCACTTCTATAATGAAAAGCATAAAAAAAAAGAGCAATTCAATTGACAACAGTAGATTATTTTCAAATTTTTATTTTTTATTTTTTCACAGGAGAATGTTGGAACAACAATCCCATGGATGTTGTGTATAAAACAGGTTTGATATGAGCCGCAACTAATATATCAGATGCATTTACCATTAATGGATAAATAGGAGACCTACAGTTCAGATAAGGATTAATTTTGTAGGAAATTTTTGTGACCAGAAGGTTCAAGCCAATATACAAGTAGCTCAATCAAATTTAAGTTTATTGCATGAATGAAAAAATTTAGTAAAATTCTAAACAGGTTTAGGATTCAACAAAAGAGTGTACAAAGGTGTATATGTTTTTGGTATCTCCTTTTTAATATGAAAACATACCAGGAATTGGGAATCTGTAAACAAATCAAATCCAGTATGTTAGGAAGCATGTTGAATGCACTCCTCTCCAAGCATAAATCGTGCTTAAACCTTGGTTGACAGGCGTTTGCTGAATGATGAATCTATGCTCCTCTCCAGCTTAAATCGTCGTCAAACCTTGCTTGGCACAACCCAGTGAAATTACAGACCTAATACATGGCCCATATTGACATCTAGTCGCTCTCAATTGAAACTATCAAATGTAATGGTATCAAAGGGTAATTGTGACATAATAATTAATAAGAACTTCCATCATATGCACAATTAGAAAAAACAACTCAAAAAGAAACTGTTGTTTTTGAAATGGGAGCAACTCAAAAACTGCCAAATGTAATGGTATCAAAAGGTAATTGTGACATAATAATTAATAAGAACTTGCATCATATGCACAATTAGAAAAAACAACTCAAAAGGAAACTGTTGTTTTTGAAATGGGAGTTTCTGAAATGGGATTTAAGTTTTAACATGAAAAGAAATTTACAAATTCAACATTCCTAAAATTCTAATTTCAGAAAAAATGAAATTTAAAAAAAAAAGGTTGACAATTTAACAACACTTCTTAAAAAAATTTAAGATATTATTCCAATTTTTTTTTAAATGACAAAAATCAATTTTCAAATTTCTTTTGACTGGTAAAATATTCTCCCTACTTCACTGACGTGCCAGAGACCCTTTGAAGGGCTCTGATGTGTTCAATTTTGATCCCTGATTATGAGTAGAAAGTCGATTATAATCTAATGGATTCCGTGTCGGATTGCAGGAATATGTCCGCCCATTGGAGACTTTTGAGGCTCAAAGTCCCAGGCGTCGCAATCTCGGCTATCTAGAAAGAACCGTGGAAACACTGTATGCTATCTAAACGGTCAAAACGTTTGATATGGGGAACGGTGAAGTTTCCTTTTCAGAAGCTTTTTATGTTCTGGAGAGATGAAAATCATATCAATGAACAGTTTCTGTGTGGTAACCGGTTGACTTTGATTGAACAGTCAGTAGTCAAGAATTGAAAGTGTTAACTCTAATTTTTCGCTGACATGGCACAATCCTTTTAGGATAAAAAGTGAATTTGGATTTGGTTAAGATTAAGAATGGAATTTGATGCGTAAATTGTTTATTATGGTTAATTTGTCTATTAAATATGATTTAAAATTTTGCAAAAAATTTTAGGTTTTTTTTCTTTAAATAGTGAAAATGAGTTAGAGAGGTTTGAA
This sequence comes from Pinus tabuliformis, assembly GCA_031772625.1. NCBI lineage: Eukaryota > Viridiplantae > Streptophyta > Pinopsida > Pinales > Pinaceae > Pinus > Pinus tabuliformis. The sequence goes on along the minus strand of CM062805.1, from coordinate 711,256,797 downwards.
AATTATCAAATTTAACTAATAAATCTATTTTGAAATTCTAACCTAATTAAAATAAAATTTTAAAATTTTATTTTTTATTATAATATTAAAAATAATATTTAACAATTAACTAGTTAAAATATATCAATAATTTATAAACTATTCCTTGAAGTGTTCAAATTTGAAAACTCAATCAAAAATTTGAAAATAAGAACTACTTAAGAAAAAAATCATTAATAAATCATTTTTTGTTCAACATTAATTTCCAAAAAATAAATACCCACTTCCACCATCAAAAAATGAACAAATAAATAACCTAGTAATTAAGATGTATTTCTTCCTTAGAAAAAAGGTTACAAATTCCTTCGTCAACAGCTAAGAAATCATATATTGCTATATGGAATTGGATAATAAATCCTTTGCACACACCCCAAGCACTTGAGATTGCAACATTCCGCGTGGATGGGACGACCGGTTAATAGCCTCCCTACCCAGGTTTGACCCATGATACATGATTGAGCTGCTGTGTAGCTATTGTACTCATCTAGACTCTGTATATATGTAAATATTGTGTTCTGGGTTAATATAGCTGCTAAAGAGGGACTTACCCTCTCATTAAAAAAAAAACATCTAGCGAGAAGTATTTTACGCTACAAAGGAATAGTCCTCAAACAACAAAGTGTTCATCTGGTTTCAATTTGAGACAACTATAAATAATTTTACCCTTTTAGTGTGCAAATTTTAATTGAAGAATACTCCTCTTTGCAAGGGAATAGAATAGACATTTGTATGATTGTTTTTAGACTTATATGGGAGCTAATTTAAATCTTGAACGGAAAAATGATTATTTCAATATTATGAACATTGTCATCAAGATGGTAAAAAGCTCTATCAAATTTGGATGATCTATTAATAATGTTTATCCTCACAATTTATTCTCAACCTTAATCCTTCCCAATAAATTTAAACTTATAATTGACGCCACAAGCCATAAGGCCTGCAACTTAAAAATCCACATAAAACATAATTTTGAAACCACACATTATGTATGTACATAAAATCTCAGAAATAATTAATTAATAAATAAAATATTTACAAGAAAACTATTGGCCTACTCATTGGCCTCTCATTCCTCACTCTCACACACTTCTTGCATGCCTCATGGGCTCACCTAGATCTATACAAGTGGATCTGAACCCAAGTAGGTTCTAGATCCTAAACTAACTCCCAAAATATCCCTTATGATCCATAAAAACTCTCATCTAATCCGTTATCCCTAGATAACATCCAACAAACCCACAATTCTCTCAACTCTTCCAAAATACTCTCAAACCTTCTCCTATTTACAATAATTCGCGTTCTCTTTAAAACTATAAATAATACATTCAATAATTAAATCTTAACTTTGGAAACTAACTCCCTTAGTAAACATTTGACCCTAGGTTTGCATCAACAATTAAATATCAAGTTCACCTCTCATAACATTTCAACTTAGAACTTGAGGGAAACTATCCATATTATCAACATATCCAAGAACCTGTTAATTGCACAGAATAGAACTTTTGTCCTAAGGATAAACCATATTAGTTGGTTCGAAATGTCAACCAAATCTTAATAATGTTATTAATCCGAAAAACATTCTCATTTAGAATATTAATTACAAAATTAAACTTATCCAGAAACATGTTAATTACACCCATTACAACTTAATAAAAACTATCCATATTATAAACATATCGAGGAGCCTGTTCATTGCACACTTTATCATCGTAATGAGCATTTAGGTTTCTAATAAAGGATTGGAACAAGCACTCAGCTTATTTTGGGTATCAATACTGATACGAGTCTCTCAGAGATAAAATGTTACCATGCCTTTGGGTAGAGTTGAAGACACAAGTGGCCTCTACCATGAGAACTCAACTTCCAGGCCGCCTGTGTCTAAGTATTATAAGATTGCATGTAGTATTAAAATTTAATTTTTCAAAAATAACTTAGTTTTCTAAATATTTAAATCTTAATAACATGATTAATCTGAAAAACATTCTCCTTTACAATATTAATTACCAAATTTTAATATAAACTTATCCAGAAACATATTAATTACACCCCTTACAACTTAGTAGAAACTATCCATATTATAAACATATCGAGGAGCCTGTTCATTGCACACTTTATCATAGTAATGAGCATTTAGGTTTCTAATAAAGGATTGGAACAAACACTCATCTTATTTTGGGTATCAATACTGATACGAGTCTCTCAGAGATAAAATGTTACCATGCCTCTGGGCAGAGTTGAAGACACAAGTGGCCTCTACAATGAGAACTCAACTCCGAGGCCGGCTCTGTCGAAGTATTATAGGATTGCATGTAGTATTAATAGGATTGCATGTAGTATTAAAATTTAATTTTTCAAAAATAAATTAGTTTTCTAAATATTTAAATTTTTTGTTTTTTTGTTGAATTGGTTTTACACCAAGATGAATCGGACAATTTTTACTTATATATAATGAAAAAAAAATTATACACCCGTATTATTTCCTAGGCAACATTTAATTATCATTTAATATTCAATCTTTGCACCCTGACTCAAACATTAAAATTACGACATATCATAATGATTTACGAATGAGACGCTGTCTATGCAAAATAATGTGAACTTTCATGGAATTTGTAAAAATGGAAACGATGTTTTAGAATTGGGAGTTTAATGGATTGACAACAATCATATTTAAATAACCGGTGCTTGCTTTTTTGTAAGTACAAATATATGTTCTTTCCAAATAATTAAGAGAATGTTTAAATTGAAAGATAATCTTTGCTCTATTTTACATGACTACATGATATAGTGAAGCAATATCTATGTTCAATTTACTTAGTATGGTCTCTCCATGTTTAGATTCCATCCATTACTATGTCTTGAATTTTCATTATTTTTTTTTTTGGTATATGTTGCTTGCCCATATCAAAGATCGTTTATATTTTTATCTAATTAATTTCTATGTTAATACGCTTACTATTTGATTAATTCCTATTTTTAGGTTCCATTACTATGTCTTTTCTATTATTATTATTATTATGTTGCTTACCCATATCAAAGATCATTCATACTTTTATCTAATTAATTTCTATGTTAATACACTTACTATTTGATTAATTCCTACTTTTAGGTTCCTTTTCTACCTCAACACCTCCTTTGGATAAATTATTCGCTTGTTCTTTTCCATCTAAACATGTGCAAAAGAGATATGAATGAAAGCTTGTTGAATGTTTATCATGTCAAGAAACAAAGGTTCTAGAGTGATTTTTTTCTAGGTGAATTCTCATTTCGTCCATTCAATAACACTAAGTGAATATACTGGGACAAGTAAATAATAATAGAATAGCATAGAGAATTTGAGTGCAAGAATGGTGTTTAAAGACACCATTGTAATAAATTACAAATGGCATGGCCCATAATAACAAGAATCATGATCTCACAATGCTTCATATACCAATCAAAAGGGTCACCTATAAGTAAGTTTCAACATGGGCGAAGCCAACAACCATGGGCCCACATCATTATAACTGTCCATGAAGAGTGGATCTGAAATTTGAATTTGGACATGGTTAACAATATTTTGACAAGATGAGGTTACAAGGAACAGAAGGTTCCAACACCCCCTGTAAACTCAATTTGGAGGGAAAAGAAATTGCATAGAATTCTGCACCTTAATTTGTACAAACTAAAGAACGATCAAGCATGACATGGAAATACTTCTAGAAGGAGTTTGGAAAACACTTCCACCACAAATGATCAAACTTAGGCATTGAAATATTATGAATGCAAACATCCAGTCCAATAAAACAACTTTCCTTGTCATTTTTCAATACATAGTCTTGGTTGATGAGTTGACTAGACAACAAGATACCACAATCTAATTGATTAGCCAACTAGACAACAAAGTGTCAAAAACAATATCTTTCCATAAACATAGTATCTATGATCATCAAACTTCCGCAAAAATGGGAAGCAATAACAAAACACCAAATGAAGCTCAGTTGACAAACATCGTTGTCAAAACTCAGTCGACTATTATCTTTGGTCGATCCTCAATTAAGCACTGCTAAGACAATCAACAACAATTGACAGGAGAATTGTATGACTATATAGTCAATGACACATAATGACATGAATTCCTCATGCATTTTTGAAACTTATTTCATCACCATTCATCACTCCAACCATATCCTGATAATCAACGCTATCCCATAGTTCTTTCTTTCACTTCTTCTCTGCAAATATTTGAAAGCATAACTACCAAGTTTCCAAGAATTTTGATTCCCAAGTAAACTCCCTTGATTCTTATGAGAGTGATGATATAGTAGAGATTTTTTTTATGAAGCCTCAAATCCTAGTGCACTAACATGAGTAGAGCCTTATATATCAACAAAAATGTCATCTACAAAGACATTTTGTTGGAAATAATACTGAGAGGGGGGGAGGGGGGGGGGGGGGGGGGGGGGGGGTGAGTCAGTATTATCAGATCAGTAAAACCTTTCCAATTTCATACTTAGAAACATATACGCTACTTTAGTTAAGTGAATCCGCATGTACACGCTACTGTGTCTAAAGCAATTAGCGTATATCCAGAGATCTTATGATTTAGTTAGCTTATCTTCAATAAATGCATCAGAACATTATTAACCATATTAACAGTAAACAGGTGCAGTATAATAGAACAGATCATCACACAAAAGCCACACACATGAACACCATGATATAAGGTGGAAACCCAATGTGGGTGAAAACCACCTGCTGCAATTTGTCTCTTTCTTCTTTAATAAGAAACTTCTTTTACAATGTACTGGTGCAGTCCTTTACTAGCACGCAGGCTACAACCTGCAGAGGGCTACAACCCTCATAGCTCTTGTACTAGCCGATCCATTTACTAGTACGTAGGTGCCAACCCTACAGAAGGCTACAACCTTCACTCGTTTTCCAGCTGTTCCTGGAAGGGAGCTACAACCCCCTGGCTCTTGTACTGGCTGATATGTTTACCAGTACGTAGGTGCCGGCCTACGATCTTCCCGGGACCTCGTTTCATACATTTTCATACTGGATCCATAAGACAATCACCATTGTAGTACAACCTGCATCATCAATCACTGAAACACCCAATACTGAATCACTGAAACCCTGTCAAGAACACAGACAACATAACAACAACCAGATCATAATAATAAACATGCGTCAGTAGATCTAGTCTATCCACAGTCAAACCATATGAAGATAATCATTCCAAGCCTTGATATCTCGTTCCATCATCCTCACATGAGTGAAACCTTGGTTCAGATCACCAACCCATAACCAGCATTTGGATCTCACACTTCCTCAGATTTTCATCACTCACACACACTCTCTTCATCATCTGGCCTAATGATCTTCTCCTTATATAGGCTTAGGCCCTTCACAATACCACGGTCCAAAACCATAGTAACACAATACCATCAACTTCAAAACTAGGGATCAACACGTCCGTCGAGACACCATGGTCCAAAACCATAGGCACAACTTCCAAGGACTAACCGCCACGGACGAAAGATAAGTTTTCCACATGTACGCGCTTTTACTGAAGCCAACCTGCGTGTACACGCTGATTTTCCTTACTGAACCTGCGTATATCGCTTTCTTGTCCTGCTGTGCTAAGATCTGTCCTCTGATTAAGTTGCCATCACATGTACCTGCCTATGAGTGAGTTGCCATCAAGGACAACACTTGTATCATAATGCCAACAATCTCCCCCTTTGGACTTGATGGCAAACACCACACCAAGTCACTCTCCCCCTTTGACATCAAGGGCAAAGGGCGGACCAAGATATTCTCGGACCAAGATATTCTCCTCTTTGGTATACTTTTTGCTGTACATACTCCCCCTGAGTACCTGCTGAAATCTCCAAATGTGCTCCCCCTTTGTATATGCCAAAGTGTACCAATCTGTCCATGCTCCCCCTGAGCATATGCAGGTTCTAAGACCAACAATTCATTCAAGACCATGATTATCATTCATCATATATGATCTGTACCATAAGCATAAGTCTGCAATACCATTCCTTTGATCATTTAGCTTCATAGACTTTATCAACAACTTGTAACCATAATGCCAACAATGCATTATTTGAAGTATATGCTCCCCCTGAGCTTGTGCCATTTGTTTTCAGTTAGATCTGATCATGCATACATCAGTAATAAGCATCAAGATATCATCATCATCAAGTTAGACATTTCCAGACCTCCTCAGCAGACTGTAACTGTTAACCAATAGAGCATATACTGGACTAAGACATATCAGACCCCTTTTCTGAGTCTGTTCCCACTGCTTTTCCACAAACTGACATATACACGACTTTGCAGTGTAGAAATCACGTATATACGCGGCTTCCCTTCATTAAACTTGCGTATGAGAATTAGAACACTGAAGTTTTACACCTTCAGCTCCCCCTGAGTCTGTTATGTCTGTGCTGTGCTGAGTACCCTATGCTGTGCCACATCTTTCTGACTGAACTTCCTTCTTCTTCCATATCTTCAGGCATGTTGATGATTTCTTCTTATCATGTGCTTTGTTCCTGCAATCCTTTGCTCTATGTCCAAACTTGTTACATGCATAGCATCTTACATGTTTCATATTCCTCCTATAGCAATCAGCAGCTTTGTGGCCAAACATATTGCAAGAAAAGTAATATCCATTAAAGTACCTTGAATGTGATGATATTTCTACATGATGGTCTTGAAACCTTCTTCTTCTACATATGACTGCAACATGTCCAAGATTATGACATACATAACATTCAACATTATTCATGGGAGGAGTAAAAGATTTTCTTTGAGGAGTCTCTTTCCTTGATTGTTGATGGGGTTGTCCTTTTATCTCCTTGTAGAGCATTTCAGATTTTGCATTAGAGATTCTTGCCTTACTTTGTGAACCAGATTCACCTTCAATAGACTCATGAAAACAAAGACCAGTTTTGATAGCAGGGGACCTTTGACTACTAAGAATATCATCCAAGATCTTAGTACTATCTTGAAATCGTAATAGTTTATCTTTTTCTTCTAATTTACTTTTCAAGATTTTTACCTCAACTTGATGTTGTTCTTCTTTTTCCAGACATTGCTTCTTCAAGGTCTCTTCAGCTTTCCTTCCTTCATCCAGCTGATGCCTTAGTTTGAGGATCTCGTTTTCTTGCTCTTTATTCAGCGCTAGCAGCATTTGTCGAATTATGGAGGCACATTCCAACTGATCTTCTAATCTGATGATTTCTTCTTTGAGGGCATTCTCCTTTTTGCTAGGTAGATCTTGCTGATCTATGGTTTGATCTGATGCTTCATTTGTTTGTCCATCTTCATTCTGAGGTGATTCAGGATCCGAATTCTTGCTTCCACTCAACGGCAGGTTGTCATTGTTCCTTTGAGCTGTCTTCTTCTTCTGACGTGCTTTCTTCCCCATTGTTCTACGAATCTCCTTCAAGCGATCAAGCTTCTTTGAAGGACCTGCTCTGATACCAATTGTTGGAAATAATACTGAGAGGGGGGGGGGTGAATCAGTATTATCAGATCAGTAAAACCTTTCCAATTCCATACTCAGAAACATATACGCTACTTCAGTTAAGTGAATCCGCGTGTACACGCTACTGTGTCTAAAGCAACTAGCGTATATCCAGAGATCTTATGATTTAGTTAGCTTATCTTCAATAAATGCATCAGAACATTATTAACCATATTAACAGTAAACATGTGCAGTATAACATAACAGATCATCACACAAAAGCCACACACATGAACACCATGATATAAGGTGGAAACCCAATGTGGGTGAAAACCACCTGCTGCAATTTGTCTCTTTCTTCTTTAATAAGAAACTTCTTTTACAATGTACTGGTGCAGTCCTTTACCAGCACGCAGGCTACAACCTGCAGAGGGCTACAACCCTCATAGCTCTTGTACTAGCCGATCCATTTACTAGTACGTAGGTGCCAACCCTACAGAAGGCTACAACCTTCACTCGTTTTCCAGCTGTTCCTGGAAGGGAGCTACAACCCCCTGGCTCTTGTACTGGCTGATATGTTTACCAGTACGTAGGTGCCGGCCTACGATCTTCCCGAGACCTCGTTTCATACATTTTCATACTGGATCCATAAGACAATCACCATTGTAGTACAACCTGCATCATCAATCACTGAAACACCCAATACTGAATCACTGAAACCCTGTCAAGAACACAGACAACATAACAACAACCAGATCATAATAATAAACATGCGTCAGTAGATCTAGTCTATCCACAGTCAAACCATATGAAGATAATCATTCCAAGCCTTGATATCTCGTTCCATCATCCTCACATGAGTGAAACCTTGGTTCAGATCACCAACCCATAACCAGCATTTGGATCTCACACTTCCTCAGATTTTCATCACTCACACACACTCTCTTCATCATCTGGCCTAATGATCTTCTCCTTATATAGGCTTAGGCCCTTCACAATACCACGGTCCAAAACCATAGTAACACAATACCATCAACTTCAAAACTAGGGATCAACACGTCCGTCGAGACACCATGGTCCAAAACCATAGGCACAACTTCCAAGGACTAACCGCCACGGACGAAAGATAAGTTTTCCACATGTACGCGCTTTTACTGAAGCCAACCTGCGTGTACACGCTGATTTTCCTTACTGAACCTGCGTATATCGCTTTCTTGTCCTGCTGTGCTAAGATCTGTCCTCTGATTAAGTTGCCATCACATGTACCTGCCTATGAGTGAGTTGCCATCAAGGACAACACTTGTATCATAATGCCAACACATTTTTAGCCATCTCATCAATCTACTCAACATAGTTAGTAAGGGAATACTCTCCCATCAACTTAGTTTGAAATGCACCTACAATAAAAAAGAAAATTCCTAGACTGAAGAAGATCATATGTAATTAATGAGGAGGATCTACATCTTGGGGGCTAAGATATAGAATACTTGAATGCCAAGAGAGGAGGAGAGAAAAAATATAGATTTACCATGTAACTAATCACAATAACATTGATAAAAATGCAAGAAATGAATACATTAAAAAAATATGAAAAGAGAGAAAGAGAATTAGAGATGAAGGATTCCATTAAGAAAAACCATTTCATGCAATGAAGCCAATTTTTCTACTTCTCCTTCAAGACCTATACTCTCTTCCTATTGTCTTCTTATAAGGTCTTTTGTTGATGGTGTCAACTTTGATTAGGTTTTTCTCCATCATTACATATGTATCAAGTTCCATTTTACATAACTTTATGACTTATACATTTGAACTTATACTATAAACCCCCCCAAGATTTAGATCAATGGTCCCCATCATTCACCCATGTTATAAAAAGAGGGGCCCCATTATTTTTAATGCACCATCATGATTACAATATGCTATGAGCCAATGAAGAGGATGGTTTTTTGTGGTTAACACATAGTCATGGATTTTCTAGATGGCCATAATTGAATTGGAAATGTCAAGCCTGGGGAGGGGTTTTGTCTAGTCTGCACATAACCTTGGGTTTATGGATGACCCATAACCTTGTTTTTTTGTTTAACTTTTTCTAGCAATGGACCTCTTGTTGCAACTTTGTTGATAAATTTTGTTATAGGTGATGAAATCCAATTCCATTGAAGACCCATTTGAGATTAAAAAGAGACTTTTCCATTGATATAAAATGTGTGCCCTATAATGAATTTTGGAGTGAGAAAACCATTCTTGAAACTCAAGTTACACATGGTGGTGTTGATTTATAGACATGTGTGAATTTAATTGTTGATATCTCTCCAACTTGGTAACAAAATCCATTTCCGTCAAAAGCCCCAGTTAAGATAACAAAAAATGTGTTAAATTGATCTATTGTGCACCCTCTTAAATGCTCTGTAAAGGTTGTGGCACTTGCATGAATTAAACTAGATATTTTTGTCATGTGTTCCATCCATTATTGTGCTTCTATGTTGGCTATACCATTGTGGTAAATCTGAGAAATGGTTGGAATGGTTGTATAAATATGCAATAAAAATGAATATGATAACACTAAGTGCAGAGGGCCTCATGATATGTCAATGGTTTGTTGAGAAACATGAGTTGGTGTAGAAGTCATGGAACCTCCATGTTGCAGACCAATGAATGTAGTGAATCCATGTAAAGATGCCTATGGTGGTAAATGAAGGTTCAAGGGTAGAAAACCCTATAATTCTTTTGGACCAACTATGATAATCACAGTGTATGGCTCAACAAATGGACTCCAAAGGCGCCAAAAGAGGTTTGGATATTGCGGCAAAATATGCTTCTAAGCATGGATCCCATGGAGTGGTAACCTACTATGATACTAATGATTTGGACCTTCGGGGCTAAGATCCATAAGGCTTGAATGTTGTTGTTGTTGTGACAAACACCCTCCAAAATTTTGCTTACACTTGAATTTTGGAGCCTACTGAGGATGTTGTGATCTGTCGTTCCATGGTCACTTCATGGTCATCTAATGTTTTGTAAAGTATTAAGTCTTATTCTAAGTGTCAAAGTCACTTGTTCACACATGTTTTGTCTTCGACGAATTCACAAACACACTTCTTTCGATGCAAGCTTTGATAGGCATTGCGTAACTTTTGGAGGTAAGGCTTGGACAATCACTAGTGACAGCGAATACATAATCCTTAAGCACAAGGTATTGCATAATACATATCGATATTTAGTGTGCACCTTTCGTTAGAAATATTCCTCACTTTGATTGCAATTGTACCTGTATTTCAATGAGTTTTCTCAATTGTCGCTCTGGTGCACCATTGTTTTCACAAGTGTTGTTTTCACATTCGCAACTATTGTTTTTCTTGCATTCACTTTAATAAGTGTCATTTTCATGTTATATTCACTCTAGTATTTGTTGCTTTCACTTTCTTTAATCTTTTGCAAGTTCTGTTTGCACTTTTCTCTTACTTTCATAAGTGTGATCTTTTAGCATGGGAAGTGTCACATGTTGTAAAAGTGGAGTTATGGTTCATTTCAAGAAGAAAATTTGATACCAATGGATCATATCTATCATGTATACATGTATTAAACTCATTCCCAAATTGTCATGAACTGTCGTAGTAGTGACTCCACTGTCATTGCAAAATATATCTTAAATGTAGTAGTTGGAGGAGAATGTTACTTTGTCATCACTAAGGGGATCATGTTGATTCTGAGTGTTGAGTGTTTAATGTTGTGTCATTGATTATGCTGAGTGTGTGATCATGTTTAAGTCCAACCTTTGTTTCATCTCTACCTCATTGATCCCACACTTAGTCAAATTTTGGAAAGTTTCATGTCCAACCAACATGAGCTCACTTTGCCCTCTTGAACTACGCATTTCACAGTTGCAAGCCTCAAGCATGCATACCTGCCTCTTAAAAATGTGAAATGCATAGTTATTTCCTTAAAGGACTATGCATTATGCAATCAAAGTGCCAAAGAATTACCTCATGACCTCCATAAGTACGCAATCCCACCTCCCATCCAATCTCCTTCTGGAGATTGTGCAGTTGCAAGCAATAATTAGTTTCCCTGACTTCCTAAAATATGCAACTACACAATCCTATGGTCCTCTCTCTCTCCTAGAATTCACATTGTGCAGTTATAGTGGGAAAGCCTACCTCACTATGACCCTCAACTGCGCAGTCTTGTCTCTTGGGACAATGACTGCACAATCCTTAAGCACAATATGTATCAATAGTTACTGTGCACCCTCCTTTGGAAATAATCCTTAATTTGATTGCAATTTTACTTCTATTTCAATGAGTTTTCTCAACTTTCGCTTTGGTGCACCTTTGTTTTCGCAAGTGTCGCTTTCACAATCCAATTATTATTTTTCTTTGATTCACTTTAATAAGTGTCATTTTCATGTTTTATTCACTCTGGCATATGTCACTTTCACTTTCTTTAAGATTTTTCAAGTTTTGTTTGCATTTTTCTCTTACTTTCACAAGTGTCGTCTTTTGGCATGGGAAGTGTCGCATGTTGTAAAAGTGGATTTATGGTTCATTTCAAGAGGAAAATTTGATATGAATGGATCATATCTGTCATGTAGACATGTATTAAACTCATTCCCAAATTGTTATGCATTGTTGTACTAGTGTCGTCACTTTCGTTGCAAAATATATCTTAAATGTCATAGTTGGAGGAGAATGTTACTTTGTTGTCACATTAAGGGGATCATGTTGATTCTGAGTGTTGAGTGTTTAATGTTGTGTCGTCGATTATGCTGAGTGTGTGATCATGTTTAAGTCTAACCTTGGTTTCATCTCGCCTCATTGATCCCACACTTAGTCAAATTTTTAAAAGTTTCATGCCCGACCAACATGAGCTCACTCTGCCCCCCTTGAACTACACATTGCACAATTGCAAGCCTCAAGCATGCATCCCTACCTCTTAAAATTGTGAAATGAATTGTTATTGCCTCAAAGGACTACACATTATGCAGTCACAGTGTTGAATAACTACCTCTTGACCTCCAGAACTGTGCGATCCTACCTCCCATCCAGTTTCCTTCTAGACATTGCATAGTTGCAGGCAACAATCAGTTTCCCTGACTTCCTAAAATGTGCAACTACGTAATCCTATGGCCATCTCTCTCTCCTAAAATTCACATTTTATAGTTATAGTGGTCAAGCCTCATGCACTGTGACTCTCAACTGCGTAGTCTTGTCTGTTGGGCCTCTTATACTGCACATTGTGTAGTCACAAGTGTCAAGCATCACTCCCTCACTCACGACCTCTAAAAATGCACATTGCGTAATCCCTGAGCCGTCCTCCCTATTCAGTACTCAGTTCTATGTCACCCAGTGGTTTTCATAAAGAAAGTTAGACTACAATGTTTTTGGGCTGATCTCGTCTTGCCATGAGTAAATTTTATTTATAAGTATTGTACTTTGACATGACAAGATGATGCTCAAAAAGGAGGAGAAAGACACTTGTGAAGTAGGAACCATTAAGAAGTCATCAAGAAAGGAGATGTAGGGACACTAGTTTATGATAGAAGACCAAATATCAACGCCACATGAAGACTCCATATCATTCAGTCCCTTCGAGGGTGAAGATGAAGAGCAATGCAAATATTTCATGAAGATGAAGTACCAAATAAACCTCTCACAAATATTAAAGACAAAGCAACAAAAGAACATCTTAGGATTGCCATCTCATCATGACTTCCATGTCATCATTGTCAAGTTGTGACTTATGCAAGTGTCATAACAATGTCATTTTTGTCCATGTGTCATGCCATGTCATTTGTGGATGTAATGATGTAATTACCAAAAGGAAAGGACAAAATGTAATATGTGGAATTCTAAGAGTCGCATTTGGAATGTGAAAAGTCACATAGTAATATATGGACAAAAGAGTCTTTAGGAAAATTCCAAAAGTCATATATAAGTCTAGAGGGCACATTAGGAGTCTTGAGTCATGAGGGTAACTCAAGAGTCACAGGGGATATGAAAGTTCATTCCTGTTGTTATAAAATAAACCTCATAACTCAAGCAAAGGGATTTTGGAGGCTTAGCCTTTGGAGAGCTAGCCTTGGATTCTATAGCTTGGCATAGGAGATAAAATCATTCCTTGGAGAAACAAGAAGTGACTTAATATTCCACTATTGGAGCTAGTGTCGCACTATTGTAACTATGTACTTGGATCTTTCGCTCAATAACTAGAATATTGATGAGCCAACACATTTTCATGAATGTATTGTGAATATTGTAAGACTATTCTTTATATGTTTGTACCATATGTTTTGTTCACATGTAATAAGGAATTTGAAGTACTTCATTGGCTTTGGTACTTATCTTGTTGAATGTACGTTGTATTTTCTTTAATGTTCGTTGTGTCTATGTGAACTATTTCGCTAGATAACTAATGAATCTTTTCTTTATCTCATGTGGCTCTCTCAGGATAGTACTATTTCTTTCCTTATACAAAATCACTCTTTACCTCCCTCTCGTGAAAGTATCCTTTTACACATTACAATTGGTGTTTCAGAGTGTCAACTTACTTGCTAATTTAAAAGGTTGTGTGCATACTCTCTTATATGATTCATTGCATCCAAGGAAAATCTTAGAGTTATGGTGGTCAGGTTGATGCTCAGGATGGGTCTCCTACTCCAAACAATGTGAGGTCTAATTGGGACTTCACGTTAGGTAGTCGCCCTTTTTTGATGGATTTCCAACACCATCAATAATTGGCGTTGGAAGGAGGTCAGATGACACACTATGCCTATTGAGTCTATTTTGAATCTCTTATCTTAGATGGCTCATCCCCAAATCATACTTCTAGGGTGTTTTTCCAATAGATCCAATGGTAAAAAATTTATCCTCGATGAACTTCTTTATGACTTGTCTCAATTCAAGTTTGATGGTGAGGGTGATACATCCATAGTCAAGAATGCATTTCTTTTTCTTGATTTTTGTGAAAATTATGAAATTGAGTGTGAATATGTGGCTTGTGTTCTTTTCTTCCTCATGTTTGAAGGTCAAATTAACCGATGGTGTCTTTCCCTACCACCTGCTTCCATTCATTCTTTTGAAAAATTCATCAAGGAGCTTCATTTAGCCTTCAAAAAGTATGACTATTGAGATGTCCTTAAAAGGATTAATCAACTAAGAATGAACCCTGATGAATCAATTGAGGATTTTTCTAATCAATTCCTTCACCTATGTTATGAATTTCCTAAAGAAGATATGGATTGGGATTTCTTTAAACAAAAGTTTGAGCATTTGGTTCATGTCTCTTTTCATGGTGAATCTAAACCCACTGATGTTTTTGCTTCCCCAACTTTTGTAAATCATGAGACACCTATAATTTTAGAGGAGGAACCTACTATTCCTTTTATTCCTTGTCCTCCTCCTTTTTTAGTCTTGATGTGGGTGCCTCCTTGTGATGATGTCAAAGTTGGGAAATATGAAAATCAAATTGTTGATCTGTCTCTTCAATCTTCATCTACTTTCAATGAATCAGATCTGATGGAGGAAACCTTGGAATGGTTTATGAAGCCTAAGGTGAAGATTAATATCTCCACTTTTCAAGAAGATATTAACACTCATAAATTTAGTCCTAAATCTAATTTGAATACTTGTCATCCTCTATCATATATTTCTCATGATCCCTTTTCCCTTGATCTACTTGATCAATCTCTTCCAAATCGAAGTCGTGATCAAGTGCAAGGTAGTCACATTTCGCAAATGGAGGAGAAAAAGGTGAGGATTATTTTAGTCTTTCTTCTCTTTTTCAAAGTCCTCTATGTCAAGATAATGTTCCTTCATTCTTGGTTGATTTAGAATCCACTAATCTCGGCAATAAATCAAATGAAATTAATTTTCCTAATCTAGCTAAAGTCTTGGGAAACCAACATTATGATGATGGCAATCCCATTGATGTATATGATGATAAATTCCCAAGTTTATCAATTGATACTTTAGCTTCTCAAGAAGATTTTGTTTCGAGATATGTAGACCTTGAATATGCTTTGGTCAAACAATATTTTCTTATGGAAACTTCTTCTTCAGCGCATTGTTCCTTGTGTCTTATGGCTTGGAATGAAAATATTCCATGCTCTTTGAATCTACAACCTAATTTTCATAATTAGCAATTGACACAAGGTAGAAAGGTTATCCAAGATGGAGAAGAAAGAAATGAAATCATTGAGCATCCATGCCATTGCTTGCAATATTGTGTTTTGCATTTGGGCAACTCTTCAAATCAAGTTGCTCATGAGATTTCTCTGATTCATACATATCTAGATTTACAATTAGAATTATCTTATGACTTAAGAAACCTATTTGTTGAGGTTGTTAAATATGATCAAACCAGTTTTGTAGATATATGCCATCCAAATAATAATGATCCTGATAATTTAACTGATAGTAATTTTCAACATGCAATTTGCAATGTGACTCACTTATGAAAATGTAGTTATCATTATTTTCAAAGTTATGGAACTTGTTAGGAATTTGTGACACTTCAACTTTCATTGATGGTTATGTTATGTTCTCGCAATCCTAGTGAGATTCTTGAACCGTGTCAGATCTAGATTTATTCACAAAATTATTTCCTTCGTATTGTTTCAATGGATACAAACTCTTTCTTGAAAGATTTTCGGTAATTCGGATATGGTTTTTATAACTTTCAAGATTTTGTTTTTGATTAGATAAAATATTATTTTTTAGTTGATTCATCCCCATGCAAATATATTGTAATGATTTCAGGTTTGGAATGTATATCTTCCATGAATGCACAAATCTATAAAGCCTATCACTTTGATTATCATTATAAAGATCGTCATTGGACGAAGGATTCATACCTGTTAAGTGCTTTGGTAAATAATTAGCTCCTAATCTTCATCATGAATGTTATTAAACTAATCATTATTGTACTAGCCTAATCAATCCTTTTGAGCGGCATTTAAGTCTTGAATATTTTAGTGAATCAAAACCACCATGCTAATATGGATTTTAGATTTGATTTGACATACCCTTCTAACCTTTTGTCAACATGTTATTTCGATTGGCTTCCCAGATTTACAAGGCCAGTAATTGTTTCTAATTCCTCAAGATTTTGTATTACTGGTTTGGTATGGAACTAGACATAAAGGAAAACAATGGAGAATGGAGAATCTCATGTGCTAATTCATCAATCTGATCATAACACTGGTCCTAACAACTATCACTTGTTGAATCATTTTTCTATTAGTACACCTGATGATAGTTGATCTATATCAGCTGATCTTATGAATTCTCCTTATAATTTGAGTGCGCTAATTGAAAGTTCAGCCTCTTAAGAATTTCAGGGGTTTCAAAAGGATTTTTTTTGAATTTCATGATCGAATCTATGACAAGATGGAAGCATCATACTTAATAAGCCCATTTTCTAATAATAAGTTTCGATCTTTCTTGATGCTTTCTATGAAGGAAAACACTGATAAAGATACATTCACAAGAATTCTTTGAGGCTTGTATGATTATTGTTCTCATCGAAAAGGTAAGGTTGCGGGATGGTTAAGGTTAGTTGTTATGACACCTCTTTCTACCTTTCGGCAAGACCTTCGATATTTTGTGCAAGCTATTCAAGTTCTTATCTTCTCTTTTGCACATCATTATATGTTGGTTTTAATTGTTGGTACCTTTGTATTTTCAGGTCAGGAGTAGTTATAATGGTTACATTGGAAATATCATTACACTTGACTCCGACCTTCTAGCTGGTTAGGTTAGGAGTAGGTCTAGTTGTATTCTAGTTTCCTGTTTTGCACTTGTCCTGCATTTTCTCTCCATCTAGTCTTTGTATTTATTTTGTTTTCTTACTTTGTCTATAGGTTGCTTTATGTTTAGCCTCCATTTGGTTGCCTTTTGGGTCTTTTTTCTTTCTTTTTATTTTCTTTCGTGTTTTGCTTAATAAGGATTTGCATGAAAGATGTCTCTTGTTGGTTCAAAATACAATGTGGCAAAGTTTGAAAAGGGAAATTGTGACGACAAACAATGCTTGGCTTATTTTTTATCCTCTTCTCTATCTTGGGTTTACATATCTTTAAATTCAATGATGTCTGAATGGAAAATATGATCCATTCGAACAGAAAGCCTTTGGTCAAACCATAAAGCCCATATCTATTCTAGGATATTCATTCCTTGACTCGGTGTTGTAATTAAATGGTGTTCTCCCTATCGATCCAATCAAGTAGAGAAGGGAAAGGGAAAAATAAATAGTGAGCAAACCTTATATATGTGTGTGTGTGTGTGTGTCTATATATATATATATAGAGAGAGAGAGATATATATACATACATAGATACATATATACATATATATATGTATGTATGTATGTATGTATATATATATATATGTATCTATGTATGTATAGATATCTATATATATATATATATATATATATATATATATATATATATATATATATATATATATATATCCTTCTTTGAAGGAAAAACCTCTTCTACTCTCATTAAGTCGGGACCCCTCTTCCACTCCGGTAAAAATAAATAAGTGCTTAAGCATAATTCTATAATAAAATAAATAAATGGTGAAAAAAAAGAAAGGCTTCTTGCGTAGAGAGGTGAAGAAAGTAACTTCGTCATGGTATTGTTCAGGATTGCTGACAGCGAAGAAATGCTTGTGTTCATGTCACGCGGAAAGAGTCGTTAGTGCGGACACAACCGACCTTCCTAGAAGCCTAAGACTTTCTAATGACAAACAAGACAAATAAGAGCAATCCTTCCCTAAATATGCTTTTACAATATGAGAAATCAAGTGTTTAGATCCTACCTGTAATCCAACGCTATTGTAGTAGTCCAGCTTCGTTGATCCAGATGAGCTCCTCCTTCCCTTCGAAACCTGCATTCACTAACAATCAAACGATTAAATAGCACCTGAATATCACATAAAATAAAACATATTTAACATATAGACCAAGGAGTATATGAAACAACTCATTAATAACAAATTGTTGAGAAGAATGGACTAATTTGTATTAAAAGGCAACAAAAGGAACCATTAAACTTGAGCCTTGGTGTTGTGCAAGCTCCTCCCAGGGTCCACAAGAGTTCTCCCTTACTCTGATCAGCTCACCCACCTCCCAATGGAAACAAGTAAAGATGGTAATCTCTCCTCACAAGCTTCTACAAGGAAGTCCTAATTCCAGCAGCATCTACCCTTAGGAATGTTCAGCTTTCAACCTCCTCCCCCTTTGGCACAATGCCTGTATTTATAGTGCTCTAGAGGAAGTTATTCAGGTCCACCATCAATGGGATAAGCCCTTATTTGGATGGGATAGCTCCCCTCTTGATGGGATAAGTTCCTCTTAGGTAGGGATACATGAACCATCTGGAGGCGCTTCATACACGTCAAACAAGCTTCTAGAAGACTCTAGAAATGACCACAAGTAACTTTTTTGGAGTGAAACTTGCGCCTTTTGACCTTTACAGGAGTACGCACCCACCCCTTTACATACAGAGCGTACAAGTACGCAGGTATTGTGAACTTGGGTTGCGTACACGCAGGTAAGGCTAAGAGAAACTGCGTACCAGAGATAATTGACTTTAAATGACTTTTCTCTCTTTCTTGAAGTTTGACATGGAGAGCAGAGGCATGAGACTTGCCAAGGAGGATAGTATGACAGTGGATGGAGCCATACTAACTGTAGATAGTCATGGTGACATTTTTTAGTGTAACAGATTGCCCCCTAAAGTGCGAAGCCTGTAGTAGATTAGGGTTTTTATGATCTAGGAAGGGTGAAGTACTTTATCATTTCAAGGAGTATCTTGCGGAGGACCCGGTCAGAACCTGCAAATATTCAACACAAAATATATATATAAGATGATATCATCGCTGAGGTAGGCATTCCCATACTTAGATTGAAAACTTTAACTAACAATCTAACTACTGCTCTGATACAAGAATGATTTTGCAGTACATCATAATCATAGACTTTTGTAGACACAGTATGGACGCAGCCATCTGTTTATGATTAGTCTACTGTATAATGAATACAAAACTCCTCGCAGCCTGGATCGTGGAAACTAGATCCAGGGTCTTCATTTCTACTTCCCGAATTGGTACGATTCTATCCATGCGAATAAATGAGTTGATGTCGAGCATGGTAGAAACCACTTGATTACCGGTCAATGATGTAAACCGTTAACAAGTGTGAGAGAGACCACCAGTGATGTCAATGGTTCTCAAAGTACCCAGTACAATCCATGAAATTTGAATGAATGGGTTGACGTCGAACACGTCACGGAATCCTTTGATCGAAAGTCAATGATGTAAACTGTTGTCAAAGGCGAGAAACCTGCCATTGATGCATGCAGACTTCAAGGTACTGACGATTTCTAAGTCATCTTTCTAGATAATGTGCTGATGTCGATAGAAAGCGACCCATTGCAGGCAAGCCCACAACACGAAATCATTGTTCAAGTTGAAGAAATGTTGATGTAAGGACTGACTCAGGGATGGTCAAATGGATGACAAGTATTTTGCATATGAATGGTTTATTTGCAGAGACCTCTTGAACACATAACGACATGACAGATGGCTTGGTGACGATGGACCCAAAGTTAATACCCGGAAACGGTTGAAGACTTTCAAAGTGGTTTGATCAACTTTAAGGCAAAGGATTTCCCAACCCAGGTGAATGGAAAGTGTCGTGTTCAAGAGCGGTGATAAGGTTCTTCTGTAACAAAGGATAACAAATCGGTTCATTCTTCTCTCTTTTTTTTTGTGGGGAAAAATGCCTATGCAGGACGATCCTATCCACTTAAGGTGTGACAGTACCTTAGCAACAAACGAATACAGCTACACTGGTTTCTTCCTTTATGAAATATGAAAGAGAGGAGATCGATAGACTTACCGTTATCTTCTGTTTGTCCCTCGATCTAGATCCTCTTCCCTTTGGGTGTTCACAGCTACTTGCCTCCTCGCTTGTTCAAGAGAACAGCTACTTGATTTCCACGAGATCACAAGAGAACAGCTACCTGTGACAAGAGAACAGCTACTTTCGACAAGAGAAGAACACAACACAAAGGCAAATATACATATTCATAAATGATTCAGGATTAGAAGTAAATCAAATACACTAATGCAATCATACAAATACACCAGTATATAGGAACAAACCAAGATAGCTTTATTGATAAGTAACAGGGTTCAGGAAGAGATACAACCCATAGGGCTCCAATCCAGCATCTCCTTCCCAGCAGAATGGAATTCCTTCTTCAGCTCCCTTCAAAGCATTAAGCACCCAATGTCTCTAGTCCCAAACCAACAGAAATTCTTTGCAATAACAAAATTCCAGCCTTTTAGATCTCATGGAGGAGAGATCTATATATAGATGTTTTGGAGAGAGGATGAGTCAGCTTGAGATCTGACTAGTGTCCTCTTTCTCTCTCAGTTCTTGAGTCCACTTGGAGGTTCTTGCTTCCATTTGGAGATTTGGAACCTCTTACTCATCACCAGTCAAATTCCTTGATGCAAGTGTCATTTTGGAAGCTTCCTGGGCATTGACACATTGAGGAATGAGCCTGTCACTTGTCCAATTACGCTCAGCGCAGGTAGCCTTTGTTGGAGTTGACATTCAACGCAGGTAGACAGTGGAGCAGTTGACATTCAGCGCAGATGCTCAGTGGAGCAGTTGACATGATCCAGAATTGGCTTGTTTTTGAGTGTTTTCAGGTGGAGAACTTCTGTGAATTGCTGTGGTTAGTTAGCCTTGTTCCTCTAGGGGTAGGAACAACATGTTTAGGGACTTTGGATCCCTTAGATTATGGACATTTCATGCTCAATGCTGTAAGGCACAAAAATGTCTATAACAGTTGCCCCCTAAAGTATGAGGCCGTTTATCGGGTGAAATGCTTTATCCAGGAGGGTCCGAAGTTCATCCATCTGCTGGGAGGAGACCTGTAATAAAATACAATACAATACATTATGATTCATACTGCTTTCATGATCTAGCTGAGGCGGGCATTCCCATGCTCAGCTTTATAAATTCATTTTTGTACATAGAACAGACGATCGTCTGATGGTAGACTGATAATTTTGGCGAAATTATCATCCTTTGAGTAGGATGATCATCTGCTGTAATGATGTACATGTCAAATGTCTTTATCTTTCCTGAATATATATCGCAGCCTGGATGGATGAAACTAGATCCGGGGTCTTCAAACTCGTTCGATCTTCACTCTAAGTACAAGTCGATCCATGTGAGAATTGCGCTGAAGTCGAACATGGAAAGACATCGCTTGATTACCGGTCAATGATGTAAACCGTTAACAAGCGCGAGAGGAATCACCGATAATGATAATGACCCTCAAGGTACTGCAGTACAATTCACGTGGTGTGAATAAAGGACTTGGCGTCGAACACCACGCAAAATCTTCTGGTCGAGGGTCATTGATGTATACCTGTCGCCGGAAGTGAGAAACTTGCCATTGAGGCATGCAAGCTTCAAAGTACTGAGGGGGGTGTTCCTAGATCAACTTCTTGGATAATGAGCTGATGTCGACAAGAAGCGATCCGTCAAAGGAGGGCCTTGATGAATCCCACATCAGTGACACGGAACGGAGCTAATGATTTTAATGGAGGTGAAAACGATCTGTGACATATGATTCAAGGTGGCAGTCATGAATGGATGAAGGATAATGTATGGCAGTAGATGGGACCCGGTTGACTCTTTCTGAACGATTTCTCTTGAACATATGGCAACACTGATGTGATGGATCGGTAGCGTTACCCCAAATATGGATGGTATGGCGAGACCATGGTGATGTGACCGGTGAATGAAACAACCCAACCCGATTGTGATACGGAGGAAAAGTGTCATGTTCAAGAGCGACCTGCTACCATCAAAGTTTTCTTAGTTTTCTCCCAATTTTTCCCCAGTCATTGCTGACCAGTACCTCTTTATTTTTGTCAAGCTTGAGGAGGATAACATATGCTTGTTCTATAACCTGCCCTTCGGGCAAGCCTATCGCTATGTTTTAACGAGCATAGCGATAGGGAAACTCGTTCTCGTCTAAAGACAAGTTTGTCGCTATTTAATAATTTTAACGAGTCTAACGACAAGGATAACTCGGTTCTTTTCATTTTTAGAGAGTCTGAAAAGATACATAAAGTTAACTCCAAAATTCCTTTTTTGTCATCTAATCCCTTAAGTCCGAAAAAAGTATAAAACACTACAGAAGGGATGAGTTTTCGATAATTTTAACGAGATGATTAAAACAAGCGCTCGACCTTTTTGTGCAATAATCCCTCAGGTCCAAAAAGATTAAAATCTAGAGGAGGGATAGCTCTTCCGGCCACTTTAACGAGCTGGAAGGCTAAAACTCGGCAATCTTTTCATATTTTACGAGTTAGTTGAAAAGAGCTTAAAGAAGACTCGTCTTTTGAGGAACGAGTGATGAATAGGGATAGCAGCATATTCCAGGTACAGGTTGGAATTTTCCAATCACGGCAGTGTCACAAGGATGGCTAAGTGAAATCACTCTTCGCAGCTGTTCCTCAAAATGGGTAAACAATCATATGGAGGTGAACGATCGACCAAATGAAAAAGTGGAGGTGGCAGGTGCAAACATGACCAAGGCTTTTATGGCTGATAAATTTACGATCACATTGGTTATTTACCGGGATAGGTTCATTTTTTAGATAAAAATGAGCTTAAACACTGGAGGAAATATTGCTCACTGCTTATATTTATTTTTTAACGAGCATGAAGACCGCGTTAAAACTGCTCGGATCTTGCGTTTATTTTTTAACGAGCATGAACTTTATGCTAAAACTGCTCGATTACCCAGTCATTTGATAAGAGTGTCTCATCAAGATTCTATTTTTTATGGAGCTTCATCTCACTAAGCTTTGCTCCCCATCCTTTCTTTATGCAAGTTTGGAAACGGCTAATCCTACGAGTTTAAAGGGTTAGACCTACAGGTTTAAAGGGAGGACCTAAAAATTTTAAAAATAAATAGTCGCCCCTTGCTTGCACTCCAAAAGGTTTGCATGCCCCCAGGTATAAAACAGAGTTTCAAGGTTACCTCTACTTACCCTCCGCCAAAACATTTGTTTTAATCGAGAGAGGCTTACCTCTTTCAGGTTACCCAAAGATTGTCTCGTTACTCTTTCAAACAAAACACTTCCTCGGCAATGTCTACCGAAATAGACAGAGGTGAGTGACGACCCCCGCCTCCTCACATAACTTTGACAAAAGAATCTTATTCCATAACAACCCCTCTTCCAACCACGGACGGGGTACGGACTAGTCATATTCTCCCACAGAAACCTACCCTATACCCAAAGTTTTCCTGCCGAAGCAGGCCAGGACGCATGCCCCCTGGGTTCCAGTCATATCCTCCCGGATTACTCGCGCTCATCAGGAGGACGGACCGTGGGTTGAGACACTTCTTGCATGAATAGACCATTTAGGGATGGTACATGACTATTTGCGATGTGTGATCCGGGAAACGAAAGTTGGTCCACGAGCTTGACCATTCTTCCTTCATGCGGAAAACACATTACTCTAAAGAGTGAGGAGACTACAGCTCCCATGCAATATATATAGTCTCGTCCAAGGAGTAGGTTATAATCCAAGGGTCCTTGAACGACCATCACGTTCATTTGAACGGTCTTCCCTTTCAATGTTATAGGCACATTGGGGAGGATCCCTAAAGGTCAACTGGTTCCTTTATCAAAACCTGATAGATTTCTCATCTCAGGTAAAAGCGCTGGCAAACCAAGCGCTTTCCAAGCAATAGAGGAAAGGATACTCACAGATGCCCCCTCATCAATGATAGTGCCAGCCATTACCATTCTGTATATTTGACAAATAATTCTGAATGGTATACTGGCTGGCAACCGGGGTCTGCCTAGTTGGTTCCAATCAAAGGCCACAACCAGGTTGCTTGGTGGTGGGACCGAATAGACAGCCGGATATCGCTCCGATGAACTTCCTTCCTTCGATAAAGGAATGGTGGCATTGCCCCCTTGATCATCAGAGTCAGTGCTGATGAAGAGAATCTGGACGGTGTCGTCTTTATTCTCCTCTGTGATGGCGTCATTCGAAGATGGAGCCTCTGAAGGCAAAACCGGGTCAACTGCCGTATCAACCTTTTGACTTTCGTCAGGCATGGATCCAGACGGTTCATCTTCAATGACAGATGCTTCGGCTGACCACCTAGGTGGCTCAGCCAGATTCTCAACTAGTGAGGGACTTGGCAGGAGTCTTTGATATCCAGGAGGGAGATGCGCTCGTAAAATCGGGCGATCTTCTAGAACTCTTTTTGCCTCGTCTAAGAAGGGACAACGGTGGATGGCGTGATCGCCTTCACACAGTCTGCAGGGAAATTTAGCTTTCCCGCTCTGTCCTGGAGCTTCACTCCCACTAGTTGACGGTGAGCAGTCGACATGGCTATCAGAGGTCGATGCTACCGAATTGTGCAAACGGGGGGACCAGTCTCTTAGTATCCGGGGGATACAGGGAAAATCTCTATGGAAGTGGTCTCCCTGGCATATGACGCATGGCGATTTAGGCCTTACGAGTGCGGTGTGTGGATTTTTGTTAGATGACATTTGTTTGCCCCCAGTCGCCTTAGGCTCCTTCTTCTTCTTCTCTTTCTTCTTCTTCTCCTTCTTCTCCTTAGGAACCTGGTTTTTAATTCGGCCAGTTCCGTCAAGCGAAGAGGAAGGAGGGGAGGAAGATGAAGTGGAAGGCTGGGAGGCAACTCTTGTCTGATCTAACTGTTGACTAGACTGTTCAGGAATGGTGGTATTCTGAACGACATTGGTTGAAAAGAGCCAAACTGGTAGGCCAATTGTCAGTCCTGGAAGCGACAATGTGGCCATGTGGGGGGCACCAACATCTCCCCAAGAGGAGAAGGGACTAGGATTTCTACCAAGAGGAATTCCTTGGTTGGTGTGCTCCATCTTTTCAACCTAAATATCAATGCAGGATTAAAGGGTGATTGTTACGTTTAAAATAAATTGTTAACGACGCTTTAGACACAACTTGCTTTTTCAGTTTTAAAGAGTCGAGAAAAAGCTAAAAATGACTCTAGTCTCCTTCGATGTTTTAACGAGCCCAAAGTGACAAATGCTCGGATGGACTTTTTCTGTTATAGAGTTTGAAAAAGGCCAAAAGAAACTGCTCTGGAGATCTAGGCAGAGGGTGTGCCAAACTTTTCGAAAAACCGCAGAATACTTTTTAGGGTACGGGCGGTCGATCTTCGTGAATGATGTATTCACCGCATTGCGATCAGTAGGGCGGCCGACACGGCTTCCTAAGGATAAAAGATATATGCCTATAGGGGTCTCCCAATATATACGCGACGGTACGTGGGAGCACAAATCCGTACTAGCGCTATCGTCTCTCAGGAGGAATCACCCACCTTCGTCGAGATCGACAGTCACTAGGCTTAATGACGTCGGAACACGTCTCTAGCCTAGACCTCTATGTTGTGCGTTATGTTACAAAGCGTTGTTAGGTTCATTCAGTTTATTTTAGGTTGATCTTCTTAAAGTTTGCCTTTCAAGGTTCACCACGAGATGTATGATACAAATTCCTAAATGCAGTCTAAGATGATAAGCAAGCTTTATTATCTTTTCAACTTTGAAAATCCTAGCTACTAAGGGAAAAGAAAGACACTATCTTTTCTCAAAGAGCAATCAGCACACTCTAATGCACTTTCCCTAAATCATGCAAACTATCAAATGCAAAATGCACAATGCAGGTGTTTGTTTTCCACTTTCTTAGTATAAATGCCTACAAAGAAAGCTTTTGCACAACATTGAATTTTCTTTTAAAATGATCAATACAAACAAGTTCACTTTTCGAAATCAGAGAAGAGAGAAGAGATTACAACACTTAACGATTTTCGAAATAAAGACTTGTTTTGACACTTCAAAAGAGACAAATTCAAACCAATAAGCAAAAGTAAACCTATAATCAATCTGCAAACAGCCAATGAACTCTCTTCTAAGATCACAATCAATCAGATCTGAATCAAAGGCTACAGGATGACTACTTTACTCATGCAAAGGAAAACTGTAAATGACACCACAAACACATAAAAACATTCACAGTCTTTTTGTACAAAAGGAGGCGGAATCTAAGCAAGGAAAAGAAGTTATCTGACTGGTACCTATGCTGGTTAAAGGCTGCAAAAAATAGAGATCAAAACAGGGAAAAAGATAGCAGAGAACCCCAGTTGCACAAGGCTAAACTGGTTCAGCGCAAGTCCAACACTGTGGAGTTGACATTCAACGCAGGTAGCCTTCACGGGACCTGCGTTGAAATGCAGACTGCCTTCACAGTGCCTGCGCTGAAGGAGAAACTCTCGTTTCCCTTGGGTTCTGGGTCATAAAATGCTCAAAAATCAACTGTTTCAGGCCAAATCAGAAACACAAGTAAGGTATAAACAGAGGGATGCTTTGAAAGGGTACTAAATACTATCACAAGGATCATCAAATCATTTGTGGATCTAGTTTAGATCATAGACAGGTCCAACAACTGGATCAAAGCAGCAACTTTCTACTTTGCATCCGGGAAAGATGCAGTTCGATAGTTGTTGTCAAGTCTATGAAGTAAACAAATGACGGAAACACAAATGAAATGAATAAACAAATCTTCCCCAGTGGAGTCGCCAATTTGTTGTGGGGAAAAATGCCTATGCAGGACGATCCTATCCACCTAAGGTGTGACAGTACCTTAGCAACAAACGAATACAGCTACACTGGTTTCTTCCTTTATGAAATATGAAAGAGAGGAGATCGATAGACTTACCGTTATCTTCCGTTTGTCCCTCGATCTAGATCCTCTTCCCTTTGGGTGTTCACAGCTACTTGCCTCCTCGCTTGTTCAAGAGAACAGCTACTTTCGAAAAGAGAAGAACACAACACAAAGGCAAATATACATATTCATAAATTATTCAGGATTAGAAGTAAATCAAATACACTAATGCAATCATACAAATACACCAGTATATAGGAGCAAACCAAGATAGCTTTATTGATAAGTAACAGGGTTCAGGAAGAGATACAACCCATAGGGCTCCAATCCAGCATCTCCTTCCCAGCAGAATGGAATTCCTTCTTCAGCTCCCTTCAAAGCATTAAGCACCCAATGTCTCCAGTCCCAAACCAACATCAATTCTTTGAAATAACAAAATTCCAGCCTTTTAGATCTCATGGAGGAGAGATCTATATATAGATGTTTTGGAGAGAGGATGAGTCAGCTTGAGATCTGACTAGTGTCCTCTTTCTCTCTCAGTTCTTGAGTCCACTTGGAGGTTCTTGCTTCCATTTGGAGATTTGGAACCTCTTACTCATCACCAGTCAAATTCCTTGATGCAAGTGTCATTTTGGAAGCTTCTTGGGCATTGACACATTGAGGAATGAGCCTGCCACTTGTCCAATTACGCTCAGCGCAGGTAGCCTTTGTTGGAGTTGACATTCAACGCAGGTAGACAGTGGAGCAGTTGACATTCAATGCAGATGCTCAGTGGAGCAGTTGACATGATCCAGAATTGGCTTGTTTTTGAGTGTTTTCAGGTGGAGAACTTTTGTGAATTGCTATGGTTAGTTAGCCTTGTTCCTCTAGGGGTAGGAACAACATGTTTAGGGACTTTGGATCCCTTAGATTATGGACATTTCATGCTCAATGCTGTAAGGCACAAAAATGTCTATAACACTTTTCCCCCACCATTTCTGGCAAGTACCTCTTTATTTTTTACAAGCTTGAGGAGGATAACATATGCTTGATTATAAGCTCATCCTTCGGATGAGTCCAACTTAGTTTAGATTCGGACCCTAAGAAAGAGTGGTCCGTTCCTGTTTGTAATTGAACAGGTCCTCTACTGTGAAATTTTAACGAGTCCAGTATAGGAGAAACTCAGCGTTTTTCATTTTTAGAGAGTCTGAAAAAAATAAAGAAGACTCCAAGGTGAACTTTTTCGTAAATTTGTGTCTCCCAAGCCCGAAAAAGTATAAAATAATACCTGAGAGAACCGCTTGATCTTGCGACCAAGGAGTACTTTCATGATTAGTGTGTCTGACCTGAAAAGTAAAAAGCGATCAAGGACACGTCGTTTTATTTCCGTATCGAGTTTGAAACGACAAAAACCCGGTGATCTTTTCCTATTTTTACGGTCAGAAAAGAGCTATAAGGGGACCATCTTTTAATTCCGTTTTAACGAGTGTAAAAGAAACGCTTGGCAATCTTTTCATTTTTTAGGAGTCAGAAAAGGGCTTAAAAGATTACTCTGATGTCTTGGTTTGTGAAAAATGATGATTTAACCCTAAAGTCCTTTTGTCCTGCACAAAAACGACACATTACTCATACCTGTTTAAGATTGGCAAAAATACATTGAAAAATATCTTCTCATGGTGAAAAATAAACAAACTTAGCATTCATTCATCCAAAAAACCTATAAAAAGACTTTTTACCATGTCATTTTTACCATTTTACTGTTGAGGTTTAGAAAAGGGCTTTTGACAAGAAACTTCCTGTGGACTTTGCGGAGAATCCGACCGTCAGAATCGAGCGCCGTCTCTTTCAGGTATTTCAAAACATCCTCCTCTTCAATTTCATCCATTTAGAATTTCATTTCAAGTTTTAGTTTGATTTTTTGGAGGGTTTAGGGTTTTAGAGTCCGTTTCTCGGGGGACGCAGGTGCCCCATGGGCGACCTGCGTACCCCGACTTTTTCGTATATGGGAAAAATGTCGGGGTGCGCAGCCCACCTTCAGAACAACTGCGTACCGCCGCTCTGTTTTCTGAACGCGGGGTGCGTACCCCGTGAAACGCGGATTTTCAAACCCCAAACCCCAAATTTAACCAACCAAATTTTGTTTAAGGAATTCTAATCATTGTTTTTTGGTGTGTAGGTCACTCACCATGCTAGATTGGCGTGAAAGAGAACACGAAGACGTTGATTTGGCCGCAATAGGTCATCAACCTTCTATTGATGCGTTAAAGGCATGCGGTCTCTACAAGTACTAGGCCATACCTGGCATGAGGGCCCAGGTGCCATTCTTAGAGTGGCTGGTTGAAAGGTGGAACATTCAGGATCAATGTTTTTACATCGGAGAACACCAGCTCGAGATAGAGTCCTCCGACATATACTTTCTCACTGGCTTGCCTAATAGGGGCGAGCAACTCTCTCTATTCGGGACTAGGCCGGGTGGCCAATCCCTTGCTAGTCTCCGGCTAGAGTGGTGCAACAATCAAAACCAGGAGAAGGGGATAGAAATCAAGTACATATCCCAACCTGAACTTATGGTAATTGCCTTTACAGTTACCAGACTTTGCGGCGCTGCCGCTTTGCACATAGCCACTGGTTCCCAAATGCGGATGGCTATAGATTGCTTCCAAGGCACCATTTTCAACTGGTGCGATGCTGTGTTGGCCAATATGAAGGGCCAACTAACCAGGGCAAAGAACGGATAACTGAAGACTTTTGGATATGGGCCTTTAGTTGTGAGCTTTGTCCTAGAGAGAGTTCCAATGCTGATCCCCCAGCATCTTACAGTTCCAGTTGGGGCTCCTCGGGAGCCTAAGTTGACGAGATGGGTTGCGGTAATGGCCCGGCATCCTGATGAGGGAGCTGCAGTTGTTCGATTTCCTAATGGTTACTTTCGCTGGCTGGAGGGCCAGGTCTTTGCGATTCAGGATTTTCCGTATGCCGGAATGGATTTTCGCAATGATCCGGACATGGTTCTTCCATAGGGAGAACAATGGGACGACAGAGGTATTTCATTTTTCACAAGTTTTTAAGTTATCTATTTTTTTTTGTTTTTTATATATCTTCTCAAAACTGACAACACAAATTTTCAAAATGCAGATGTTGGTCCACGGCGTCCGGCCAATCTCCGGGCTTTTGAGAGAAGAGTACCAGCTGTACCAGCACCGGCCCCACAGGATGCGGCCGCAGAGACCTTATCCGAGCTGGAACAGGATCTAGAGCGTCTGACGGCGGGTATACCAGAGACCACTATAGATGACATTCCTATCCGACTTCAGCGCTACGTGGTCGCAGTCCCAGGACCTTTCAGGAGGTTCCTGTGTAGGGTAGCGCGGGCAGTGGTCTCGTATAGAGAGCACCACCAGTGATTGGCTAGTCACTTTTGTAGACACATATGACATTTTTGGTTTTTTGTACTTATCATTTTTTCCGACCATAAGGTGTTTTTCAACCTATGATCGAAGACGATGTATATTTTTGACACACTCCTATCTATATATATCATTATTATCAGCTTATTTTGTTAAACATGTGTGATGAAATGTTTATAAATTTACATTTATGATTGTTACAAATGTCTATTTAACATTCGAGATGCCATTGCATCTGCTAATGTATTTAAAGACCTTGGAATATGCTGATATTCAATGTAATCAAATTCACGTTCCAAGAGACGCACCCTCAAAAACAATCTTAATAACACTGGATTTCTAATGGCATAGACTCTATTAAGCTGTAATACAACGAGTTCAGAATCTAACCTCACTATCAAACTCCGAATCCCAAATGAAATAGATTCAGATAATAATTCAATCACTGCACTGTATTCTGCAATGTTGTTTGTTGTTTGACCTAGGCTCACCCCATGCATAGAAACTAACTCGTCAGAGGGCGAATAGATAACCCAAGCTGCGGAAGAGATATTCAGTGTACTACGACAAGCACCATCAGCAAATCCAATGTACGTTTGGAGAGGCGTCGACATCTGCAATATCAAGAGTAAAACCAAGATAAGTTAGAATAAGGACAAAAACACACTCTCTAAACTAAGCACACAGTCTAAACTAAGCAAACATACAAGCTAGAAAGAAAAATTAACCTAACTAGAACTAACTAAATCTCCATACCCACCATTTAAGCATAATACCTCTTTAGGTAAAGTCCATTTCTGGGCTTACCCAAAGAGTCCCCATCAAAATCTACCAGCTCATAGGCCCCTTTTGCTAGCTTTCGCTTGACAATGTAGGGTCCATGCCACATGGGAACGAATTTTCCAGCACCTAATTTATCGTTAGCTTGATCATATAATAGCACTAGGTCTCCTTCCGAAAAATTACGAGGGGTCACGTTACGATCATACTGAGCTTTCATCCTTTTTGCGTGAGTCTCGATTGCTAAAGCAGCATCTCGTCGAGTCTCATCTAATTTAGCTAAGTATAACAGACGCTTCTCCTCTTCGGAAGTAGCTGGGAGTAATTCGATAGCCATTTGAAGTGATGGGATTTCGCATTCAATGGGCAACACTGCTTCCAAACCATAAACTAGTTGGAAAGGAGTGAACCCTGTTGATGTTTTTACTGATGTTCGATACGCCCAAAGCGCTAAAAATAACATGTTGTGCCAATTCGACCGATGAATACCAATGATTCGTCGGATCATGATAACTAGAACTTTGTTGATGGATTCAACCAAACCGTTTGCTTGAGGATAATAAGGAGTAGAACTATCATGGCGTAAACCAAGCTGGTTTGTAAGTTCTGTCATCATAATATTTCGAAAATGGCGCCCATGGTCAGTGATTATCGCTTGTGGGACACCAAACCTAGCAATAATATGATTGAATATGAAAATCGATGCTGTCTTGCCGCTTGCCTCGAATGTAGGCATCGCCTCGACCCACTTAGTAAAATAATCAACCGCAAGGATGATATACGCATGCCCCCCGGCCGAGTGAGGGTTACAAGTAATAAAATCGATACCCCATTTAGCAAAAGGACCAACGACAATTATAGGGTGGAGAGGAGCAGGTGGTGCGCGCATCTTGCGATCAAACACTTGACAGTTGTGGCATTTTCGGACCGTAATGATACAATCTTTAAACATGGGCGGCCAGAAATAGCCAGCACGCAACACCTTCTGAGCTGTGGCATACCCAGACATATGACCGCCACATGCTCCAGAATGACAGTCATTCAAAACCCTTTTTGCCTCTTCATGAGTTAAGCAACGAAAAAAAACCAAGTCCGCCCCACGACGATAAAGAGTATCTCCAATAATTCTGTATTGTTGGGACTGGAATCAAATTTTCCGGCGTTCCGACTTTGAAGCTTCGGGCCGAAAGGATTGGGTTTGGAGATAGACGATTATATCCCCATACCACGGATCTAAAGTGCTGATAAGAAACAGAGATTCATCCGTAATGGGTTCCTCTGCCACAATTTTCGTGTCAGCACGCGGGAAGTCACACATCAATTCCGCAAAAACTAAGGATTTCTTAGACTTGGACTTCTCGAACTCCAAATCGAACTCTTGCAGGATAACAATCCATTTGGAGTACTTGCCCCCTAGCAATTGTTTTGTTAAAATATAGATCATAGGGTTGCAATCCAAAATCACTATAGTTTTACAGAGAAGAATGTAATGACGAAAACGTTGGACAGCCTGAACAGCTGCCAGGGCCAATTTCTCCACGTGCGAATATTTTAGCTCAGTGGGATTTAACGTCCTACTAAGATAATATATCACATGTTCCGTTCTGAATTCGTCTTCCTGAACTAAGACCATTCCAATGGTGGAGTGGGAGGTGGCGAGATACAAAAAGTAGTCCTGGTTGTAGTTGGGAGGATGCAGCAACGGTGCATGGGTCAACGCGTGCTTAAGCGCATCAAAAGATTTCTGAGCTATCTCATCCCAAGAAAATTGAGCATTTTGTTTCAACAACCGGGTGAAACCCTTTGTAACCTCGGCGTAGTTAGGAATGAATCGACGTAAAAAGTTTGCTTTCCCCTGCAAACTTTGGAGTTGGCGCAAACTCGAAGGAGGAGGCAATTTGATGATAGCTTCAACCTTCGAGGGATCGACGCGGATACCGGCTTTTGAAACGACAAATCCTAGTAATTGTCCCACTTCTATGCAGAAGACACATTTGTGTGGGTTCAACCGAATTCGATAATGCCGACAAATCATAAAAATAGCGCGTAAGTGGACAA
Source organism: Pinus tabuliformis (assembly GCA_031772625.1). Lineage (NCBI taxonomy): Eukaryota > Viridiplantae > Streptophyta > Pinopsida > Pinales > Pinaceae > Pinus > Pinus tabuliformis. Next base: position 711,223,311 of record CM062805.1, on the reverse strand, counting down.
GGTGATCAGCTCGATGTAAAGAATGAGCAGGCAAATCATCGAGATACGGTTGCACAATGTGCTTGATGTCGTGAAACGCGTAAGACATTGCCCGTTGGAAAGTGGCTCCGGCATTCTTAAGTCCAAAAGGTAATTTGCAGTAAGCAAATGTCCCCCAAGGACAAATGAAAGCCGTTTTTGGTTGATCGGCAGGTAGAATATTGATTTGGTTGTAACCAGAAAAACCGTCCATAAAGGAAAATATTTCACTGCCGGCACAATCATCAATTATTTGATTGATATAGAGCGTGGGATAGTTGTCTTTTGGACAAGCACGATTTATATCCCTATAGTCGATACATATTCTTATTGTTCCTTGTTTCTTGTTAACCGGAACAATATTCGATACCCAATCTGTTAACGGGATCGGATAAATGAAACCTACTTTCGACAGCTTCTCGACTTCTGCTTTAATCGCAGCCGCTTTCCTAGGGTGTATCTGACGCAGACGTTGCCGAACGGGTTTAGCGTCCGGGTAGGTCTTGATTTCATGAACAACAATGGAGGGATCAATTCTTGGCATTTCCTCATAGGACCAGGCAAACACGTCGCGGAATTCTTGAAATAGGACCTTGTATGTTTGGATTTCGTTATCTGTACACGAGGCACCTATATGAATGTTTTCAATAACTCCGGTTTTGACTGAAATGTCAATGGCAATAGTTTGGGAAATGTTTCCCAAATTCAACTCTGAATCAGGATGTTTCGTGGGATTCTGAGCGTCCTTGACATATTCAGCTGTAAAAATTGATGAAAAATCATTTTCAAAGTCATCACTCTCAGGTAAAACCGAAGATCTATAATGAAGATCTTCCCATGGTAGATCGTCTACACTTAGGATTTTGCGAAGTTGTTCGTCAGATGACACGACTTCAGGAAACGTTATCCGTTCTGAGGTTGATGTGAAAAGTGATTCCTCATGGACCACATTCATTTGGTCGATTTGGGTTGAACGCGAGTCGGTAAAAGACTGCACGGCCTCATAAGCAATTTCATATGGACTCAAAGGCATGGCATCACCGAATGAGTCTATCTCAAATTCAGATGGGACAATCCAAGGATCATCGTAAATAACAGTGTCTGAAGTAATCATATGGATGGATGCGAATGAAGGGTCTGCATTGATCGAAGGAAAAGGAAAAGTTCCCAGTAAACCGGAATCTTTAACTAATCCTACACCAACATCCTTGTAAGGGATAGTCGTTTTACCGACATGCTGGATACTCTCTGAAGAGGCTGGGTCGGATGAAAAGTAAGCCAGCTGGTCTATCATCACGATCTTACCATTATGTGGAAACTTTATAACTCTGAAGACCGATGACATGACCACTGTCATAGCGTAAGACCAACTGCGACCCAAAAGAAGGTTGTAGTCTAGAGGGGCATCAACCACCTCCACATCCAGACTAATGGTTTTTCCTTCAACCCCTATAGGCAAATCCTGTAGAATGCCAAACGGATGGAACCCACGGCCATCAAAGGCCTTAAGAATCGTCGGGGATTGGTTCAGTGAAGGAGAACCAAGCGATCTCCAACACTGAATCGACATAATACACGTAGAAGCTCCTTCATCAATTACAGTCCGATGAATAGGCCTGTTTTTGACTATCACTGGAATCTGGAAAGCCATTTGATGAGGGAGACGCGGTGTAATATTTTCTAGATCAAATATTATCAGGTTCGGGTCCTGAATATCAACAGCTCCTATAGCCGACAAGAGTAATTTTTGTTGTGCTGGGCATGATTGCAACACTTCCAAAGCCGACATTGCTGAGGGTGAAACAGCTAAATCCTCAACAATGTTATAATTCTGAGCTGCTCTCGCATGTGGATTGAAAGCAGACTTTTGAAGTATACCCTTGGCGGGCGGTTTAATTACCAAGTCCGGGTTAGGTTTCTCGATCTGTAGTGGATCGGAACCGGGAGCCGAGGTTGATGGATTAGAATGAGAAGATTCTGCTTCTTTACCATCAACAGGATTCTTACTACCATAATCTTGCGATCGAGTCGCAATCCGTACATGAGACATCATCAATATGGGTTCTTCACTGGCACTCGAGGAAGAACCTATCATTTTACTCTCCTGCTTCGGAAATGGATCTTTCAAAACAGCAGGAGTTGGGGAACCTTTAACGATTTTTACAACCTCTGCCCGATGAGGGCAATCTCTTGTGAAATGATCTTCTTCACAAATTAAACAAGGATAGTGAGGTTTGCGCTTTTCGTCGTTAGATTCCGACTTCTCTTTTTTCTCCTTTGGAGCCTTTTCTGCTTTATCCTTCTTCTTGCATTTCTTCTTACCACCGTTTTTTGATTTAGCCGTAGATGACTCTACAGCGTGAATATCGGCAGTAATTTCAGGAGAAGACTCTCCTGTCGGGGAGTCTGGTAAGGTTATTATTGGAGAAGAATTCTTTGAGGATTTCTTCTTACCTTTAGTATTCACCATACCAATCATGCCATCAGCAGCATGAGACCCCGAAGGAGCAGCAGCGATTTGATTCGACTTAGGAAGATCTGGGATCTTCTCGTGCAACATACCCGACTGAGTGTAAACTAAGTCAAGGTACTGGGCTTGAGCAATGACTTGCTCCTCAGTAACTACTCCGGCCTTAGCTACATCTTCAGTAATCTTCGGTAATAATGATTTTACGAACCATTCAGCTAAGATTTGGTCCGGGATAAAAACTTTCACTAAATGTCTTCGACGTCTCCATTCATGAATATGATCGGAAATATAGGTGGAGGTCGACTGTTTTAATGAAGTTAATAGCTCCGTGCCATTATCGTATCTGAATGGCAACTGAAAATGAGTTAGGAACGAGGTAGCTAACTAGCTAAAATTGTAAAAAGAGGCCCGTGGTAGCTCAATGTACCACTTGGCCGCGAGACCAATGAGCGTACGCTGGAAAAGACGTAAGCGGATCGAATCATCCGAGATAGAATTGGAAGCACACCAGAGGTGGTAAGTCATCACGTGATTGGACGGATCCTCTCCAGACTTACCTTCGAACTTGGGTATATCACTGGGCAACTTATTTGGCATTGGCGGCCAAAACGGAAGATATTGAATTGGATCGTTCGTTAGGCGCGTCAAGTCTGGTAAATCCAAAGTCGCGATAAACGGTAACTACCGGTTAGGATCTCTAAAACTCTGGGTCACAAGACCAGTCCCAGGAGGAGGATATCCAGGATAACTAGGAACAGGAATCGCATTAGGGATATTATATCCTCCTGGAAAACCAGGATTAACCGGACCGTATTGGGGTTGTTGAGGTTGTTGATAAGTATACCCAGGATACGGTTGATACTGGTAAACTGATTGTTGGACAGCAGGACCGAGTTGGTACTGTCCCTGGTACTGTTGGTAGGTAAATTGAGGTTGACTTGTTACAACAGTACTTAAACCAGGCTGCCCTACTGGCATCTGGACCGTGGTTTGAATCGTAGATCCGGACAACGGTAAAGATGTCTGAGGAGTGGTTGCAGAGACAGTAGAAACTGGAGCTATCGATACTCCAGAAGTAATTGCGGTAGTTGCAGCAGTCGTTTGAGATGGAGTACTAGGTGCAATTGGCGGCTGAGTAACTACCGAAGTTACAGAAGTTTGAACATTTGACTGGACAGGTTGTGGTTGCTGGGGTGAACCAGAAACTACAGGTTGTCCAGTTTGAGGTAACAACTGTATACTTGGCTGCAACACCTGTTGACCCTGTGATGGATCCCACACTATCATTCTGGGGTATTGACCCGTAACAGGTTGAGGATACTGAGATCCATAACCGGATTGAGGATAGGATTGATAACTGAAAGGCATAGTTCCCATACCTTGAACATATGACTGACCTTGAGGTGGTTGATAACCTTGACTCGAGTATTGACCTTGAGGTTGATAACCTTGGGGTAAATACTGATACTGGGGTTAACCTTGACCTTGAGGTTGATACCCTTGAGGTTGATACCCTTGGGGTTGATACCCTTGAGGTAAAAATTGATACTGAGGTTGACCCTGGGGTACATATTGAGGCTGGGGTTGACCTTGAGGCATGTATTGTACCATGGGTACATACTGACCTTGAGGCTGCCCCCCAGACACAATTTGTGTACCTTGAGGTTGCCCCCCAGGCGTTAATTGAGGCTGCCCCCCAGGCAGTAATTGACCACCTTGAGGTTGAGAAACGGGAACTGAACCTAACATTATGTAAATGTCCCCTACACCCAACGGTTTATTACCATTGTTTCCAGCTAATAACCCATGATCAATGGGTTGAGGAGATGCCCCCGCAAAGGTACCAGAAAGTGACTGATACCCGGTGGGAACAGAAGGACCGCCGTGTAAGAAAGATTCAGGAGATTGAGTGAACACGGACGACTGACCAGACATATTTACAGGAGTATAAATACCTCTAGGTGGAAAAGGAGTACGAGGTGGAGAAAAACCTACCCCTGAGTTGTCTAAATAATTGGTTAACGAAAGGTACCAAGTAGTACTTCTAGGAGGACTGTAAAAGATAGATTCACGCTCCCTTAGATCAATAGTAGGTTGATCTTCAAGAATAGATACGCCTAATTCTTCCTCTGGAGCAAGTTCTTCAATAGCTATCAAACCAGTAGGAAGATTTTCGGTGATGACTCTTTCTACCCTAGGTGAATCTGGTACACTAGAAGTTGGAGTAACAAGTTCAGATATTTCAGGTTCTTCGCCTATATCACTAGTAGATGAAAAACTACCAGCAAGCTCAGAAACTTCAACTGCTTCAGGATTATAACCTGTTTCTAAACTTTGGTAATCTTGATGGACTACCAACGAAGACTCTCCTTCTTCTAGTGAACCTACTCTACTGCCGCTAGGAGGAGTTGCAAGGACCTTTAACCCTTCGTAATGACTTGGGACGTCTTGAGGAGGTTCACCCCGAAGTCTACGGGATTTCCTCAACAATTCGGCCACAGAAACAACCTCAGGAGACTTGCCTCGAAGTCTACGGGACTGTCTCGGTAATTCCGCCACAGTTAAAAACTTTTAACTACTGCACACGCAAACAAAGTAAAATCTCAAAGCAAACCACCTAAAGTCTCTAAAGAACCAAATAAATTTGAATCACATGCCTAAAGAATCTAGGGCGTCAAACCAAGCACAAACAGTAGCCTTCCAGACCGAAAACGCTAGTTGGAGATGAAACCCAACATCGCCGGATTCAGTACAGAAGTGGCGGGTGGAACAGTTACCCCAGCAACCTGCTTAATGAATAGACCGGCACAAGTTCCTCCACTTTAACCGTCTCGAGTGAAGTGAACCCCCCAGAAAATCCAAGTGAGTCTAGCCGACGTCTGCTCCAGGTACAGTGGGATCTTCCCTCCACCGTCACCTCGGTAGAATCCTAAAGATAATGGTCACTAAGGTTACCAACCGCAACAAATGCACCTGGGGGAACAGTCTACACTCCGACAGCATGCAAGGGCAGAGTATCAAGCTCAATCCCCTTGCCGGCTCCTTGACAATAATCCAAGGTTTACCGACAAGTGACCCCTAGCTCCTCGACAATGGTTAATCCGAGGTTTACCGTTTGTAATACGTGCGTGTATGGCATCATTCCCAACGAGGGAGGATTGATCCCCTCACTGGTTCGGACACGAGCTCGTGCTTCTCCTTTAAGAGGAGCTTTCCCAGAGTACAAATGAGACAATTGGATTTATTCTATCACAAGATAAGCTACTTGTTTGGTTTTGTTGTCTTGGAGAGTTAATTACTCTCCTACTCCAAGACACTAGCCTGATCTAAATTGGTGTTTCAGAGCCCTAGTAAATAAAATTTACTAGGTTGATTTTACTTTAAGCGTTAATTTTATGGTTTTTCTTAAAGACAAAAGGTAGTGGAGATGAAACTAGTGGTGTGTAGACTCGACTCGCAACCACTACAAAGATGCACCTAAGATGATTTACACTACTTTTCTTTTTCAATGAATCTCCTAACTAAGAGAGTTGGAAAATGCAAATTTTATAGAAAACAACTTTCTTAGTAAAGACAATCAAAGAAACAATTCTCTTTATCTTTTCAAAACACACAACGCATGACCACTAATTACTCTACGAAATTTCCTTTTTCTCCCAAAAGTCTACAAATGCTACCAAAGCAAACTTTTTCCAAAAGAATTTTTGTGTTTTTCCTAGATTAATAAAGCATGTAAAACTATTTTATCAAATCGAATTTAACAAATCTAAGACAATCAAATCAAATTCACTCAAAAGCAAATTAAAAGGAAATTTACCTAAAAGCAAAAAATAATGAGGACAAAAGCCTACAAGGATGATTCCCGGATGTTTTACTTAGTCAAAATGCAACTAAGGATCAGTTCATGCAGAATCATAAACTAACCAAAAAACAAAATCGAAATATTTTTGTTCTTTTTTCTCAAGAATGGAATTCAAGGCTTTAACAAACAAACTTTTCGAGATTCGCAAAGAGAAGACACAAAGGTAGGTCTCTCACTAGGGTGACTTCTATGACAGGCCCGACTCCTAAGAGGACTGATCAAAACCAGGGAGATCCAAAGTTTGACAACCTCTAACGCCAAAGTCACTACAGGACCAGTTAAAAATCAAACCCTAAGGCAAAATCCCTATGAATTCCACCAAAACCCTCGACACTAACGGGACAAGTTTAGGTGAAGATCTTTGACAGTAAACTGATGGATTTGGGCAGTAAAAACAAATTGAAAACAAAATCTAAAGAGCAAAAAGCAAAAATTGAAATTTTCTCAAAATTGACAGGGGTACGCAGGTTATCTGTTCACACAGGCGCGGGTACGCCCTGTGCACAAAGACGCAGTGCGTACAAGTACGCACTGTGTCAAACCCAGAGACTGCGTACTGCTGGCAAAGCTAAGAAAAATAAAAAACTAAATTGACTCTAAGCTAACCCACCCAAATACACAGCTAGACAACCAAAAATCAGAAAACAAGCAATTTTTCTCAGACCAAAATATCAAATCAAAAAGAACTCAAACACATTCATGGATTCCCCAGCGGAGTCGCCATTTTGTCACGCGGAAAGAGTCGTTAGTGCGGACACAACCGACCTTCCTAGAAGCCTAAGACTTTCTAATGACAAACAAGACAAATAAGAGCAATCCTTCCCTAAATATGCTTTTACAATATGAGAAATCAAGTGTTTAGATCCTACCTGTAATCCAACGCTGTTGTAGTAGTCCAGCTTCGTTGATCCGGATGAGCTCCTCCTTCCCTTCGAAACCTGCGTTCACTAACAATCAAACGATTAAATAGCACCTGAATATCACATAAAATAAAACATATTTAACATATAGACCAAGGAGTATATGAAACAACTCATTAATAACAAATTGTTGAGAAGAATGGACTAATTTGTATTAAAAGGTAACAAAAGGAACCATTACAACCTGAGCCTTGGTGTTGTGCAAGCTCCTCCCAGGGTCCACAAGAGTTCTCCCTTACTCTGATCAGCTCACCCACCTCCCAATGGAAACAAGTAAAGATGGTAATCTCTCCTCACAAGCTTCTACAAGGAAGTCCTAATTCCAGCAGCATCTACCCTTAGGAATGTTCAGCTTTCAACCTCCTCCCCCTTTGGCCCAATGCCTGTATTTATAGTGCTCTAGAGGAAGTTATTCAGGTCCACCATCAATGGGATAAGCCCCTCTTTGGATGGGATAGCTCACCTCTTGATGGGATAAGTTCCTCTTAGGTAGGGATACATGAACCATCTGGAGGCGCTTCATACACGTCAAACAAGCTTCTAGAAGACTCTAGAAATGACCACAAGTAACTTTTTTGGAGTGAAACTTGCACCTTTTGACCTTTACAGGAGTACGCACCCACCCCTTTACATACAGAGCGTACAAGTACGCAGGTATTGTGAACTTGGGTTGCGTACACGCAGGTAAGGCTAAGAGAAACTGCGTACCAGAGATAATTGACTTTAAACGACTTTTCTCTCTTTCTTGAAGTTTGACATGGAGAGAAGAGGCATGAGACTTGCCAAGGAGGATAGTATGACAGTGGATGGAGCCATACTAACTGTAAATAGTCATGGTGACATTTTTTAGTGTAACAGTTCATGTAGTCACTCTATCGGGGTATTGTCCAGGCCTACTAGCAGCGAAGCAACACCAAATATGAAAACTCATACGATGATCATTTTAAACTCGCAACTATATATTTCCCTCTCCTAGATCGAAACAATTATGATTTGGGAAGCTTTGTAAATGTGTTTAGAGGAGACTATATCCATAACCGGGTCAAATGAGAAAGCCAAGGTAATTCGTACAGTGAATCAATACTTCTTAAAAGACTGAGACCTTGCACCTTAAGATAATACCTAAACAGAGAAGCTAGAGTTCTACCAGTGTGTGGCCAAGTGTTTTCATTGTGACAAACACCCTCCAAAATTTTTCTTACACTTGAATTTTGGAGCCTGCTGATGATCTTACGATCGGTCGTTCGATGGTCACTTCATGGTCATCTAATTTTTTGTAAAGTATTAAGTCTTATTCTAAGTTTCAAATTCACTTGTTTACACATGTTTTGTCTTCAATTAATTCACAAACACACTAGTTTCAATGCAAGCTTAGATAGGAATTGCACAAGTCTTGAAGGTAAGGCTTGCACAATCACTAGTGATAATGACTACACAATCTATAAGCATAGTGTACTATTAAATACATATCGATAGTTAGTTCACACCCTCCATTGACAGTGTTCCTTACTTCAATTGCAATAGTACTTATATTTCGATGAGTTTTCTCGATTGTCGCTAGACTGATGCACCTTTGTTTTTGCAAGTGTCGCTTTCACATTAACTTTCATTTTTCTTCTAGTCACTTTAATAAGTATCATTTTCATGTTATCTTTGCTTTGGCATGTGTCTCTTTCACTTTCTTTAATCTTGGGAAAGTTTCATTTTCACTTTTCTCTTACTTTCGCAAGTGTCATCTTTTGGCATTGGAAGTGTTGCACATTGTAAAAGTGGAGTTATATTTCATTTCAAGAATAAATTTGATACCAATGGGTCCTATCTATCATGTATATATGTATTAGACTCATTCCAAAATTTGTATGCATTGTCGTACTAGCGTTGTCATTGTCATCACAAAGTATATCTTAGGTGTCTCACTTGGAGGAGAATGTTGCTTTATCGTCACATTAAGGGGATCATTTTGATTCTGAGTGTTGATTGTTTAATATTGTTGTTGATTTTGTTGAGTGTGTTATCATGTTCAAGTCCAACCTTGGTTTCATCTCTACCTCACTAATCCCAAACTTAGTCAATTTCTGGAAAGTTTCATGCTCGACCAACCTAAGCTCACTCTACCCCCTTGAACTGCACATTACGCAGTTGCAAGCCTCAAGCCTTGCATCCCTGCCTCCTGAAAATGCACAATGCACATTTACTGCCTCCAAGGACTACACATTTCACAATCACAGTTCACAAGAACTACCTCCTGACCTCTATAATTGTGCAATCATTCCTCTCATCTAGTCTCCTTTTTCATATTATGTAGTTTCAAGCAATAGCCTGTCTCCATTCTTTCCTGAACCGCGCAACTGCGCAATCCTCTAACCCTCTCTCTCTCATGAACTACACATTGTGTAGTTACAATGGGAAAGCCTACCTCACTTCGACCCTCAATTGCATAGTGTTATCTCTTGGGCCTCTAGTATTGTGAATTGCATAGTCACAAGCATCACTCACTCACTCCTGACTTCTGTAATTGTGCACTACGTAATCCATGAGCCTTCCTCCCTGTTCAGTACCCTGTTCCAGGTCATTCAGTGGCTTTCATAAAATGGTTAGACTAGGATATTTATGGGTTGATCTTGTCTTGTCATGAGTAAATTTCATCTTTAGGTAATATACTTTTACATGACAAGATGATGGTCAAAATGGAGGAGAAAGAGACTATGCTAGAAGGCACTTTTGAAGCGGGAACCATGAAGAATTCATCAAGCAAGGAGATGGAGGGACACTAGTCTACGAAAAAAGATCAAAGATCATGACCACATGAAGAATCCATATCATTCAACCCCTTGGAGGGTGAACATGAAGAGAAAAGCAGATCTTTCATGAAGATGAAGTGATGAACAAACCTCTCATGAAGATTAAATACAAAGCAACAAAAGAACAGCTTGGAATTTCCATCTCAACATGCAATCCATGTCATCATTTTCAAGTTGTGACTTTTTTTTTTTTCCGTAGAAAAAGTCGTAATTTATATTCATATTGAAATAAATTACATTTTGTAGATGCTTAGAGCATATGCAGATAGCTGTCCATGAATAGGACAAGTACACTGATAAAAATATATAAAAAATGTTTACAATTACATCAAGCCTATACTTTTCTGCCCTTCTTCTTCTCCACCCTACGCCAACCCTGAGAGTCAGAAGGGGGAACAATGATGGCCTGCGAGTGCTCCTGTGTATTCACTGGAGGTTCTTTGTCGGATTCTGATCCTTCTGATCCATGAGTTCTTTTGTTGCCACTAACTTCCAGCTGTGGCATTTCCTGCTGCCGAATATGGTCCTCCATTTGAGGGTCTGGTGCTTTTTCTTCCTGTGTGCCATTCTGTTCCATATTTATATCAGGTTCCTCTTGATTCACTTTATGCTCTGGCTGAATGTCCTCTTCTTCCATCGGTTCTGTATTCTGCCACCCATTTGGCTTTTTTTGTTGTTTCTTGTTTCCTTTTGGATTCTTTCTGGCCAGTGGGCAAGAATTTTGGAGGTGCCCTGTTTGCCGGTAGCTGCGGCATCTGAATGCAGTGTTTTCATAGTCTAGGGGTTGTATCCACTCAGTTTTGTTATAGTTTAATGAAATTTGATCAGGCAGCCCCTGACTCAAGTCCACTTCAACGCAAATTCTGGCAAAAGTGAAAATCCCTCTGCTATATCTGTCTTTTCAAGTTGTGACTTATGCAAGTGTCATCAAAATTTCATGTTTGTCCATGTCTCTTTCCACATCATTTGTGGATGTAATGATGTAATTACCAAAAGTAAAGGTAAAAATGTAATATATGGAAGTCCAAGAATCACATGTGGAATGTGAAAAGTCACATAGTCATATATGGACAAAAGATTCTTTAGGAAAAGTCCAAAAGTCATATATAAGTCCAAAGGGCACATTAGGAGTCCAAGGGTCATGAGGGTAACTGAAGAGTCATAGAGGATATGAAATTTCATTCCTCTTGTTATAAAAGAAACCACATAACTCAAGCAAAAGGGCTTTTGGAGGCTTAGCCTTTGGAGAGCTAGCCTTGGATTCTATAGCTTGGCATAGGAGAGAAGATCATTCCTTAGAGAAGAAAGAAGTGACTTAATGTTCCACTATTGGAGCTATTGTCTCACCATTGTAACTGTGTACTTGGATATTTTGCTCAATAATCAGAAGCTCATTGAGCCAACACATTTTCATGCATGTATCATGAATATTGTAAGACTATTCTTTAGATGTTTGCAGTATATGTTTTGTTCACATGTACTAAGGAAATTGAACTACTTCATTGGCTTTGGTACTTATCTTGTTGAATGTGTGTTGTATTTTCTTTAATGTTTGTTGTGTCTATGTGAACTATTTTGCTAGATAACTAATGAATATTTCCTTTCTCTCATGTACCTCTCTTAGGATAGTACTATTACTTTCCTTCTAGATACTCACTCTTTACCTCCCTCTCGTGAAAGTCTCCTTTTACACATTGCAATTGGTGTTTCACAGTGTCAACTACTTATTGATTTCAAAGGTTATGTGCATACTCTCTTATGTGATTCATTGCAGCCAAGGAAAATCTTAGAGTTATGGTGGTTAGGTTGATACTCCAGATGGGGCTCCTACTCCAAACAGTGTGAGGTCTAATTAGGAATTCACATCAGGGAGACCTCCTTGGTCGATGGATTTCCAACACTGTCAACAAATTCCAAGAGAGGAGAGAGAAAACATACATATCTACCATGAAACTAATCACAAGAACGTTGGTAAAAATATAAGAACTAAATAAGTCATAAAAAGTATGAAAAGAGAGAGAGAATTGGAGAGGAAGGATTCCATTAAGAAAAATCATTACATGCAATGAGGCTAATTTTGGAACCTCTCCTTCCCCACCTTCACTCTCTTTCTTTTTCCATATTATAGGTTTCTTGTTAATGGAGTAAACTTTATTTTGTTAATTACATATATATTAAGTTCAGTTTTACATAAAAATATTACTTTATGACTTATACATCCAAATTTAGACTATAAGCCCCACTAATATTTAGATCAGAGCTAATACCTATAGTGAGTTTTTCAAAGCTAGGATAAAAAACATTTTTAGTGCCCAATAAACCAGGATATGAAACAAAAACATCAACATTAATTTTCATACAAACAACTATGCAAGTAGCAATATAATTAGTAGGTGAGTTTGAAAACTCGATAGTGTTTTCTCAACACTATGCAGGCAATGAATTTATTATTCAAGGTTTTGTCTATGAAAAGATAATCCCTAAACAATATTATTCTTCCCAATTAATTGTAGCAACTAGGAGTCATGATTTTATTTCAAAGCTTGATACTCATAAAAAAAAATTATTGGTATCTTCTTGAAGGGAGTGTTTTTTTCGCTAAGCTAATCAACTGAATATTATATATGGGAAATCTCATTAGTTTGTTGGGATTTGTTCTACTCAAGCCTCCCAATTTCCTCCTTCAATCCATTGATATCTTCATGATGAAGAGTGTTAACCTCTTCCTCCATATCATCAACAAGGTCATCCTTTTCCTCAAATTCATCTGGAAAATTTTCAAAAAATGTTTCCATGATGATGTCCAAGATAAGAAAAAATCTTATATTTTTCGATGATAACAATTTTGAACAAAAAACTTTAGTTTTGAACCAATTTTCTAGTCCTTTATTCTATGTCTGTAATAGAGCAACAACAAGATGCAAGGTACTAGCCTCTTAATGAAGCTAATAAATAACCTTTTTCTCATGAATTTCTTGCAATAGTTTACCCATATTAATAAACCAAAACATCAAAAGACATATGGTATCAAATAATCAACCAAATTGAAATTCTAGTCAAATATTAAGTCAATTAGTTGAATATAGAAAACACTTGTTGAAGATAGTCGCAATCGAGCACATGGTAAGCCAACTATGCACACACCATTCAATGGAAGAAAATCCCAAAATAGAGTTAATGCATAGGTCATATAATCAAATAAAACATATATAAGTCACCTGAAACATGACAAAGAACAATAATTGACTGACACATGTAAGTTAGCTACCCATTTTATGGCTCCAGAGTTGACTCCTCCTGTCAATGGTAAAAAATTAGTCAACTCAAGTATATGATTGTTAACAAGGGAATTATGGTCGACTACCAATTTTGACATATGGTCATAGGAATCCATAAACAACAAAGTAAGATGGCATTGAGCCATATTAATTAATCAATCATTAGTCATTAGACTCACTAGTCGATTATTCTAGTCCCGATCAACCATATGCCTAATAGATATTCCTTTCCATCTAGTTGAAGACAATATGACATAGATATGACATATTAGAAGTTGCACGTATCACACTTGTTCAATCTCAATCAAAATAAGCGATCAATGAACCAAAATTTAGTCAAATCTTAATCGAGCCACTAGTTGAATTTCAAATTAGCCATTTATTAATTCCCGTGTATCAATAGAATAGTCAATGCCTATGTCAAAAACCTCAAATGGTGGACTAGCATGTATGCTCGTATTCAATTGAGTATTATAACACATTTGACAAGTCATTTGATCCAACAAATAAACTTGGTTGATGCATAATTTTGGACATGTCGAAACTCAATCACAACTCTATTCAAGTAATATTTAGTTGATACACTTGTTCCATGGTTGTAACGCCAATTGGCTCATACCATGTCGAGCTTATGCTAGAGGATAAGACTAGAAATTGAAATATGTTCTCAATCACTTCCAATGCAAAGCAACCATAACACTTTAAGGCATAACGCAACTAGAAAATGTCTAGTCGAACAAATAAAGAAGGTCAACTATTCCAATGCATAAGTCATCCATCAATCGAGTTACAATCTAGTAAAAAGAGAATCATGTCTTAGAGGCAGTTTGACAAGTCCCGATCGTGGAAAGGAACTAGGGAATCATTCTCGGTATAACTTACAATAGGTTTTTCCTTAGAGTCAATTTGATGAGTAGCAGATCTCCATCAATGAATTAGCACATGGAGTATGAAAACCAGCTTGATGACTAATCAAGGCACACACATACTATGATATTTAAACAATATCAAAGCACTGATTTGGAACTCACTCATATTCTCTTTCTCTCTCTCCTTTTAAAAATATGAATCAAAAACCTAAAAACTCTAATACCATGTTGGGATAGGTAAATAATAGCAAAGAAGAATAAATAATCTAATTATAATGATGGCTCTAAAGAAACCATTGCATTGAAGCATAAGGGATATGATCCATAAGCGTGCAAATAAAAATATCACAATTGTTGATAGACTAATCAAAAGGAGCATCTATAAGTAGGTTTAGACATGAGCCAAACTAACAACGACAAGACCACATAATTATAATTTTCCATGAAGAGTGGATTTGAAATTAAAATTTGGACTTGGTAAACCATATTCCAATAAGATGAGATTACAAGGAACCCAAGGTTCCAATAAAATCTCCTAAAACTTGAATTTGACTAACTTGATTAACTCAATTTACCTATGGAAGCATAACACCAATTTAAATGCCATTAATCCACCTCTTTTTGGTTGATGTCCTATTCTTAGGTTGAAATAGATGTAATGGTTGGAGGAAAGATTCAAATCCCCACCAACCCCTCCTCTAGGGAGGGTTCCTTGAGAGGCACTATCAAAGAAATCCCATGGAATCTTCTTGTTAATAATTTCTTTAGAAATTTGTTTTGCAGGTTAAATTTCCCCAGACTCACTAAATGAACATAGAATGTTTAAACTCTGAATATGTATTTGAAAGGTAAGGCATCCATTTCCATTAATATTTTGGAATCCTTGTCGAACCAAACTCCCTAAGAAATATTTAGAGCAAGAGATTTTTACCTCTCAATTTCCTTGTTTAACAAAACTCTTTGAAGTCTTCCTCTATGTTATTTTCTCTCCAAGCATTTTTCAAGCCAATCAACCCTTTTATCTCTAGGAAACCTTGCTTGGTAAAAGAGAAAGATGTAATAAGATGACACCATCGTGGGCCCTCAAAGATTTTGTTCTATAGAATGTCAAAATTTAGCACATTTTTGGTCAAAAATAGCCACATTAATATTTTGGATTTCATTGGCCATTTACATTTCTATATATATTTTCACTTACAAATTTTTGATTTGTCATTGCCCTCAATGTTGGGTATGTGTTATATTCTTTCCACTACTATCCCTAGGTGTTGTTAGGTTGTGTCAGGCATAGTGGGAGCATCGCAGGGGCTGCTGGGGGGTTTGCAGGGGGGTAGTATTCCCCCTCCACAGGGTTCAGGGAAGCGCCCCGATATTTTTTTTATGTGGACCCAATAATAGTTAGGTAATCCCAAGGATGGGGGGTAGACCTAAGGATGGTGGGTGGACCTACCCATGGTTTTGCTCATGGTTTTGGCCATTATGGTTTTTTTTCCATGGTATTTTCTAGATTCGATCAAGGGAACTATGATTATTCTCTAATCCAAGGTTAATGGATTAGGGTTTATGAATGCTTCCACATGTATATAATGTATTGTAACATTGAAATGAATATAATTAAAAATCAATCTGGTTTTCCTAGTTTAGGTCCCAGGAGAAAAGATTTGTGTATATTTTATGTTATTTCCATTGTATATTTTTTTAATTTTAAGAATTGTTTTGCGTGTAATTTTTGTATAGGATTAAAAACTACACTCAACTTCAAGAACTTTCTATACTATTCTAGGCTCATAATCCCTTGTAGGATTTAAAGACCATATTATCTAATCCTCCTCATCTCTTAGTCTAATTGAAAACTTCCTTAAGTTTCCCATGTTTCAATACCCTTTTCCCTAAGACCTTTCTCTCTCCAAGATAGCCATTATCTGTTGGAATAAGGGATTACTCAGAGAGGTAGGTGAATCAATAATTACTGAGGTTCTTAAACTTTAAACTCAATTCTTAATTTCCTTTCACTCTTGGAAATTAATTATGTGAGTATTCTTAATACAATACATATACATCAATGTAAACCGTTCACATGAACATAGAATGCATCAATTGAGCACCATGCACATATCAACATATGTATTTTTATGTGGAAACCCAAAGGGAGAAAACCACCAATCTGTTTTTTATTATGATGTAATTTAAGCTCCTACTTAATTACATCAAGTTGTTTGTGAGAACCCACTCACAGGAGGCCCCAACCCCCTTTAAGATAACAAGCCACTACTTGCCAAGAGGAACCAACCTCTTATGAATGCAGGACACAGCCTACTCTAGCCACCTCTTATAATTTTCATACAATTTTCAAACTAAAAACAGAGGCCTATACAAATGCTCATAAATATAAAACCTCATTAGATTCTCCACACAATACCTTCCCCTCTACTCTGCAGTCCTTCTTTGCGATACACACTTCACTGCTCAAATAGGTCTGATCTCGACCCTCAATTTCTCTGTATGAAAGTTAGCTCTCAACCCCAATCTCCCTTCTGCTCACTCACACACATGCAACACCAGTCTCTTCTCACACTTCTCTCAATACTATGACTCACAAAAATGCTACATCCCATCTGTACAGTTGCAATCCAGGTTTTTTGTTTCTTTATTACTTAAAGAACGATGCTATCTTAGCTATCAGCGACTCTGTCCAAAAGCTACTCTCAGCATGGCTCTCCATCCTGTTGTTATGTCCATAAACATGGCCACTGCAAAAACATTAAACCTGATAATGGGAACCTGTGTGTTACTTCATTTATAGAATTGAATCTCAGTCAAATTGGGCACTACTACAACATTAATCACATAATGGGCTTTGAGAGTTTTCCATACTAAGAATCAATTCTCTATCGGATTGCATGCTTCAACAAGGCTCTCCATCCTTATTAATTGATCACAAAGTAAGCCTTGTAGCTCAGGCATGCTTCATATGATCTATATTCAATTCTTATACACCCAACAATATTTTCCATTTAATTTTTCATGGTGTGCAAGAAAGACTACGCATGTCTTGTTTAATTTGAACCAGGCTCATTAATTTTTTTATGCACCGTGGTTCTTGCAACCTCATTTTCTTGTTCTGGACAATTTCCCATTATGGCTCATTAACACTAATTATTCCATTACCGCTACTTTACAGATCTAGCTGTTGACCCATTCAAGCTCTGTTATCCATGAATATGGTGCAATGCCACAGTTGGCACACCTGCTGAAAATGGAGGTCTTATCCTAAAGCTGTCAATTCATCCCTCCTTCTTTTTCTTTCTTTTGGCCAAGAGGCCCTTGGTCCCAATATCATGCAACAATGTCGCAAAACCAATGCAGACTAGCTTCTAGGAACTTCATTGAAGTATAGCTCCGAGGGCTTAAACACCATGCAATAAATCTCGACATCCTTTGTGACATGGCACCCATAGGACCAACTCATGGACTAGCCTTAGCCTCAAACCTTCTTGTCTCAACACCTTTTTCTTTGTATTTGGCTCGAAGTCTCATGGCCACAATAATAAGAAAAACCTTCACAAAATCGTGACCTGGACGTGCCTTCTCTCATTTGAAGGGATCGTTAAATGTCGGAAAAATCTCTCTCCCCCAACTCCATTACCCCGATAATATTTCCCGACGCTTGTTTGTTTCCTCTGGGGTAAACCTTTAGGGCTTATGTTTCTAGTGGGACTGCCCAATGCCTCTTTTCATTGGCTATGTTCCCTATTACATTGGGCCAAGGCCATGTTTGCTCACTATTTTCGCTTATGCACCCTTATTTTCCTTTGAGATGAGTCGTGTGGAATGACATGTAGTGTGGGGTCCACCCTGAGCTCACATCGACCAATCTACTGATTTCCAAGTTGAGTTGCCTTTAACGACTACCTTGTTAGCCCAACACTTAGTCAGCCATTTTGTCCCTTTGTGCCTTGCTCCAAAATATTTTGGGCTCTTGCCAACAGGATGATGTCATGCTGACATCATAAATGCCATGTGTCACTTTTGGATTGGTGACATGTGTCACCTTGATTTGGCCCATTAGGCCACCCAAAAAGGTTGAATCTTCCTGTCATGTGTCTCTTGTACTGACATCATGCTGACATCATCACCGACCAATATGATGTCGCCACATGCCTGCTATGAGGAGGGAGAAAAGGGTCACAATCCTTCTATTTTGTGGCTAATTCCTTCATTAAATTTCTAAGGGAAAAACCACTAGAGTCAAGATTTTATGTCTTCACCTATTATTTCATTGCCTAACTATTTATGATCCCAACCCTTCACCTTTGCATCCCTTTAAAACTTTCAGTATACTCCCTTTAGGCATACGTGTAGGGTGGACTCCATCGCTAGCCAATCAAAACATTCCCTACTGCTGCTAGGTCCACATCCACCTTACACTTCCATTCTGACGCTCATCTTATATTCCCCTTTAAAATTTCTAGGGTCCATCTGTCGAGCTTGGATATCAAGTGGGACTTTTCACCGACAAACCAAAAAGATCTTCACCGCTGCCACACCCACATACCACCTTTTCCAGTTGTCTACCTACACTATTTGCCACATAGGTCAGGGGTCAGGGGTTGGGGCTTTGTTCTCCTACCAAACTCTACTGTTCGACATAGCCTCAGATGGTCCCAACTAGACCCACCTACCGACTTGGCCAGACTTCGACTAAGTCCTTAATGAAATAACCTTTTTGTCTGCAAACTTCAATTGGTTGTAACTCTTGATCCAGAAGGCCATTTCAAGAATTCGACATACCATTAGAAATCTCCTTCCTAGCACTATCCAACCATGCCACTTCTAAGAGAATCTGAGCTAATATTTTGAGGTATAAATTCCTTCAAATTCTGGACCAACAAACGATCATAAATATAATATTGTATAACTTATTTTCATATCCTTCTACTATGATGGTTCTCTTCTTGAATAATGTAGCAGCCATGTGATTCCCCCTAAGCTTGACATTAATGCTAACTTGGTTTACATCAATGCCAACGCATAAGATTCCACCAACCATTCAGATCATGCCAACTTTTCAACCATCTCCCCCTTTGGCATTAATGGAAACAAGCTAAGCTCCTCCTGAAACCAGACCAAGCTCCCCCTAAAACCAAGCATGGTTTTCTCCATATTTGTACTTCCCCTAGCATCAATAAACTTCTCCCCCTTTAACATCGATGGAAAAGGATGAACCCACAAACTCCCCTTGAAACTTTGCAACCTACTCTTCAATTGATCCCATAAGTTGAGTAACTATCAATGCTCATTGTGATTGAGTCATTTGGCTGGAGGAGAGACAACTCCTATTTGTTGCCTAAGATTTCCAAATGATTCTCATGCTAGTGGCTTAGTGAAAATATCAGTAATTTTCTCATTATTGGCCACATATTCAAGTCAAACAACATAAACAACAACTTGTTTTCTTAAGAAATGAAACTTTATGGGAATGTGCTTGGTCTTTGAGTGCATGATAAGATTTTCAGAAATGTTGATAGGACTAGTATTTTCACACATCATTTGAATTGGATTAGTCAACTATAAATTGATTTCCTTTAAGGTCTACTTCATCCAAAGAATTTGTGAATAGCAAGTGGCAGTTAAAATATATTCTACTTTAGTTGTTGATAATGAGATGGAGTCTTGCTTCTTTCTGACCCAAGATACTAAACAATCTCTCAAAAAGAATGTTATGCTAGAGGTGTTTTTCTTGTCATAAACACTACCTGCCTAGTCAGCATCATAATAATCCTTTAACTTAAA
This sequence comes from Pinus tabuliformis, assembly GCA_031772625.1. Classification (NCBI taxonomy): domain Eukaryota; kingdom Viridiplantae; phylum Streptophyta; class Pinopsida; order Pinales; family Pinaceae; genus Pinus; species Pinus tabuliformis. The sequence goes on along the minus strand of CM062805.1, from coordinate 711,203,300 downwards.
ATATCTACTTCTATCATACCATAGCCCATAGTCTATTGTGCCTTACAAATATTTGAAAATGCTTTTTACATCAATGATATGGCTTTCGTAGGGACAAGCTTGAAATATGTCCACCAAACCTATTGCTCGCATAATATTTGGTCTTGAGGCTGTGAGGTACAACAATCTTCCAACCATTGATTTGTAGACTATCTAATTTACCAGAGTTGTCTCATCTTCTTTGCATAACTTACAACCAATAATCATGGGGGTATTAACTAGCTTGCATTCCCAAACTTCTTTAGTGTTTCTCTTAAATATTTGGATTGGGAAATGAATATGCCATATTTTTATTGAGAAATCTACAACCCCATAAAGAAGGATACTTCTCCTATCATGGACATCTCAATTTATGTTTGCATACAATTTTTAAATCGGGGTCTCAACTGCTCCAAATCATTACCGTTGATCATATTTATATTTTATATACAAATTTCTATCTGGGGTGCCTCTTTTGAAGCCTTGTTGTTGGAGATATTTATCCAATCTAGCATACTAAGCTCTAGGAACTTGCTTGATCCCATACAAAGCCTTTCTTAGTTTACACACATAATCTTCACTCTATGAGAGCATGAAACCTTCTGGTTGTTCTATTTATACTTCTTATTCTAGATCACCATTGAGAAAATTTGATTCCACATCCATATGATATACCTTGATGCTCTTGTGACTAGAAAAAGAAAGAAACATTTTGATGGCTTCTAATCTAGATACAAGTGCAAAGGTTTCTTCAAAGTCTATTCCTTCTATATTGGCACACCCTTTGTAGGCATGTTAAGCTTTGTTCCTAATTACTTGAATTTTATCATTTAGATTATTTTTGAAGACCCATTTGGTTCCTATCAAAATTTTCTCTTTGGTTCTTGTAACAAGCTCCCTGGTATCATTCTTCTTAATCTCATCCAATTCTTCATTCATTGCCTTCACCAAAAACTTATCTTCACTTGCTTGATTGAGGTTCTTAATATCAATTTGATACAATAGAGCGAAGTTTTTGTAGCTTGGACTACCAAGGAATATCCTCCTAGTATGAATACCAAGTATTTGATCACCAATAACTTGAATTTCAGGATGTTGTTTCTATACATACCTTGAAGGAGTTTTTGGCCTTTGCATTTGTAGAAATTCTGACTGTAGATTTGCAATATAACTAAAGCAAAATACTTTAACCTACTTGTACAATCAATTTGCGGAAGCTTAAAATATTTGAGTAAGATCAAGCGAAACACATATAACCAGAAGAAGAATTAATGCACATGAAACATAGAAGAATACTCAGGGGAAAGCCTCAACTAAAAACCCCACTATCTGTATTATCATACAAGTTGGAAATATCTCAAAATTACACCAAGCCTTAGCTCTCACAACTAGCCAGCTCTCAATAAAATCCTCACAGATGCTCACAACAAAATAGACTTCTCATAAACCTTCTCCTCTGCCCTCCAAGCTCCTATTTCCTTGTGCAGTTTCTCCTGGGTGATCCTACTGTTACCAAGTGGAACACTGATCTCACACCCTGTAAAACTGCACAATCCTCAAGGAATGATCTTCCTTCTGCATGCATGAGTTTTGTTTATAGGAAAACACATGCAACTGATAGTACACTATCCCTGTCTTTAATCTCAACTGGGTCTTTCTCAGAATAGACATGCATGAGTTATTGATGAGAGAATATTCAGTTATCTGAAGTACACTAGTTGAGTGCATGCATCATCAACTGAATGATAACTCACAATTAGTTCCTCAAATAGTTTTGAACTAATTTAACTGGACTTAACTCAGCAAACTGAGATAACTAATTACAACTCAAATATAACTCAATCTTACCTCCTTAATTAAGGGATAATTTCCTTAATTTAAGGGATAACTGTTGCATGACTTCAGAAAGACTTCTAACTTGATTTTCTCCAACTAATTAACTCAAGATGAATTAATTAATTATTTTTCAAGCAGCTGGTGAGACTAAATTCGAATTTTAATTCAAGGAAAAAATAAAATTGGAATATTCTTGTTGCCACATTTCAATACTCCCTCTCAACAAGAAAGGGATTATCTACCACCCCGATCATGTCTCTATGGAACTCGAATTTACACTTTGACAATGCCCTTGTGAAAATGTCAGCATCTTGCTCCTCTGTCGAAATATACTGCAACAACATGATCCTCCTCACTACACAGTCTCTCAAATGATGATACCGGATGTCGATGTGCTTGGACCTATCATGAAATACTAGATTCTTAGAGAATTTGATACAACTTTGATTATCACAATAGATCACAGTTGGATCCATCCTTTGATCAAACAAACCAACTAGGATCTTCTACATCCAGATGGCTTCACATGCTACTTGACTTGCAGCCATGTATTCAGCGTCTGCTAAGCTGAGTGCAACTGACCTCTATTTCTTGCTATACCAAGAAATTGCAGCTGACCCAAGGTTGAAAATCCCTTCTGATGTGCTCTTTCGATCTAATGGACTCTGTGCCTAATCTGCATCAGTGAAGCCCTGTAGCTTCACTACCTCTGTCTGTCTGTACCATAATCCATACTGAGATGTGCCTCTGAGGTATCTCAAAACATGCTTTGTTGCCTTCCAAAAAATCTTGGTAGGCTGAACCATCGCTTGACTCAGCTGGTTCACCACATAGCACAAATCTAGTCGTGTGTTCACTAAGTACATCAGCGAACCCACAAGCTGCCTATACACAGTAGCCTCTACTACTTCACCTAAAGTAGCATCCTCATTCCTCCAGTTACCTGCTAGAGGAGTCTGCATGGGCTAGCACTTCTCCATGTGGAATCTCTTGAGTATCTCGTTGGCATACTTGCCCTGAGACACAAACAACTCCCCATCCTTCTGACGCACTTCCATGCCAAGGAAGTAATTCATGAGACCCATGTATTTCATCTCGAATTCTCTGGCAAGGTCCTTCTTACAAGACATGATCAATTGATCATCACCTGTCAATATGAGATCATCAACATAAAGTACAATGATCAACGACTTACCTTTCACCGTGATGTGGTACAGGTTCGCATCCGCTTCACTCTTTGGGAAGCCCAAGCCGGTGAAGTATTGTCTATCCTGGTGTACCAAGCATGAGGTGCCTGCTTCAGCCCATACAACACTCTCTTGAGTCGGCACACATGTGACTCATGATCGAAGGTATCAAAACCTTCCGGCTGCTCTATGTACACTTCTTCCTCAATCTTGTCATTGAGGAATGTAGTCTTCACATCCATTTGATGGATCTTCCAACCCATATGTGCTAATAGTGCCAAAATCAATCTGATAGATGAGTGCCTTGCAACAGGAGTAAAAGTCTCATCATAGTCAATCCCCTTGACCTTTGAAAAGCCATGGCCAACAAATCTTGCCTTATGCTTCTCCACACTACCATCAACAGCTTTCTCTACCTTGTAAAGCCAACGGGAACTCACAATTGACTTGTTCTCCGGTCTCAGAACGACGTCCCAAACACTGTTACGAACTATGGAGTCATACTCCACTATAGCATCAACCCAAATCATCTACTGCACTGCTTCCTCAAAGGAAGATGGCTCAGTCTCAACACATTCCCCAACAAGGTCCATGTATCCAGTGTACCTCTCACGTGACCTCCTCTGTTTGCAATAAGAAGATGGTGATCCCAAATTCTCTCTCGCATCCTCCAACAACCTTTCAACTTCTCTTGTGCATTTCCATCCATCTCTGGAAGACTCTACTTGAGTGGATGTCTCCACTCCTGGAACCTCTACATGCATCTACTCCACATCAGTCTGAGGCTTCTCCTCCTTAGGAACAACCAGTTCCTCCATAGCCTGTAGTTGGAGCTCCCTCTCAAGGGAAACTCGCATGGCCTTCTACTCATCAAACTTGAGATCTCTGCGAAACATTGTCCTCTAACTGGTAGGCAAGTACAACCGATAGTTATGAGGTGTATCAGTGTACCTCACAAGTATCCCCAAATTTGTTTTCAGCTCAAGCGTCTTCCGTGCATCCTTTATCACATGGCAATATACCAATGAGCCAAAGATCCTGAAGTGACCCACATCTAGTCTCTTACCAGAGAAAGCTTCCTCTGGTGTCTTCATCCCAAGTATGTGATGTGAGCTTCTATTTTGAAAATAGACTATTGTGTTGCATGCTTCAGCCCACAAGTGAAGTGGTAGGCCTTGGTCATGCAACAACGCCCGTGCTGCCCCTACAATAGTTTTGTTCTTCCTCTTAGCCACCCCATTATGTTGTGGGTTATGAGGTGTTGTCAACTCTCGTTTAATTCTTTCTGCTACACAAAAGTCCTTAAACTCTTGGGAGACAAATTCTCCACTGTTGTCACTTCTCAAGGCCTTGATCTTCTTCCCTGACTCTTTCTCGACCAAAGCTTTGAACTCATAAAACTTTGTGAAGGTTTGGTCCTTCTTCTACCTGAAATAAATCCAGCATTTATGAGAAAAATCATCAATGAAAATCAGATAATACTTTTGCTTCGTTGTGGATGTCATTGAGAATGGTCCACACAAATCAGTATGAACTAGCTCTAAGATAAACTCTGCTCAACTGTCTCGATCATGAAAGGAAGGCTTTGTGTACTTTCCCAAGGTACAACCTTTGCATGTGTCAACTTGCTCAAGTTTACCTTTGGGAAGTCCTATAGATATCTGTTGCATTATCTTCAAAGCCCCATGATGCAAATGGCCTAACCGCCTGTGCCACAACTTGCCAATATCTTGGCTTTGCACCAATTCTGCTTTCGTACTCAATGTTGCACAATCATCTACCTCTAGTTTATCGAGATTCTTCACTCGAATCCCTATCCTCTCGGCTTGACCCATGGCTATGTGTCTTAGGAACGCCTTTCCTTTACTGAAGACAACATCGTAGCCTTTTTCCTCCAACATCGTGACTGATACCAAGTTCTTCTTCAATCTGGGAACATACTTCACATCTGTCAAGGTGAGAAGAGCTCCATGCTCCCTCTGAAAAGAAACCGTGCCCACTCCTGAAACACTGTACTTTCTATCGTCACCCATCTCTATGCACATCTTGAGGTCTTTCTCCTCCAAGGTACTGAATAAACTTTTATCGCCGGTCATGTGGAATGGGGCTCCACTATCAAGATACCAAACACAACCCACCATTGATGACACCATGCATGCGATGAGGTTAAAGTCCATTTTGAACTGAGAGGCTAATGCCTCACCTTCCGATCCTTTTGTGGATCCCTTATTGGACTTCTTCGATGGGCAATTAGTCCCATATTGTCCCATCCTATGACAATTAAAGCATCTCACTTTAGAATTGTCACCCTTCTTCCCTCCATGAGAAGAATTCGATTTGAAATGGGAAGCCTTCCCCTTTCCTTTCCTTACCTTACTTGCTAAGGCCATATTTTCTTCATCATCATTCTTTGATGAAGAACCATCTCGTGTGCTCCTCCTGATCTCCTCCTGCATCAAATCCGACCACAGTCGTTCCCAATCTGGCAGTTTCTCCCTTCCATTCACAGAGTCTTGGTAGTTATTCCAACTCTTTGGAAGGCCGAGGAGAGCGAGGCTCACCATATCATCATCAACAGTAGTTATTCCCACACTGCCAAGCTCATCTCTACAGGTTGTGAGCTTGTTCAAATATGTGGAAATAGTATCGCCCTTCTCCATCTTGATTTTTCGAAGCTTATCCTTGAGCGCCAATTTCCTCTAGTCGCCACTGTTATGGTAGAGGTCCTTCAATGTCTTCCACATTGAAAATGGACTATCCTTCCCATGGAGACGAGAGACAATATGGTCTCGAACTCCCTCAAGGATGATCTGTCTCGCCTTCACTACACCCTTCTTCCACTCAGCCAACTCTTGTGCATTAGCTGCAGCTGGCTTTGGGATTTTTTGATCAATGAAATCCTTCAAGCCATTGTCTTCTAATACAGCCTCCATTCTATCTTTCCATGCTATGTAATTCGAGTTTCCTTCCAAGGCATACTCGCGTCTCAAGCCATAGAACACCATTGACCAACCTGAAGTATGATATGAATTCGATTTGCACCTGCAAACCCGAATTTCAAACTTCGAATTCTCTTCTCAGTATATTGTTCACAGCTCCAATAACCTTTTCTCTAATACCCTGTAGAAATTCTAATTGTAGATTAACCTGATAATGCAATATAACTAAAGAAAAATACTTTAACCTACTTCTACAATCAATTTGCGGAAGCTTAAAAGATTTGAGAAAGATCAAACAGAACACATATAACTAGAAGAAGAATCAATGCACATGAAACACAGAAGAATACTCAGGGGAAAGCCTTAGCTAAAAACCCCACTATTTGTATTATCATAAAAGTTGGAAATATCTCATAATTACACCAAGCCTGAGCTCTCATAGCTAGCCAACTCTCAATATAATCCTCACAGATGCTCACAGGAAAAATAGATTTCTCATAAATCTTCTCCTCTACCCTCCAAGCTCCTATTTCCTTACGCAGTTTCTCCTGGGTGATCCTCATGTTACCAAGTGGAACACTGATCTCACACCCTGTAAAACTACGCAATCCTCAAGGAATGATCTTCCTTCTACATGCATGAGTTTTTTTTATAGGAAAACACATGCAACTGATAGTACACTATCCCTGTCTTTAATCTCAACTGGGTCTTTCTCAGAATAGACATGCATGAGTTACTGATGAGAGAATATTGAGTTATCTGGAGTACACTAGTTGAGTGCATGCATGCATCAACTCACTGATAACTCACAATTAGTTCCTCAAATAGTTTGGAACTAATTTAACTAGACTCAACTTAGTAGACTGAGCTAACTAATTACAACTCAAATATAACTCAATCTTATCTCCTTAATTAAGGGATAATCCCCTTAACTTAAGAGATAACTATTGCATGAGTTCATAAAGACTTCTAACCTGAATTTCTCCAACTAATTAACTCAAGATGAATTAATTAATTATTTTTCAAGTAGCTAATGAGACTAAATTCGAATTTTAATTCAAGGACAAATTAAAATTGGAATATTCTTGTTGCCACATTTCAACACCATTGTACTTATTTCTTCATATTCTACCTTTGTTTCTTCATGGTGTGAGAATTTGGTGGCTGAACTTTCTTCTCCATCTAAGTTATCGTTTTCTTTGGATGTCTTGGATTGTGGAAGTATTTCATCCACTACAATGTTGATACAATATTCAACTCTTTTTGTTCTCTTTTTGAAGCATTTGTAGCTTTTACTTTTGACTAAGTATCCAACGAATATAACCTCATCAACTCAAGAATTAAACTCTCCAAGATTTTTGTCATTTCTTTTAATGAATCATTTGCTCCCAAACACCCTGTAGTGTTTCACTAAAGAAAGTATTCCTTTCCACAACTCATAAGGAGTCTTATCACTGTTAGGCCTGAGTTGTGTAATGTTTGCTAAGTGCACTGCTCCTTGTACTGCTTCTCCCCAGAAGTTGTGTGGAACTTCTACCTCATCCGTCATAGCTCTTGCCATCTCTTGAATTATTCTATTCTTTCTCTCTACTACATGATTTTTTTGTGGAGTTCTGGCCACTTAGTACTACATCCTTATGTCATGCTCTTCAGAATACTCTTCAAAATCTCTTGAAGTGAATTCTAAACCTATGCCTAATCTTAGAGATTTTATCTTTAGATATTTATCATTCTCAACCTGAGCTTTGAATATCTTGAAATTCTTAAAAGATTCTAATTTTTCTTTTAAGAGCATTCTCCACACGGCTCTGGTAAAATCATCATTAAATAAGATAAAGTACCTCTCCCCTCTTGGGATTTTTTTCCTAGTTGGGCCACATATATCATTTTGAATTATCTCTAGAGGTTTAGATGATGAGAACTATAAAACCTCCCTCCCACATTTACCTAACTTCACCAACCTACTAGGGTAAATATGAGACGAAGATCTACTATGACATGACTCGACCTCCTAGATACTCTTAAGGAAGTAGGGCCGACTAATGACCACAAACTAACCACTTGACACTTGCTACAGGATCTATAGGTCACTCAGGGGCTAAACAACCACCCTAGGTGGCCAAACCCTGAGATATAACTCTTTTTCATAACCTTGGTCTCTCAACCTCTCCCACAAAAAGTCATCCATGTGGTTGGAATCTTCCAACTGATCCTACAAGCATGCATCCCAGTAGTTGCAACCCAAAAAGTTTAGTTCAGAGCATGCTATCCCGGATTCTAAGCCTAAATTCCATGTGATCCTCCAGATCACTACCCAGAACTCAATGAGACTTTCCAAAATGATAAATGACATTAAGACAAAGACATCCATACAAAAGTTTCTTAAAGACTTGACCTAAACAGGCCTAACCATGATAGTAATTTCATCAAACACATTGTGAAAACATAATCTACAGGTCATGAATGCATATTTGAGCATAGGGGTCTGATACTTATCTAGGAATCATTAAGAAGGTTTAATTCCCTCTCATGATAGCTGCAATGACATCTATTAGGTTATGCATTCAATAACCATTCATTTACCAGTCAAAAGATGACAAGAGCCATAACTAGAATTTGTCATTAAACCATGTTTATAACCAACATATAACCTGAATAATAACAATGATAGAACAACCATCAAAGACACATAATAACAAGTATAAATAATCATGAAATACAAGAGGAAAATAGCTCTTATTAACATGTGCAAAAGCCAACCAATCTAGGGAATTCACATACCACTCAACCATAGATTGAGCTGAACCAAATATTTCTTCCAGCCAATCACCCTTGTGCCATATTACAAGAATGAATGTGGGACTCACAACAAAAAAACCAAGGCTTCCTTAGGATTTACCGTAATCTCACCAAAACCAGTCAAGGGACTCCTAGGCCCGAAACAAGAACATACACAACCAGGGTTTACCACAATCCCACCAAAACCGGTCAAGGTATCACTAGGCCCAAAACAAGAAAATACACTACCAAGATTTACCACAATACCGCCAACACCAGTCAAGGGATTACTAAGCCCAAACAAGATTGGATGCCTCCATATTTCTTCACCAATACCTTGAGGAATTTGGATGTCTCGAACCCTAGGTTTTACCACAATCTCGCCAAAACTGATCAAGGGATTCCTAGGCCCTTGGGAATTTTCTTGATACCACCTCACCTGATTCCAAAATAATATGGCAATCCAAAGCTCAACCAAATGAAATAACCCCATCACACCATGGATATCTAGAAAAGGCAAGGTTGAAACCACTATCATGCCTAGTAAAACCCATGCCAATGATAGCAAGATAACCAAATACACACATGCATGTACCATGCATGCCAAAACTAGTAATGAAGTCATACATGCAACTCAATACCTGCAAATAAATCTCATTGTAGTCGCTTGATCCAACTTTTCCTTGTCTAGGATTTCTTTCCTTTTCCTTCTTGTCCTTCCTTTCCTTTCCTTTCTCCAATGTTAGAGTGCTCCAAGAATGCTCTGTGTGTGCAAGAGTAGGAGAGAGAGAGAGGATAAAAAGAGATATTTAAGCTAAAACTAAAAAAGGGTTGTGAACTGATCCTCAAAAACCTTTTTATAATTGAGGCCTCTATTTCTTCAATTTCCTCTAATTTTTCTTCAATTTCCTACTCACATGAAGTTTTGTGACCTTTCACCTTCTTTTTCTCCTAATTCCCTTTATTGTCATAAATTAAATACCAAATAATGCCTCTTTTCCTTTTCAAAACCTTTTCTAATGGCTTTTCCAACTTATGTTAGCCATAATAAACCAAATGAACACCCATTAGGATGTTTTTTCCCAACGTTCATCTTGGAATACGTGTCCCATGACCTTAGCCTTATTTTTCCTTTATTAACTTTATTACATGAACTTTTAACCTGGAGTTGTCACAGACCCTCCCCCCCACTTAGGGGAACACCATCCTGAGTATTCTATGACAGCTATAACCTACAAGACCGATGCAAACCATAACATATTTCCCATGGCTCTTTATAACTCATCTCGATGCAGTATTTACAATGATCAAGCTGCTGAAAGCAAAACCAACATGACAAACATAACAACATGACAACCATACCTCTTATTGGAGCTTTATAACACATCTCATTAGGGTATTTACAACAATAACCATACATAAATATGTACATATACCAAAACTTCCCGCATCAACCGACAAACAATGAAAGATACATAAGATGCATCTGATCAATTGTCTCCCATGTAGCTTCATCAGGCCCAAAGCTCTCCCACTACACTTTAACTTACTCGATTGGTCAATTCTATAACATGAATTGTTTCTGTTGTAAAATGCGCCGAGGTTCCAGCTGCATTCTCCTTCTGGCTCCACCTGCAATGCAGACCAATCAATTACATGATCAACACCATTCACATATCTTTTAAGTAATGAAATAGGGAAAACATCATGGACTTTCATTGTTGGAGGTTGTGCAAGTTTGTAGGCCGTGGGTCCAATCCTCTCAAGGATCTTGAAAGGCACACAACACTGAGGTGCCAACTTGGCACATGAACCAATCCTCAAGGAGCTCCTCTTGATCTTGATGTGCAAGTACACATGTTCCCCAACCTGAAACTCCTTAAATTTTGTTGATATGCATAATTCTTTTGTCTATTCTCTGCTCCCTTTAGATTCTTCTTAATAACCTGCATTTCCTATTCCATTTCTTCCAACATGTCTGGTTCTATCAGTACCATGTTCGCTAGATCACTCCAAATAATGTGAGTATTACAATCGACCCATAAATTTCCTCAAATGGACTCATCCTTAGTGACTCATGATACCCATTGTTGTAAGAAAACTCAACCAGTAGAATATACTCCTCCCACCTCCTTTGCTGGTGCATAACATACATTCTCAACATGTCCTCCAAATTCCTATTGATCCTCTTTGTCTGTTCATGTGTCTGTTGATGTTAAGTTGTGTTGAGCGCCAACTCTGTTCCCAAACTTGCAAATAACTCCTTCCAAAACCTAGAAGTGAACTTAGCATCTCTGTCAGATACAATCTTCTTAGGAATAATTTTAGGCCCCTATACTACTAGTGTAACCCCTTATTGTTATTAGTACAACCCACTTATTATATTGATGTACCCATGTAGTGCCCATATTGTTAGTATTGTGCCCCATAGAAGCCCACTATTGTTATTATTGCGCCCTTACATTATTATTGTTATGTCGGCTCTGATTATGTTATGACCCCTTAGACTCCTATATATAGAAAGGAGGTCTTTTAATTTGTATCATCCAAGAATTGTTCATTTATGTAATGTAAAGGAGGTTTCCCCCTCGAAGAGGCTGAATTATAAGGCGTTGATCTGTCTTTTCTATCTTTTCTTGAGCTGGTTTCATAACAAATACCATGAAATCTCATTATCTCCCTAATGAAGACATCTGCCACCTCACTAGTTGAATACCTAGACTTAACTGCTATGAAGTGAGCTACCTTTGTCAAACTATCAACCATAACCATGATAGAATCATATTGAATTAATCCCAGTTGGGGTTCCACATAATTACATGAATGCTTCCACTATGGTATTTAACTGTTGTTATTTGTGACGTGGAGAATATATGGTAAATTGTGCTGCATAATTAATTATAAATGCATGGCACAAGCTAATTATGTTGTAAATGTTTGTTGTATTTTCATGTATTTATTGCACAATATTACTGGTTAATGTTTCCCATCAAGGGCTGGGGACATTACATTCTCGGGTCTCTTGTCTCTCAAGGTTTTCTCTCAAGGAGACAATTTCTGCCCCTAGAATCTAGTAGTTCTCTTCCTGTTCATGAATCAAATCATTGAGAACTTATTCCTTCCATTTTTCTTCCTCCAACTTGAATTTTAGGGATAGACTCTCTCCTTTACCTGTTTTAGAGATCATTTCCTCCTTTTTCTTGATCAACTCCTGCTTTAAGAGTCCATTCTCTTTCACTAGCTTCTCACATGCTTTTTTTTCTTCTAACTAGAGAGCTAAGTTGTCTTTACTTTTAATGGATTCTTCAAGTTTTTCTCTTTGATAAAAAAATCCTCATTGTTTGAGTTATACATACCTTCTTCAACTCGTAGAAATTGTTGTTTTAGTTGCTTGTTCCTTTTTCTGGCCTTCTTTAACTCATCAAGAGCACTGATGAGCTCCTCTTCAAGGTCCACTACTCATTCTTCTTCTTCTTCAAAATCTGTGACATTTTTTTTCTTGGATTCAACTTCAAGTTCCATAAGTAGACATTTACTTGACTCACCTTCTGAAGAATCCTCACTATCTGATTTTGGTGCAAAGCTATTCTCTTTGGAGTAGCGCTCCTTATTCTTGAAGAAATTCTTCATTTGATATTTAGGAGATTTGTCTTTGGGATTTTGATCTTTTTCATTTTCTAAATTTTCTTTGTAAGGGCACTTGGATGCAAATTTTCCAACTCTTCCACAATCAAAGCATTTGAAGGGAAACTTGCATTTATACTTCCCTGAGCCACATTTTAGTTTCCTAGCAAAGTGAGCCAACTCTTGATCAGATTCACAGTTGAAACAGTCTTGATGATATTTTTTCTCGTTATCCTTTTTGAGCACCTTGAAAGCTACCTCCTTTGCTTTGGTCTTCTCTTTACCTACTCTCATCTCTTACGTTGTGAGAGTACCAAGTAGCTAGTCCATTGTGAGACTTTGCAGATTAGTCATCTCCTTAATGGCTAATATTTTAGCATCAAATCTCATAGGCAGAGATCTTAATACCTTCTAAAAAATTACATCTTCTTTGATAGCTTCACCAAATCCCCTAATCGTGTTGGTTACTTCATTAACTCTGAGGAAATACTATGTTATACTCTCTTCTTCACCCATTCTCAAGCTCTCAAACCTCTTTCTAAAGGTTTGAATTTTAAATTGGCTGACTTACAATGCATAACCTTTACAACTTCAGATTGGCTAAGACCAAAGAGAATGAAATTCTTGGCCTTTACATTATTTCAATACACCTTTTCCCCATTTTCATATGTAGGAGGGACTTCAGGGATAACACAATCTACCAACACAAAGCTCTAAACATCGACCCCTAGGGACCAGTTAGGCTTCCATCCCGACTTTCCAAGAGACATAGTTTGTCCCATCAAAGGGTGGTATCTTACTTGAGTAAGCATCCTAACTCTCTTGTCTAGGCATGATTCCTTACGGATCTACCTTCCAGTGGTTAAGTTGTTCATGAAGGAACTTGGCTCTGATACCAATTACTGGAATAAGGAATTAGTGGGGTGGGGGGGGGGTGGGGGGGGGTGTGTGAATCAGTAATTAGTGAGGTTCTTACACTTTTAAACTCAATTCTTAATTTAATTTCACTGTTGGCAATTATTTATGTGAGTATTCTTAATACAATACATGTGCAACAATGTAAACCATTCACATGAACATATAATCCATCAATTGAGCAGCATGCACATATTGACACAGGTTTTTTTACATGGAAACCAAAGGGAGAACCACCAATATGTTTTTTATTATGATGTAATTTAATCTCCTACTTAATTATATCAAGTTTTTTGTGAGCACCCACTCATAGGAGGCCCCAACCCACTTTAAGAAAGTAAGCCACTACTTTCCAAGAGGCACCAACCTCTTATGAATGCAGACCACCACCTACTCTAGTCACCTGTTCTATTTTTTCATGCATTTTTCAAACTTAAAACAAAGGCCTATACAAATGCTCGGAAATATAAAACCTGACCAATTGCGCCACAAAACACCTTCTCCTCTGCTCTGTAGTCCTTCTTCGCACTACACACTTTATTGCTCAAACAACTCTGATATTGGTCCTTAGTTTCTCTATATGACAATCAACTCTCGGCTCCAATCTCCCTTCTTCTCACTCACACACATGCAACACCTCACTCTTTTGACACGATTCTCAATACTATGACTCACAACAATGCCACATCCCCAAATGCATAGTTGCAATCCAGGGTTTTTGTTTCTCTGTTACACAGAGAATGATCATATCTAAGTTATCAGCCACTCTACCCAAAAGCGTACTCTCACCATGACTCTCCACCCTGCTATTGCATCCACAAACTTGGCCACTACAATAACATTAAACCTGATAATGGGCATCTATGTGTTACTCCATGCTAAGAATCGAATCTCAGTCAAATTGCACACTACTATAGAATTAATCATAGAGTGGGCTCTAAGAGTTTTTCTCACTAAGAATCAATTATCTTTCAAACCACATGCTTCATCAAGGATCTCTATGCTTATTAATTGACCACGGAGTAAGGCGTGTACCTCATGCATGGTTCATTTGATCTATATTCAATTCTTCTGCACCCAACCATCTTTTCCATTTATTTTTTCATGGCGTGCAAGAAAGGCTAGGCGTGACTTGTTTAATTTGAACTAGACTCATTAAATTATTTCGTAGATCAGGGTTCTTGCAGCCTCATTTTCTTGTTCTAGACAATTTCCCATTATGGCTCATTAACACTTGAATTTGCCACTACTACTACTTTTCATATCTAGTTGTCGACCTATTCAAGCTCCACTATCCATGAATATGGTGTGCCACATTTGGCACACCTACCAAAAATGGAGGACTTCTCCCAAAGCTACCGACTCATCCCTCTCTTTTTTTTATTTCTTTTGTCTAGAAGGCCCTTGGTCTCAATATCATGCATCAATGTTGCAAAACCACTACACACTAACTCTTGGTCACTTCTTTGAACTCTATTTCTAATGGAATAAACATCATGTAATAAACATTTGTGTCCTTGGTCACATGGCACCCACAGGACTAACTCCCGGGCCATCCTTAGCCTCCTGCCTTCCTGTCTCGACGCCTTTTTCTTTGTATTTGGCTCGAAGGATCATCATCACAATAACATGCAAAACCTTCACAAAATCGTGACTTGGACATGCCTTTCGTCATTTGATGGGACCATTGAAATTATGTCTTCGGGCTCTGTTACCCCAATGATATTTCTCTATGTTTGTTAGTTTTATGTAGGGTAAGCCTTATGGGCTCACGTGTCAGTGGGACTGCTTAATGACTATTTTCATTGGCTTTGTGCCCTGTTGCATTGGCTCGACGACATGTCTGTCTGCTACTTTCGCCTATGCTCCCTTATTTTCTTTAGGGATGATGTGTAGCGTGGGGTCCGCCTGGAGCTCACATCCACCAATCAATTGCTTACCATGCTGAGTTGGCTCTGATAGTTGCCTTATCAACTCGATGCTCAGTCAGCTTGCCGGTCCCTTTGTGCCTTGCTCCAAAAAATTTATGGGCTCTTGTCAGTAGGATGACATCATACTGGCGTCATACATGCCACATGTCGCTTTTGGAGTGGTGACACATGTCACCTGGATTTGGCCCATTAGGCCACCCAAAAAGGTCAAATATTCCTACCAAATTTCTCTTGTACTGATGTCATAATTGACCAATATGATGTTACCACGTGCCTATTATGAGGAGGGAGAAAGGGTATCGGGCCTTGTGTTTTGTGGCCAGTTCCGTCGTTAAATTTCTAAGGGAAAACACACCAGATTTAAGATTTTTTTCCTTCACCTACTACCTCGTTTCCAGATGGTTTATGATGTCAACCCTTCACCTTCACATCCCTTTAAACCTTCCAGGATACTCCCGCTCAACCTGTGTAAGGAGGGCTCCATCATCGACCAATAAAAATGTTCCCTGCTGCTCCCAGGTCCACGTTCGCTAGACACTTCCATCTGAGCTGATCCTCATCTTCTGTGCCCCTTTAAAATTTATGGGGTCCATCCACCAAGCTTGGATGTCAAGTGGGACATTTTGCTGGCTAACCAAAAATCTCTTCGCCACTGCCAGGTCCATGTACCACCCTTTCCATTTGTCTGTCGGCATCGGGTCCCACATAGGTTAGGGGTCAGGGCTTTGTTATCCTGCAAAATTCTGTTGCATGGCCCAACCTCGAATTTTCCTGACTAGACCCACCTCCTGACTTGGCTAGACTCCAACTAAGTCCTTAATGAAATAACCTTTTTTCTGCAAAATTCAACTAGTTGTAACTCCTAATCCATAAGGCTTTTTCTAGACTTCAACATACCATTGGAAATCTCTTTCTGAGCACTATCCAACTATGCCACTTCTTGGAGAATATGAGATGATCTTCTAAGGTAGAAATGCCTTCAAAGTCTGGACCAGCAAATCATCATAGCTATAAGATTTTATAGCTTCTTTGCATATCTTGCTACTATGATGGTTCTCTACTTGAAGACTGCAACAACCATAGGACTCCCCCTAATATTAACATCAATACTAGCTTGGTTGACATCAATACCAACACACGAGATGCCACCAACCATTCAGACAATGCTAATTGCCCAACATTATCGTTGCCTACCAATGTGTCCAGTTCCTTTTGCAATTTGCATCAAGGTATGGTATCCTTTAATTTAAAAATCATGTATTATATTGATAGGAAGCTTGTAAAATACTTGCTTCCTATCCAATGGTATAATCGTAATTATAACTCTTCTCCCTTCCTTATTAGTTATGTCAATGCATTGCTAATTAAAGGGAGTGCTAAGACAATTACTTTGCATATAAATTGAAGCATTCTAGGAATTTTTTACATGTTTTCTTAACTAATTACATGCATTTGTCCTTTATGCCCTAGGCCCATGCCTCTAAACCTTAAAAGTCTCCAAACATTGTTTACAACTAGATCCTTCAAGAATAGGAAGATGTTTATGAGGCCCCATCCTTCTTATGATTTTAAAATTACAAGTTTCTTCCAAGAAGCCAACACCATTCCTTTCTTCCATATCTCTCCATACCAAATGAACCTATAACATAATTGTTTGATTATTTCCAATACACATTTTTGAATCAAAGTGAAAGACATCCAATAGACTCAAATAGCTTCAAGGATCACTTTGACTAGTACTAGTTTACCTCATCTAGAAAGCTAGATATTGCATTAAGTATTTATAATTTTATCCACATTTTCTATCAACCAATGGTACTAACCTTTTTAATAAAAGATAACTTTTAGATGAAATCCTAAATCTTGCATTAGATGATACAGTTTGGGATGTTGACAGTTGTTCAGACATAGTTAACTGACCCAAAATTTGTCATAAAGAATTGACACGTACCTGAAAATAAGCAGGATCAAACAGAGCAGTAAAATGAGGAGTACGAGGGTAAAGATAAAGCCCAGTTCCAAAGTGGAATGGGGTTCCAGGTGTAGAATATTCTTCCAATTCCTCCTCTACAACAATCAAACCAGGTGGAAGAACTTCACCGTTTGGTCCATAAAAGATTTATGGTGTTGCTAAAGTTGAAGTTTCAAGAGTTACTGATGTCTGAGGGGTAACCGGTTGATCGTCTTTCGATAAAGTAACAACTTTTGAATGTTCAAATTTGAAGTCCAAATGTTCGGGTAAAAGAACAACAGTTTCAGAAAGATGTTCTTGAACAACTTCATGTTCAGATGTAACTTTTGTTTGAACTGTGATAGGTTATGGATTAACTTCTGGTGAACTGATTCAAGTTCAGAGTAATTTCTTGTTGAGAAACTTCAAGTTGATGATCAACTTGTTGTTGAACATTTTGATTACTGTGTCACTAGGTGTTATAGACATTTTTGGGCACTACAACCCCAAGCATAAATGTCCATAAACTAAGGGCTCCTAAGTCCCTAAAAGTGTTGTTCCAACCCCTAAAAGAACAAGGTCAACTGATTACAGCTCCTCCCAGAAGTTCTCCATGAAAAAACACTCAGAACTGGTCAAAACTGGACCATTTCACCTGCTCCATAGGAAAAGTGCGTTGCATCCCACCTAAATACACACAGTAGGTGCGTTGCATTTCAAAAATCCCTTCTATGGGGTGCGATGGGCGAGAAGGGACAAATGGCAGTGTCAATCCGCAAGGTGGAGAAGCATGGAATCTTACAGAAACTTCTCCTGTGACACTTGCCGCTCTGAATTTGACCAGGGATGAGTAGGAGATCATCAATCTCCAAGTGGAAGCAAGAACTATCAGAGGGAAGACACTAATCAAATCACAAGCTGACTCATCTCCCTTGCAGACATCTATATATGGATCCCTCATCCCAGAGATCCAGAGGCTGGAATTTTGCATCTTGTAAGGAATTACTGTTGGTTTCTTGAGGCAACATCATAGTGTTGGGTGATCTAAGCTTTTCATGAGGTGAAGAAGGGCTCACTTGCTGAGAGGATGTTACTAGGTCAGAACGATTGGTTGTAACTCTCTTGGCTCTTTCTTGATTATCAATAAAGCTATTCAAGTTTTCCTCCATACTCTTGTGTGATTTATGTTTTATGCATTTGTATGGTCAATTTACATCTGATCCTAGATTGTTTATGATAATAGATCCATGTTCTCATATAGTGTTATGCTGCTTTGATTCTACAGGTACTCTGTGAAGCTGGGTATACAAGAAAGCAAGTAGCAAAGGACTATCAGAAGAGAGAGGAATCGAGCAAGGAACCAAGCGCAAGACAGAGGTTGGTCTCCTTTATTCTTCTCTCATCTATCTTTCATAAAGGAAAACAAAAGTAGTTTTACTTTGTTTGTTTCTAAGGTAACTACCAGCCTTAGTGGGATTAGCAGTTCTGCATAGACACTTTTCCCTGTAACAAAATGGTGACTCCGCTGGGGAGCGAATAGATTGATTGTTTATCTACATTTGTTTACTTTATAAACTTACAGACGGAGCCTGAAGTCAAGCTAGCTAGCCTTCGAACTGCATTTGCTATGCAAGTGAAAAGTAGATCAATGCTGCTTCAGTCAATCTCCGGGTTTTGTTTATGAATTAAACAATTGATTTACAAGCTTTCTAATTGCCCTCGTGGTGGCTCTAGTAACCTCCTTAGATCTACCCTTGTGATTTATTTATTGATTACCACTTGCTTGGCCAAAATCCCTGAACTGAACTGCAAACTGTGACTCGGAACCCAATCAAAGTCTCGTCCCTGGTCCAACGCACTGTCTGTTCTGTGAATCTCAAATTCAGCGCACTTCCCGAGTGTAGTAGGTGCGTTGCATTTCAGTTTCACTGTGTTACAGGTGCGCTGATCAGACTAGGCATTGTTCCTAAATTTTGGTTTCTGTGTTCACTCTTTTCAGATCTATTCAAGAGTTTTGCTACCTGTAGTCAGTACACCTCTGTTTGAAACCCCTTTCCTTGCTGTTATTCCACCTCCATTGTGCAAAGAACTGTAAATGTTTTTATGTATTTTTTGAGTCATTTTCAGTTCTCCTTTACAAAGAAGTAACGTAATTGTACTGTCGTTTCTTGATTTGAAAGTGTCGCAAGTGTCGTTTTCAGTCATAGAAGAGAATCTGATTGTTCTTGATAGTTGATTACCCTGTTACTATTGTATTCGATCTGAATTAGTAGTTTTTCTAGTGTCGAAAGCAAGTTTTCATTTTCAAATCGCAAAGTGTTGTCATTGTCTTCATTTTGATTTTGAAAAGAAACTTTTTAGTAATTTTCGCTTTGAAAAATAATTCAGATTTGCTCATTAGCTTTATTTTTATCATTCACATATTAAGAAGGCTGAAAACAAATACATGCATGTGCATTTGCATTTAGACTATTTGATTGGTTTGATTTAGGACAGTGCATATAGTGTGTGCTCTATGATCTTTGTTGAAAGAATATTGTCTCTCTTTCCTTAGTAGCTAGGATTTTCATTGCACAAAGAAGATAAAACGATTGTTTATCATCTTAGATTGCATTTTAGGAATTGTACATCTACATCACGCAGTGAACCTGAAAGGCAAATTTCTTAAGCAAGATCAACTATAAAATAAATTTAATGAATCTAACAACGCTTTGGAACCTAACGCACAACATCTAGAAGTCTAGGCTAGAGACGTATTCTGGCGTCATAAAGCCTGGTAACTGTTGTTTTCACTGTTGGTTGGGTGATTCCTCCACTTTGAGACAATAAGTGCCAGTACGGACTTGTGCTCCCACGTACCGTCGAGTATATTTTGGGAGACCACAATAGGCTTAATCCTTTATCCATAGGAAGCCGTGTTTGCCGCCCTATCGATTGCAATGCACTGAACACATCATTCAGGAAGATTGACTGCTGTACCGTAAAAAGTATTCTGCAGTTTTGCGATTGGTTTGGTAATCCCTCTACCTAGATTTCCAGAGCAGTCCCTTTCGTTCCTTTTCAGACTCCTTAACAGAAAAGGTCCATCTGAGCACTTGTCACTTCAGGCTCATTAAAAATCGAAGGCAACTAGAGTCATCTTTTGTTTTTTCTCGACTCTTTAAAATTGAAAAAAACAAGTTGTGTCAAAGCATCTAAAATTTATTTTAAAAGGAATAATCATCACCTTTCCTACGTTGGTCTTAGGTTGAGGAAAATGAGTCCACCAAACAAGGAGTTCCCCTTGGAGGAAATCCTAGTCCCTTCTCCTCTTGGGGAGATGTTGGTGCACCCCATATGGCCACATTGTCGCTTCCAGGATTGACAATCGGTTTGCCCGTATGGCTCTTCTCAACCTCCGTTGTTCAGAACACCGCGATTCCTGAACAATCGAGTCAGCAACTAGACAATTCCATAGTTACCCCCCAACCCTCTACTTCGTCCAATTCTTCCTCTCCTCCTTCCTCTTCGCTTGATGGGGCTGGTAAAGCCAAAAATCAAGTACCTGAGAATAAGAAGGAAAAGAAGAAGAAAGAGAAGAAGAAGAAGGAGCCAAAGGCGAAAAGGGGTAACCAAGCGTCATCTAGCGAAAATCCACACACTGCACCGACCAGGCCTAAATCGCCATGTGTCATTTGCAAGGGAGACCACTTTCATAGAGATTGTCCTTGCATCCCTCAGATCTTAAGGGACTGGTCTCCTCGTTTGCACAACCCGGTGTCGTCAACCTCTGATGATCATGTTGAAAATACATCATCGACTAGTGAAAGTGAAGCCCCTAGACAAAAAGGAAAAAGCAAATTTCCTTGTAAACTTTGTGAAGGAGATCACGCCGTACACCGTTGTCCCTTCTTAGACGAGGCTAAAAGAGTTTTGGACGATCATCCGGTTTCACCGTTACGACTTCCCCCTGGATATAAGAAACTCTTGCCGAGTCCGTCACTAGTTGAAAATCCGGCTGGCACGCCCAGGTGGTTGGTCGAAGTATCTATCACTGAAGAAAAACCATCTGAATCCATACCAAACGAAAGTCAAAAGGTCGAGGCGGTAGTTGACCGGTCTTGCCTTCAGAGGTTCCATCTTCAGATGATACAGTCACTGAAGAGAACAAGGATGACACCGTCCAAATTATTTTCATAAGCACAGACTTCGATGAACAAGGGGGCAATTTACCCATTCCTTTACCGCAGGAAGGAAGTTCGTCAGAGTCATACCTGGTTGTCTATTCGGTCCCACCTCCAAGCAACCTAGTTGTTTCCTTTGACTAGAATCTACTAGGCAGACCCCGTTTACTGGCTAGTATACCATTCCAAATCATTGCTCAAATATATAGAATGGTTATGGCCGGTACCATCATAGATGAAGGGGCTTCTGTGAGTATCCTTTCCTCGACTGCTTGGAAAGCGCTTGGTTCGCCATTGCTTTTGCCTGAGATGAGAAATCTAACAGGCTTTGACAAAGGAACCAGTCGACCGTTAGGGATCCTTCCCAATGTGCCCATAACATTGAGAGGTAAAACCGTTCACATGAATGTAATGGTAGTCCAAGGAACCCTGGATTATAATATACTCCTTGGGCAAGACTATATTTATTGCATGGGAGCCATTGTCTCATCACTCTTTAGAGTAATGTGTTTTCCGCACGAAGGAAGAGTGGTCAAGCTCGTAGACCAGCTTTCACTCCCTGGTTCACACATAACAAATAGTCATATACCATCCCTGAATGGTATTTTCGCGCAAGGAATGTCTCATCAATCCCCAGTCCGTCCACCTGATGAGCGCAAGTAAATCGGGGGACATGACTGAAACCCAGGGGGCATGCACCCTGGTCTGCTTCGGCAGGAAAACTCTAGGTATAGGGCAGGTTTCCGCGAGAGATATATGACTAGTCTGACACTCCCGTCCGAAATTGGAAAAGGGGGTTGGACTGGAACAAGATTCCCTCGTCAAAGTTATGTGAGTGGAGGCGTCTGCGCCATTCACCTTTGTATATTTCGGTAGACATTGCCGAAGAAGTGTTTTGTTTATGGTACAAATAAAACAATCTTCGGTTACCTGAAAGAGGTAGGCCTTTTGGCAAAACAAATGTTTTGTCTGCAAAATTGCGGGGTAACCTTGAAACTCTATGTCTCTGTACCTGGGGGCATGCAAACCTTTTGGCATGCAAGCGAAGAGCGACCATTTTTTTATTTTTTATTTTGTAGGTCCTCTAACCCTTTAAACTCGTAGGATTGGTCGTTTCCTAACTTGCATAAAGAAAGGATGTGGGGCAAAGCTTTAAAATAATGTCGTTTTTATATACGAGACATTCTTCTTATACGACTGGATTATATCGAGCAGTTTTAACGCAGACTTCATGCTCTTTAAAAAATAAAGATAAGCAATGAGCAAATGTTTTGCCCAGCGTTTAAGCTCATTAAAAAATGAACCAATTTCCGGTAAATAACCATCGTGAATGTAGTACTTCAGCCTTTGAAGCCTTGGTTGTGTTCTCATCATCACCTCCACTTTATATTGGCCGATCATTCACCTCCACTTGATTGTTTACCCCTTTTGAGGAACAGCTGCGAAGAGTGATTCTATTAGCCATCCTTGTAACACTGTCGTGATTGGGAAATTCCAAACCTTACCTGGAATCAGCTGCTACCCAAATTTATCACTCGTTCCTCAAAAAACGAGTCTCCTTTAAGCTCTTTTCAGCTGACTCATAAAATATGAAAAGATTGCCGAGCCATTGGCCTCTCCAGCTCGTTAAAGTGACTGAAAGTGCTATCCCTCCTTTAGATTTTAATGTTTTTGGACCTGAGGGATTATTACACAAAAAGATCGAGCGCTTGTTTTGTTCGGCTCGTTAAAAGTACCGAAAATTCATCCCTTCTGTATTGTTTTATACTTTTTCGGACCTAAGGGATTAGATGACGAAAAAGGATTTTTGGTGTTTCCTTTACGTCCCTTTTCAAACTCTCTAAAATTGAAAAGGATCGAGTTATCTTTGTCGTTAAACTTGTTAAAACCTAATAGCGACAAACTTGTCCATAACAAACAAGAACGAGTTTCACTATTGCTAGGCTCGTTAAAACATAGCGATGGGTTTGCCCGAAGGGCAAATTATAGAACAAGCATATGTTATCCTCCTCAAGCTTGACAAAAATAAAGAGGTACTGGTCAGCAATGACTCGGGAAAATTTGGGAAGAAAACTTGAAGAAACTTTGTTGGTAGTAAGTCGCTCTTGAACATGACACTTTCACTCCGCATCCAAGTCGGGTTGGGTTGTTTCATTCACCGGTCACATCACCATGGTCACATCACACCATCCACATTTGGGGTTAATGCTACCATTCCATCATGTCAGTGTCGCCGATATGTTCAAGAGAAGTCACTCAGAGAATTCACCTGTGTCTCACCCGCTGTAATACATTTGCGCTCCATTCTTTCATGACCGCCACCCTGAACCTTATATCACCAGATCGTTTTCACCTCCATTAAAATCATTTACTCCGTTCCGTGTCATTGATGTGGGATTCATTAAGGCCCTCCTATGACGGATCACTTCTTGTCGACATCAGCTCATTATCCAAGAAGTCGATCTAGGAACACCCATTTCAGTACTTTGAATCTTGCATGCCTCAATGGCAAGTTTCTCACTTCCGGTGACAGGTTTACATCAATGGCCTTCGACCGAACGATTTTGCATGGTGTTCGACACCAAGTCCCTTATTCACACCACGTGAATTGTACTGCAGTACCTTGAGGATCATTATCATTATTGGTGATTCCTCTCACACCTGTTAACAGCTTACATCATTGGCTGGTAATCAGGCGATGTCTTTCCGTGTTCGACTCCAGAACATCTCTCACATGGATAGACTTGTACTTTGAGTGAAGATCGAATGAGATTGAAGACCCCGAATCTAGTTTCGTCCATCCGGGCTACGATATATATTCAGGAAAATAAAGACATCAAATGTACATCATTGTTGCACAGATAATCATCCAATCTAAGGGATGATGGCTCTACCAGAATCATCAGTCTACACTCAGACGATTGTTTGTCCTATGTACATGAAAATGAATTTATAAAGCTGAGCATGGGAATGCCCACCTCAACTAGATCATGAAAATATTATGGAGATAATGTATTGTATTGTATCTTATTACAGGTCTCCCTTCAGCTTGAAATAACTTCGGATCCTCATGATAAAGCATTTCACCCGACATCAAAAAATAGATTAACGACCTCATGCTTTAGGGGGAAACTGTTATAGACATTTTTGGGCACTACAACCCCAAGCATAAATGTCCATAAACTAAGGGCTCCTAAGTCCCTAAAAGTGTTGTTCCAACCCCTAAAAGAACAAGGTCAACTGATTACAGCTCCTCCCAGAAGTTCTCCATGAAAAAACACTCAGAACTGGTGAAAACTGGACCATTTCACCTGCTCCATAGGCAAAGTGCGTTGCATCCCACCTAAATACACACAGTAGGTGCATTGCATTTCAAAAATCCCTTCTATGGGGTGCGATGGGCGAGAAGGGACAAATGGCAGTGTCAATCAGCGAGGTGGAGAAGCATGGAATCTTCCAGAAACTTCTCCTGTGACACTTGCCTCTCTGAATTCGACCAGGGATGAGTAGGAGATCATCAATCTCCAAGTGGAAGCAAGAACTATCAGAGGGAAGACACTAATCAAATCACAAGCTGACTCATCTCCCTTGTAGACATCTATATATGGATCCCTCATCCCAGAGATCCGGAGGCTGGAATTTTGCATCTTGTAAGGAATTGTTGTTGGTTTCTTGAGGCAACATCATAGTGTTGGGTGATCTAAGCTTTTCATGAGGTGAAGAAGGGCTCACTTGCTGAGAGGATGATGCTGGGTCAGAACGATTGGTTGTAACTCTCTTGGCTCTTTCTTGATTATCAATAAAGTTATTCAAGTTTTCCTCCATACTCTTGTGTGATTTATGTTTTATGCATTTGTATGGTCAATTTACATCTGATCCTAGATTGTTTATGATAATAGATCCATGTTCTCATATAGTGTTATGCTGCTTTGATTCTACAGGTACTCTGTGAAGCTGGGTATACAAGAAAGCAAGTAGCAAAGGACTATCAGAAGAGAGAGGAATCGAGAAAGGAACCAAGCGCAAGACAGAGGTTGGTCTCCTTTATTCTTCTCTCATCTATCTTTCATAAAGGAAAACGAAAGTAGTTTTACTTTGTTTGTTTCTAAGGTAGCTACCAGTCTTAGTGGGATTAGCAGTTCTGCATAGACACTTTTCCCTGTAACACTAGGATCAGTGCTAATGTCCTTAGGTAATTGTGAAACTTCTTCTTCAGAAACAGATGTACTAGAAATGGTTGGATTAACTGGATTCTTAGTACTTACCGAAATAGATGTTTCAGGTAACTTAGATGAAGAACTAGGAGTTCTTGATGTACTTGACTCAGTTAAGCGAGACCGCTTTGACGGAATAGGTGTAGCTTCGAGAGACAAAGGGAGTTTACTCATTGTTCTCTGCGAACGATGGGGTAAGGGTTGATGTTCCTCCACAATTGCTCATTAATTTTATTATCAAAAAAGAAATAAACAAAAAGGGGTAAGCTAGGCAAAAGGTTTACCAAGCAACAGTGAACTGCAAAATACCTCCTGGCGAACCAAGAAGTACGGGCAGGCAATCTTCCCAAATGCATTGTTCGGTGTATCATAGTGTACAAGGCAACCGACTTGGTTATCTAAGGATGGATAGCAACCTAGTGTTGTCCTCCCATATATACCTGAAGGTACGTGGAGGCCCAGTTCGTATAAGCGTTGTCTAATGCAAAACTGCACAGTGAGAGCATTCCCATATACTTTACGTACTGTAACACCGCCCTATATACTCGAAGGTACATGGACGAGCTACGATATACTCACGTATGTGGAATGAGGTATCACACTCGGGATGTATTGCAGATAAGTTAGCGACAACTGCTTTGTTTTACGACGCCAGAACACGTCTCTAGCCTAGAACCACTAAATGTTCTTGTTAATGACAATGCTCCATTAGGTAAATTGATGTTAATTTTAAGTTGATCTTGCTTAGGAATTTTCCTTTCAAGTTCACCACGTGATGTATTCTGAAATTCCTAGGAATGCAACTATCATGATAAGCATTCTTTCCATTCAATTTAACGATGAAAATCCTAGCTACTTAGGGATAGAGCAATCAGATTTCTTTCAATCAAAGAGCAAAGAGCACAATCTAATGCAATTTCCCTACACTATTCCTATGAGCACACACAAACTTTTTCAATGCAACATGCATGTATTTCTTTTCGATTTCCTTAATGTGAATATGAACAAAAGGAAATATGCACATACAATCAATCAATCTTTCATAATAACGAAGACTTTTATGATAGTTCTGATTCGAAGGAAAAAAAAATACTTTACGAAACTTTCTTTCAAATGAATATTAATCAACTATATTCTAACTTTGACTATAGATTGACAATGACAAAGAAAAAATTAAAGAAACATTAATCAATCAAATCAAAGTAGGGCTAGACAAGGAGATAGAAACTTGTTCTCTGAGGCATAAAATTCATTGATCAATCAACAAACAAACAAATAGATAAAAATTGGCATAAACACATTCCAAAAGGTGGGAAACTGACCCTAGAAGGATTAGCACAGCCCTGAATGGGAGACAGTGTGCTTTAAAGCACTGTCCCTAAGCCAGGGGTGCTTTGCAGTGCACTGTGTCCTTCACAAGGTTGCGCTGGTGACAGTGAGCCTTTTCAAAAGGCAATTTGACACAGTTTTGACCAATTTTTCAATGCAAATAGTTGAATTACAATCTATGAACACAAGTAAGGTCTGCAAGGATGTCCTAGGAGGTGAATAAGCTACTAGGAAAGAAGATCTTCCCCAATGGAGTCGCCAATTGTTTTTGGAGAATTTTGTATCTACGGATAAATACTAATTCCCTAGATAAGTAGCTATATCTAGAACAACAATTTAAAGTGTTTTAGTCTTTTCCTATAAGAAATAGATAAGATGAGAAGATGAGAAGACCTACTTGTAGTTCCTCTTTCCTCTTGTCTCCTTTGTATCGATCCTATCACTCCTTCCCGTACTTAATACACTTGAGAAGTACCTGTAAACACAACAGAAAACAAAGAACCAATCAAATCAAACGATCTATTGAATATAAGTGAAAGGAATCAGATACAATTCACACATATAAGCATTATAAAGTAGTACAAACATATGGGAGAAAGGTTCAAACACTTTATTGAATAGAAGAAGGAATTACAACCATTGGTGTCTGACTCAAAGCCATTCCTCTAGCTTGGATCCCATCCACATCACATCAAAAGCATGACAAAATTGTAGTATTACAATACTTGCTTCAAAGCCAAATCTCATAGCAACATTATCTCCTTACAATTCAATATAATCTAGCCCCTGATCACTTAGATGAGTGGTCAATTTATAGGAAGATGAAGGAGGTTTTGTCATAAATGGTGGCATTGAATGGCCTTCCATACTTAGAATTAGTTCCATGGAGGAAGGGATGAGAGGATAGGATGCACCTTAACTCATTCTTCATCCATTTTCGAGCTCATATGAGTTGATAAGTGAAGGAACCTTCTAGATGACTCCAAAAGATAAGAATATTCCCCAAACCCTATGTGAATTTCGCTCAATCTCGCCCAGTGCAGGTGAAAGGAAGCCTAAGTGCTCTACAGAGCACCCTGGCATGGACTTAACTGCTCCGCAGCGCACCCTTACATGGGCCTGCTTTCACTGGTCCCTCTAGAGGCTATTTCCGGATGTCTTCAAGTCATGAAACTGTCTAGGAAGGAGGCATTCAAAGGGGTGACTTGTTTAGGGCATGTAGCAACTGAAATTAGGGTTTGATGAGCCCTAAAATACTGATCCGGATGATGGGATTGATGTGCTCAAATGGATCTGTAACATAGGCAATGAAATCAATTTCTTGAAAAAATAAATTGTTGAATTGAAGAAGAAAACGATAGAGATAGAAAAGGGAAAGAAAGTGGAATAAGTGTTAATTGTTGAAGACTTTGAAACAAAATCTCTCTACTCAACCAAGAATCCAAATGTTGAAATCTATGAGGGTAATGATTTATCAAGGTTAAACTCTATGAGAGTTCTCACCATCCATAATCAATAATTTCATGTTATGATTAATCTTGTCATTCAAGGCGAATTTTTTTTCTTAAAACATCAATTGATAGTGCTTCTGACATAAAATTTTTGAACAAAAGGGAAATACCAGATAGGTATTGGCAGAAGTCAAACATGGAAATTATTAGAATCAGAGATATAAAATTGAATCTCTAATATGAAGTGCTCAAAGAAACTCTTTTATTTAAGGATTATTGCATAAATATGAAATTTTTAGTATCAAATATCCCTATTAACTGCATATTGGGCATTCCATTCTTAGCAATCGTAGAGCCACATGGGTATATTAGAATGAAAAATGGAAAAGAAATTTATTTTATAACAACTCATGCCAGCAATAATAAGCCTCTCAAGATCACTCTTCCATTTGTTTCTTCACCAAGAATATCTAAAATGGCTCAAATGATGGAAGATCTAGAAAAATATGAAACCAGGCTAACATAAAGGTTGGAGAAAGGCTAGCACAACAGTATGTTCATGTTGAGAATTCAATATGGCAATGATTACGATTAATTCTCTTTACTTGATAACTGCTTGTGATTCTTTTTCCTTATTAGCTTTGTTCATTATTATTATATGTGTGAAGCATAAAAAAACTACCAAAATCAAGAAGAAAAATGACACAGTATATAGGCTGCAAGCCAGGTCCAAAACCTCTCCTCTATAGAGAAAAACCCTTAAATCTCTTCTCTTCCTTATATATTCTTCAATTGACCAATTCCATGACCTTAAGACTGAGACTAATACCCTTCAAGACCAAGAGAAACCTCTTCGAATGATGTGCTAACATTGATATATTCAAACCCAGTCAAATCTATTCCCGTAACACCTTTTTGACCTTGTACTACAAGATTTTCGGCCTCCTACTATAGATCTGAAATTTTTGCCTCCTTGCAACTATTGCTGCCAGATGTGGGAACTTCAATATTCGTTTAGAGCCCTCTTCTGACCTTTGATTTCCTTTCCATGAATTATGGAGCTTGAGAGTGACCCTTGATGACCTTCGCTTGACCTCTTCCCCTTATTTTCTCCAAGATCGAACTTGTAGATGGATACCCTAGGTCTGTTGTAGAACCCTGGTCCTCTTTAGCACATGTGAGAGAAAGATACCCCAAACATAAGTCTCCTTCATCCTTCTTCTTATTCACTGCCTCTTCCTTCCTCTTCCTACGCTAGAATGAGCGTTGAGTGAGTGTGCTTCAAGGAGGACGAGTCCTCTTCCATTTATAAGCTCTTCGAAGGTGGAGATGGCTCTTCCTTTAGGCCAACTTGCTAGTTTCTAGGCCGAATTGGTCTTGGAGGGTATTCCAACACTTTTAAAGACAAAAATAATTTTCTTTACAAATTACAGTGTGCCCAGTGGGGTCTTCAACTTATGACAATGAATCTTTTTTCTTGACCCATGACAGACCCTAGAAGCACTCAATGGGTGGTTTACCTATAAAATAAAAGACCTTGAGCATGAAACCCATGCTCCAATAATAATAATACTAATTTTCTTTTATTTCATAATTTACAAGAATAAAAAATACATTTCATACTTATGAAGACTGAACCTAGTTACACATTTTTCAATAGTTCAGACATAGATCCAAAAACTGCAACATAAACTTAAGGCTGAAGTATGTGTAGAAGAACCTAATGCCTTTTGGCATCGAAAAAAACATTATGTGGAATTTCCATACAAAACTGAGTATATTGGTAAACCTTACAAAAGTATTTTTAATTCCTATGAATCAAGAATATAAAAGGTTGTGTCAAAAGGAAATTTAAACCCTTCTACATAGAAAGACAATTTGGGAGTCCAACAGTCCCTAGAACTGTTATGGATTTTATGTTGATAAACATTCAGAGAAAATCTTTGGGGTACCTTTCCTGGTTATAAACTACAAACCCATCAATGTTGTTAAGGTCAATGATACCTACCTAATTCCACACAAGGCATGATTAATTTCCAGAATAGAAGGTGCTAGAATCTTCTCCAAATTTGACATGAAGTTGGGTTTTTGGAAAGTCTTAATTAAGGAGGAAGACAAATTAAAAATTTCCTTCAGTGTGCCTGCAGGACATTATGAGTGGAATTCCTTGCCATTTGGTTTGAAAATGTCCTAAGTTAGTGCTTTGTTAGTGAAAATGAGCCACAAGAAGATTATGGATTTCGCTGGGTATTTAAATTTTAGGATATGTATTCATAACCAAATATGTGGATTTCCTTTACTGTTAACTCCAAATACCTTGTATCCTATTCTTGGCTCATAATCCCATGTCAAATTAAATGACCATATTATCTAGTCCTCCTCATTTTTTGGTCTAATAAAACACTTTCTTATGTTTTCCATGTTATTCCTCCATGTTTCAATATCTCTTCCTTGAGACTTATCTCTCTTCAAGATAACCATTATTATTCTATACTCATTTATCCATTTCTTCTTACAATTTGTCTCAAGGTATGATATCCTCTGTTTTTTAAATCATGTATTATATGGGTAGGAAGGTTGTAAGAATTTTTTGATGGTGCTAGATACCGCCAACATATAGGGGGTCTCCCCAATGTGAAGTCCCAATTAGACCTCACACCATTTGGAGTAGGAGACCCATCTGGTGTATCATCTCGAACACTATATCTACAAGGTTCATATTAGTTTCAATAGATAAAATAAGATATTATATACATAAACCTTGAATAATAAAGTAAGTTGACATTGTGAAACACCAATTGCAATGTGTAAAGGAGACCTTCACAAGAAAGAGACAAAAAGAAAGCCTCTAAAAGGAAATAATAGTACCAACCTAAGAGAGACACATGAGCAAAGACAGATTTGTTAGTTATATAGAGAAATAGTTCACATAGACACAATGATCATTAAAATACATACAACACACTTTCAACAAGATAAGTATCGAGGCCATCAAAATAACTAAATTTTCTTAATACATATGAACAAAACATATATAGAAAACGTCCAAAGAATAGTTCCAAGATATTCACAATACATGCATGAAAATGTGTTGGGTCATCGAGCTTCAATTATAAGTTGAAAGATCAAAGTACACAGTTACAATGATGAGACACTAGTTCCATTAGTGGAACATTAAGTCACTTCTTGCTTCTCCAAAGAATAATTTTCTCTCCAAAATCCATTTCCTTGAGTTATGAGGTTCCTTTCATAATAAGAGGAATAACCTTTAATATCCTCATGACTTTTGGACTTCCATTATGTCATTTGGACTTTTAAACAACTCTTGGACTTATAAATGACATTTTGAATTCTCTATATGACTTTTGGACTTCTCCTAAAGGCATTTTGTCCATTTATGACCAAGTGACTTTTCATATTCCACATATGGCCCTTGGACTTCCACACATTACATTTTGTCTTTTTCTTTGAATATACATAATTAAATTTCACATGATGATGTGGCATGACATATGGACACACTTTGACCGTTATGATGAAACTGGTACAAGTTACATCTCGACATTAGTGACATGGACTTCATGATGTGGTGGCGATGCCAAGTTGTCTTGCTTGCTACTTTATCTTGCATTCTTGATGATGGATCTGATATATGCTTCATATTCATGAAAAATCCACTTTGTTGCTCATATTCACCCTCTAAAGGGGATTTGATCAATATCATAATTCTCTGAGTTATCATGTAGTGTCTTCTTTCTATCTTGGTCCATGATTTTCTTCAGGTTCTCATGATAGCTCTCTTAGTGCTTCTTGTATGAAGGTTCTTCTTCATGATTTTTCCTCGCTATATTATCTTGAGCATCACCTTTTCATGGTTAGAAGGTACTCATGCCAATAGCAACCATTCAATTTTTAAATCATATATCCTATCACTAGCTAGCCCATGGAATGATTTACTTATGATAGTCGCGTGAGAGGGTTAAAAGAGGAAGGCTTGATTAAGAGGGTGCAGTCAAACACATCAGGGGCTTAGGAGGGTTTCGTTATTCAATTTCACTACACCATACATTATGAGGAATAGATCTGCTTGGTCTAGTGTAGTGAGGAAAGCCAAAGGATCAAGGTGGAAAGCTTCATGCTTCAAGGTTGTGCCATGCGCTCCAAAGAAAAGAGAGGGAAACTTAAAGGCTCAATTTAAAAATTTAGGGTTATGGGGCATACTTTAGCCTTCCATACTGCACCATGTGCTCAAAGGAAGACACAAAGGAGGGCTTAGGGTGCATGAGCACATTGGGTAGGTGGGAAGGTGAAAGGTTCAACCTTCAGGACTGCGATATGTGCTCAAGGGGAAGGAGACTCCAAGGAGGTCATAGTTTGACTAGTCAAAGACATGAGGAGGATTCCTTTATCCTTCCTTATTATTCCATTTTTTAAAATGATAGGTCAAAGGAAGGCTTAGTGTGCATGAGCACATTGGGAAGGAGGGAAGGTGAAAGGTTCAGCCTTCAGGACTACGCTATGCGCTCAAGGGGAAAGGAGTCTTCAAGAAGGGCACAATTTGACTGGTCAAGGGTAGGAGGAGGATTACTTTAGCCTTCCTTACTACGTTGTGTGATCTAGAGGAATAATTAGGAGAACCTTGGGCATAGAGCGCATTGGGGAAAGGGGAACGGTGAAGCTTCAACCTTTGGGAGTGTACCATGTAGTCAAAGGAAGAGGAGGCTTGAGAGAGAGCACAATTTTCTTCAAGAAGGAATCATGGTTTCTTTTTAGTGTGATTTTCATCCTAGGCTAGCGTAGTTTTACCCAATAGTGGGTGTGTGACCATTTGGAATGTGATTTTCATTGATGGAGGCCATAGGGATGCAACCACTTTGCTTAAGAGGCTTTTCATTGCACTGGGATGATAGGAGGATATTTTAATTACATTCTTTTCCTGTGAAAAAGGATGAAAGAGGTATATGCTTCTAGCTAGGAGTTCTCTATGTGATATGAAGGTCAAAAGTGACCAAATTTCAGTGTAGTGAGTCAATATGATCAAGAAGGATCGAGTGGCTGCCTTTCGGAGGATCATAATATGCAACAAATTTGGGGTAATCTTGAGAGGGAATTCTTGTACCAACCTTTGGGAGTAAGATTACATCATTTAGGCCTATTGATAGGTTCTTATATACACTTGATAAGAGGGCTAAAGGCTTCACAACTTGCACTGGGATAGAGGACCAAGAAGGGCTTTGAAATGACTAATTGTGGGATCGACATAGTAAAAAAGGGAAATGCATTCGGATATGGCTCAAACTTGGATCACAAACAAAAAAATATCAATACAAGCTAGTAGAATAAACGGGTCCCATGAATTAAAATCACACCTCGAGGCGACAGTAGAGCTACACTTATGTCTAAGTGTGACAATTTAAATGACACATTACGACACTTAGAACACAAGTTATGACAATTGTGTTGATTGTGGTTAAAAGGAGCGTTAAGTTGTAGGAATGTGTCGAACACATGTTATAATGATATGTAAGACCATATAATGTATAATAATGCACCAAAACTAACTTTAGTGATGTGAAAGTGTGACACATGCATGAGTGAAAATCACAAAGGCAACACATGCAACAAGAGGAAAACATAAGATGACACTTTCAAAATGTGAACCTTGAAAGAAAAAAATTCTAGAGAAAATATAACATGAAAATTGTGACAATCATGAAAGAGAAAGTGACACTTGTGAAGGCAAAAATGTGCAAAATATGACAGTTGAGGAATCTCACCAAAATAGAAGTATAAATGCAATGAAGTGAGGGGAATGGTCAATAAAAGTGTGCATTGACTATCAACATGATTTGACCATCACACATGCACTATCTTGATGGATGGTTCTATGCTCATTCGAACTAGCATAAAGGAATCACACTCATAATCCCATCGAAGACTAGGCATGTGTGTGCAAGTGAATCAACATTTTGAAACTAGGAAGAAGACTTAAATGTTTTACAAAAGAACAAATGATCATGGAGTAACCATAGAGAAATAGATCGTATAATCCTTGGTAGGCTCCAAAATTCAACTGTTAGAATTTCTTTTATGGTGTTGATTGCAACGACAACACTTGGCAACACACTCGTAGAATGCCAACTTCTTTGTTTAGGTTAAACTCTCTAAGTGAAAGGTCTCAGTTTTTCAGGAAGTATTGATTCATTTTGTGTATTACCTCTACTTCCCTACATAACCCGGTTAGATATATAGTCCCCTCCATTCCCTTACTCGGTTATACACATATCAAGATTTCTCAAATCAAAATTGTTTCTATCTAGGAAAGAGTAATATGCACGTCGAGTTTAAGATATTCAGAGTATGAGTTTCATCTCTTATGTTGATTTGCTGCTAGTAGGCCTTGACAGTACCTCGACGAAGTCACTACAAGAACACAAGTATTTCATCTCTGCCAGCAAGCCTGAATAGTACCCCGACAAATTCACTTGCTTCACCTCCCCGTGTAGGAAGCCTTTCACTTCTTTCACCCTTAATTTATTTATTTAATAGGATTTTGCTTCGACACTTAATTATTTTCAACGTGCGAAAGAGGGATCCTGGCTTATTGCAAGTAGAGGAGGTTTCCTTCAGAGAAGGATTTATGTAACCTCTAATATTGGTTTTCTCGCTATAGATTTCCCCCTTATCCTTTCTCTACTCAACTGGATCAGCAAGAAAAACCATATTTACTTACAATACCAAGTTGAGGAACGAGGATACTAGAATAGGTGTAGTCTTTATAGTTCAACCAAAGGCTTTCCATTCGAGTGGAATATATTTTCTATTCAGACATAATTGACTTTAAAAATAATAAACCCAATATAGAGAAGAGGAAACAAATTAACCAAGCACGGTTCACATCACAATTACCCCTTTTCAAGTTTTTCCACATGTGTTTTTCACCTAGCAGGAACATCTTTCATATAATTTAGTCTTATTGAGAAAAACGACAAAAGAAAAACATGAAAAAATGACAAAACAAACCAGAAGAACAAAGAAAATGGAGGTGAGACATAAAAACAACGTGAAAAATAAAGAAATGAAAACACTCAATCAAGAGCACGATAGAGAGTGGATGCCATGCAAGGGAAACTAAATGTAACTAAGCCTACTCCTAACCTAATAGGCTAGAAGGTCAAGAATAAGTATAATGATATTTCCAATGAAGCCACAGTAATTGGTGCTGACCTACAAACACAAAGATAAGAGGAATTACAAATGATATATAACAATGTGCAACAGAAAATATGAAAGCTTGAAAACCTTGCACAAAAAATTGAAGGTATTTCTTAAAGGAAGAAAGTTGTGTCATATCACCTAAATTTACCCAACTTGCCACCTTACCCTTTCGATGAAAATCATAAGCAAAAAAACCTTGGTGGCTCCTTCTGAATATACTTGCACTTGTATTGTCTTCCTTAGCAAACATCAAGAGATACCGGAACTTGATTTTCGCAAATGGGCTTGCTAAGTAATATGCTTCTAACTAATGATAGATTTGATCATGAAATTCAAAACAATCGTCTTGGAAATCTTGAAATCCTTGGGAAAAAGAATTTTCAATTAATTGTGTGGGATCAGGATGAGAATCTTACAAGGGGAAATAAATCTAATCATATTTAGAAATCTTGTTAAGATAGTGAGGGTCTAACATAACCACCAACAAAGGCTAAAGTGCCTCAACTGTTTGACAATTATCTAAATATTGAGATGATAAGCCATAAATATCAGATGATGTAAGACAACCATCATTATGTACAAGAGTGGGAAAATGATCAATTAAAAGGAAGTTGCTAGAAAAAGCACCATGATTAGATGGGATGATTAAGGCATAATATTCTCAGTTAAGAGACATCAAAGATATATTAGTTTTCACAAATTTACAAATGCTTCGAACAAAAGAATATTTTTCCTCATATGTTGAATGAAACATATATAGCAAACATCCAAAGAATATTCCTAAGACATTCAAAATACATGCATGAAAATGTGTTGGCTCATCGAACCTCAATTATAAGGTTAAATATCCAAATGCATAGTTACAATGATGAGATACTAGTTCTAATAGTGGAACATTAAGTCACTTCTTGCTTCTCCAAAGAGTAGTTTTCTCTCCTATGCCAAGTAGATAAGCTAAGGCTAGCTCTCCAAATCTTCTAGTGCCAAAGTTGACAATGTTGGATACCGCCAACATACAAGGTGATCTGGATTTAAACATGAACACAACAAATTATAGAGATAACCATAAACACAAAGATGCAATAGAAATAATACTTCATTTCATTAATGGTAAAATACTGAAATATGCTTACAAATAGGAATGGAAATAAACCAGCTAGGGTGATGGTAGCTTATCTCTGAGAAGAGATGTGGCGGCTACATGCCTCTGAACTGCCTTACAATGAGGCTCAAGGGCCTTTTTATTATTGAACAATAAGAGCAAATCCTAAACAACCAAAACCCTAACCCGAGGAGATGTAACACCAAGAGTTTATGGGCCCCGTTGGGGTGAGTTAAACAACCAAATTCCCGATGTCGTGACTTGGTCATATTATCTCTGTTTGACGTGCATGATGTCCCGTTGGAAATATCTCTCCGAGGACTACAACGAAAATGACAATTTTGGACAGAAAATCGTTGGCAGTAGATTTTCGAAAAAAACGTCGTTTAGGGACTCAAAACGACTCCAAAAGTTTAGGACACAAAAAACTGCTAAAAATAGTAAACTATGCTACAATTAAGGAAACTGAAAAACTAAAAGAAGCAATGGTGGGGGTCCAAGTGGAATTGGTGGGTGGCCACCAATATCCACCCAGATCACAAGGGGTCTCCCTGACGGGAAGTCCCAATTAGACCTCACATCGTTTGCAGTAGGAGTCCCATCCAGAGTATCGACCCGACCACCATAACTATGAGGTTTGTCTTGGTTTCATCGGATAACATAAGAGATTACATACATAAACCTTGAATAAGCAAGGAAGTTGACATTGTGAAACACTAATTGCAATGTCTAAAGGAGACCTTCATGAGAGGGAAACAAAAAGCAAGCCTCTAGAAGGGAGTAATAGTACTAACCTAAGAGAGACACATGAGAAAAGAAAGATTCATTAGTTTTCTAGTGAAATAGTTCACATAGACACAATGATCATTAAACCACATACAACACACCTTCAACAAGATAAGTACCGAGGCCACCAAATAAATTCAATTTCCTTAGTACATATGAACAAAACATATATAGAAAATGTCCAAAGAATAGTCCTAAGATATTCACAATAAATGCATGAAAATGTGTTGGCTCATCAAGCTTCAATTATAAGGTGAAAGATCCAAGTACACAGTTAAAATGATGAGACACTAGTTCCAGTAGTGAAACATTAAACTTATTTCTCCAAAGAATATTTTTCTCTCCTATGCCAAGTAGAGAAGCCAAGACTAGTTCTCCAAACCTTAAGCATCCAAAAGACATTTCCTTGAGTTATGAGGTTCCTTTTATAATAAGAGGAATTACCTTTCATATCCTCATGATTCTTGGACTATCCTCATGACTCTTGGACTTCCATTATGTCCTTTGGACTTCTAAACAACTCTTGGACTTATAAATGACCTTTGGACTTCTCTATATGACTTTTGGACTTCTCCTAAAGACATTTTGTCCATATATGACTAAGTGACTTTTCATATTCCACATATGAGTCTTGGACTTCCACACATTACATTTTGTCATTTTCTTTGAATATACATCATTACATTCCACATGATGATGTGTCATGACATATGGACACACTTTGACCATTATGATGACACTTGTACAAGTTACAACTCAACATTAGTGACATGGACTTCATGATGTGGTGGCAATGCCAAGTTGTTTTGAATTTTGCTTCATCTTGCATTCTTGATGGTGGATCTAATATACACTTCATCTTCATGAAAATTCCACTTTGTTGCTCATTTTCACCCTCCAAAGGGGCTTTTATCAATATCAAAATCCTTTGAGTCATCACGTAGTGTCTTGTTTCTGTCTCGGTCCATGATCTACTTCAAGTTCTCACGGTAGCCCTCTTAGTGCTTCTTCTCTGTAGGTGCTTCTTCATGCTTTCTCCTCGCCATCTACTCATGAGCATCACCTTTTGATGCTTGGAAGGTAGTCCTGTCAATACCAATCATTCATGATGGAGCAAGATTAGTCGTAAAACATCTATCCTATCACTACCTATCCCATGGAATGATCTTCTTATGATAGACCCATGACAGGGTTAAAAGAGGAAGGCTTGATTACGAGGGCACGGTCAAACTCATCAGGCTATTAGGAGGGTTCCACTTTCAATTTTATTGTGCCATGCACGATGAGGAAGAGCTCTCCTTCATCCAACACAGAGAGGGAAGTTGAAGGGACAAGGTGGAAAGCTTCTTGCTTCAAGATTGCACCATGCTCTCAAAAGAAAAGAGAGGGAAGTTTAAAGGCATAGTTTGACAAGTCAGGGTGAGGGGAGGCATCCTTCAGCCTTCCCTACTATGCCATGTGCTCAAAGGAAGAGACAAAGAGGGGCTTAGGGTGCATGAGCACATTGGGAAAGAGGGAAGGTGAAAGGTTCAACCTTCAGGACTCCGCCATGCACCCAATGGGAAAGGAGACTCCAAGGAGGGAGAATTTTAACTAGTCAAGGACATGAGGAGGCTTCCTTTAGCCTTCCTTACTCTTCCATGTGCTCAAAGGAGGGGTCAAAGGAAGGCTTAGTGTGCATGAGCACATTGGGAAGGAGGGAAGGTGAAAGGTTTAGCCTTTAGGACTGCTATGCACTCAATGGGAAAGGTGTCTTCAAGGAGGGTGCAGTTTGACTGGTCAAAGGTAAGAGGAGGCTTCCTTCAACCTTGCTTACTGTGCCATGCACTCTAGAGGAAGAATTAGGCCAACCTTAGTCACAGAGAGCATTGGGGAAAGGGGAAGGTTGAAGCTTCAACCTTCGAGAGTCCACCATGCGCTTAAAGGAAGAGGAGGCTTGAGAGAGAGCGTATTTCTCTTCAAGAAGGGGACACTCTTGCTTTTTAGTGCACATTTCATCCTAGGCTAGTGAAATTTGACCCAACATTGGGTGATTGACCATTTGGAGTACGCTTTTCATTGACGGAGGCCATAGGGATGCAACCACTTTGCTCAGGAGGGTTTTCACTACACTAGGATGATAAGAGGATCTTTTCATTACATGATTTACCTCTGCAAAAGGGTAAAAGAGGTCCATGCTTCTAGCTAGGAGTGCTCTATGTGCTATGTATGGAAAAAGTCACCAAAATTCAATGTAGTGAGTCAGTATGAGCAAGAAGTGTTAAGTTACTGCCCTTGGGAGGATCATAATATGTAATAAATTTGGGGTAATCTTGAGAGGGACTTATTTCACCAACCTTTGGGAGTAAGATTACATAATTGAGGCCTATGGATAGGTTGAGATTCACACTCAATAAGAGGGCTAAAGGCTTCACAACTTTCATTGGGTTAAAGGACCAAGAAGGGCTGTAAAATGATGAAGTGTGGGATCGATAGAGTAAAAGAGGGAAATGCATTCAGACATGGCTCAAACTTGGATCACACACATAAAACCATCAATACAAGCTAGTAGACTACACAGGACTCATGAATGACAATCGCACCTGAAGACAACAATAGAGTGACACTTATGTCTAAGTGCGACGGTTGAAATGACACATTACAACACTTAAAACACGAGGTACGATAATTGTGCCAACTGTGGTGAAAAGGAGCGCTAAGCTATAGGAATGTGTCTAGCACATGTTCTAATGATATATAAGACCATCTAGTGTAGAAGAGTGTGCCAAAACTAACTTTGGTCATGTGCAAAAGTGTGACACATGCATGAGTGAGAATCACAAAAGCGACACTTGCGACATGAGGAAAACATAAGATGGCACTTGCAAAATGTGAACGACCTTGAAAGCAACACATGCCAGATCAAACAACTGAAAATAAGCAAAAGCGACAATCGCGAATGAGAAAGCAACACTTGTGAACACGAAATGCACAAAAGACGACAGTCGAGGAAACTCACTAAAATAGAAGTATAAATGAAACGAAGTGAGGGGAACTGTCAATAAAAGTATGCAATGACTTTCGACATGAGTTGAACATCACACAGACATTGTCTTGATGGATAGTGCTATGTTTTTTCAAAATAACATAAAGGAAGCACACTCATAAAACCCAACGAAGATTGGGCATGTGTGTGTGAGTGACTCGAAAATTTGAAACTAGGAAGAAGACTTGAATTCTTTGCAAAACATTAAACGGTCATGGAGTAATCATAGAGATAAAAATTGTAAAATCCTGAGTAGGCTCCAAAATTCAAGTGTGAGAAAAATATTGGAGGGTGTTGATGGTAGTGACAACATAATCCTTGATTCTTATCCAAGGTTTTAATTCTAATTAAATCTCGTCTCCCTTCTCTATTGACTATACCAGCCAATTGCCAATTAAAGGGAATGTTGAGACAATTACTTTTCGTAGAAATGAAATGTTTTGGGATCTTTTTACAATGCTTTCTTACCCAAAGCCTTGAACAAGTGTGCAAACATTCTTTGCAACTATATCCTTC
Organism: Pinus tabuliformis; assembly: GCA_031772625.1. Lineage (NCBI taxonomy): Eukaryota > Viridiplantae > Streptophyta > Pinopsida > Pinales > Pinaceae > Pinus > Pinus tabuliformis. The sequence continues at coordinate 711,162,317 of CM062805.1, read as the reverse complement.
AAGAATACAAATATGTTCTTGAGGCTCTATCCCCCTTGTGATTTTGAAACTATAATATTTTTCCCTAGAGGCAACACCATTGCTTTCTTCCATATGTCTCCATAATTGCTTGATTATTTCCAATACATATTTTGGCATCCGAGTGAGAAACATCCAATAGACTGGGATAGCTTCAGGACCTCTTTAACCAATACTAGTCTACCTCCTCTAGAAATCCAATAACTCCATCGAGTATTTATATTTTTATCCACCTTTTCTATTGACCAATGCTAGTGACCTTTTTTATACATCTTAACTTTCGAATGAAGTCCTAAATATTTCATTCCATCACCTAGATCAACTATATTGTAAGGATTCAACTATGAGTGTTTACTACCACTAAGAGACCCTAGAAAGAGATCATTGATTTGATAAAGTTTATCTTCATACTAGTTGGGGAACAAAAAAAATCAATGATCTCATTCAGTTTCGCAGTCATTCTTTTAGAGCCCTCACAAAACATGAGGATGCTGTCAACAAAAAGTAGATGAGTGACATTACAGAAGTTGCCCACATTTATACCTTGAGGTTTCCTTTAAGGATCCACTAAGTCCTTATACAATGACAAGAAAGAGAAGGGTGATAAAAGGCGCCCCACTCTATTGGCTTGAAGAAATAAGACATGGCACCATTTATACTAATACGACTCATTATCCAAATAAAAAATTGATGAGAAAATTTCATATGAATAAAAAAATTTAATCGATTGAAGAAAAAAATCCACTTTTACAGTCATAGATCCTAAATTTCTGGTTTTTATTGAATGTAGTCCTTGAGCTACCCCTATCTCTGGAAATTTGTTGCCTTTCCAAAAACCAAACGGTTTGCTAGAGACATGTCATGGAAAAATTCCTTTCATCCTTCTCAATGTGTTTTTAAAGATATTTTTATAAATGGAGTTATATATAAATAGGTTGAAATTTTTGAGCTACCGTTGTCCTTGTAAATTTGTTGCCTTTCCAAAAGCCAAATGTTTACTGAGATCCTTTATCTTTCTCACCATGAACTTATAGAATTTTTTTATAAATACAGTTATATATATATTTTTTCACAAATGCAGTTATATATAAATAGGTTTAAATTTTTGAGATTTCACTCTGATGGTAAAAAATCTCTGTTTTTTTTTTCTTTTCAAAAAAATATGATAAGAGTGTTTAATCATATTTTTAATGGTGGAAATGGATTCAACACCATTAAAAACCCCGATAAGCAATATAAATTATTATACTTTGAGATCAAATTATCTTAAAAAATAAAAAATAAAAAATAATTCCACCACTCTCCATGGATCAAACTACGAAAACTATATTAGAAACTGCAAAAGTTTTTTCTCTTAACCACTCTCCGTGAATCTTCTGGAATGAATTCATGACAGCCGGTCGAAATAAAATTATATTGAAAAACTAGGGCTTTAGTCTTTTTGAAAGCTCATCTTATCTAATCCCGTAAGACTTATCCATTGGTTCTAAGCACTAAATGGGTAAATATAACGATTCAGGGAAGGTTCGGGTAAATATAACGATTCAGTAAAGGTAGAAACGTGAACACAATTTGTGGAAGTTTCTCAGCAATCAAAGCGTGACGGTAGAATGTTTTTCAGTGGTGACGAAGGCGCACACCTGCTTTACAGTTGCAGACATTATGAGTAGAAAGTCGATTATAATGTAATGGATTCCGTGTCGGATTGCAGGAATATGTCTGCCCATTGGAGACTTTTGAGGCTCAAAGTCCCAGGCGTCGCAATCTCGGCTATCTAGAAAGAACCGTGGAAACACTGTATGCTATCTAACGGTCAAAACGTTTGATTTGGGGAACGCGGAAGTTTCCTTTTCAGAAGCTTTTTATGTTCTGGAGAGATTAAAATCATATCAATGAACAGTTTCTGTGTAGTAACCAGTTGACTTTGATTGAACAGTCAGTAGTGAAGAATTGAGAGTGTCAACTCTAATTTTTCGCTGACATGGCACAACTTTTTTAGGATAAAGATTTTGGTTAAGATTAAGAATGGAATTTGATGGGCAAATTGTTTGTTATGGGTGATTTGTCTATTAAATATGATTTAAAATTTTGCAAAAATTTCAGGTTTTTTTTTTTTTTTTTAACCGTAAAAATAAGATAGAGAAGTTTGAAAATTATCAAATTTAATGAATAAGTCTATTTTGAAATTCTAACCTATTTAAACTAAAATTTTAAAATCTTATTTTTTATTATAATATTAAAAATAATATTTAACAATTAACTAGTTAAAATATATCAATAATTTATAAACTATTCCTTGAAGTGTTCAAATTTGAAGACTCAATCAAAAACTTGAAAATAAGAACTACTTAACAAAAAAATCATTAATAAATCATTTTTTGTTCAATATTAATTTCCAAAAAAATAAATACCCACTTCCACCATAAAAAATGACAAATAAATAACCTAGTAATTAAGATGTGTTTCTTCCTTAAAAAAAAAGGTTACAGATTCCTTCGTCGACAGCTAAGAAATCATATATTGCTATATGGAATTGGATAATAAATCCTTTGTACACACCCCAAGTACTTGAGATTGCAACATCCCGCGTGGATGGGACGGCAAGTTAATAGCCTCCCCACCCAAGGTCAACTCACAATACATGATTGAGCGGTTGTACAGTTATTGTACTTATCTCGACTCTGTGTATATGTAAATATTGCGTTATGAGTTAATATAGCTTCTAAAGAGGGACTTACCCCCTCATTTAAAAAAAAAAACATCTCGCCAGAAGTATTTTACGCTACAAAGGAACAGTCCTCAAACAACAAAGTGTTCATTTGGTTTCAATGTGAGGCAACTATAAATAATTTTACCCTTTTAGTGTGCAAATTTTAATAGAAGAATACTCCTCTTTGCAAGCGAATAGAATAGACATTTGTATGATTGTTTTTAGAATTATATGGGAGCTAATTTAAATCTTGAATGGAAAAATGATTATTTCAATATTATGAACATTGTCATCAAGATGGTAAAAAGCTCTATCAAATTTGGATGATCTATTAATAATGTTTATCCTCACAATTTATTCTCAACCTTAATCCTTTCCAATAAATTTAAACTTATAATTGACGCCAGAAGCCATAAGGCTTGCAACTTAAAAACACGCACAAAACATAATTTTGAAAACCACACATTATGTATGTACATAAAATCTCAGAAATAATTAATTAATAAATAAAATATTTACAAGAAAACTATTGGCCTACTCATTGGTCTCTCATTCCTCACTCTCAAACACTTCTTGCATGCCTCATGGGCTCACCTAGATCTATACAAGTGGATCTGAACCCAAGTAGGTTCTAGATCCTAAACTAACTCCCAAAATATCTCTTATGATCCATAAAAACTCTCATCTAATTCGTTATCCCTAGATAATATCCAACAAACCCACAATTCTCTCAACTCTTCCAAAATACTCTCAAACCTTCTCCTATTTACAATAATTCGCATTCTCTCTAAAACTATAAAAAATACATTCAATAATTAAATCTTAACTTTGGAAACTAACTCCCTTAGTAAACATTTGACCCTAGGTTTGCATCAACAATTAAATATCAAATTCACCTCTCATAACATTTCAACTTAGAACTGGATGGAAACTATCCATATTATCAACATATCCAAGAACCTGTTAATTGCACAGAATACAACCTTTGTCCTCAGGATAAACCATATTAGTTGGTTCGAAATGTCAACCAAATCTTAATAATGTGATTAATCCGAAAAACATTCTCATTTACAATATTAATTACAATTTTTTTTTAAAACCATCCATATTATAAACTTAGCTAGAAACATGTTCATTACACCCATTACAACTTAATAAAAACTATCCATATTATAAACATATCGAGGAGCCTGTTCATTGCACACTTTATGATCGTAATGAGCATTTAGGTTTCTAATAAAGGATTGGAACAAGCACTCAGCTTATTTTGGGTATCAATACTGATACGAGTCTTTCAGAGATAAAATGTTACCATGCCTATGGGCAGAGTTGAAGACACAAGAGGCCTCTACAATGAGAACTCAACTCCCAGGCCGGCTCTGTCGAAGTATTATAGGATTGCATGTGGTATTAATTATGCATATCTGCGAGAAAGATACAATGCATGGCGGATAGAAGTTCCCATTATTTTCCATGAAGCAACATGATCCCTTACTTTGAGACTCATCAATATCATGTTCATGTGTTTTCCATTCTAATTCATTTAGTCATCTTGACATGCTTTTATCATGGGGTCTTAGCAGGGCCTAAGATCAATTTAATTTTACAATATGAATACGGAAATTTTATAATGTTATATATTAAAATTTAATTTTTCAAAAATAAATTAATTTTCTAAATATTTAAATTTTTTGTTGAATTAGTTTTACACCAACATGAATTGGACAATTTTTACATATATAATGAAAAAAAAAATTATACACCCGTATTATTTCCTAGGCAACATTTAATTATCATTTTAATATTCAATCTTTGTACCCTGACTCAAACATTAAAATTACGACATATCATAATGATTTACGAATGAGACGTTGTCTATGCAAAATAATGTGAACTTTCCTGGAATTTGTAAAAATGGAAAAGATGTTTTAGAATTGGGAGTTTAATGGATTGACTACAATCATATTTAAATAACCGGTGCTTGCTTTTTTGTAAGTACAAATATATGTTATTTCCAAATAATTAAGAGAATGTTTAAATTGAAAGATAATCTTTGCTCTATATTACATGACTACATGATATAGTGAAGCAATCTCTATGTTCAATTTACTTAGTATGGTCTCTCCTGGTTTAGATTCCATCCATTACTATGTCTTGAATTTCCATTATTTTATTTTATTTTTATTTGTTTTTTTTGGGTATAGCTGCCCATTTTGGTTCTGCCATTGTCAGTGCTCTTTTAATCGTAGAGGTTTTCATAGGATGGAGTAATATGTATATCAAGTGGAGGCCCATTCCACTGTTAATTATCTGGGCCATATGGAAGTGGCGCAACAGGGTAATTTTCAATTCCATAAAGGATCCGCTATCAATAGTTTTTGAATCTATCCTTTGCATGTATAACGCGACTGGACGACCTCGCCAATCCAAAGTTAGGCATGGAAGGCAGACACAGGTCAAGGATGCCACTGTATATCCATCTGCCTATTTTGATGGAGCTGCTCAACATGGCACATGTGCTTGCAGTGTTTCCTTTATCACACAAGAAGGTCTAGTTTATGACATCCATTGGAATGGTGGAGCTAGATCTAACAATAAAGCAGAAATCATGGCCCTGGCTGGACTCCTATCTATATGTGACTTCCTTGGAATACAAAAGCTTCATATATTTGGAGATTCGAAAGTCATCATCGATCACGTACAGTCTAAACATATCATAACAAATATACACCTCTCAGGATGGCTGAACAGGGTTGTGGCTATGTGGAGCACTAGGAAGGACTGCACTATTTCCCACATTGCCAGGGATAAAAACCGGAGGGCAGATGCTTTATCAAAATAGGGTCTAACATCTCCACAAGCTATATGGAGGATGCAATTAATAGTGGACAACATCTCTCATCAGATCCAAGACTTTACCATGCTAGGTACATAATTTTCTATATTGTGATCTCTATCTGGTACGACTATCTATTTTTCCTAAGCTTTTGACTCCTATGTTGTTTTTTGTTCCATAAATATATTTGGCATATGGGACCGACAATTGAACTAACATTCTATGCATAGGTGCTACTAGCAATATTTCTCTATACGTCATATCTTTTCCAGATTTGATATGGCTCCTTAAATCCATTCTCTCCATGTGGTTATGATCCTCTATACAGCCATATCTGATGGTCCCCATATGAATTGTTGTACTTTTTTGTTGGATGCTAATACAATCATAAAGCTTTTTTTCGTGCTGGAAAAAAAAAAAAAATGTTGCTTATCCATATCAAAGATCATTCATACTTTTATCTAATTAATTTCTATGTTAATACACTTACTATTTGATTAATTCCTATTTTTAGGTTCTATTAGTTTTTTTTTTTATTATTATTATTATTATGTTGCTTACCCATATCAAAGATCATTCATACTTTTATCTAATTAATTTCTAGGTTAACTATTTGATTAATTCCTACTTCTAGGTTCCATTACTATGTCTTTATTTATTTATTTATTATTATTATTATTATGATGTTGCTTACCCATATCAAAGATCATTCATACTTTTATCTAATTAATTTCTATGTTAATACACTTACTATTTGATTAATTCCTACTTTTAGGTTCCTTTTCTACCTCAACACCTCCTTTGGATAAATTATCCGCTTGTTCTTTTCCATCTAAACATGTGCAAAAGAGATATGAATGAAAGCTTGTTGAATGTTTATAATGTCAAGAAACAAAGGTTCTAGAGTGATTTTTTTCTAGCTGAATTCTCATTTCATCCATTCAATAACACTAAGTGAATATACTGGGACAAGTAAATAATAATAGAAGAGCATAGAGAATTTGAGTGCAAGAATGATGTTTAAAGACACCATTGTAATAAATTACAAATGGCATGGCCCATAATAACATGAATCATGATCTCACAATGCTTCATATACCAATCAAAAGGGTCACCTATAAGTAAGTTTCAACATGGGCGAAGCCAACAACCATGGGCCCACATCGTTGTAACTATCCATGAAGAGTGGATATGAAATTTGAATTTGGACATGGTTAAAAATAATTTTACAAGATGAGGTTACAAGGAACAGAAGGTTCCAACACCCCCTGTAAACTCAATTTGGAGGGAAAAGAAATTGCATAGCATTCTGCACCTTAATTTGTACAAACTACAAAACGATCAAGCATGACATGGAAATACTTCTAGAAGGAGTTTGGAAAACACTTCCACCATAAATGATCAAACTTAGGCATTGAAATATTATGAATGCAAACATCCAATCCAATAAAAGAACTTTCCTGGTCATTTTTCAATACATAGTCCTGGTTGATGAGTTGACTAGACAACAAGATATCATAATCTAATTGATTAGCCTACTAGACAACAAAGTGTCAAAAACAATATCTTTCCATAAACATAGTATATATGATCATCAAACCTCCACAAAAATGTGAAGCAATAAAAAAACACCAAATGAAGCTCAGTTGACAAACATCGTTGTCAAAACTCACTGGACTATTATCTTTGGTCATTCCTCAATTAAGCACTGCTAAGACAATCAACAACAATTGAGAGGAGAATTGTATGACTATATAGTCAATGATACATAATGACATGAATTCCTCATGCATTTTTTAAACTTATTTCATCACCATTCATCACTTCAATCGCAGTCTATCCTAATAATCAATGCTATCCCATAGTTCTTTCTTTCACTTATTCTCTACAAATATCTGAAAGCATAACTACCAAGTTTCCAAGAATTTTGATTCCCAAGTAAATTCCCTTGATTCTTATGAGAGTGATTAAATAGTAGAGATTTTTGTGATGAAGCCTCAAATCCTAGTGCACTAACATGAGTAGAACCTTATATATCAACCAAAATGTCATCTACAAAGACATTTTTAGCCATCTCATCAATCTACTCAACAGAGTTAGTAAGGGAATACTCTCCCATCAACTTAGTTTGAAATGCACCTACAATAAAAAAGAAAATTCCTGGACTGAAGAAGATCATATGTAATGAATGAGGAGGATCTACATCTTGGGGGCTAAGATATAGAATACTTGAATTCCAAGAGAGGAGGAGAGCAAAAATATAGATTTACCATGTAACTAATCACAAGAACATTGATAAAAATGCAAGAAATGAATACATTAAAAAAATATGAAAAGAGAGAAAGAGAATTAGAGATGAAGGATTCCATTAAGAAAAACCATTACATGCACTGAAGCCTATTTTTCTACTTCTCCTTCAAGACCTCCACTCTCTTCCTATTGTCTTCTTATAAGGTTTCTTGTTGATGTTGTCAACTTTGATTAGGTTTTTCTCCATCATTACGTATGTATCAAGTTCCATTTTATATAAAAATATAACTTTATGACTTATACATTTGAACTTATACTATAAGCCCTCCCTAAGATTTAGATCAATGGTCCCCATCATTCACTCGTGTTATAAAAAGAGGGGCCCCATTATGTTTAATACACCATCATGATTACAATATGCTATGAGCCAATGAAGAGGATGTTTTTTCGTGGTTAACACATAGTCGTGGGTTTTCTATATGACCATAATTGAATTGGAAATGTCAAGCTTGGAGAGGGGTTTTGTCTAGTCTGCACATAACCTTGGGTTTATGGATGAGCCATAACCTTGGTTTTTTCTTTAACTTTTTCTAGCAATGGACCTCTTCTTGCAACTTTGTTGATAAATTTTGTTATAGGTGATGAAATCCAATTCCATTGAAGACCCATTTGAGATTAAAAAGAGACTTTTCCATTGATATAAAATGTGTGCTCTATAATGATTTTTGGAGTGAGAAAACCATTCTTGAAACTCAAGTTACACATGGTGGTGTTGATTTATAGACATGTGTGAATTGAATTGTTGATATCTCTCCAACTTGGTAACAAAATCCATTTCCGTCAAAACCCCCAGTTAAGATAACAAAAAATGTGTTAAATTGATCTATTGTGCACCCTCTGAAATGCTCTCTAAAGGCTGTGGAACTTGCATGAATTACACCAAATATTCTTGTCATGTGTTCCATCCATTATTGTGCTTCTATGGTGGCTATACCATTGTGGGAAATCTGAGAAATGGTTGAAATGGGGTTGCCTAAGCTTTTATATTTTACATACATATTTTTTTATGTTATGGCATGGTTGTATAAATATGCAATAAAAATGGCTATGAGAACACTAAGTGCAGAGGGCCTCAAGGTATGTCAATGGTTTGTAGAGAAACATGGGTTGGAGTAGAAGTCTTGGAACCTCCATGTTGCAGACCAATGGATGTAGTGAATCCATGTAAAGATGCTCCTATGGTGGTGAATGAAGGTTCAAGGGTAGAAAACCGTATAATTCTTGTGGACCAACTATGATAATCACAGTGTATGGCTCAACAAATGGACTCCAAATGTGCCAAAAGAGGTTTGGATATTGTGGCAAAATATGCTTCTAAGCATGGATCCCATGGAGTGGAAACCTACTATGATACTAATGATCTGGACCTTCGGGGCTAAGATCCAGAAGGCTTGAATGTTGTTGTTGCTGTGACAAACACCCTCCAAAATTTTGCTTACACTTGAATTTTGGAGCCTACTGAGGATCTTGTGATCTGTTGTTCCATGGTCACTTCATGGTCATCTAATGTTTTGTAAAGTATTAAGTCTTATTCTAAGTGTCAAAGTCACTTGTTCACACATGTTTTGTCTTCGATGAATTCACAAACACACTTCTTTCGATGCAAGCTTAGATAGGCATTGCACAACTCTTGAAGGTAAGGCTTGCACAATCACTAGTGACGGTGACTGCATAATCCTTAAGCCCAATGTATTGCATAATACATATCGATATTTAGTGTGCACCTTTCATTAGAAATATTCCTCACTTTGATTGCAATTGTACCTATATTTCAATGAGTTTTCTCAATTGTCGCTCTAGTGCACCATTGTTTTCACAAGTGTCGTTTTCACATTCGCAGCTATTGTTTTTCTTGCATTCACTTTAATAAGTGTCATTTTCATCTTATATTCACTCTGGTATTTGTCGCTTTCAATTTCTTTAAGCTTTTGCAAGTTCTGTTTGCACTTTTCTCTTACTTTCATAAGTGTCATCTTTTAGCATGGGAAGTGTCACATGTTGTAAAAGTGGAGTTATGGTTCATTTCAAGAAGATAATTTGAAACCAGTGGATCATATCTATCATGTATACATGTATTAAACTCATTCCCAAATTGTCATGAACTGTCGTAGTAGTGTCGCCACTTTCATCGCAAAATATATCTTAAATGTAGTAGTTGGAGGAGAATGTTACTTTGTCATCACACTAAGGGGATCATGTTGATTCTAAGTGTTGAGTGTTTAATGTTGTGTCATTGATTATGCTGAGTATGACTTTTGAATGAAGTCCTAAATATTTCATTCCATCACCTAGATCAACTATATTATAAGGATTCAACTATGAAATTTGAATTTTTACTACCACTAAGAGACCCTAGAAAGAGATCATTGATTTGATAAAGTTTATCTTCATACTAGTTGGGGAATAAAAGAAATCAATGATCTCATTAAGTTTCGCAGTCATTCTTTTAGAGCCCTCACAAAACATGAGGATGCTGTCAACAAAAAGTAGATGAGTGACATTACAGAAGTTGCCCAAATTTATACCTTGAGGTTTCCTTTAAGGATCCACTAAGTCCGTATACAATGAGAAGAAAGAGAAGGGTGATAAAAGGCACCCCACTCTATTGGCTTGGAGAAAGAAGACATGGCACCATTTATACTAATGCAACTCATTATCCAAATAAAAAATTGATGAGAAAGTTTCATATGAATAGAAAATTTAATCGATTGAAAAAAAAAAATCCACTTTTACAGTCATATATCCTAAATTTCTGGTTTTTATTGAATGTAGTTCTTGAGCTACCCCTGTCTCTGTAAATCTGATGCCTTTCCAAAAACCAAACGGTTTGCGCGAGATATTCATAGAAAAATTCCTTTCATCTTTCTCAATGTGATTTTAGAGATATTTTTATAAATGGAGTTATATATAAATAGGTTGAAATTTTTGAGCTACCGTTGTCATTGTAAATTTGTTGCCTTTCCAAAAGCCAAATGTTTACCGAGATCCTTTATCTTTCTCACCGTGAATTTATAGAATTTTTTATAAATACAATTATATATATATATATATTCACAAATGCAGTTATATTTAAATCTATTTACAAATTTCCGAGATTTCACTAAGATGGTCAAAAATCTCTGTTTTTTTTTTTTCAAAAAAATATGATAAAAGTATTTAATCATATTTTTAATGGTGAAAATAGATTTAACACCATTAAAAGTCCCTATAAACAATATAAATTATTATCCTTTGAGATCAAATTCTCTTAAAAAAATTCAGTACCACCACTCTCCATGGATAAAACCATCAAATTACGAAAACTATATTAAAAACTGCAAAAGTTTTTTCGTTTTTTCTCTCAACCACTCTCCACGAATCTTCTGGAATGAATTCATGACAGCCGAAATAAAATTATAATGGATGACTTCTTGACGGTCGAAATAAAATTATATTGAAAAACTAGGGCTTTAGTCTTTTTGAAAGCTTATCTTATCTAATCCCGTAAGACTTATCCATTGGTTATAAGCACTAAATGGGTAAATATAACGATTCAGGAAAGGTAGAAACGTGAACGCAATTTGTGGAAGTTTCTCAGCAATCAAAGCGTGACGGTAGAATGTTTTTCAGTGTTGACGACGGCGCACACCTGCTTTACACTTTCAATTCTATGTCTATTCTATTAGAGTTTACACTTTCAATTCTTGACTACCGACTGTTCAATCAAAGTCAACCGGTTACTACACAGAAACTGTTCATTGATATGATTTTCATCTCTCCAGAACATAAAAAGCTTCTGAGAAGGAAACTTCCGCGTTCCCCATATCAAACGTTTTGACCGTTTAGATAGCATACAGTGTTTCCACGGTTCTTTCTAGATATCCGAGATTGCGACGCCTGGGACCTTGAGCCTCAAAAGTCTCCAATGGGCAGACATATTCCTGCAATCCGACACGGAATCCATTAGATTATAATCGACTTTCTACTCGTAATGTCTGCAACTGTAAAGCAGGTGTGCGCCGTCGTCGTCAAGTGCAAGCGAATAGAATAGACATTTGTATGATTGTTTTTAGAATTATATGGGAGCTAATTTAAATCTTGAATGGAAAAATGATTATTTCAATATTATGAACATTGTCATCAAGATGGTAAAAAGCTCTATCAAATTTGGATGATCTATTAATAATGTTTATCCTCACAATTTATTCTCAACCTTAATCCTTTCCAATAAATTTAAACTTATAATTGACGCCACAAGCCATAAGGCCTGCGACTTAAAAATACACACAAAACATAATTTTGAAAACCACACATTATGTATGTACATAAAATCTCAGAAATAATTAATTAATAAATAAAATATTTACAAGAAAACCATTGGCCTACTCATTGGCCTCTCATTCCTCACTCTCACACACTTCTTGCATGCCTCACAGGCTCACCTAGATCAATACAAGTGGATCTAAACCCAAGTAGGCTCTAGATCATAAACTAACTCCCAGAATATCTCTTACGGTCCATAAAAACTCTCATCTAATCAGTGATCCCTAGATAATATCCAACAAACCCACAATTCTCTAACTCTTCCAAAATACTCTCAAACCTTCTCCTATTTACAATAATTTGCATTCTCTCTAAAGCTATAGAAAATACATTCAATAATTAAATCTTAACTTTGGAAACTAACTCCCTTAGTAAACATTTGACCCTAGGTTTGCATCAACAATTAAATATCAAATTCACCTCTCATAACATTTCAACTTAGAACTTGATAGAAACTATCCACATTATCAACATGTCCAAGAACTTGTTAATTGCACAGATAGAACCTTTGTCCTGAGGATAAACCATATTAGTTGGTTCGAAATGTCAACCAAATCTTAATAATGTGATTAATCCAAAAAACATTCTCATTTACAATATTAACTACAAAATTTAAAAAAAAACCATCCATATTATAGACTTATCCAAAAACATGTTAATTACACCCATTACAACTTAATAAAAACTATTCATATTATAAACATATCGAGGAGCCTGTTCATTGCACACTTTATCATGGTAATGAGCATTTAGGTTTATAATAAAGTATTGGAACAAGCACTCAGCTTATTTTGGGTATCAATACTGATATGAGTCTCTTAGAGATAAAATGTTACCATGCCTCTGGGTAGAGTTGAAGACACAAGTGGCCTCTACAATGAGAACTCAACTCCCAGTCCGACTCTCTCGAATTGCATGTAGTATTAAAATTTAATTTTTCAAAAATAAATTAGTTTTCTAAATATTTAAATTTTTTGTTGAATTGGTTTTACACCAAGATGAATCAGACAATTTTTACTTATATATAATGAAAAACGTGTTGGCTGTGTTGGCTTCGGCTCCAGGTTAGTATATTTACAGCCTCAGCTCAACTCTGTTGTTTTTTAATGCGAAGCACATATCTTCTTCTTCGCAGCATATTCTGGTTTCTGGAATTCAAGGATGTATGTTTATATTATCAGCTTTGAAGTTTTAATCTGTTATTAAAATCAATGGATTCCGAATAGAGTAGCAAATGCCACAGCTTTAGCATATCCTGTTCACATGTCCAAATTGTAGTGTCCTCAGGATGATAAAATCTTTTTTCCACAAACTCAGGAATATAATTGTCATTTACAAACCTTGCAATGATGTAAGGTTTAAGATAGGTTACTGGTGGTGCATTGTTAAAGTTTACTGTTGCTGTCTGCTATGTGATGAACCTTCTGCACAACCCTAGAGTCTTCCTCAGAGGTCCTGATTTCAAATTCCGGCAAGTTCGGGGTTTCCATTCTCCAATAGCTGGCCTGAGTTACGTCATATTCCGATTGTTTCAAATTTCATCAGGCATTAAGGAGGATGTGAAATTGGCCTAAATTTCGGTACGTGGCCTTACATCCAGATCCTAGAACATATCTGTTTTGGGATTTTGATAGGAATGGTTGCTGCCATTTAGGCCCATTTGCAGAAGCTTCTGTCATAATTTGTACTTGCTCCGTCTTCCTTCGTCCTTTATCCTATCCTCATATGCCTTGACCATTTATATCCTAGCAGATATCCCTGACATGATTGATCTCGATTTCTACTTCCTATGTCCTTTTTTCTCTCTTCATATGCTTTCCATTTATATCCCATAGGGTGATCAGTAAAGGTGGTAGGTCAAGTCAGATATTTGGACCGTATCTGTGTCTTGGATCTTTCTGGAATTCTATCTCTTCTCGAGATCTCCTTCTTTGGCGGTGCATGGAAGGGGTCTACGACTCCATTGCATCGGAAGACCTTGTCAACGCTGCCGTGGATGCTGAACATGCTTGGTCAGCTGCCACTCTGGCCACACTGGAGGATTTGGTAATCAAACCATCCACGTCAAGGGACGGCTCCACCAAAATGGATAAGGACCGTAAATATAACAAACAGCATAAGCCGGCCAAAATATCCCACCCTCCTCAGGCTTTAAGAATTGACATTGCACAGCTTGATGAAAGAATAGACAGTCTTCAGCACAAGGCTCTTATCGGGAAATGGCATTTCCCAGAAATGTCTGATAGCGACATGAGGAAATGGTTAGCTAACTTTTGGAAACCAGTTATTGGTTATGTTCCGGTAATCTCCAGCCTCATGAAAGACTGGTACTGCTTCAATTTCTTAGACGCCGCAGATGCAGAAGCCATCCAGAGTCGACCTTGGGTATTCAAGAGGAGTTTTCTTGCCCTGTATAGATGGTACATAGGCTTCAACCCGCTGAAAAACACTCCAGTAAACAATTTAATTTGGGTAAAATGCCCGAATCTGCCCTTGGAACTTTGGTCTAATGAATCTTTGGAGATGATTGGTAATGCTATTGGTCGTTTTGTCTACGTTGATCCCTGGTGTCTGGGTGAAAGAGACAAACGAATAGCTTGGATTCTTATTCAAAGGCCTTTCAGGGGGGGCTATCCTGACCATATTGAAATCAGCTGGAAGAATCAGGTCATTAACCAAAGGCTGGATTTTTGGGGTATACCTTTTAGGTGTGCTGCTTGCAGGAGAACTGGTCATCTGGTTAAAAACTGTCCTAGTGCAAAATTATTTGCAAACAGACGGCTAATCAAAAAATCATTCATCAATGGCAGTCAATCCTCTCCAATTTCGTCGCCTTTACCGCTCCACAGTCCTTGTAGTCCAGGGCCACATCAAGATCATCGTATCCACATGGATGACCCTTCTGAGCGCTTGCAATCAGTCCCTGGTCGCCCATTATCCGCCAATAGCCCTATCTCCTGCATGAAGTCTGGACTCCATAGGTCTCCCTTTACAGAGCCCAGGGAGGATAGCCCTGTTCCCCCCCCGCCTCCCATGCAACAGGAGGATTTCATTCCGGACTCTCTTCCTGGGCCGTCGAAGGGGGCAAACTTTTCTGTGGGTTCTATTCCCATATCCATTTCCTCCTCATCTCCGGAACATGCTGGTCGGCTTGATCACAAGGGGAAAAATAAATGCGGAGGCCCGACTCCTTTAAATTCCCCGACATCGTCTCCTGTAAATCTATTTGATAGCGATTTGGACCATATGCTAAACAGGGAATCTCTTGAATTAGAACCGCTCACGATCCATAAGCCTGATCCTAGCTCCATGCCCATCATAAGCCCAGACTCGGCTAGAAACATTACGGTCCGGAAGAAATGTAAAGGTGGGAGCAGACATTTTAGAGGTAGACCTTTAGTTTCAAATGAAGGTATTAGAAACTTGTCTCTGGTCGAGGTACCTATCCTTGAAGTCTCTGAATCACAGCCCCTTAGAGCGAGCTTGGCTGCTGAATCATCCAAATGATCCCAATCATTTCATTCAATATTCGGGGTCTTGGCGTTGACCCCAAATACATAGCGCTAAAAGACTTCTTTTTTCATTCCAGGGCTGCTATCATCCTTATTCAGGAAACAATGCACAAGAAGGAGGACACATTATCATACTTCAGAAAAATGCTTCCCAATTGGTTCATGGTTGCCACTGAGGCTAATGGACTGTCTGGCGGTATGGCTACCCTATGGGATCCTACTCGGGTAAAAGCAAAGGCATATAAATGCTATGCTGGGATAATAATTTCGGCTTCAATCAGAGGGTGTGACTGTCCAGTTAATGTTCTTAATCTTTATGCTCCATACAAATTGCGCATATCATTCTGGAATAGATTATTTGATTCAGAGCTGCTTGATATCAATAATCTCCTTATTGCTGGTGATATGAACGTGGTCTTGAAATCAAATGAGGTATGGGGACAGGGGAAGATAAACAATGGCCTCGCGGATTTCATTAACTCTGAGATGCTCAACAGAAACATGATCGACATAATCCCAGCTGTTATGAAACCGACATGGTCAAATGGCAGAGTGGGCGAGGCTTACATAGCTAAAAGACTTGATCGGGTTTTTTTTCATTTTGGCCTCATCGATAAGATTGGTATGCCTCAGCTATCTGTGGAAAATGTCTTGATTTCGGATCATAATCCTATTCTCCTATCCTGGCCCACTAAGCTCTTTAGAAGAGGATATTCCTTCAAGTTTGACCGAGGCCTCCTTCAGGATTCTGCCTTCAATGAATATATTCAGAATGCATGGAACAGGATAAAGGACAAAGATAAAGATTTTATTTTCTCCTCCTTCAGAGACAAATTGGTAGAGATAAGGGGTCTGGTGAAAAAATGGCAATTTCAAAAACATCAGAAGGATAAAAAAGACCTTCAAAGGATCCAACAGGAATTGGACCGAGTACTGGCATCTACAGACTACTCCACATGCTCTTTTGAGATGAAATTTCGCATTAGGAATCTGGAAAAGGAGAAATATTGTTTGCTGAAACAGGAGGAAGCCAAATGGAGGCTCAAAAGCAGAGCACTATGGATGAAGGATGGAGATAAGAACACGAAATTTTTTCATAAATATGCAAATGCAAGGAGAGCAAGGAACTTCATATGGAAAATAAAGGACGACCAGGGCAATTTAGCTGTCTCACAGGAGGATATTACTAAGCAGGCTATGAGCTTCTTCAAAAAACAATACGGCAGGAATGGTGAGATTGCCTTCAACGACATAAGATGGGGCATAGATTTGATGCCAAAGATGTTTGACCAAGTGAAAAATGAAGCCCTGTTCTCCCCAGTTTCTGAAAAGGAACTCCTTGATGTTATGAAATCATTTAAGAAGGATAAATCCCCTGGCCCTGACGAATGGTCAATTGACTTCTTCATTCATTTCTTTGACCTATTCAAAAAGGACCTGCTCAGCATGGTGGAAGCATCCAGACTTTCGGGCAGCATTCATTCGCACACCTCATCCACTTACATCGCTCTTATTCCTAAGAAGGAAGAGCCTGAATCTTTTCTGGACTTTAGGCCCATATCCCTTTGCAACATAACTTTCAAGATTATCTCTAAGATTATTGCAGAGAGAATTAAAGGGACTCTGGCATCTTCTCTCTCTCCTAACCAACATGCTTTTTTAAAGGGCCGTAATATTCTTGATGCAGTTGCCAGTACACAAGAATGCATACATTCTATGTCTGTGCACAAAACAAATGCAGCTATCATGAAAATTGACCTTCAAAAAGCATACGATGTTCTGGACTGGGGATATCTGCAAAGTCTTCTTGCAAAAATCGGCTTGGAGCAGGGCCCGATTCGGTGGATTATGGCTTGTTTTGAAAATGTTAACTATGTTGTTTTGGTTAACGATTTTCCCTCTCCCTTCTTTCGGGCGGAAAGGGGCCTACGACAGGGATGCCCACTGTCGCCTCTTCTTTTCATTTTGGCCATCAATCCTCTGAGCTTGCATATCAACCGCGCAGTGGAGGCAAAAGATTATGTTCCGGTCAGAATTTGCAAGCATATACATATATCTCATAACCTCTTCGTAGATGACGTTCTACTATTTGCTATGCTTTCTAAAGTCTCTTGGATATGCATCAAGTCTATTCTTGACCGGTTTCAAAAGGCCTCTGGGCTTGCCATCAACAAGTCAAAATCGGTCCTCTTCCACAATGATACAGATGAGGTCTTCATAAATTGGATCTCCCAGCTCTTTGGGATTATCTCCAGGCCGTTGTCTGATGGAATCAAGTATCTTGGTTTCCGCCTTAAACCTAAGGCATATTCAAAGGATGATTGGAGGTGGCTTATTGAACGTTTTCATAGCAAGATTTCGTTATGGGAATTCAGGTCCTTATCTCTGGGTGGAAGGGTAGTTCTTGCCCAAGCAGTATTGATGCAGCTGTCGGTCTACTGGGCCCATCTCTTTCTTCTTCCGGCTAGCATTATTCAGGCCATGAACAGAATCTCTGCCAATTTTATATGGGGGGCAAAAGTGGAAAGAGGCAAAATCCATCTTTCAAAATTGGACTTCTTATCTATGCTAAAAAAATTGGGTGGTTGGGGTCTGAAGGATATTAGGATTTTTGGAAAAGCCCTTGTCTACAAATCCTTATGGAGGGGCATTTTTAACACAAATCCATGGAGTACAATTATCCGCCATAAATATCAAAAATGAAGGAGCTTGGAGTTTTGGTTCAGGTTTGGCTCTATTGGTATCAAACAGGGGTCTGCTATTTGGCTTAGTTTCAAGAGAATTGAGCATTACTTTCTTGACAATCTTAAATGGAGAATTTTTTCTGGTAGGAAGATCTTCATTGGTCTCGACTCTTTTGCTAGTTTCAAAGGAAATCTACAGGTTCCAGATCCTCTTCTTTTTCACCTCCACAGGTCTGGTATTTTCACTTGGAACAGGATTATTGATAAATGGGAAGGTCCCTATCCTCTGCTTAAGAATGCTGCTGATCTTGGTATCCCTCAGGCATTGTCTTTCCTCTGGGATAACCTCAAATTATCCATTGATCGAGCAGGTCTGAAGCGGGCTGGGATTGATGACCATATGGTATGGTCGTTATCTCTCTCAAACTCACAAGCAACTGTCAAGGACATCTACTCGGATCTCATTTCTAAGAAAATTAAGCCGGCTAGAAAGATTTTCCCAGTGTTATGGTGGAAGCTCGCCTGCCCCCTCAAAGTGATCATATTCTCTTGGCTTGTCTTTTACAACAAGAATTTAACTTGGGAAAACTTGAGGAAGCGATCTTGGCATGGTCCCAGCAGATGTGTGTTATGCAAAATGGAGGAGGAAACGAACTTCCATATGTTCTTCAATTGCATGGCCTCCCAACAAATCTGGTATGATCTTGCTTCGTATTTTTCTTTTCAGCACCCTAACTTCACTTCTGTTGATGCAGCTTTTGCATGGTGGGGAAGACAAGATGCTAACAAACGCCCAATCCTTCCCACAACAATCTGGTACCTCTGGAAATGGAGGAATTTAAAAATTTTTGAGGATTCAAACATTTCCTTCAAATATGTGTTGTCTTCTGTCTCAGCACTCTATCCTCCTATCTCATGACTGCAGCACGTCTTGGAGGGTATAGAGTTTATATTTTTGATCCTGAAGGTTGTATTCAGAAATACTGTGGGTTTCTTCTCCCATTCCTGAAGTACAGTGTGTCAATGGTGGTGATGACTTTTTCCTCAAGTTTTCAATATGTTCCTATGTGATGCTACAACTCTTCCTTTTCTAGATGCTATGCTGTTTTTCTCCTAAAATATGTGTCCTTTCAGTGGCGGTCTTGTTTCATGAGACCCATCAGAATTATGATGTATATATTGCCTTAATATAAATATAATGCTTTTCTTTCTGAAAAAAAAAAATATTTCCTAGGCAACATTTAATTATCATTTAATATTCAATCTTTGCACCCTGACTAAAACATCGTATCATAATGATTTAAGAATGAGACGTTGTCTACGAAAAATAAAGTGAGCTTTCATGGAATTTGTAAAAATGGAAAAGATGCTTTAGAATTGGGAGTTTAATGGATTGACTACAATCATATTTAAATAACCGGTGCTTGCTTTTTTGTAAGTACAAATATATGTTCTTTCCAAATAATTAAGAGAATGTTTAAATTGAAATATAATCTTTGCTCTATTTTACATGACTACATGATATAGTGAAGCAATCTCTATGTTCAATTTACTTAGCATGGTCTCTCCATGTTTAGATTCCATCCATTACTATGTCTTGAATTTCCATTTTTTATTTTTTTTTTATTTTTTTTGGTATATGTTGCTTACCCATATCAAAGATCATTCATACTTTTATCTAATTAATTTCTATGTTAATACACTTACTATTTGATTAATTCCTACTTCTAGGTTCCATTACTATGTCTTTTCTTTTATTATTATTATTATTATTATGATGTTGCTTACCCACATTAAAGATCATTCATACTTTTATCTAATTAATTTCTATGTTAATACACTTACTATTTGATTAATTCCTACTTTTAGGTTCCTTTTCTACCTCGACACCTCCATTGGATAAATTATCCACTTGTTCTTTTCCATCTAAACATGTGCAAAAGAGATATGAATGAAAGCTTGTTGAATGTTTATGTTAAGAAACAAAGGTTCTAGAGTGATTTTTTTCTAGGTGAATTCTCATTTCGTCCATTCAATAACACTAAGTGAATATACTGGGAAAAGTAAATAATAATAGAAGAGCATAGAGAATTTTAGTGCAAGAATGGTGTTTAAAGACACCATTGTAATAAATTACAAATGGCATGGCCCATAATAACATGAATCATGATCTCAGAATGCTTCATATACCAATCAAAAGGGTCACCTATAAGTAAGTTTCAACATGGGTGAAACCAACAACCATGGGCCCACATCATTGTAACTGTCCATGAAGAATGGATCTGAAATTTGAATTTGGACATGGTTAACAATATTTTGACAAGATGAGGTTACAAGGAACAGAAGGTTCCAACACCCCCTGTAAACTCAATTTGGAGGGAAAAGAAATTGCATAGCATTCTGCACCTTAATTTGTACAAACTACAAAACGATCCAGCATGACATGGAAATACTTCTAGAAGGAGTTTGGAAAACACTTCCACCACAAATGATCAAACTTAGGCATTGAAATATTATGAATGCAAACATCCAATCCAATAAAACAACTTTCCTGGTCATTTTTCAATACATAGTCCTGGTTGATGAGTTGACTAAACAACAAGATATCATAATCTAATTGATTAGCCAACTAGACAACAAAGTGTCAAAAACAATATCTTTCCATAAACATAGTATATATGATCATCAAACCTCGACAAAAATGGGAAGCAATAACAAAAAACCAAATGAATCTCAGTTGACAAACATTGTTGTCAAAACTCAGTCGACTATTATCTTTGGTCGATCCTCAATTAAGCACTGCTAAGACAATCAACAATAATTGAGAGGAGAATTGTATGGCTATATAGTCAATGATACATAATGACATGAATTCCTCATGCATTTTTTAAACTTATTTCATCACCATTCATCACTCCAACTGCATTCTATCCTGATAATCAACGATATCCCATAGTTCTTTCTTTCACTTCTTCTCTGCAAATATCTGAAAGCATAACTACCAAGTCTCCAAGAATTTTGATTCCCAAGTAAATTCCCTTTATTCTTATGAGAGTGATGATATAGTAGAGATTTTTGTTATGAAGCCTCAAATCCTAGTGCACTAACATGAGTAGAGCCTTATATATCAACAAAAATGTTATCTACAAAGACATTTTTAGCCATCTCATCAATCTACTCAGCAAAGTTAGTAAGGGAATACTCTCCCATCAATTTAGTTTGAAATGCATCTAGAATAAAAAAGAAAATTCCTGGACTGAAGAAGATCATATGTAATCAATGAGGAGGATCTACATCTTGGGGGCTAAGATATAGAATACTTGAATGACAAGAGCGGAGGAGAGAAAAAATATAGATTTACCATGTAACTAATCACAAGAACATTGATAAAAATACAACAAATGAATACATTAAAAAAATATGAAAAGAGAGAAAGAGAATTAGAGATGAAGGATTCCATTAAGAAAAACCATTACATGCAATGAAGCCAATTTTTCTACTTCTCCTTCAAGACCTCCACTCTCTTCCTATTGTCTTCTTATAAGGTTTCTTGTTGATGGTGTCAACTTTGATTAGGTTTTTCTCCATCATTACGTATGTATCATGTTCCATTTTACATACAAATATAAATTTATGACTTATACATTTGAACTTATACTATAAGCCCTCCCTAAGATTTAGATCAATGGTTCCCATCATTCACCCGTGTTATAAAAAGAGGGGCCTCATTATGTTTCTCTAATCCCAATGGGGATGCTTCCATTGATCTCATTGATATACATATCCAAATTCACAAGCCTCTTAAGATTGTTGATATTTTCTGGAATTGGTCCAGATAAATTGTTATAATATAGAATCATATTTATCATGTTTGAAAGGGCCATCAATTTTTTGGGGATGTTGCCTGTCAAATGATTCTCTGAGAGGTCCAAATGCACCATATATGTTATATTTCCTATTGACTCTGGAATTTCTCCTACTAAATTACAATCTGTCATCCACAACTGTTGCAGCCTTGACAAGATCCCAAGTTCAGGTGGGATTACTCCTTGAGACAGAGGGTTGTAGGCCAGTGTCAAGTTTTTTAACGAAGAGAGATCTCCAAGTTTTTTAACTAGTTAATGATGTGTCCAGGATGCTTTTTTCTCTATTTTTCTTATATAGACAAAATGCTCTCTAATTTTGCTACTTAGGGGTGCTAAGCAATCAACTTGAGAGAAAATTATTTGTTTTTGTTAAAAAAATTTCCATATTCACAAATTGGATTATCACTCCGTGATCTGCATGAACTAATTAGCGACCAATTTCTGGGTGTAGGTGCTTGATATCGAACATCTTAGAAAAGATGTGAAGTGTCTCACAATGTATATTTTTGTAATTGGACTTGGCATTTGTAGTTTACCTGTGCAGGAGAAATGGAAGAGTATCAGTGGTGTAAGATGAATTTTCATGAGGCAGAGGCTTTGGTTTTACTCTTTTCTGCAAGAAATTACTTTCTTCCATCATTTTTGAATAAAATGAGAAAATTGAAAGTCCTCATAGTATTCAATTACAGGTCCAAGAGAGCCACAATGAAGGGTCTGCCATTTCTATCATCACTCACTCAGCTCAAGACTATTCGTTTGGAGAGGTTGATTGTGCCCCCACTTCAAGAGCACAGTAAAGTCTTACAGAACTTAGAGAAGTTATCTTTGAGCTTATGTGAAGGGCTTGGAAATATGTCCAGGATAAATGGCATCCATTCGAATCTAAAGCTTCCCATAATGCTATATTTTAACATGGATCATTGTTGTGACTTGGAGGCGTTTCCCCTTGGCATTTGTGACATGTCTTCAGTTCAAAAGTGGTCTATCAGTAAAAGACATTTTGAGATTCGTGAACATTATGATTTTGATAATTGTGATTTGAAAAAGCCTTTACTGCCAAGTATTCATTACATTCATCTTCATAAGCCATAAAACAAACGTTGTGATTGCACTTTAAAGCATATTAGTTCACGCTTCAACAACAAAATATGTGTTTGATTGGTTTTTCTACCCATAGAAGTTGCACTTATGGTTATAGTTGTATACATGACAGGTGCAAACACAATGTAAAGGTCTGCCACTTGCTCTGAAGGTGATAGGAAGCTCTTTGCATGGTGAGCCTCGTCCAGTGTGGGAGAGTGCCAAGAAGAAACTATTAAATGGTGAATCAATATCAGATTATCACAAAGAAGGGCTTTTCAAATGCCTAGAAGCCAGTATTGATGTCCTGGACAAAGAAGGGCTTTTCAAATGCCTAGAAGCCAGTATTGATGTCCTGGACAAGGAAGCACAAGAGTGCTTCTTAGACCTGGGGTCATTTCCAGAGGATAGAAAAATATTCATGGATGCATTATTGGATATTTGGGTTTATGTGTGAAAGATGGAGAGGCATGATGCTTTTGTCATCTTGCTAGAACTTGCAAGTAGAAATCTGTTAAATTTAACAAGTAATTCCAGGTAAGTTTATTTTCTTCTGGTTGTTGTGTTCAAGCTCTTTGACCTCTGCTTCCTCTATCTTATACATTGTTGTTTTGATAATTGGGCATGTAGGAGTCAAGCAATCAATTATGGAAGTGCCTCTGAGTTGTACTTTTCCTAGCACGATGTCATGCGAGCCTTGGCCCTAGATATGGCATCTCGAGATAGGATAGTTTGCAGGAAGAGGTTGCTTATGCCTTGAAAGGAGGAGAGTTTACCAGGGAAATGGGAGTTGTTCAAGGATCAATTGTTTGATGCTCAAATAGTTTCCATTCACACAGGTGGGTAATGTTAGCAATTTGATTGGAGTGTGATTTGAAAAAGCCTTTATTTCCAAGTTTGTTGAAGGTTAGAGGTTTTACTGGAGTATGTTTGAAGTCATTTGGAGATGGTGCAGTTATGTAGAAACTTATAAAGGCAAGTCACCAATGTTAATGTGAAGGTTACGTAAGTGGGCTATTCGCCTTCTGTGCATTAGCTAAATTCTGCTACGATGTTAGGCTATGAATGAATTGGATACAATAACTCACGAACTCTTTGCAAATACACGTTCTTTTATTATTCTGTGTGTTTCTTTGTAGATCCCCACATGTTGTAGAATTGTAAGGTCCTTGATGCTTGAGAGGAAAGTAGACATCTATGTAGATGCCATCTTAAGAGTTTGAATGCAGTGAGTTTTTGGTTTTTGTGTAAAATATATATAATTCAAATCATAATCTACATAATGTAATAAAGACAACTACAAAAATATGTATTTTATTATTATATCTCATATCATCTAGAAACATGTAAATATCTTAATATCAACATCATTATCATTTCGTTTTTGTGTAAAATATATATAATTCATATCATAATCTACATAATGTAATAAAGACAACCACAAAAATCTATATTTTATTATTATATCTTATATCATCTAGAAATATGTAAATATCTTAATATCAACATCATGATCATTTGACAACCTAAATAGCTCAGATGGTTTATTAGCAAAGTCTAATATATTCATCATGTCAAAAAAATTGCCAGCATCAACCGTATGAGGAAACAAAAAAAATGTTAACCATCTCTGCATCTTATTTAGATTTTCCCATTACCATGTCGCCATTGTTCCTCAATTTATGCCTTACGGTGTCTCCTTTGCAACCTCTGGTGCAAATGCTAGTTATATTAAAATAAAAAAGAGAATATTTTTCTAAACATGGGATTGAATTGAATTAAACAATCATGTTACATATATATCTAAAATATCTATTTATTTAAATCAATAAATAAACATATTTTTAATTTAGTCAACTCTTAAATTAAATAAATAAATAAAATGTTTATTTATTTAGTCAAAAATTAGTTAATTATTTACTTAGTAGTCAAAACTAAATATTTATATATTCATTTTCATTTAACCTTGGCTTATTTATGTTTGGACCTTAACATATTAATTAGGTGTATTATTAGGTAAGTTTGACCAAATCATTAGAATTTTCTGTTGATTAAATTTTAATTATTGATTTAGCAGTTAAGTTTTAATGGTTACATTCAAAATTAATTGTTAAATTTTAACGGTCAAAAATTAACTCTCTACATTGTTATTTCTATTTAATTTGTTGGCATAATCTGATTCTCTCATCTTATCCTGATGATGAACCACACTAGATGATTCAAAAAACGTCAACAAAATGTTTTTGACATGATTATTACTAAAAATGTCTCAACATTATTAAAAGTTTCCTCGTGAATGGATTTTTTTTCTTTTCATTTTTTCTGATTTTCTCTCTCTTTCAAATTACTTCTTATGCAACAATAATGATTATTCTCCTCCTCTCCTTTCTTTAATGATGGTAATAAGGTTAAGGTTTTATTTTAATTTTTTTAATTAAAAGAAGAGTTGGTTACTTAATATATAATAAATATTTGTATGGAATCATATTCATTAGATAGTTAGAATGTATAATTAATAAATATAAATTAGTTTTATTAAATAAGATTTTTGTAAGTAATTGATGTAGCTTCATTAATGATTGTTTACTAGGTAGTAGTTTTAGATAGATAAAAATTATGTATAATAGTATAAGCTCTATAATTGGGTGGTTAGAGTTTTGAATAGATGGAAACTATTTATAATGGTATAAGCTATGTAATTGGATGCAAGTGATTATATTGGATTGGAGATATGTTTAATAGGAGGTTTCAAGTAGAAAAGGCAAGTGAACAATACTTCTTATTTAGAATATCAATAAAGGTTTGCATATTATTGTTGTTTTCATCTATTGTTTTATTTTATTTTTTACTTTTAATAGTTACATTTCTCGTGATATTTCTTTAACTTTCCTATTTTAGATATCAAGGTACACCACAAGTGTTATCATAACACTTCCTTGTAATAATACATGCCTAATTTTTTGAGAATATATTTTGAGGCTATAAACATGCTTAGACATCTTTAAACACATCAATCTATCATTCACTAGGTAAAACTATTGTCAAAAGCATATGCACAAGGAATATAAATGGACTCACCTACTCAAACCCCCTTATACACCTTTGCTGCTACATAGTGAGAATTGCCACATTAGATAGAATCTATATACAAAATTTAAGGCCCCATAGGTACACCTAAAACCATCTTTACATACACCTATAAATCATCTTGTTGGTAAAAATTACCAAGAATGTCACTCAAGGAGACCACTCTTACATACTAGGGAATTGCGTAGTGCAACTAAAGGTTTTTTAATCCTTCTTAGTTAACATTGTTAAAGATCAATTGAGTATTATTTGGTAACCCTAAGGTATATCATATAACTATAACACCTAACACTCCTTTTCTCTTAGGATCATGAAAAATCTTGGAATGCATAGCATAGGCAATGAAATTCCTACTTAAATTAGAATATCAAGAATTTGAGATTTTACTTAGTAAAATAATGCTTAAGCAAGATTAAACACTCCTTAAACACTCTAAATAGAAGGCTACCTAGTTGAACGAAACCATTGATTGATACCCACCTCAAAAGTTGTCTCTCGTGATGTTTCTCATGTTGACATATCGCTCAGGTAAACCTTCAATTGGACCTCAAAAGCTTGGGCTAGAATGAAACTTTACCAATGACCTACATCAACAACATCCTCTCATGACACTAATCACATTTCTTTACTTCTTTTGTAACCCTTTTAGTGGTTCCCACAGTCCCACGATTCACACTAGGAACATGTCAGCCATGAAAGATGGAATGAATAGGATAATGCTAGCAATAAAGTCTCTCACATAGAAAATTGATGCAACCAATGACCAACTTCAAAACCACATGACTACTATTACTCAATAAATCTCATTTGAGTTTTCATTAAAACCTCAAATGACTTTATCAGAATAATCAAAGAGGATCAAAACACGTCGATCCTAAAACATTAATGTGATTTATTTGGAAGAATTTTGCTTTAATCATATCCCTTTTCACAAATATTCTATTAGATGATGTTATAGAGGTTATCAAGGAAGTCAAAAATCTTGAAACTTCTAATTTAGTAGAAATATGTCTTAGATCTACCTTGTTTACCTTTTGAGGTGAATTCTATGAACAAACTATTGGGTTTGCAATTTGTTCCCCCTTATCCCCCATTGTGACAAATCTCTTCATGGAAAAAATTGAGAGGAATTCCCTTAATGGTTACCCACTAAATCCAACCTAGTGTAAAATATTTCTTAATGACATGAACATTGTATGGCCACATGGAAGAGAAGAACTCAATAAGTTCTTTCGCTATCTTAATAGTCTTTCAGATGACATCAAATTCACTATGTAACTAGAAGATAAGGGTAATATTCCCTTCCTTGATGTTCAAATTATCATAAACTAGGATATATCCCTTGGAAACAAGATTTATAGGAAGAATATACACATTTAAAACTACCTAAATGCTAACTCCCACCATCTCCCACCATCACCCATCTCAAAAAAGTGCATTTTCAGAACCCTTGCAACTAGGGCCATTAAGATATTGGATGAAGAAAACTTGGAAAATGAGTTGAACACCTAACCAACATGTTCAAAAATATTGGATATAGCATCAAAGACATTATGAGGGCCATAAGAAGAGCCATGGAAAAAAATAACATGGTTTCTCAGCTCACTAAAAATCGCAACCCTAGGAAGTTTTTTTCCTACCATATGTTCAGGGGGTCACTGACAAGATTTCCAAAGTCCTCTAAAAGAATGAGATTGAAGCCTCCTTTAAACCATTGAACACCATTAGATAGAAAATAAAATCTATAAAAATTGACATTGACCCATGCTAAAGCAAAGGTGTTTACATATTTGAATGTGCATGTGTAAATTGCTACATTGGTGAAATTGGGTACTCTTTTAAATTTAGAATCAAATAAAATAGTGTTGACATTAGATATGAATGCATCCAAAACTCGACACTGACAAAACACTCCTTCAACACCAAGCACCATATACCCATGGAAAACATGAATATATTAGCCAAAGAAGGTCATTATTTCAAACATAGGATTAGAGAAGCCCTAGAGATTAGAAATCATCCCAACAACATCAATAGGGATGGAGATTTAGAGATCAATGAAAACTGGATCCCTCTTATCCTTCCTAAGAACTAATTCCTTTTTGTTTCCTTCTCTTTTTTTCTCCTTGTTTTTTCTTCCTCGATTTTTGGCTTCCTTGATGTTTCTTATCTTTATAGGTCCTACACTTTTGGCTCCCTCTTATCCTTCCGAGGAACTAATTCCTTCTTGTTTCCTTCTCTTTTTTCTCCTTGTTTTTTCTTCCTCGATTTTTGGCTTCCTTGATGTTTCTTATCTTTATAGGTCCTACACTTTTGGCTCCCTCTTATCCTTCCCAAGAGCTAATTCCTTCTTGTTTCCTTCTCTTTTTTTCTCCTTGTTTTTCCTTCCTCGATTTTTGGCTTCCTTGGTGTTTCTTGTCTTTATAGGTCCTACACTTTGGCTTTCCTTATTTTGGTTTTTATGTCCTTATTCTTCTTCGGCTTAAGGTTTTGGTTCCTCCTTTTTCCTCTTCCCTCTTGTGATCCTATTTCATCTCTATTCCATCTACTTCATCTATGTGGTTGATTATTCTCCTCTTTACTTTTACTTTTTCTTTATTTTTATACTTTGTTTCTTTCTCTCCCCCTCCCCACCCCGACCCCTTTTTAGTAATAATATTATTCAATTTTATTATTATTATTATATTAATATTATTATTAATTCCCTATCCCATTTACCAATCCTATTATATCATCTGTTCATCACCTTAGGATATTAATATCACCCTTGTTTTAATATTTTTTTATTCTATAATGTCTGAGGGGGGCATCTCAATTGGTGATCGAAGCGATGTGAAATCGTGTCAACTAAGAGATCTAAGGTTCAATTTCCCAATCATAACCCGATCTACAGAGAGGAGAAAAGGTTGTAGGCCTGCAAAAATCTAGTGGTAGTGGCCAAAATCGACCCCATTTCACGTGAGTATGATACTGACCTAGTTGTTGATTCCTCTAGATTATAATAATAATAATAATAATAATTTTTATAATATGATATCATTATAATTATGTTAGTATTTAGTTAATATTTTGGCTTCATTAATCCAATATTACATACTTTATTATTCCTCTACTTTAAATATTATAATTGTAAGTTGTTATACTAATTAAATACCAAAAGGTTATAAATTTTACTATTGTATATTAATTATTCTATTAATACATTATTCACACACACACACACACATATATACCTCTTAGGTTTTCTATTAGGTTTTGTGTATTTTCTTATTTTCTTCTTTCTTGTCTTTTTTCTTCTCTTTTCCTGTTATTCTCTTGGTTTTTTCTTTTTCCAATGTTGTGTTGGTCTCCCTTTCTCTTATTCTGGATAACACTTGGTCTCTCCTTCATAATATTTTCATTATTTATTAAGTTTTTCCCACCTTTTATCAATTGACTTTGTCCTGAATATGGACCTCGCTTTGGGCTCTGAAACATTGACAAAAAGCTATCATAATAAGGATATTTTGAATATAAACAAAAAGAAACACCATATAAGTCTCAAAAATAAAATCCCAATTTTTTCATAAACTTGAAAAGCTATAGGTTAAGCATGATTATGGCGAATATTCGACGGATGAAGGTTCTTGTAACTACAACCCCTTTCCTAGCCATTTCCTTATGTTATATCAATTACCTAAGGTAGATCTAAATACTTTTGATAGGTCTGATCTAATAATATTGGTTGACCAAATGGAAAAGTACTCATCCCTCTGTTAGTCCTTACAATATCCTAGGTTGAAAAGGAAATTGACAAGGGTAACCTCAAACCACTTCAACTCAGTAGCTAGCCCTACTAAGCATGAGAGGGATCTCTCTAAGTCTCTTATCAGTTATATGACTTTAAAGAAAATGGATTTTAGACTAGATATGAGCATTTGTTTGTTTGTTTGTGTAAATTTGGTTTTTGTAAGGATTTGCTAAACTTAGGGTTTGGAGCCACAAGTAGGTCTAGATTGTGGGAATGTAGGAGCAAACATAAGAAGGAGCTAGATGTCAAAAGCCATGGTATAATTTGGGTATTTTTCAGTGTAGCATAGAGGATATAGAATGGAAGAAACTAATGAGCATAAATAAACATTATTTCATTAGCTTAGGAAGACAAAACACATAACTATGAAAACTAGATAACAGAGATTGAAAAACAAGAATTCTGAGTATTTTACCACAAGGCATTCATAGAAAGAAGAGATATACTGTAGATAAAGATGTTTAGACCATGAGAAAACAAAAAGAATGAAGTGCAAGCACCATGAACTCACTGAGCTAGAGTTCCTTGAAAATAGCTGCAACCTATATATGTATTAGCTGAAAGATGATTACAATGCAAGCCTCCTTCACAAAAAGTTCAACCCTCTTCTCCTGAGGTGAAATAGTACTTATAGACTCTCCTAGACCACTTTCCCACCTTTAAGAGTCGAATTCCTTGGTGAAGGAACTGACTCCAAGATTCTCTCAACCAACAGGTGAGAGTGAGAAGGTGCAACTCAAATACCTCATGAAGAGTTTGTTTAGGAGTTTGCTTCTTTTATGAGGCCTAATAAACATAAAAAACAACCTATGATATACATTTATTCATGCCTACATCACCTAGCCTCATAACTTGTGCCATTACATAGAGAATCTTGACTTTGACCAAGTCAGACTAGAAACTAGAAATTTTACACAATGAAATTTTGCAAATAAAAACACAGAAAGTGCAAAAGTGCAGTGCCAACTTTGAGCTGATTTTTAGGTGCCTTCCAAGGGTCAAAATGTAAATATAAGAGAACGGTCAACTAGCCCTTCAATTCTAGTTTCCATAATAGTTTTAATTTCTGAATTTGGGGCATGGGAAGACCTTCAAAAATCTATTCTCCCAAGGTCGTTGTAGAAGCGCAGCACCTATCAAAAAATGGTCCAAAATGCTAGTTTTTTGCCACTTTTTTGCATTTTTCTCCAAAATTAAGCCACCTCTGCAAAATATGGGCCAATGGATTTTTATAGGATGTCAAGACCTTTCCAAAAATGTAGACCTTTTCTCAAATGGAGGCCTGAGGAAAAATCACAGCACGCTTCTGGAAAGGCTAAATTTCTGAATTTAGACCAAAAGTTGCCAAAAAAACTCAAAATGCTTAGAATTAGCTCAGAATTGGAGTGAAGGTGTAAAAATGAGTTTGTTATAGCTTCAAGGATGCTTCAGCAAGCATCTCCAAGTTTCCCTCATCCTTTTGATCTTTTTTGCCCTCCTTGAGCTTGTTTTTAAGTTGTTTCACTTTGACATTGGCAATCATGTTTTGAGCTTGATAGTGATGTGCCATGTCTCTGAGAATTTGATTATCTCTATTTTCCTTCTCGAGGAGATTCTCTAAGTGCTCATTTACCCTGTTAAGCCAGTATTCTATATCTTTATGTACCTCTAGGGCAATCCTTTCTTCTAGGTCAAGGTCTTCATTAAGCAATATTTGTTTTTGTTCCTCTTGCAAAGCTTCCTTGAGACCTCTGGTTCTTGGTCTTTTCCTTTTCCCTTTCACCTGTGATGCTTCAGGCTCACTTGATGTCACGATCTCCTTACCTTTGCCAATTTGCTGCATTAACTTAGTTTTTTCCTTTTCTAGGATCAACTCTTTTGCTTTGAGTTGACTGTTTTCCTGTTCAAGGAATGATATAATATACTTTGCCCTTTCCAGATTTATTGCCAGCTCCTTGATTTGGTAGTCCTTGTCCCTGATAGTCTATCTCATAATTGAAGTCTCATCTTCCTCCTCTTAATCAATAAGCTCAAATTCGTGCTCAATTGTCTCCTTATCCTTTGTTGTCAATTCATGCTTTCTCGATGAAGAAGGCTTGGCCCCTTTCTCTTTGTGAGAAGAAAACACAAGCCTCTACCCTTTCTTATACACTTTGGTCACCTCTGGCTTAGGTAGCTGAATCTTCTCTGTTGTTTTGCTAGATGACCCCATCTCTGTTTGTTGTTTTGGTGCACTTGGGGATTGAGATGTTGCATTTTCCTCATGCCATTTTAAAGTTGTTTCTAAAAAGGCTTCCCAAGCCATACCCATCTCTGCCAGCTGATGAAGGACAATGGTTTTTATGAGATTGTGATGAAACAAGCTTGGAGAGTGCTCTTTGTCCTTTAACTATATCTTTTCAGACATTTTTGAAATACTCCTGAACAGGTAATTGCACATGTTGAGTGGCTTTTGAGATGTGAAGTGCATCAAGAGGCGAATATGATAGGCATACAACCTGGAGAATCTACCTTCACAGGTAAAGAACCTCATGATGGTTTTCATTAAAGGGGCATACTTCTCAAGAAAATATCTGAAAGGCATGAGGTGAGTATGTGTATCTCTGTATGGAGTCTTTAAGAAGGGCTTGTAGTTTTCAAGATCTAGACTCATTCCCTTGAACCAATATTCGCCATTGTCTGGTAAACCAGTTGCTAGTGAGATGGAGGCCACTGAGAAGCTAAACTCAATACCAAAAATGACAGCAATCTCTCCTTTCAGTTGTGTAGCTACCCAATCTGTTAGCTGCTCATAAAACCCTGCTTCACTTACTCTTTTACAAAACTCCAAGTAGTGAACATCCTCAAAGCATTGCTTGATGAAAGGATAGGAGTTGATTTGGTTGCAATATGATGGTTCATATCTGAGAATCCTCCCTCCTTTGTGTTGTCTCTTTCTTTCTGGTGAAGATTCAACCTCCATGATGACACAAAGTCCTAGCAGCAGGAAGTGAAAATAGATGTGAGGTGAGAATGAAAATGAAGTGATATGTGAGAGATTTTGACAAAATGATGAGAGGGGTTTTATGAAAGATGAGATGGCTTTGAAAAACTAATGGAAATGAGTGAGGAAAATAGTGAACAAATGTGGCTACTTGTAAGTGAGACCAAGAAGGTTTATGATGAGATTTGCCCAAAATAACTCTAGGAATGAGCTAGGGTTTTGTCTTTTTAGTGTTTAAACTATGTTTGGAGGTGGAGGAACTGGTCAAAATGACTCATCAAACATGTGTGCAGGTGTAGAATATCAATTTACATGTTTTGGAGATGAAAATATATGATGACCATTTCTACCCTAGCATTTCCCATGGAAATTTTGCTACAAAGCCTAGCTTGAGAAATTATGGACATGGAATGAAATTGGGAAAGAAAATAGAGAGGGAAATGATATACTTACTTGTTCCTTAGCTTTAGAAATCTATTTGACTGAGCTTGTAACAAAAATTTGGAATTTGGGAAAATTTTGGTGAGTTTCGGGTACTCTGTCCTGCGCGCAACGCAGTTCTTCTACGCGCAGTGCCAAAGTGTAGCATAGTTCACCTGCGTGCAGTGCCTACCTCCTAAGCGCAGCGCAGTGTATCTACGTGTAGCGCCTTCAATTTTTGGCCAATTTCTCCTAGGGAAAAAAGTTTTATTTTTTATTTTTTGGGCGAGTGAGCTCGATGATGAGGAGTGAATGGGATATGAATGAAAAGGTTATGAGTCTTTTTGAGTTTATATAGGGATAATTTCTTCACTTTTTCAAAAAAAAAAAAAAAACCAACCCTCCTTTGTGAACTGATTTCACTTTTTGAAGACAGATTTTACCTTTACCATTGCAAGTGTGCTTTTGCTTTCCTGAGTGTTGGAGCTTCCTTCTTCTGAAACCTTTGATGTCATGAAAATATGAAAAGTGTGTGAATAAATCATGATCAATTCATCAACAGTTGCTTTGTCATGTTTGACTTATTTCTGGTTTTTTTTATGGAAATGGTGGACCTTGGGGACCCTTGTGACCTAATGGATGACCTAAGACCTAATGGAATGATGATGATGACTTGACCCATTTTCATGGTGAAACCTTCATAAAGTATGATAAGCAACCAGCATGAGTGAAATTTCAAACAATGACTCCATCTTTGGACTGACCATACAATGACCAAATTTGCTGTGTAAACCTAGTAACAGAAAAATTTGATGATGATACCCTGAAAAGAACCTGGTAAAATCATTTTTTGATCCAGGTGACAGGCTAACAAGAATGACACTAACACCCTCCATTCTATAAATAATGATAAGTTGAAACTAGAATAGGAGTTTTATATCTAGATTAGGAAAATTGATAATGATGGAAATGGTATAAAAAAACACTTGTGATATACATTTCATGGAATTTATTTGTGAAATCCCTTTTCGCTAAATAAAAAAGCATATTAATTTGTTGGGGATGCTTTCCAAATTGCATCAAATAAACAAGGTGGAAGAATATATTTATTCTTTTGAGCATTTGGAAATTATAACTTCGCTTATGAATTTTTCATGCAATGTTTTAATAATGGTCCCATGGAGTGTTAGAAATATGAAAATTCTATCAAATTCCACTTTGGAAAGCTCACCTAATATATATAATGATTTCATTGAATTCCTCTTTTCGAGGGGACCAAAATCGACCTAAATATCACTCAAATCGGATAAGGGAAAGTGTACTTATGAAGAAAAGCCCACATGTGCACATTTAATAAGGTCGACCATGAAGCAAAGTGGACCACCTTGAAAGGCTATAAATATAAGTGCCCTCTAACTCATTTGGACACAATTATTAGGCACTCTTTTATCTATTTTTTGGCTCTCACAGATCTTAGGCTCTTCTGCAGAGGATTAGGTTCGCTCTAAGGTGAAATTGCAGGGTTCAAAGCTCACATCTTTGTTTTAGGGTTTTTAGCCCTAGTCATAGGCAAAAAATAAGAAGGATTAGAATGTATTCATACACACAGAAGCTCATCTATGCAACTGGAGCCTTCCAATCGCATGGAAAATTCTCCATCCATGTGAATGGGGGTCTAGGTTTCCGCAGTCCAGATCTGACCCCAGTCGCTTGGATGCCAGGCTTAAGAGGGTGACTGGGACAACTATAGTTGCTTGCATGACACCTCCTCCATGTGACTGAGATATAAAATATGAAATCTTTGTCTTCCAAATATTTCTCTCAATGACTGCAAGGTTTGGCTGTTGACTGCAAACAGTGACAATTCATTACAATCTTCATAATCAGAGTTTTGAGCATATACATTGTTGGGTTCATTTCATGGATGTTGTAGTTATTTTGCTAGTTAGTTGCATAAATGAAGATATGCATCATTGTACTCTCTTTTTTTGAATTATTTGATGACAATATAAGGAGAATAATTTGCAAGGGTTTTCCCCATAGTGGGTTTTGCCCTAGTCTCTAACCAATCCTGGTGTCTCTATGTGTGAATGCTTTTCTTCTATTGTTCCTTTATGTTCTAATGCTTTGATGATGATGATATTGTTCTTTATAAATAGTTTCATATGATGATAAATAATGATGTAAATTTGAATAATGTTATGATGTTATGGGGTGAACCTAATGTGTTAATGAAGAAATGCAATTATCAAAGAAAAGAATAATATAGCCCTATGAAAATTTAACATGTTATCAGAGATGGGCTGAAGAAGAATCATGGAGAACAAACCTATGGAGACACCTTTAATGGAAGCAAGAAGAGGATGGTGGAGACCTAAACTAATTATAGGGTTTGAAGAAAACCTCAAGCGATTTGTGTATTAGGGTTTGATGGATATTATGAGGTTCAGATTTGAGATAAACCCTGGTTTATTGAAAATACATGAGATATATAGCATGGTCAATGTGAATATGCTTAAGCACTTGTGACAGATTTGATGAATCCCTAGATGTGATAGCCTATAGTAGGTCTGGTTGTGGATAAAATGGACAATTATGGCTCTTGAAGGTTGGTTCAAGAGGGAGAGGATCACCTCTCATTGAAGATATTTTTTTTTTCCGATTTATGATGCTTCTCTATGTCTTTACTTTTTTTAGACTTACAGATCTAATTATTGTTTTAACTATTACTTATAATTCCTACATGTATTAGGATGATTCTAACCTCCTTGATGATATGTAATAAGAGGATCCTCCTTGAGGATCATTTGAGATGTAGGAAAGAAATTCTAGAGCTATAAAAGGTAAGGAGGCACTTGATGAAAACATGACAAAGTGCTACAAGTTGCCTATGTCAAATGAAAAGATGCACAGGTATTTGAATACTACAAGGTATGCATGGTATATTATTTCAATTTTATGGCAAGGTAAGTCCTAAGGTATCATGAGAATATCTCCTTCTCAAATGATTCATGCATATGAAAGTGATTTGAATTCATGATTCTTATAATGAAATGGTGCACTTGGTATTGAACAAGTATCTTACTTCTTGATCATGATGAACTTATTGATTATATAAGGCTACTTAATGTTGATATTTGATATATTGGTATACTTGATGTTTCTCTAACATCTATCTTTTGAATGTCTTGATCCCATAAAGAAGGCTAGCACCTTGATTCTAGTAGATGGTGACTTGGTACTATTATTATTGTTTGTGAAATGCATGGAAGCCATTATGATAGAAGTGTAACAATGAGATTGATATTCATGATATTTTTGTTGACCATGGTTATGTTTTTATGTGCTTAGTAATTATGGCATATGGTAAAATTGAATGCCCTGACTTGATGGATTGAGTTATGTGACAAAGAAGTAATGTTGTGATCATGACTCTTGAAGTATGCTCCTATTAGCTATTTGACACTAACCCTTGACGAAATATTGATGTCATGATGTAATGATGAAGTAGCTAATGCTAAAATATATGACCATGACGAATATGTGGATATAGTCTAACTTTATGATCTAAAAGATCTGTTGATGTATGACAATATTATAGATAGGTTGTTGGCATGAATGAATAATATTGAAGTAGATTCCCATTCAGAGGGAGAATCTCTCCATAAGATCTCTTCTCCTATTGTCATTTACATTATATGTATATTGTTTAATGTTTAAGTATGATTTATGGGCATGAATAGACAAATATGTGACATTGTCGATTTGCAGCAAAGTTCTGATCTTAGAAGAGAGAGATTTTCCTTACCCTAAACCTCAATCGCATAGAATCAGGTTCACAGGTGCAACTGTAGCCTTTCATTAGCACGGAATTAAGGTCAATGGTGTGACTATAATCTCCCAACCACTTGCAAGGAAGACCTATGAATGCGACTATGCCTGTTGGACACAAAAATGAAGTTTTATGCATGAAATCAGATGTTCACCTGAAGGATGGCAGTCCTACATATGTGGAGCAGACATCAAGAAGATCTATGAGCTGGAAAGTTTGAATGTTTTCTATAATATGAATATATATACTGAACTTGTATTTGCAGGTGACTGAGACATGCATACATATATGTCATTATGTTTAAAGTTTGCGCTACAAGAGTTTGACATGATTTGGCTTATTGATATAGATGAGCAGTGTTTGGAATTTTGACATGATGCTTGATAATTACTTAGAACTTTAACTTGATGTTGATATATGTTCTGGACTATAGATCTCTCTATGATATCAAATTTGGGATTTGACCTGATGAATAATGATTTTATTTGAACACTAATGATTTTCCTTGATTAGAATGATATATGAACTTACAATGACTAATGTTGGTATTCGATAATGGTTCTTTACTGGCCTCCTCATTCTTAGCACATTGGTTGAAGTATTCGTAGTTGTATTCAGCATGAAGTTATCTCCATGAATGGTTGGAACCAACATGAATTATCCTTGGTGTATGCATTCACATCTAGTGACTTATATTATGATCATGAGGATGACTTGATGAAATTTGGATTGATATTACTTATGACAACTTGTTGACATGCAAATAATTGAAGTCATGACTTGATGAGAGCTCTACCTATCACTTGGTCTAAAGAATCTGATACTATGATATTGTGATGATCTTGATATTGGTTTTGATCTGGAATCTAAACTTTGATAAGATGACTTAATTGATTTGATTATACAATATTGAGCATTTTGGTTTGGAAAAGTGTTATGTTTGTAGAGAGCATTGTATGAAGCAAGATCCTTGATCTTGATGTGTCTGCATTGACAATTATCTTGTGAAGTCAGGATTATGTGTTGATCCAAACCTCTACTTCAGAAGTGTTCCAATGTATGACTTTGATTTCATTTTTGATTTAATATGTTGATAGTCTACAATTGACAGGTGATGAGCCTATGATGATCCAAGTAAGAGGGAGATGGATTCTGAAGCTTGAAATACTGAATCATGGTATGATGAATCAATTCTGAAGTTGGGAAAAGAAAATCTATATTCTAAAGCTATTGAAGAAGTATTGGAAAGTGGAAATGCAAATCCTTGGACACTCTGATTGAATTTCAAGAAGTTCTGAAGAGATATTGTTGAAATTGACTTGGAAACCGACATTTGATTGAAGCATTGATGTTATCTTTTGAACATCCATCCGTATATACACATAATGTGCATAGAGGCTGAGTCGATTCAAGATTGAGACGCTTCATTCACATTGAGTTGTTTCCTAACATCCATAAAATTACTTTCATGGGATGATCTTCCTATGATATGTGACTACTTAGGTGTACTAATGATGATTATGATTCTTACTGATGAGATGATCACATTTGGATGTTGCCTTAGTATGATATTTCCATGATATCTTAGATGGGAGTTCCATAGCATGACCAAGGTTGAGTATGATGTTACTAGCATGACTATCCATGTGGCATGATGAAGAAGCTCCTTGGAGAGTCGTCTGAGCAGGATCTGGATATGACATGGATACATTATGATGAAAAAGGTGGGAATTGATTGAAAAATAATCCCACATATAGTTGGGAATGAGATACCTTCATATATTGAGTCAGTGTTGTTATACGAAACAAGCTCAAACTTGTGGTTGGCACTTCCTTGGGAGAGAGGATGACTATGGTATCCTTTTTGTGATATATATGATTGTTTATATTCTAATTTTATATTTTATTTGATGTCATGTATGAACAGGAGACAACTACTATTGAGACATGATGATTACCAGATATTAGCATGATGATATGTTTCTAATCTACAGTGAGAAGGATTGATCGAGAATACTAAGCCAACTCTTCTTTCCCTATTTGAGCTCCCAGGGTGTTGAATTGAGATTGAGGGATCCTGGGGTTGAGGGAACTTTGTACAATAAGGTATCACCCCTATATGTTACCCATAAGGTTGGAGTAGTAGCTCACCCTATCTTGGTCTTTGCAGAGTATACCCCAGTTGGCATCATACCCACAAGCAGGGCTTGTTGGGATTGTCCCTCCCATCTAGCTAATGGGTTGAGGAGGCTTGGAGGCGTGTGATCCTTACCTCTTGGTAAGTTGGGTATCTCATCCAAGCTCAGATTATGATGTAGGTGTTCTACCACATGACTATTGAGGGTCATTGTTGGGAAGATCATTAGGCAATAGGATGGGTTGAGTAGTAGCTCCCCTCTATCACCTATGGCTCAATGTGGGGTCATAGTAGTAACTCTCCCATGAGATTCTGAGTTGAGTAGTAGCTCCCTGATGTGGCTCTAGGTTGATATTTTCTCCCTAATGATATGCTCTCTGATGATGATGCGGGTTGTAGATCTTACTTCCACCAATATTTTCGGGTAGTAGCCCACTGACAGAGATTCCAAGTAGTAACTCAATGAATAGAGGGTGGTAGCTTAGGTTCCCCTCTGATGAGAAATTATTCTTCTAGATTCATGAATATTCAGCATATGAGTAGGTACAATCAAGATATAAGAAAGAATGAGCAAGATATGAATTGAGATGATCAACAATGATACAAGATGATGAGATACTTGAGATTGGATATGATTTGATGACATTATGCAGATGGAATTCTCCCTAGTTGAGAGGGAGTGTTACAAATATTCAATTGCAATCAAATTCCAATTTTTACAACTCACCTGGTAGATATAATGATTACATTGAAATCCTCTTTTCAAGGGGACCAAAATTGGCCTAAAGGTCACTCAAATTGAATAAGGGAAATTGTACTTATGAAGAAAAGTCCACATGTGCACATTTGATAAGGTAGCCCCTAAAGCAAAGTGGACCACCTTGAAAGGCTATAAATACAAGTGCCCTCTACCTCATTTAGACATAATGATGAAACACTCTTCTATATTTTTTTTGGCTCACACAGACCTGAGGTTCGTCCGTGGAGGATTAGGTTCGCTCTAAGGTGAAATTGTAGGGTCTGAAGCTCGCATTTCTGATTTAGAGTTTTGAGCCTCAGTCATAGGCACAGAACAAGAAGGATTCTATTATAGTAGCATGCAAAAAATATCATTTGTGCAAATGGAGCCTTCCAATCGCACAGACAACTCTCCATCCATGTGACTGAGGGCCTAAGTTTCCCCAGTCTAGATCTGACCCTAGTCGCTCGCATGCCAGGCTTACGGGAGAGACTAGGAAAACTATAGTCGCTTGCATGACACCTCCTCTACGCGAACGAGATCTAAAATATGAAATCTCTATCTTCCGAAGATTTTTCTCAGTGACCACAAGGTTTGGCAGTTGACTACAAACAATAAAAACTCATTACAGTCTTCAAAATCAAAGTTTTGAGCATATACATTGTTGTGTTCATTTCATGGATGTTGTAGTTGTTTTGCTAGTTAGTTGAATAGATGAAGATATGGATAATTTTACTCTCTTTTACTGAATTATTTGATGAAAATCTAATAAGAATAATTTGCAAGGGTTTTCCCCATAGTGGGTTTTTCCATGGTTTCTAATCAATCCTGGTGTATCTATGTGTAAATGTTTTT
Source organism: Pinus tabuliformis (assembly GCA_031772625.1). Lineage (NCBI taxonomy): Eukaryota > Viridiplantae > Streptophyta > Pinopsida > Pinales > Pinaceae > Pinus > Pinus tabuliformis. The sequence continues at coordinate 711,121,177 of CM062805.1, read as the reverse complement.
CTTCAATTGTTCCTTTATGTTCCACTCCATTGATGATGATGATATTGTTCATTATACATAGTTGCATATGATGATAAATAATGATGTAAATCTGAATAATGTTATGATGTTATGGGGTGAACCTAATGTGTTAATGAAGAAATGCAATTATCAAAGCAAAGAACAATATATCCCTACGAAAAATTAAAATGGAGGAAATAAAATCCCATGTTGAGATTAATCACCCTATTATCTAGTTAGAGGTCTCTTAGCTAGCTTATTGTGCATAAGTTGTGAATCACCTATAAAAGTCCAAATGCCCAACCTTTGTTCCAAAACCCTGCCATAACTTTATGCCTCCTTAATTTCCTACTCCACCCCTGAAGGTTCACAAGTAAACGTTAGTGTTATTGGAAAAACATCAACTCAAAGGTCTCTATTATAATTTTGATGACAAATATTTCCCATGCATAATGTAAGGAACATCAATTATTTATGGCCATATTTTAGGACATTCCTAAAGTTGAAGCTAACAAGTTGACTCCAAAGGAAATCACACCTCCTACAAAGGATGTTCTCATTATGAGCTAGCATTGTGAATAACTCCAAATCTCCCTTCATTCCTTCAATGGTATTTCATATCCTTAGGCATTAAATTTGGTTAGCTATATCTAGCATGAGAAGGTGATTATCTTAGTAGCTGGTCATAATGTGATAATAACCCTAGTTCAATTTGTCACCACGTCATAGGAGAAGCACATTATTCAGCAAATGTTTGAAATGTGCTTATGTTGCCTAAGAAGTGGAATATTTGGGGCACATTGTTAATCATGTTGGAGCACATGCTGAACCTAAAAAAATAGAGGTAATGAAAGAATAGCCTCACTCAAAGACTCTCAAATTCTTTCATGGATCCCTTGGCCTCACTAGCTACTATAAGAAGTTTTTGCAAAACTATGGTAAAAATTACAATTTCCCTCACCAACTTGCTCAAGAAAAATGTCTTCAAGTGGAATGATACCTTAGAATGGGTCTACCAAGATTTAAAGGAATTGATATACTACTCTTATCATATTCATGCCAAACTTCAATAAAATTTTCATCTTAGAATGTGATGCATCAAGGAAAGGTATTAGGGCCATTTTAATGCAGAGGGATTCCGCTTAGCCTTTACCAATAAATTATTTTCCAATAAAAACATGGAAAACAAACTATGAAAATAAAATGATGTTTTTTTTTCATGTAGTTGATATGTGGAATCCTTATATAGTTGGGTGTGATTTCCAAATAATCACAATCTGAAATACTTCTTGGAACAAAGGTTATCCTCACTAGGACGAAAAAGTGGATCACCAATTTGTTAGGTTATGGTTATCTAATTTTTTACAAGAAAAAGGAGAAAGTGGTGTTCAATGCTTAATCTATGAAGTATTAGGAGGAAGGCTCCCTATTTCCATTATCTTTACTAGTTCCTAATTGGGTAAAGGAGGCACATGAGGAATGATGAGAAAATTCCAAGATTGTTCAATTTCTACAACAACTCTAGGTAGATCCACATGTAGAAATTCTCACTGTAGATCATATGATAATGCAATGTACTAAAGCAAAATACTTGATCTACTTCGACTATCAAAATTTGCAAAAGCTTAATCAATTTGAGCAAGATCAATCGGAACACATATAACAGAGAAGAAGAAATCATACACATGAAACACAAAAGAATACTCTAGGGAAAGCCTCAGCTAAAAACCCCACTATCTATATTATCATACAAGTGGAAATATCTCAGGATTACACAAAGATTTAGCTCTCAAGCTATCCAGCTCTCAATACAATCCCTCATTGCTTCTCATAGACAAAATAGACAACACACATGCCTTCCTTCAGTCCTCCAAGCCTCCTATTTCCTTGTGCAGTTTCTCCTGGGTCCTCCAGCTGCAACCTGTGTGATTCTCACCTCACACACAACACTGACCTCTGAAATAATTGATAGTACAATGTCCTTGTCTTTAATCTCAATTGGGTCTTTCTCTGAACTGACATGCATGAGTTATTTATGAGAGAATATTCAGTTACCTAGAGAACACTAGTTGCATGCATGCATGCATTAACTAACTAAACTCACAATTAGTTCCTCCAACTATTTGTAACTAATTTAACTAGACTTAACTTAGTTAACTGAGCTAACTAATTACAACTCAAATACAACTCATCCTTATCTCCTTAATTAAGGGATAACTTCCTCAATCAAAGGGATAACTATTGCATGTCTTCACAAAGACTTCATGTTTGATTTTCTCCAACTAATTAACTCAAGATGAATTAATTAATTATTTTTCAAACAGCTACTAAGACCAAATTCGAATTTTAATTTAGGGACTAATTAAAATTGGAATCTATCCCGAAAATTTTAATTCAAGGACTAATTAAAATTGGAATCTATCTCGAAATGCTATTTGTAGCAATATTATTTTTAGCATTTCTATTTTTTTCTATTTCCAACAGAGTTGGACTATATCCTAAAATTCTATTTATAGCAAGGCTATTTTAAGCATTTCTTGTTGCCATTTTCAACACCACATACATGTTGGGGATATAGTTGGAAAATGAAGCATTGCAATAAAGGGTGTATTTGTTTGGTCCATAATTCAACATTCAAATCAAGTGTGTTAATAGAATTAAATTCCTTTCCCACAACAGGATACTTAAGGTTTCAAAAGACATATGAATGGATTAATTGGTCATTCGTTTGGGAAGGAATTGAGAAATTTCAAAGGGAGAATGGTGAAATGGTAAAGCCTTTGGGAACATTACAACCTTCAATGGTTCCTACAATACTTTGATTAACAATGCCATGGATTTTATTGTGGGGTTACCTAAAGTAGGAAACAAATAGTCCTCATCATGGTTGTAAAATACTTTTCCAAGTATGCTCACTTTTGTTCCTTACAACACCTCTTCAAGGCATTCATAGTTGCACAAGTCTTCAGGGATTTTCTTTTAAACTTCATGTCATGCTTAATTCAATTATGTTGGGTCATTAGCCTATATTCACCAACAATTTATAGCGAGATTTGTTTAAACAATAAGTTACTTAATTGAAAATGAGCATGGCATATCATCGTCACTGACAAAAGATCACATAAATCTGGTTAATAAGTATCCATAAGCTTATATGTGATGCTTTTCCTTCGAAAGGTGCAAGCATGGTGGTTCAATGGCTACCCCTTATAGAATGGTGGTACAACACCATTGATCGTGGTGCTACCAAAATGAGACCCTATGAGGCGATTGATGGACAAAATCCCCCATTGATGTTCATGTACTTATCAAGCACATCTAAGGTTTAGGAGGTGATAAAACTTTGAATGCCTACATTAACATTTTGTGTACATGCAATGAAAATTTAGTGTTGGCATAAAAAAAAGAATCAATAGGTTGATAAACATCAATCTAAGCATGGATTTAAAGAAATGGATTAGGTGTTCCTTCCTCGAAACCTATAAGTAGGCACTACTCAAAAAGAAGATCCACCAAAATCTTGCAGCTAAGTTTTATGAACCCTATCCTATGCTCAAACATATTGAACAATTTGCTTGTAAGTTGGCTCTCCTAGTTCACTTTAAGATACACCTAGTATTTCATGTGTCACACCTAAAGAAAGTGGTAAGATTGAATTTCCAAGTTCAAACCATCCTCCCAAAAATAGTTGAAGAGAGTTCTAGTTGTTTGTAGCTAGAGGCGATTTTAAACAAAAGAGAGTGCCAGTAGTAGTACAATACCAAGAAGTCTTGATATAGTGGGAGGATATGTAACCTAGAGATGCCAAGTGGCAAGCACAATCCTACAATAATTTCCACATTTCCAACCTTGAGGAAAATGTTGTATTGAATAGGGAGGCCATGTTAGGGTCATACCCTAACTACCTTAGTTAGGGAATAGATTTCTACTTAATGTTTACTTGTCATATTTATAAATAAGATATATTAAGTGGTTAACGTTTGTAATAAATTAATGTTACTAGTCTCGTTAAAGAAGGTCTACAAGTCAATTGATATAGTCTCACTAATGAAGACCCACTAAATGGTTAAGGTTTTGGATAAATATAATCTGTTTATGATAATAAAAGTTATATAATTAAAAGTCAAATAATTAGAATTATATTCCAAAGCTTTTCTCGCTTTGAAGTTTCCCTTAAAAATATATATATTAAAAAACAAAGAAATAAAGCTAAAAAATATTGAAATTTCAATAGTATTAAAACCATGTAAATATATAAAAAACAAAAAAAATAGAAATATTTTAAAAATCGTGATATATATATATATATGATTTTTTTCCTTTCTTTATTTTCATGAGCATAGTTATTTATCATTTTTAAAAAATTGAGGCAACATTATTCATATAATGGTTAGTCTTTCTACCTCAAAAATGGTAAGGATATTATTGGATAAACCAACCATTTTTAACTAAAATTGAAAATTTTAAGTCGGCATTAGTTATTGATTCAACTCAAATAATTGAGTTTTAGTTTTCAAAAGAGCTATTTGAATTTTCATGATGGTTAAGAGAAACCAAAAACATGTCCCACACAGGAAGAGAAACCATCACTTCTACCAAAAACATGTCCCACACAGGAAGAGAAACCATCACTTCTAACATTTCATTTGAAGTATGGTCATGGTAAAGTAAGGCTCATGCTCTCAGTGTCAAAGGATCAAAGGCTCAAGCATTACTTCCTAGCTTCTATTTGAACTTTTATCTCATTGTTGATTTCATTCCCTTGAATCTTAAACTAGATATTTCATTTATCCATCATGCCCACTAAGTAGGTCACATTATCCTAAACCTTTGCAATGTCGTGAAGGCATTAATGGAGTCATCTCGTCCGACCACAAACCTCTCTCACCACATCATGAGGATGACAACAACGATGTACCGAAGCTCTCACCACATCATCATGATGACAACAACGATGTGCCATGGAAAGGGTCTTGTAAGGCCCTTATCCTTGGGTGCACATCAATAGCACAAAGGACACTTGAGTACATTGCATGCCTCTCACTTCGATCAGTCGGAACGACATGCAAGAGTGCACAATGAAATTTGGTCTTTCCCAACCATGGGGAACGCTCGACAAATTGGGGCACATCGACCAGAGTGGGCGTTGGAGCGACACATATGTCAACTCGACCAAAAGAAAGAGGGGGCGGAAGGTAAACGGGCTTTGTTGGCTTGTTCCACCCAATCGACCAGTGTGGGCGTGGGAGCGCCACATATGTCAACTCGACCAAAAGAAAGAGGCGCGGAAGATAAACGGGCTTGTTGGCTTGTTCCACCCAATCGACGCGGTGACGGTTGGTAAGCGCACGGAGACATGCAAGTAGGTAAATGGGACGATGTAACACAACTACTGAATTGGAGGGCAAGACGTAGAATGTAATTCATACCGCAAAGCGTTCGGTTAGAGGCACAGTGTGATGGTTCAACAGCAAGAGACAAGGTGTGAAGTGAAGGCCGTGCCTTATTCGGTATGGGTAAAACCGTGTGATATGAGGCGAAATTTGGGGATTCTATCAGTTACACCGAGTAATGCAATCTGGTTGGTTAAATGTCACAGGTCTATATCGGTTGGTAAGTGTTTCAAGTCCATTTTGGTTGGAGTGCCATAGTGTCCATTGCCATCATAATTTTAAGAATGGGTCAAGTAACTAAATATTTTGCTAATACTTAACTAGAGAGGGAGGCATAGTCCAAGTCCATTACAATCTATTTCGATAGATTGTTGAGCGACACAATGATATTAGTGCTTCACACCCAAGATTCCATGATGCATCTTCATCCATGTAGGATTCCCTAGGTTTGTGGCAAGTGGTATTATAGTAGGATTGTGAGTAGTAGCACTACCATTATTATGATATGTGACTTTCAAAGAGGATATTGTTATAGGTAGGTTTGTTGTAGATTGTGGTGATAGTTGAGATGACTATAGGGCTTTAAGTCAATGGATCAAGGATTTTTGGTGAGATAGGTTTGTCTACACTTATGGTTGGTTCTCAGTAGGAAAGAAGTGATCTTAGGACTCCAAGATGAAGGATTGTTTGGAAAATATTAAGAAGGTTGTAAATTAAATGTTAAATTGACTACAACAACATGTTGAGAAAGCATATGAGTTGGAGACTAAGATGCAATAAATGACTTGAACATTCAATTAGGTCATACGGGAAGTTTAGGATGTTGTAGGTGCTATCATGTAGTTGAAGAATCAGAATGTGGGAAATAGTTTGAAAGATGTGGAGAGTGAGTTGGTAATGTTGATTTTCTAACCCTAGTGGTTAACCTTAGCACCTTTTCAGGTCCCTGCCACCCTTCACGGCCTACTATGGTTTGGCTCCATGGTTCACTTAGGTCTACATGACTGCGGGCCTCGAGTTCCCTTCTCATCTCCCTCATAGCCTTTCCTTTCACTTCACATTGTTCCAAGTTCTCCTCACAAATGAATTTAGTCAACCACTCGTTTAGGGTTGTCTTAGGCCATGCCTTGGGGTGCTCATCTTGCTTCCCATAGACTCATCTTGGGTCTTTCTTGCCCATTTCTTGGCCAAGTCAGGTGCTCGGTCATTCATTCCCATCATGCCACCAAGTTGCGCACATGCGCCCATTGGAAATTGTTGGACACCTAATTTGCTAAGGGTTATGATGTGGAATGTGAAAGGTCATTGGAGTCAAAGAGACCACTTGGAATATGGAAACCAACAATGATTAGACAATGTATAAATGTATATCTTCCTAAATGATAGAGCATCTCATATTTATCTTTCATATCTTGTCCATTATTTGTGTGTGAGTTTAACATGGTATCATAGCGGGCATACTCCTACCATACCCAAGTTTGAGCCACTAGTTTTGTGGCCAATTATGCCATGAGTCCTACCTCTCTGACCTCCACGCTTACAGAAATGAATATCTCATTTTGGTATCTTGAACTTGTTAGAGCTAAGTTTAGACATTGTTTCTTATAACTCTTCTATCCAACTATTGCTTTGCCCATTAATTCTATCACAGTTGTCGAAAACATTCCCTTCACCTCTAATGTTACCTACTCTTGCAGAAACACATCGCATCACTTTACTATAGCAAGTGACTTTGGTCTAGAATCTCAAGGTAGTTAATGTTATTTTCGTTGGTTAGAACTGGAACTTTTGTGGGTTGAATCACTTTTTTTTAAGAAATGCAGTTTATGTGATATTTTGCACTAGCATTCCCTCAACTTAGTCCATTATTTCTTTGTATGCCCATCTGTGGCATATCGAATTTGTAATTGCCCATTCTATATATTGCATCCTTGTATCCCTGTAAAATTGTTTTCACTTCTCTGGTCAGTTCATGCCCTTCTATGTACCCCGCTCAATGCTCTAAAGGAGCATATTAAGGTTCTCTTAGAAATATCATGCTCTACGAATGGGGCAAGGGGATGCAATATATTCCACAAATCCAACAATGAGTCTATGTCAAGGGATTTTGTGGGAGGAGGAGACTGTGAGGCACTTCAAAAAGTATCCAACAAATCAATTTTCTATAATACCTATAATGCATTTGGGTATGATGTGGCATTTGGAGCGCACAAATGCCACCAAGCATAATTAACCATTTCAATTGTTATAGCATCAACTGAATTGCTATTACTACCATAAAACCTCCTTCCACTCAACGCAACTAGTTGTTTGTAAATAAAAATGAAAGTTTTAAGTAGGCATTAGTTATTGATTCAACTCAAATGATTGAGTTTAAGTTTTCAAAAGAGTTGTTTGAATTTTCATAATGGTTAGGAGAAACCATAAAGATGTCCCATAAAGGAAAATCAACAAAGGTTCATATTCTCAGTGTCAATGGCTAAAGGGTTGTTTCCTAGCTTCTATGTTGAATTTGTTTCTAAACTATCGATTTCATTGGCTTGAGCCTTCAACCAACCTAGATCCATCTTAACTCCAAATCTACCATGCATCGAGACGGATCAAATTTGTCTCTTGAGGTGCAAACTTCTTTTAGAATGAAAAGAGGTTTGCACCTCAAGAGAGAGATTTGATCCTTCTCAGAGCTTGGTAGATCTGAAGTTAAGATGGATCTATGTTGGTTTAATTATTAGCCTTTAAATAGGCCACATTAGCGAAGAATACCATGAGAATAAACCATGGACTGGGGAAAGAAACTATTTAGACTAATACCGTTGGTTTTGGAAAAAATTATATAGGTAGCAAATTGAATTCATTAACATTAGTAAAAAACCAAAACCAAAAGTGTTGAATATTTTGCATCTCTACTAGATGGTTAAACAAACCCACCTAGTCTCCAACAATATATGAAAGTGTTGAGTACCACATATGAATGTCTATTTAGTAGGTCTAAATACACCGATGGTAAATTGGTTAAATTTTGTTTTAATTTTGATTTTTTTAATTATATTTAAACAAATTCCAAAAGTTAAACATTACACCATCTCCCGAGAGTGCCTCTCAATGTAACCAGGTATTTCATTTCACCAGCTATTTCAATTCTCAACATAACCACGTATTTCATTTCTCAACGTAACCATGTATTTCATTTCTCCATCATGATCATCATGATCACTAAATAGGTCACATTATCCCAAACCTTTGCAATGTCCTTCCGGCATTGATAGAGCCATCTCCTCAAACCAAAAACCTCTCACACCACATCACGATGATGACAACAATGATGTGCCATGGAGAGGGTCTTGTAAGGGCCTTAGCTTGTTGGGAACGACATGCATGTCAGCTCGACCAAGAGAAAGAGGCGCAGAAGGTAAACGGGCTTCTCGGATTGTTCCACTGATTGGTAAGCGCATGGAGACATATAAGTAGGTAGATGGGACGCTGGAACACAACCACTGAATTGGGGAGCAAGACGTAGAATGTAATTCATTCCGCAAAGCGCTCAGTTAGAGGCACACAGTGTGATGGTTCAACACCAAGAGACAAGGTGTGAAGTGAAGGCTGTGCCTTACTTGGTATGGGTAAGAGCATGTGGTCTTGGGGGAAATTTGGGGATTCTACCAGCTACCCCGAGGGATGCAATTCTGTTTGGTTGACCGGTCGATTTCTGTTGGCCCAAAGTGTTTCAAGTCCATTTCGGTCGGAGTCCCATAGGCCTGTTTCAGTTGGAAGCGTCGCAGGTCTGGTTTCAATTAACCTGAGCACTGTAGGTCTGTCCGGTTGGCCCATATTCCATAGTTCTATTCGATTGGGTGAACTCTTGTTTGAACTGAAATTTGGGGCTCAGGTGTGTTGTACAGAAATTGGGGGTTCAATTTCTTGGGTTGAATTTTGGGATTTGGGATTTGTCCAAGCCCAGGATTGTTGTAAAGGCCAAGTTGGGGTGTATCGGTAAAAATGCTATTTTGTCATCATAATATTCGTGCTTTGGGTGTTTACTTGAGGTAGCCCATTGATATTGTGACTCTTGCAAATGTTATTTATTGCGATTGTAATTTTAATAATTGGCTATGTAACACAATATTTGGCTAATACTCAACTAGAGAGAGTCGAGAGGGAGGGGTAGTCCAAATTTAGTACAATTTATTTGTGTAGATTATTGAGCAATATAACATTAGAGCCTTATACCCAACATTCTATGACATTCTTCCTAGTGCTGCGATAGGTGGTATTATAGTAGTGTTGCGATATGTGGTATTATAGTAAGATTATGAATAGTATGGCAATCATTACTATGATAGGTGACTTTCAAAGTGGATATGATTGTAGGTAGATTTGGAGTATATTGTGGTGATAGTCGAGATGACAATATTATTGTAAGTCAACGGATCAAGGATTCTTGGTGAGATAGGTTTGTTTACACCTATGGTTCATTCTCATTAGGAAGGAAGTGACATAAAGAGGGATCCAAGGACCCCCAAGATGAAAGATTGTTTGGAAAATATTGAGAAGGTTGTAAATCAAATGTCAAATTGACTACAACAACATGGTGAGAAAGCATAGGAGTTCAAGAATAAGATGTAATAGATGACTCAAACATTCAATTAGGCTATAAAGGAAGTTTAGGATGTTGCATGTGCTATCATGTAGTTGAAGAATGAGAATGTGGGTAATAGGTTAAACGATTCAAAGAGCAAGTTGGCAATCGTTCAGTAGAAGTTGCAATGTCAAGAAGATATGATCACATTGTTGAAGAAAGATATTAGGAAAGGAGTGTCGAGTGCATTTATGAAGATCAAGATCAAAGAATTAGAGCCATTTGATGGGACAATAAATGAAAATGTATTTAGGAATTCCTGTTCGGAAATGAAATAATACTTGGACTAGATGAGTGGGAGTTATGATGAAGCCAAGGTGAATGTTGTAGCCATGATTCTAATAGGGACCACCAAGTTGTGGTGGAGAAACTAGATTGATGACTTTGCATCAAGTTGCATAAAAAATAGAGTTAGTATTTGGGAAAACTTGAAATATAATTTGCATGCACAGTTTGGGCCTAGGAATCAAGCGTGAATAGCTCAAAACTAGTTGTTGTCCTTGAAGCATTCAAGGAAGATCCACACATACATTAGAGAGTTTTCAAGGTTCATGTTGAAAAATAAGGACATGTTAGAGGATATATTATTCCATTTCATGAATGGACTATTGTAACGTATCCCCTATCCATCTCATAGCCCATACTAAAGGTAGAAGGAGGTGTTATTGTCATTGACTCGACCTCCATAATCCTATCATGGAAATGGGGTTTTAAATTTTTTGCCCCTTTTCAATCTCCTTGAAACTTACAATAAACATCGCCATTGTGTATGACTTGTTGAGAGTTTTCGACGATATAAAATCTCTCATAAATTGACATCTAGATCATAAGATATTGCCATTTGAAATAGAATCATTAAATCCATCCCATGTAAGCATTGTGTTGCCACATGGAACTTGCATGAACTAGATGTGGTGTCCACATGGCAACCCTCCACATCGTGGTGGAAAGTCCATGTGGCATTGCCACATCGTTAATTTGTCTCCATTGATCCACCCCCTTGGCTTGTGAGTTAAACATGTATATTGTGTGTGTGTGTGTGTGTGTTCATTATACGTGGCCATGCAGTGTCAAAGCTTGAGAGTCTTCCCTTTTAATGCCATTCTCGTGGTTGTCTAGTCATTGTCCATTTACTCCCATGGACCCAACCAACCTACTTGGCCATCATTTTGTTGTTCATTTATTTATACGAACCTAGCCAGTCTGCCTACATATTATGTCCTCCTTCCTGCCCTTACTTTTCATACACCAGCTTAATCTGAGCCATGTATTTTCCTGTTGGGTTTCATTGAGGACTTCCCAGGGTTCCATTAGTCCCTCTCTCAGACCCAACAATGACTAAGACTTAAAGCATAAGGAAGAAAAAAAATAAAAAATGAAGGACCATGAAAGCTCATAACAACAATACAAAACCACAACAAGGTAGCATGGCCATGCACAAAATCAATAGTCAAAATGACAAATCAAGTATAAAGCTAATTGTGAAACACAAAATACATGAAAAGTTCAACAAACCGCAACAACTCAATCCTCATGAGTTCTAGTATTAAATATGTCCTTTACCTATATATAAATGGAAATATATAAAATCAAACCAAGTCTTTTTTTCCCAAGATTTATGGAAATCTTAAAATTCTAGCATCCCTCAAAATAGTTTATGGAGGGGGTGCTCCCTCCTCTCCTCCAGTATTACATGTTTTTGGCTCATGTGCTCGAGCCTCACATGAACTTCTCTCCTTCTTTTATTATTGGTTAGGATAGTCCCTTTTCAAGTGCTACCCTCCACAATGCTAACAGGAAAATTGCTTATTTTCCTTTTCAACCTTACGAGGCCTCTTTATGGCCTTGTTGGCATGGCCTTTGTCTACATCTCAAGAGGTTGATGCATGTTGCAACAACCCTTGTATTCATGAAAAGTTATTTATTAGCATGGTGCTCAGTCTTTCCTACTCTTTTTTCCTCTTGAGGGGTCCTATATTTTCTGCTTTGTAGCTCTCCAGTTCATCCTTCAAGCTCCCAAAGGTTTTTTCTCTTTCGCGGGAGGTTTTTCTCTCATATTCCTCCTAGATTCTACTAGCCATGCCTTTACTTTCCTTCAGGGAACGCACGCGTGTACACTCTTTTAATGAATGAAACTTGTGTATATACATATTACTTATTTTTCAACCATTTTTACAAGGTTATATAAACCAATATATCATTAGCAACACATTATGTTTTAGATCTATGCATATTCAGTAACCATGAAAAACATTTGACATTTAACAATTTTGTAGCTTGGGAGGTACTCCAAGCCTTGAGGATCCAGGGTTTAGAGGAAGGAGCTCCACAAATGGCCTTGTGGGCTTGAAACCCAAGCTTGGGGTTTTGCACCCATCAATGATGGGGACAAAACTATCAAAGATATTTCAACATGTGATGGATGAGGATGATATTACTCATTGAGATGAATCCAACACAATGACAATCATCGAATTCTGAGGTCTACAAGTGAAGATATTAATGTTTATGTGTTATGGTGGGAAAGGAGTGACAAAAAGGAAAGTTTACCTTGTGTTAGAGGTGCCCTTTGGAGGGTTGTTCGATCCCCACATGAAACATATAAATAGAGGCCTTGTGATACCTCATAGAGATACATCCTAAGTGCATCAATATCAAAGAACACCTCTGTGATTGGACATCAAGATTAAGGGAGGATGAAGAAAGCTAGGAGCACGGATGTGGGCCTGTTTTAAGAGTGTGGTTTTTTTAGGAACAGGGCTACAGATCTGGGGCATGTACAGGAGCAATTGGGATGTGTCTTGACTAGATTGAAACAGTCCATAAGTGCATATCCTAAGATGTTGTCACAGAGGTAAGTTAGGGAATGTTTGTGCATTTTTTAAGTGTGTTAGTACATATGTTTGAGCCACAGATCAAAGAGGGAGTAGTAGCGTTGAGAAGGGAGATTTGAGTGGGCATAGAGGCCTAGGAGAGACCCTCTAACCTAGCTGCATTCATCCCTTAAGTTATATTGTTGTGCTTTGGTGCCTATAATGAATAGCAAGTAAAGTAGCCTAGTTGGAGAAAGGTAAACATAGAGATTAGGCACTGGTGTAGGGTTGTTGGTGTACCCTAACCAGTCAGGTACATGCACAGATCCCAAGGACAAGGAGGCAACAACAAGGAGTTGTAGATGTCTCCTTGTTTGATGATTGGATGCTAGAGGATGAGTGTCTTAGAAGAGGATTTTTGGTGAAGTCTGTTGGCAACCGAGAGGAAGGGCTTCATAATTGTTGGATGCCCTAACTAGGAGAACATGCTACAACAAGTATTGATCACTCATGGACTATTAGAGGGCAGTGTGAGAGTCAGTCAAGTATAGACATTGGATTGGGCATTTTGTTGGACATTGGATAAACCAACACTCCCCGTGTGTTTCTCAACATGGAATAACCACCTATTGTGGATCCTTATCTCTGGAGATGTGATCATTGACTAACACTTGCAGGTTTTGGTTTAACGAAAATCGTGATTCCCAACAAGTGGTATCAGAGCATAGATCACGAGTCCAATAGAAACCTGACTCGTGTTGGGGGGGAGATTGTTGGACATTGGAGAAATCAACACTCCCCATGTGTTTCACGACATGGATTAATCGCCTCTTTTGGATCCTTATCTCTGGCAATGTGATCACGGACTAACACCTCCGGTTTTTTGTCTAACGATAATCATGATTCCCAACACATTTATGGTCAATTGGAGGACAACGTGATAGTGCCCAAGTTGGAGCTCGGTTGCACCATCTTCATGGACTTAGATGGCTGCTAGAGTGGTAGAAGTTTAGATCAAGGTTTGATCAACCAGAGGAGTAGTTGAGTAGCCCTAGACTTGTGTGTGGGGAAGAACTTCTATAGCATATTAGGGGCAGTCCTCCTAGCATTGTTCATTTTGGGAGATGGACATCTTGTAGTGATAGAAGGCAACCCTTCATGCCCTATGTTGGTATTCATTGGAGAAATGCAGGAAGACCATAGTGGGTTGAACTACCTAAGTAGATGAGGAGAAACAATGGGCAAATTGAGAGTTGATCACAAGTGGAGCTGTGAACAACTCAGCAAGAGTCTCGATATGTTGATGTTTTGATGGACGAAAAATAAACTAATGAGAAAATTGACAGTCGAGGTTCAGTTTTCATATGGACTTGGAGCATTGATAGAGACAAGCACTACAAATCAAGAGCCAAAGGACCGAGAAGGTATAGGATACGACCAAGAGGCGCTGAGAGAGTCGATTACATCAGCCAGATGGTCAGAGTATCTTGTTGAGGTTAGATTGGTTGTTGATGGACTTACACCAAGCCCCAGTTTTATATCTTGTATTAGTGGATGTATGAGGGCCATTGTCCCTGGTATGGGAGCCCTAGATTGTTGTATTATATGTTGTTTAATATAACAAAGCTGGGTTGAAAATTATAGAAATTTGTCCATATTTTTTGCACTAGTAGATTTACTATTGCTTATATTTCGCTGTGCAAAGTAGTATCATTGTGATTCTTGGTTTGGTAGCGTTAGATATTCTAAGATTCTATCCTAGACCCAAGATCGTGGAAAAACAACATGGTATCATAGAGTATCTGAGATACTTTGAGGGATAGTGAATCAAAGTGTGCACAGTGAAGCAACTCATAGGGATTTGTAGGTGTCTAAATCATGGAGCAAAGGATGCAGCTGAAGACATGGAGATGTGGTCTTGATAGACTATATGGTGAGATGGCCAGGGAGTTCTAGTGGATTGGTGGTGAGCCTGGGGAACAACAGTTTGTTGTAAGGAAATTTGTTGATCGTGGACTTCCTTTGACTTTCCATGGATGGTTGGGATAGCTAGAGGGTTTCTTTGGCTTGGATGAGATTAGGTTGATCAAGATGAATTCATGTGATGGACTAAATATTGGCAAGCTAGAGTCTTCATCTGATCATGGTGTTGCATATCTGAGATTGGAGGGATTTGCATGAGCTATATTTTTTCTAGGAGGAATAGTGCTTGCAGGACAGAGCCAGTGGAGATCATCTAATCTCATAGAGAGTCTAGCCTCAGAGGGAGCAACCCTATGGAGGTTTGGGATCTTTAGGTTCAGATTTGATGAGGCAAAGGAACTATCGATATTATTAGGTTCATTATAAAGGGTATGTTGTGTTGTGAAGGTAAATACCCTCTCTGGATAGAGGTGATCCCTCTAGCCTGATGAGTGGGTTTAGCAACAAACTAAACAAACTAACATACACTTTCCTAGCTTATGTTTAACAAAAGTAGAGAGAGAGAGTGGCCTATCTCACTCTGATGTTAATCACTCAATCCTTTGGAGATGACTTTGAATCCTTTTCTTCCAGGCCTTGCTCCTTACTTGCTCTTCACGTCCGAGTACTTGCAAGAAAGATCAAAGAGCAATACAAGGTACAAGAGCATATATGACATACATCAAACATAAACTACTTAATAGATCAAGGAGTATTAAGTTAAAAGCATAAACATTTACACAATTATGGAAAGTGAACATCAAATGTATATATTAATAAGATAAAAGGGGAAGCATACAACCCGTGCCTTGATGTTGGAAACCTCCTTTTGGTGGATGTCCAAGTTCAAGCAAATACTCTTCAAACACTCCTTCTCCAAGTTAGAATGGACAACATTTGGGCATAATCTCAGTATAGGAATGCAAGCAATCGATGACCAACCATTTGGGGATGGAAGGGAGTTGACTTATAGGAAGGGAGAGGGAGTTAGGGATCCACAAAAGAGGGAGGAAGTTTCAAAACTAAAGGGGACAGCCCATAATGATTAGATCAAGAAATCCAAATGGGAGAGCTCGACCATATCAATAACAACCAATATCCATCTCGTTGTTCTCAAAGTTTCTAGTGCACAAAGCTTCTCCTCCAGTTTGGGAAAACCTTCTAGAAGAGGTTCAATGTGGGTTTTCATATCAAAACCCATGCTGGCAACACTAGGGTAAAGAAGAGCAACCTACCATCAGCATGGGTAGGCAGTGGAGCAAAATGCGTTGACCCTAAAAATTAGGGTTTTAGTTAACCTTCTTTAGAATTGACTTAGGGCATTTTTCTTTTGATTCTTTAGGGAGGTTTTGGTCTCTATATCATAATGGATATGCTGTACAGTTGTAAATGCTTTGACACTTCGGGATATGGAATAGGAAGTGAACATGAGGTGTGACAAAATACTGTGTAACAGATTCCCCCTAATGCATGAATGCAGAAGAAGGAGTGATCGTTGAGATGCTTTACAAGTTAGTGCAAGGACTAGAACAACATCGTCAGGAGACCTACAAATCAAGCATATACATATACATATACATATCTGACATCTCTGATAGACATGCCTAGTGATAGATGAATCCACATCCTAGACGCAACCATCCAAATAAAAGGGATTATGTGTATGGATCTATGCTATGGTCACAACATTATGTATAGAGGAAAACATGTGTACAATCATGAATAACACATAACTCCACACAAATTAGATTTTATCAGACAGAATCCAGGGTCTTGCGCTCCATCTCGACCTGATAAATGTACAAAACTTAACATGTGAATAGATGTGTCAAAGTTGAACATCATATAAAACCACCTGATTATCAGTCATTAATGATGTAAACCATTAACAGGCACGGGAGAAACCACCAATAATGACAATGGCTCTCAAGGTACAATCAGCACAATCTATGAATGCAAATAATGAAGTTGAAGTCGAACATACATGGAATCATCCAACCGAAGGTCAATGATGTAAACCTGTCGTCGAATGTGAATAACTTTCCATTGAGGCATGCAAGCTCTAAGGTACTGGAAGGCAATTTCTAGATCATCTTCCCGGATAATGTGCTGAAATTGACAAGAATTGATCTGTCGAAGGAGGGCCATAATGAATCCCACATCATCGACACGAAACAAAAGGATGTATTAGAGTAGATAAGTGTGATCCATGAGTGTGGATGGAAGTCAGATAATGTATAAGCGGTAAAGAACTGCAAATAGGACTTCTCTTGAACATATCGATGACATGACTCCAGAGTTTGGTAGCATTTGACTCAACATAGGATCAGAGGTCATGATGACGAAGTGGTATAATTAGATGAGAGGAAAAATTGGATTCCCAAACCCAGGAAGGCAAGTGACTAAGTGAGGATGTCCCAAACTCGACACAAGTAACAGATGAGTGTCATGTTCAAGAGCGACATGCTACTTTACAAAATACAAGAGACGATCACTTTCACTTTTCCCCCCACCATTTCTAGTGAGTACCCCATTAATTTTTATCACAAGCTTGAAGGGGATATCATATGCTTTCCATGTAAGTTCATCCTTCGGATGAATCCATCCTAGTAAGTTTTACGATCCCTAGGAAGGAGAAACTCGGTCTTGTTATGGTGACAAGTCCTACGTCATTTAATTTTTACAAGTCCAACGGAGGGGAAAATCGGTGTCTTTTTCATGTTAGAGAGTTTGAAAAAGAAGCGGAAAAGAAATCTCTGAAGGTCCCTTTCCGTGAATCGTCTCTTGAACCCGAAAAGGTAGAAAACAATATCCAAGAGAACTTCTTAGCCATGGTCAACTAAGATATTCCTTTTTCGTACAATAGTCTATCTCATTCCAAAAAAGGGTTAAACTTATATTGAGTAGACGTCATTTTATTTACTTTAATGAGTTCGAAATGATAAGTACTCGACAATCTTTTCATTTTTCGAGAGTTAAAAAAGAGCTTAAAGATGACTCCTGGGGGTCACTTTTTCATTATTTTTTACGAGTCCGAAAAAGTGATAAAATAAAACTCGTTGAATCAGTGAAAATAAGTCACCATCACCAAGTATGCATGAACTGTTGCTGCACAAGGAAATGCACATTACCGATTTTGAGAAAAAATATTAAAAAATGAGTGAAATATGCCCTAATTTGGTAAAAATTATTATTTAAAACTGATAAAAATCCCAAAAAGTAAATCATTTTTACCAATTTGCAATTCTGGGAGCATTTTACCTCATTTTACCTCGATTTTTAGATAAGGAGTGCGATCAATCCCAGGCACCATTAGTTGAGACATTTGCAACAGGTAAGAGATTTGTCCCTCCCCTTCAGTTTGGTACCCTTTTCAGGCATTTTCATCAATAGATTAGTTTTCAAAGAGGACTTGCAAAAAAATTATGTCGAGGGTGACCAATGTGGGTTTTTCCCATCAGACCCGCACTACTCACCCCGTGGTAAACTAGGCCATCATGCTAGTAGCATGTGACAATTCACACACAGTCGCGTTGGCATCGAGGTAATTTTTTTTTGTAAAATCCTCCATCTTAAATGGTTTTTCTTGAATTTTTCCTCCATAGAAGCTCATGAAATGTTGTTTTATTGATTTTCCATAGGGTAATCAGTCCAAATGGTGGTTGAATGGAAAGAAAGGGGACACGAAGCTGAAGACCATCAAGCAACTCAGGATACAAACTGTATTGATGCCCTATGAGCATGCAGGTTGCTCAAGTTCTTCAGGATTCCTAGGATTAGATCCCAGCTTGAGTTATTCCATCATTTGATTAGTTGGTGGGATGTGGATCGCCAACTATTCATGATCGGTGATCAATAAATCGAAATAGATGTCGCGGATATTTATTTCATTACTGGATTATCTAGAGAGGGACAACGGGTTTAGATGTCCGATTCGCACACTGGAGGATAGAGCACAGATATGTGGATTGCAAGGCATTGTACAGGGACTAAAAAACCAATGTGGGAAGATCGATACTGATGGGCCTCTAAATTAGACATAAATTAAGGCCCATGCCTCTAATTTAAAACATAAATTAAGGCCTATGACCATCCTTTAGCACATTAAACCTCTCTTTTTGCATTAGATAATTTATTTTTAACTTTAATATATTCATTAGGAAGGTTTATGAATAATTGAATATTTGTGCCTAATATTATTTATTTTTTGTGGAATATTATGAGAATATTAGGCAGATTATGAAGAGTTGGAGGAGGAGATGATTTAGGGACTTGTTCCCTACTACTGGAGGATCAATAATAAATAATAAGTCAACAAGATATTATGGAATTATGGCACAAATTGTGGAACTCCAATGATTGAGAAAATCTAGGAATGTGTTCCACTAATCAAGGGAGCATATCCACTAATCAAGGGATTTCAGTGGAGAAAGCTTCCTCCATCCATGGGGAATGATTCTTAATCATTTTTTATAAGTACCAAATCGAATTTTCCTCTAGAGAATGATTGAGAAAATCTAGGAATGTGTTCCCTGCGATTTAATGCAAATTCCTAGTATTGGGGACTAGATCCACTAATCAAGGGATTTTGGTGGGGAAAGCTTCCTCCATCCATGGGGAATGATTCTTAATCATTTTGTATAAGTACCAAATTGAATTTTCCTTTAGAGAATGATTGAGAAAATCTAGGAATGTGTTCCCTGCGATTTAATGCAAATTCCTAGTATTGGGGACTAAATCCACTAATCAAGGGATTTTGGTGGGGAAAGCTTCCTCCATTCATGGGGAATGATTCATAATCATTTTTTATAAGTACCAAGTCGTATTTTCCTCTAGGAATATATTTTCATTAGTGTTATTGTGGATAGAGCTTGTATTCTTGCAGCTCCATTGTATTTTCTTGCAGGGATGTAATTCTGTTGATGAAAAAAATGAAGATTGGTGTCATGTTCAGCTTCTAAATCTTGTTCTCCTCCATAGGTCTCTGAGTTTCCTTGGGCTTGGCCATCCCAATAACCTCAGAGCCCTTTTGTATCATTTTCTTTTCCTTCTTTTCATTGCTTATTCACATGCATCTCTAGTTTTTATTTCTTTCTATTTCTACATTTAGTATTAATGATTTCTTGTTGTAGGATTGAGTTAAATGGTTGATGTAAGTTCTTTTTCAGGATCACAAACATTATTTCATCCTTGGAAAAGATTTTGAAGTTCATAATAATCATTTAGTTGCTTGGATTAGTCTTCTCATTCCCAAATCGAGATTGTTGGACCTCCTTTTTAGCAAAGAACAGTAAATTTCTGCTATTTTTTAGTGCATGCTAACGAGCTTCAATCAAATTGATTCCACTTTCATTAGATCAAAAAGTGATTATAGTTCATAAAACAAACTACCCCATTGAATTTTCACTTTATTTGGTTAGGTATTTTTTAGATTGACTAGCTCACTAGTTCTCGAATTTCTAGATTTTCAACTAGTAATGTTTTTTATTTTTTTTTGCATGGGTTAACAAAGGTCTTTTTGAGTGATTCCACTTGGAATGGGGACCTAAGACATCATAGTTAATACAAAAATTTGTCCCATCCAATTTGGATTTGATTTTCTTGGTCATTCGATGAATTATAGTAAATATGTACATCCTGTAGGAAATCACTGTAGCATCCTGTAGGAAAGCTTGTTTTGAGGCCGAATTGAGGAAAAAGCCTCTAGGAAGCTAGCAAAGGGTCCATACTTGTCTCCCAAACCTTTTGACCATTCACCATCATCTCCAAGCCACGTGCCACATCACCAAAAGAGATTAGCTTTCACACTCTCACATGAAAAAAAGACAAAAAGAAAAACAAATTTATTTTATTCATTTACATGCACAGCAATAGAAGGTTTGATGGTTTGAATCTGCATGCTTAGGATAGTAGGATTGCATACATGTTAACTTAACATTCTTTTGAAGCAAAGCCTCTTAGCAGTTAGTTAGAAAACGATGTGTTTTAGCATTTGATTTCAGTCTCTTTCCTTGTACTTTTTTTCTTGCAATAGGTTAAGGTTCCATATTAAACATTTCATTTTCTGCAATCAGTTTAGGATTTGGAATCAGTACATGCAATCCATTACATCATCACAGCAAAGGAAGGACACATTGTATGCCGCACATATTGTGCCGATAGCTCTTAAGTTTGTATGAACCCTGGGTTGATAATTAAAGTAGGTAGCCTTGGGAGTTGCAACATTCTTGTTGCAATACCGAGGCTCATCACTTTTTGGCACCGTCATCGGGGAGATGTCAAAGTATGCATTGTTTTCTTCCCTAGTTGATTCATTTATTTTTAATTTTTGCAAAAACAAAAAAATATTTTCATTAGGCATATTTAATTTCAAAAGTAGAAATTTGCATTGCATTATAGTTTTCATTCAATCATAAAAACAAAAACAAAATTCACCAACCCACCCCCCCATTTGATCACATGGTGCAATAAGAGCCATATCATCATTCACTTTTGTAGGTAGAAGAAGAAGATGGCGAAGAATGTAGAAGAAATTGATGGCGATGATGACAATGACGAAGATCCTATTGGATTTCCCATTCAAGATACTTATGGAAGTGTGCACATGAAGAACATCCCCCCATCTTTTCTTCCAAAATTTCATGGTCTAAGGTTAGAGGATTCGGAGACCTTTCTCTTTGAATTTGAGATTGTTTGTAGAACTTATGGTTACTTACTAAAAACTCAAAAATTGAGATTGTTTCTGGCAACATTGAAGGATAGAGCTCTTAAATGGTTCATGAGTTTAGGGACTACTTCAATAAGATCATGGAATGATATGCAAAAGATATTCCTAGAAAAATATAAAGATCATGATCTTAAAGAATAAATCTTTAGAATGAATCAAAGAGAAAATGAGAGTCTAGAGGATCTAATAGAAAGGTTCATGTATAATTTTAAGATGGAAAAACTACATCATTTAGGATCCGACACATTAAAAACCATCTTACTTAGAACAATTAGGGATGAGTGGATTGATCTCCTTAATCTCATAAGTAGAGGTGATGTATATCAATTATCATTTGAGGAAATTTTTGAAACATGCAAACACATATCAAGAGGAAAAGCAAGAGTAGGTAAATCAACATCAAGATCGGTAAGTCAAGCTAAACTTGGAAATTTGTTTGATGACTTTAAAACAGAAATTCTTAGTAATCTAACCAAACAAGTAGAAATGTTAAGAATACGAAATGAGCAAAAAGAAGATGTTTGTGTTGTCCATGCATAATCACATGATGTTAAATGTTGCTCCTCATTACGAAGGTTGAAGGAATTTCACCAAGAGGACAATGGAGCAAGTCAATTGCCAATGCAGCAATGTTATGTAGCTCCAAGAGGACCATGGCAGTCTATTCAGCCTGCTATGATGCAAGAGCCTAATTCACAATTTCAAGCTTATGCACATCCACCTCAAAGTACTTGGAACACACCCTTTCCTTGGCAACATTGGTCATCTCAACCCCAAAACCAATCTTGGCAACAAGGTTGGCAAGGAACTTATGGGAGCCATCCACAATATCCTAAGTATTTTCCTCAATGTCTTCCATACCAAACTCCATGTTATCCTTACCATTCACCTCCACCACAACCCCATCCACATCCATCTCAAATATACACTCCCACTCAACTACTTGTACCACCATTTCCAAACCCACACATTCAAGTAGCTCAGCCCACTTACAATGCCGAGGTACAAAACTTCCAAACGTCTCCTCTTCAAATCAATGGTATTCACCATAGATCAGGAAGAGTATTGCAAAAAAGAGATTATCTTAATATCATTGAAGGACCACATCTAGAAGAAGAAGATTTAGATAAGAATACTATAGAACCATGGGCTGAACTTGATAAAGAGCAGACATCAAAATCAGATATCGAGAGAGCTCCCTCATGGTTACCATCAAATCCTCCATGTATTCAAGAGAACAATCAACAAAAAGAGGAAGATTTGAAGGTCATGGTAGAAGAAGACATGAAGAATGATCCAGATCAACAAAAGGACCAAGGACATCACAACTATATTGAAATATGGTTCCAGATAGTCACTAAGTTACAACATCACTCTCTTCCTCAACTATGCTTGATCCTTTCAAAGTCAAATAATTTGGTCTTTGAAATCCAGGTACATGTCAAAGCATACATTTCAAGCCTCCACATCATTTTGTCTGTCATCTTGATGTGCACATGGCTCCATTGGAAGTATTCTTATACTTGAAAGTGATTTTGTTTTTCAAGTAGGGTAGAAGAAAAAAATAAATAAATAAATAATGAAAAATAAGAGAAAAAAATAAAAATCTCAGGTGAAAAACTCTTTAGAGGGGCCTCAGATTGGCTCATTGATTGAAAACCTCCATGAGGCGGTTAATGGGTTAGGAAAAAGAAAAAAGAGAAAAGAAGAGATCCTAGATGAAAACCTCCTTTGAGGCGCCTAGGCAAACCTACTAGTTGAAAACCTCATTGAGGCGACTAGTAGGACTAGAAGAAAAAAGAGAGAAAAATAAAGAATCCTTCCTCCATGCATGCATGTACTCTCCAACATCTGCAAGAAACAAGAACAAGTTGGTACCAAAAGGAAAATTGGTCAAGCTTAGTCAAAAGAAGTCAAATTTTGACTTTCTCCTAGTTCGCTCAAATGCTCCAACAAGGCCAAGGCCATGCCAATCCATCACCCTCATATATTTTCACCATCCACCCATCATTCTCAAGCTTCTACCACTCATTTTCCTTGCTATCCTAAAAAACTACAGGATGCTCTGTTTTACTACAGGATACAAAAATACATAGAGCAGAAATTTGCTTTTGTCATAACTTGAAAAGAATGCATCCATTTGCCAATTTGTTTCAGGGGAAGATGCATATGGATGATGGTAACATGCTCAAGCAATTTCAGAAAATTCCAGCGCATGGTTTCCAAGAAATTGGCCTCCATAACCTTTAGACATTTTTGTATTTTATCAATATCCATGCATACTTTTAAAAATTCGTTTTATGGGGAGATGCATATGGATGATGGTAACATGCACAAGCAATTTTAGCAAATTCTAGTGCATGGTTTCCAAGAAATCGACCTCCATCACCTTCAGCCATTTTTAGTTTTTCTCAAGATCCGTGCATCCATTGACCACGATATTTCTATGGGGAGGTGCATTATGATGATGGAAACATGCTCAAAAAGTACTGCACAAGCCAATCTACCGTTTGGGAAATATGGAGAAAAAAAGTCATTGTCCTATAAACTTACAGGATATAGAACAACACCTACAGGATTGGCAGCGAGCAGTTAAAGGAGATCCAAAGGTCAAAGAAACCCCTCCAAAGCTTAGCAGCAGCATCAGGATCATCAGCATCACCATCCAACACCTTCACATCAACATCAACTCAATAGCAGCATGCATGGATCTCCAACAACCATCAGGTAGGTACAGGTATGCAATATTCTTGACCTCTTCTCTTGAGCATATTATAGTTAGAAATTTGTTGTCAATGCATTAGAGATGAGGTTTTATAAGCAAAGGATGGGTCAGCAGTCTCAGCCACCTTCAACTAGTTGATTTCAGTTCACTTCTTCACCCATGCAATGTTTAAAAGTTAAATTGTGAAGGGTGATGTTTTCAAGGAATGAGGACAACAGTTGAAAGAAGAAAATTTTGCAAAGGCCAAGGTCACCACAACACTCCAAGCCCTCCATGCACTTCATATTCACTATCGATTCATCATTCATCCATCCCATTTCATTCTTGAAAAAAAAAAGAGCATCCTCTCCATTTTCATGAAATTTCCATTTGCAGGTCAGTAAGAAGGACGGTCAAAGAGCAAAGGAGGATAACAAAGAGACCCTTGTCACTCACATTTTTATTTTACCACTCATTACCATTCATTCCTCTACCATTTCCAATATTTGTTTCCACTCCTTTACTTCAGTTTACAAAGGGACTGTGTTTTCTACAGGATGATACTATAGGAATTATAGTGACCCAGAAATCCTACAGGAGGCAGTCCTAAGGCAAATAAATGAATTACTATGCCAATAAAATGCACCCCCTTCATCATTCCATCACCATACCTTGTCCACCATCATCACCCCTGCATTCACTCTTAAAAACAAAATCATTTTAAAAAAATAAAAAAAATAGTCTTCTAAAAGAAGGGAAACAGGGGGGAATAGAGAGCATCACCTGAGTATTCCTTGTAGCAAAGTGTATGATTAAGAGTTTTGAGGGAGAAGTAGCTATAGGACATCCTGTAGGAAATCCTGTAGCAACCTATCCCATAGAATACAAATCATAACAGCAGCAAGCCTCCAACATGATGATCCAAGAGCAGAAGGAGCTCCAAAGTAGTAGCAACACCACCATCTTCAACCACAGGTACCTACACAAACAAAGGAGTCATTAGAAAACAACAAGAAAGGGAAGAAGACTCTCATACAGTTAGAAGACCCTGAAAGAGGAGGAATGACTACTACAGGAAGGAAAAATGTTGCTACAAGAAAGAAGAAATGAACAAATTATGCTAAACCCCAAGATGGCAAAACTTTTTCAGAGAACTCCAAGGCGATTAGGCAGTCACGTAGGCCACAAAAGAGAAGAAGAAGGCAACAAAAGGAAATGGGGAATTCGCCATGAAAACAGAACTCAAACTGTAGTGATATATAAAGAGGGTTTCCAAGAGGTCTCTAATCTCTTTCTAGCTTTTGTCTAAGGCCTAAAAGATGTTATAAAAATGGGAGAAAGGCATGGAAGTCAAGTAAGGGCCTTCCCCAACCTTAGACTATCACTTATGCTCAAAACTGGTATCATGTAGTTTTAACAAGGTTTCCTATAGTTTTGACAGTGATTACTACAAGATGTCCTAGTTCTCATCTAAAGGAAGTTTGAAGGTTTTAGAGGTGTCCAAATGGTGGAACAAGGTAGCAGAAGGTTGATAAGGATATGGAAGACCTTGCTAAACTAAAAAAATATTCAAGAACTCATCTTGAATAAGGGCAAGAAAGCAAGATAATGGTCTCAAGAAACAATGATTTTTCTTTGAACAAATATGTTTTTGGGCTTTTCCTTGCAGAGCTTACAGCCAAGATTCTTAATGCACAAGAGAGAGGCCACCAGGGCCATGGATGAGGCACAATGAGGTCACTAAGTTGCTCAAAGGATGAGCAACACTTTCAGCAGTGGGGTATGATGGGCCTCTAAATTAGACATAAATTAAGGCCCATGCCTCTAATTTAAAAAATAAATTAAGGCCTATGACCATCCTTCAACACATTAAATCTCTATTTTTGCATTAGATAATTTATTTTTAACTTTAATATATTCATTAGGAAGGTTTATGAATAATTGAATATTTGTGCCTAATATTATTTATTTTTTGTGGAATATTATGAGAATATTGGGAAGATTATGAAGAGTTGGAGGAGGAGATAATTTAGGGACTTGTTCCCTACTACTAGAGGATCAATAATAAATAATAAGTCAAAAAGATATTATGGAATTATGGCACAAATTGTGGAACTCCAATGATTGAGAAAATCTAGGAATGTGTTCCCTACCATTTAATGCAAATTATTAGTATTGGGGACTAGATCCACTAATCAAGGGATTTTGGTGGGGAAAGCTTCCTCCATTCACAGGTAATGGTTCCTAATCATTTTGTATAAGTGCCAAGTCAAATTTGCGTCTAGGGATAGATTTTCATTAGTGTTATTGTGGAGAGAGCTTGTATTCTTGCAGCTCCATTGTATTTTCTTGCATGGATGTAATTCTATTGATGAAAAAAATGAAGATTGGTGTCATGTTCAACTTCTAAATCTTGTTCTCCTCCATAGGTCTCTGAGTTTCCTTGGGCTTGACCATCCCAGGAACCTTAGATCATGTTGAAGCCCCGAAAATCGGGTCTACAACAAGGGGGATACCCGCCCAGTCCGGACCTTGGTTGGCAGCTCCTTATCTGTTTGGTATAGCGGGTCCGACTGGGGATATGGGACGAGTTTCCCAATCTATGAGTGTGTGTGTGTAGAATTTGATGTTCCTAATCTAACAGTTCCTAATTAAGATATTCTAGTTCTAATTTTAATCTAATGCTATGCTATTTTAATAAGCAGCAACATCTAAGTCTATACTAACCCGGGATGTAATTCTTCTATTACGCGATCTAAAAATATCAAATAACAACTGGTAATAAAGATCATTAAGCTATTATGAGAAAAGAAATCAATAAGGATGAACCACTTCACATAAAAAGTTCGACGAAATAGGTGTGAAAAACATATTGCATAATGAGCTATTCATACATTAAGCATAAATAAATAGCTATCACCGTACAAAACTACCAAATGATAACTCAAGCATTCATACATTAATACATAAACAACTAAAAGTTGTATATCACTTTAACGCATAAGAAGAAATGGTTAAGAGATAAAAGTACCATTTATAACTAGTCCTACTCATGAGCTTCAAGCGACAATGATTTATCTCTCCTTGCTCTAACATTCACTAAGCGTACAGAAGTGCAACATCAGTAGCAGATATCAAATGCAAACATCAACAAATCCTGTTCCATTCATTCATCAAAACCTCCTCGGAGGGTGAAAAAGTGCATGTTCTGAGGACAAGTTTTTGATAAATTTCTGGACCCCTCTCTAAATGCATGAGAAGGGTTTAAATACTACTAACTAAATCTAAAAATAACTTATTTACAAAAATTCAGGATGCGGTTTAAATGACCGTCCTGTTTCTAGGAAAATAAAACAAAATTAAAGCTAAAATTGAACCTAAAATTAAACTACTTCTGTATTTGGTCTTTGAAATTGCACGTATGCAGCATCTGTTTAAGGAGAGTCGGCTGGCTGACTTCTGCCTTTAGTTGAGCTGAGAAAACCGAATCGATGAGATTTGGTGCCATTTTTTCGGACGCATTTATGATACACTTAATGGTCATCCACTGGCTATGCGGCTTCACCAAGTATGCCCAGTAATACTCCCAGTTCAACTTGCTCAGCCCTTGAATTGCTTTTGCCTTTTCTTGCGCTCTCTGTTTCCATTCTGCCTCTAGTTGTTGTGCGTTCGGTAAATATCCTGGAGTGGTCTCTGCGATCAAATTTTCCCTGTGCAAATTTTCATTTACACAATCAATAAGACTGCTTGCTGCCGTGGCTGCTTCTTCTGCCGCTTGTTCTGCCTCCCTGATTTGCTCGTCCCATTTGTTAAAGAGCATTTCTGTATGGTTTTCATTCATCCTTGGTGCATCTGCTCTTTTTCCCTCGTATTTATCTTTCCAAGCCAAATATTCAGTCACCCGTTTATCAATTAGATCATAGTCACTTCATAAATCTACCACTTGATTAGCGGTCTTATCACTAATTTCACAATAATAACTCCACTGTGATATCTTTTGGCCCAACGCTTCTTGCTGCTGTAGTAATTGTTCATTCAAGGAAATGGACTCCGTAATAAATTCTGTAAGCTTAGGATCGTCTTTGTGCATCTCCTGTAAATCCTGTAACTGCTTTCCTTTCTCGTCCAAACTTTTGTGATATCCTATCTGCATTTGCTGGAAGTCCTGCTGCAACCTCTCAAGCTGTTGTTGTACTTCAATGTTGGTGTTAGCTTGTTGCAACTGCTGTTGCAGTACTTGTATCTGGTCTTCCCTTTCTTTTAACAACTGTTGTACCTCAGATGCTTTATCAATAGACGCAGAGGTGTATTCTCCTGCGATCTGAGATAGTTTGGTGAGATTTTCAGTAGGATTGCTAGTGGGATCTTTCCACAAGACGTCTAATTGTTCTGCGTCTTGAGAGAGTGTATTTTCCAATTTCCTTTTATTTCTCTGTCTTCTTACCACTGCTTTATGCTGTGGGCTATAAAATATATCCAGAGGGGGAATTTCTTCTATGTTGAGTATAAGCTCAGAAGATGGGGCAACAGGAATATGCTCCATATCTGAGACATCGCTGATTGTTCTTGTGACTACTTCTTTTGCTACCTGTGCATTGCTCACAGGTGTTTTTATGGATTGTCCTTCAAGATTGATCAGGTCATTGAAGGTTTCCCATTCTTTATCTAATTCGGTTGTGACTGGCGGTGCTTGAATGATGAGAGGAGGAGGATCTCTTTGCGGGGAGGCAATAACCTGCTGATGTAGAAGTTCCATTGACTGGGTAGTATCCTTTACTGACCCTTTTCTCTTATCCTGTTCATTTCCGGATCTTTTAGAGTGTTCAGACATTTCTTGTTCAGACTTGGATTTAGATCTGTTAGTGCTTGAACTCCCACTAAGACTAACACTTGGAGTTGGTTCTCTTGAGGGTAGGCATAGTTTCTCTAGAGGAATACTGGCTAACCTTCTTTCTCTGTATATTGTGAACTTTTGGAAATCTTTTGGAGATAATTGCAATTGGGCTTCATGCAAAATTTCTTCAAGTGTGCTTTTCTGTTGGAATATATCATCAAATAAATCCTTTTCTCTAGAGAACACCTTTATCTTGACTGTAGTTGTGAAATTCTGGGCAACCCCATTAGGGTCAAATGGTCTTCCCGGAAATTTGAATAGTTGTAAACACGTCATATTTTTTACTTCCGTGAATGCGTGGCCTACATCAAATAGCGAAAAGGCCCCACAGGATACAGGAAACTGTGGCCATATAGCCTTCTTTTTGTCCTTTAAGTCTTTAGTTAGACCACCTTCCCCATAGGTTTGATATGCAATCTCTCGAGCTAAGAGTTTATCAGGGATATACAAAGGTGGGACATGAGGGGGTGCAACACTTCCAAATACCCTGACATAAGTAAACAATTCCTCCCCGAACCATCTTGCGACGGGGAGGATGTCTACCTCTGCTTCAGGCAAGCACCTCGGGGGGTCTTTATCATACAACATTTTGTACAAGGGCAACATAATTCCATGACAAATCTGATAGAAGTATGGAGTGAACTGAGAGTCCCACAATTATTTATGATAGACATGGATGGGTAAGGGGTCTTGAGTGGTCCACTTCCAACCCATAACAGGAAACATAGAAACATAACATATTGAATCCATAATATATGCAGATAGGTAAAAAGGAGGATAAATTCTCTAAGCCGCAGCTCTTTTGGACCGGTCACTGACAATGGCTGTGACTAGGTTATCAGAAAAAATTTTGGCCCAATCTACAATAGTGGCATTTGTGGCAGCATCCAATAATGGTAGCCATTCAGATGAAAATTTGTTGATATCAGGCATTCCAAATATTCTACAAAGCATGGCAGCAGCAAAGCAATATGGGGAGGTAAGGGAACTAGTACTGTACATACCGTGTTTATCTTTCTTCAGTGGTTCGTCTCTCCTGGACCAGTCTTTGGTGGTTTCTGCCAAGTCCTGATTTTCCTTTACGAATTTCTCCATGAATTGCTTGTTATAAGTTTCCTGAGGCTCGGGCAGATGATTCATGAGCTTTAAATCCTACACAGTGAATGAACCGATGAGTCCTTGACCATGAACTTTGAACTGTCTATTTCTGATTTCTGCACTATCCAGTATCCACTTGACCATGTCTGTGTATGGGAGGATTTTTTGCCTTGCT
This sequence comes from Pinus tabuliformis, assembly GCA_031772625.1. Taxonomy (NCBI): domain Eukaryota; kingdom Viridiplantae; phylum Streptophyta; class Pinopsida; order Pinales; family Pinaceae; genus Pinus; species Pinus tabuliformis. The sequence goes on along the minus strand of CM062805.1, from coordinate 711,090,775 downwards.
GCTATCCGATGTAAGAATGAGCAAGCTAGCTCTATTAGAGATGCTTCAGAAGGACTCTGTGAGCATGCAACAGCAGTAACTTCCATTACCCTGGGATTGTCCTCTTCGAGTAGAGTATACATGCCTTCCCACGTAGCTATTCCCGCGTCGATAGCCTCTTTTCTTTCCTCAATCCCATCCATAAATAAAGGCCAACTCTTCCCAAATCAATAAGGCCTTTATCACAACCCTAGTTTTCAGGAGTGGGCGTATTTTGGGTTTTAGGAGGCTTTCAAGACGCTTTCTTCAATCCTCGAGGGAAGAAATAGAAGGCTTTCCTTGGCCTGGCTAGTTACTTTGAATACGAGCATGTCATTAGTGACTTTGAGGGGAAGAAATATAGGGCCGGAAAGCCCGTCACTGAAGCGCTATTTTGCCCCCGTCCCGTCACAAGAGCGAGCTCGGTGTGGTGTTGTAAAACCGAAATCGCGTATATAATATAACACCGTAACATCTATCTGGGTTCTCCATCCCCTCCATCAGGCAAGCCGGAGAGGACTCTTCGAAGCTCGGGACTTTGCTTTTCTTTCCCATTTCAACCTGCGTATTTCTTTGTATTGTCCTCTGTTCTCTGTTCCTGCAATTCACAAGTGAAGTAGAAATGAATGACAAGGAAGGGTGATGGGAGAGGTTTTAAATGCCGCAGACATACCAAATACACCACCTTACGTGAAATGATTCTTCGAAAAGCACGCACTCATATTCTATTAATAACTGACAACTAACTCCTTTATTAGCATTTAAAGTGCATAACCATGTGTCAGCTTATGGAAAATACTTTTCTTGAATAACGTGCCTGAAAGATCTGCGATGGAGCGATTTTGCGATTTGCTTTGCAACATCGCAGATCGCAACATCGCAAAATCGCAGAATCGTAAAAACACATCATCGTAGCATTGATCTGGCCTGACGTCGCAACATTGCTTTATCGTGAAATCGCGATATCGCAGATCGCAGGAGTTTTATGTATGACAAATTTCGTTAACCTGTTTCTTGCGAGATGCGATCTTGCGATCGGCGTCATCGCATATCGGCAGATTTTGAAGTGTTTCATGTAAGTTTTGCTGAATGCGACGCGATATTTGTTCATTGCTGCGTTCTCGCAAATGTTGGGATTGTGCTTGTAAGGTGGCATCCCACTATCTTTTTACAATGCGATTTTTAAAGATTTTTACCTTATCATATACTTAGATCTTTAGAATTTCCAAGGAGCTTCCTAAGCTTATGATGGTAACTTTATTTGTGGAAAGGAAATTTAAGCACTACTTTGTTTTTCCTGGATTTTATAACTAAGGGTCCCCACACATTTAGTATTACGAATGACACTAAATGAGAGTGGGATTGTTGCTGGCCACAACAATTGGCAATTCACTTGGACAAACCAGTTATCTCTTTTTTTCTATTGAATTTTCTAAACTTCCAAAACAGAAATTTTTTCAAAAAGTTAAACTTTATTATGGAAAGATAAAGTACATTATGTTCTAACCTGTCAATGACATTTTGTTTCAACTATTTTCAATTTTGATTATTTGCTTCCTCAAGCTAGTCCTTGTATTTACATTAGTCATTACTTGGTCTGTAAAGATAAAACAAAGTCTTCTCTGTAAACCAGTTTTAAATATGCTCATTTGTCGTAGGTAGAGCCTCTGCTGCCAGCAGGCGTTTATAGCCTCGACAGGGTTACCTGTTACCCAGCAATGATCCTGTATCCTACTTAAAGCAACCTGCAACTCTCAAAGAAGAATCCACATCCACGCTTATTGCTTTGATTTTCTTTTTACTCTTAAAGAACAATGTCTTGGTTTGATAGCCAATTTATGACACAGTCATTCACTTGATTTATAAATTTGCTGAACAAGCTGGCTCGTGATGAGACCCCTTGTCTTTTGATTGCAACAATCTTGAGTCATTGCCCTGTTGTGGTGTACAATACTTGGCAAAGTCAGCATGTTATAAAATCTGTGATTATGATAAGCCGGCTCGTGATGAGACATCTGATTCTTCAAGATGAAGTGTATCCTTGGGTTATTCTTCTGAAAGTTGTGATTTCCTTAGCAGGGAGGAAGTCATTGTTTCCTTAAGATAGCTCTAGACAACAATAGTAGAGTTTTTGGAAACAAATGTTCCACAGAGAATCTTTATTTTGTTATTGATACCTTTCATTGTACTGATATAAAACAATTTCTTCACAAAAGGTTGTTTTCATCAAACTTTATGAAGTTGAAACAAGTATCATATCTAGGCTAGAGTCTTTAACTGTATCTATCAATAATAAAGATCAATTTTCCAAAAGATTTTCTCTTTATACAAGCGAAAAATCAAAATCTGAAAGAGAATTGGTATCTTATTTGTAAATGCCTAATGTAGCTAACGACAACAAATTTTATTATGGAAGATATATTTAAAGAAGATGAGGGGTAACTGTTCCCTTGGATATTTATATGATATGAAGAGGTCTAATTACTTCCTTTATTTTTTACTTGCAGACTGTTAAAAATAAACTATCAACATAACAAACTAACTAAATTAATTCTACTCCTATTTTAACTATATACATGAAATTGACTAGGTATAGTCATATTTCCAGTGTAACCATTCTCTTATTTTTATTCCTACACATATATACATTTCAAATATTAGTACTAGAAATAAAGTTTTTGCTGAACTAAGAACATTAAATGTGGAATTAGAATGCGCAACTATTGTTAGAATTTTACTCGAAATCTCCTTCTTATGAAATTTTCTCTCTAATTGAATACCTATTGGATCATAGAAATCTGGATGGAATTCTATTACGGATTGATAAACGTTCAAGGAAAGAGATGACAGGCTAGATTGAAGATATGAATTTTTGGATTTAACAGCCTGTATCATATTATTAATGTTATGTGTGAAAGTTAGGCTTTTGACAATTTCCGGTGAAAGAAAAGTTTCCAAATATATTTCTTTGGATGGATCAATGAAGAATGGATGGAAATCTTTCAAAGGAAAATTATCAATTAAATTGAATTGTTGGCAAGTTTCTAAAAATACATCCTTTTGTTGATACTGTCTTGGATAAGATAGAAGCTTTTGATAAAACATTGACATTGATTGAAATTGAAATTGAAACAACTCTACATTCTTTCGAAAAACTTCAACCTTCCAACAGGGCAATACATCACTCGAATGTATGATAGTAAGATGCTCAGTATGCCAGTGTAATATATCAAAAGTCTGAAAATTAAAATCTAAAACTAAATTTGATTTTATACAAAATGGGTGCAAACAGAATAGAATGCAATGACTATCTGTACAACTAGTGTTATAGCACAATTGGGATCGTTTTGAAATATTCTCTCTTTCACAAGGATTGGCCAGAATTATGGAATTCGAGTAATTTCGAACTCCATCTTGTGAATTAGAAAGCAAATTATGATTATGAACAGGCGTGAAAGCTTGATCATGATATGAATCATAGACTGGAATACTTTCTTGGATAATGAAGTCATGCAGATGATTTGCTGCTTTAGAATGAGGATCAGTTGAAATGATTTCTGAATTAAAATACCTCTCATTCTCAGATGTTATTTGAAGTTTCTGATGATTCTCTCGAGATAAATCAACATCTTCAATATCAAAGTAATTATCATAAATGACTTCACAAGATTCTATAGATCTCCCTTCAGTTTCATCCAGTATATTCAAACAATGAGGGACAAGCCTTTCATGTTCGTTAATGGAAAAAGAATGTTCTATAACTACTTCTCTATCTTGAAAACTTAATGGTGATTCATTTAGATCAGCCTCTGTATTTTCTGAAATATCATTAATATTGAGAGGGGAAAAATTACCATCATTAAAAATATCAGGATAAAGAGAAAAATGTGACTCTGGAATAATGCATTTAAAAATATCTCTTTTTGAGAATTCTTGTGCATTACGTTCATCGTGGATTTCAGGTTTTAGATCATACCTTTGTGCGCTCATGTTTTTTGGAAGAAGATTACTTTGCTGTTCTAACCTTGGCAATTGCATTTGTTGAGTTGCGATCATATTTTCTGAATTTGGCTCAAAGTTGCTTTCCGATTCTAAGGCGACCTTTCTTCCAGAATTGCTACTTTTGTCTTCTTGTATTTGATCAAAAATATCCTCTAAGATTTGGGAGACCTTTTCATCACAATTTATTTGCATATCCAAGTTGGATTTCTCATTTATGTAAGAAGGGAATTGAATAGAGCTTGGACTAATCTCATATGGATCGGGAATAAGAGGCAGAAAATAATTATGATCAACACAATGTAGTGATTCTTCACCTATGGGTTCATTTTTTGACATCAAATTTCAAACAATTCAGATGAAATCAAATATTAAAATCTCTAACAGACTCATCTTCTTTTCGTAGATACTCAATTTCATCATATACCTGGTCATAATCATAGCAGTCAAATTTACAAATGAAAACCATGACAAATTGATCCCAACTGTGAATTGAGGCAACCGGAAGGGTTCTACACCAGTTTCTAGCTTCTGCTACAAATGTGAGAGTAAAAATTCTGCATAAAATGCCTTCATCAATTCCTTGAAAATTAGAATTTGAAACATTTTGAATAAATTGAAGGGCATGATTAAAAGAAGAAGACTTTCTCTTACCATTGAATTTTACCTGAGACAAGAGTCTTACCACTTTGGGTGGAGTGTTGGAAGATGCACGTACATGGATGCAACTCCAAATTGGAAGAGAGGTCATCATAACTCAAATGTTAAAATAGAAAACAAACCCCAATAGACAAGATGTTTCAGGCCCTCCTTCTAGCGCCAAATATGTTGAAGCCCCGAAAATCGGGTCTACAACAAGGGGGATACCCGCCCGGTCCGGACCTTGGTTGGCAGCTCCTTATCTGTTTGGTATAGCGGGTCCGACTGGGGATATGGGACTAGTTTCCCAATCTATGAGTGTGTGTGTGTAGAATTTGATGTTCCTGATCTAACAGTTCCTAATTAAGATATTCTAGTTCTAACTTTAATCTAATGCTATGCTATCTTAATAAGCAGCAACATCTAAGTCTATACTAACCCGGGATGTAATTATTCTATTACGCGATCTAAAAAGATTTCAAATAACAACTGGTAATAAAGATCATTCAGCTATTATGAGAAAAGAAATCAATAAGGATGAACCACTTCGCATAAAAAGTTAGACGAAACAGTTGTGAAAAACATATTGCATAATGAGCTATTCATACATTAAGCATAAATAAATAGCTATCACCATACAAAACTGCCAAATGATAACTCAAGCATTCATACATTAATACATAAACAATTAAAAACTGTATATCACTTTAACACATAAGCAGAAATGGTTAAGAGATAAAAGTACCATTTATAACTAGTCCTACTCATGAGCTTCAAGCGACAATGATTTATCTCTCCTTGCTCTAACATCTACTAAGAGTACAGAAGTGCAACATCAGTAGCAAATATCAAATGAAAACATCAACAAATCCTGTTCCATTCATTCATCAAAACCTCCTCGGAGGGTGCAAAAGTGCATGTTTTGAGGACAAGTTTTTGATAAATTTCTGGACCCCTCTCTAAATGCATGAGAAGAGTTTAAATACTACTAACTAAATCTAAAAATAACTTATTTACAAAAATTCAGGATGCGGTTTAAATGACCGTCCTGTTTCTAGGAAAATAAAACAAAATTAAAGCTAAAATTGAACCTAAAATTAAACTACTTCTGTATTTGGTCTTTGAAATTGCATGTATGCAGCATCTGTTTAAGGAGAGTCGGCTGGCTGACTTCTGCTTTTAGCTGAGCTGAGAAAACAGAATCGACGAGAGTTGGTGCCATTTTTTCGGCCGCATTTATGATACACTTAACGGTCATCCACTGGCTATGCGGCTTCACCAAGTATGCCCAGTAATACTCCCAGTTCAACTTGCTCAACCCCTGAATTGCTTTTTCCTTTTCTTGCACTCTCTGTTTCCATTCTGCCTCTAGTTGTTGTGCATTTGGTAAATTCCAGGAGTGGTCTCTGCGATAAGATTGCTTGCTGCCGTGGCTGCTTCTTCTGCCACTTGTTCTGCCTCCCTGATTTGCTCGTCCCATTTGTTAAAGAGCATTTCCTTATGGTTTTCATTTATCCTTGGTGCAACTGCTCTTTTTCCCTCGCCTTTATCTTGCCAAGCCATATATTCAGTCACCCATTTATCAATCAGATCATAGTCACTTCATAAATCTACCACTTGATTAGTGGTCTTATCACTAATTTCACAATAATAACTCCACTATGATATATTTTGTCCCAACGCTTCTTGCTGCTGTAGTAATTGTTCATTCAAGGAAATGGACTCTGTAATAAATTCTGTAAGCTTACGGTCATCTTTGTGCATCTCCTGTAAATCCTGTAACTGCTTTCCTTTCTCGTCCAAACTTTTCTGATATCCTATCTGCATTTGCTGGAAGTCCTACTGCAACCTCTTAAGTTGTTTTTGTACTTCATTGTTGGTGTTAGCTTGTTGCAACTGTTGTCACAGTACTTGTATCTGGTCTTCCCTTTCTTTTAACAACTGCTGTACCTCAGATGCTTTATCAATAGTCGCAGAGGCATATGCTCCTGCGATCTGAGATAGTTTGGTGAGATTTTCAGTAGGATTGCTAGTGGGATCTTTCCACAAGACGTCTAATTGTTTTGCGTCTTGAGAGAGTGTATTTTCCAATTTCCTTTTCTTTCTCTGTCTTCTTACCACTGCTTTATGCTGTGGGATATAAAATATATCCAGAGGGGGAATTTCTTCTATGTTGAGTATAAGCTCAGAAGATGGGGCAACAGGAATATGCTCCATATCTCAGACATCACTGACTGTTCTTGTGACTACTTCTTTTGCTACCTGTGCATTGCTCACAGGTGTTTTTATGGCTTGTCCTTCAAGATTGATCAGGTCGTTGAAGGTTTCCCATTCCTTATCTAATTCGGTTGTGACTGGCAGTTCTTGAATGATGAGAGGAGGAGGATCTCCTTGCGGGGAGGCAATAACCTGCTGATGTAGAAGTTCCATTGACTGGGTAGTATCCTTTACTGACCCTTCGCTCTTTTCCTATTCATTTCTAGATCTTTTAGAGTGTTCAGACATTTCTTGTTCAGACTTGGATTTAGATCCATTAGTGCTTGAAATCCCACTAAGACTAACACTTGGAGTTGGTTCTCTTGAGGGTAGGCATAGTTTCTCTAGAGGAATACTGGCTAACCTTCTTTCTCTGTATATTGTGAACTTTTGGAAATCTTCTGGAGATAATTGCAATTGGGCTTCGTGCAAAATTTCTTCAAGTGTGCTTTTCTATTGGAATATATCATCAAATAAATCCTTTTCTCCAAAGAACACCTTTATCTTGACTGTAGTTGTGAAATTCTGGGCAACCCCTTTAGGGTCAAATGGTCTTCCCGGAAATTTGGATAGTTGTAAACACGTCATATTTTTTACTTCCGTGAATGCGTGGCCTACATCAAATAGAGAAAAGGCCCCAGAGGCTACAGGAAACTGTGGCCATATAGCCTTCTTTTTTTCCTTTAAGTCTTTAATTAGACCACCTTCCCCACAGGTTTGATATGCAATCTCTCGAGCTAAGAGTTTATCAGGGATATACAAAGGTAGGACATGAGGGGGTGTAGTACTTCCAAATACCCTGACATAAGTAAACAATTCCTCCCCGAGCCATCTTGCGATGGGGAGGATGTCTACCTCTGCTTCAGGCGAGCACCTCGGGGGGTCTTTATCATACAACATTTTGTACAAGGGCAGCATAATTCCATGACAAATTTGATAGAAGTATGGAGTGAATTGAGAGTCCCACAAATCTTTATGATAGACATGGATGGGTAAGGGGTCTTGAGTGGTCCACTTCCAACCCATAACAGGAAACTTAGAAACATAACATATTGAATCCATAATATATGCAGATAGGTGAAAAGGAGGATAAATTCTCTGAGCCGCAGCTCTTTTGGACTGGTAACTAACAATGCCCGTGACTAGGTTATCAGATAAAATTTTGGCCCAATCTACAATAATGGCATTTGTGGCAACATCCAATAATGGTAGCCATTCAGATGAAAATTTGTTGATATCTGGCATTCCAAATATTCTACAGAGCATGGCAGTAGCAAATCAATATGGGGAGTTAAGGGAACTAGTACTGTACATACCGTGTTTATCTTTCTTCAGCAGTTCATCTCTCCTGGACCAGTCTTTGGTGGTTTCTGCCAGGTCCTGATTTTCCTTTACGAATTTCTCCATGAATTTCTTGTTATAAGTTGCATGAGGCTCGGGCAGATGATACATGAGATTTAAATCCTGCGCAGTGAATGAACCGATGAGTCCTTGACCATGAACTTTGAACTGTCTATTTCTGATTTCTGCGCTATCCACTATCCACTTGACCATGTCTGTGTATGGGAGGATTTTTGGCCTTGCTGCTATCCGATGTAAGAATGAGCAAGCTAGCTCTATTAGGGATGCTTCAGAAGGACTCTGTGAGCTTGCAACAGCAGTAACTTCCATTACTTTGAGATTGTCCTCTTCGAGCAGATTATACATGCCTTCCCACATAGCTATTCCTGCGTCTCTGTTACAAGCCGTGTCTATATACAAAGGTGTCATTTCCTTTTCTTCGGAGCTCGGGACTTTGATTTTATTTCCCATTTCAACCTGCATATTGCTTTATATTGTCCTCTGTTCTCCGTTCCTGCAATTCACAAGTGAAGTAGAAATGAATGACAGGGAAGGGTGATGGGAGAGGTTTTAAATGCCATAGACATACCAAATACACCACCTTACGTGAAATGATTCTTCGAAAAGCAGGCACTCATATTCTATTAATAACTGACAACTAACTCCTTTATTAGCATTTAAAGAGCATAACCATGTGTCAGCTTATGGAAAATACTTTTCCTGAATAACGTGCCCGAAAGATCTGCGATGGAGCGATTTTGTGATTTTCTTCACAACATCGCAGATCGCAACATCGCAACATCGCAAAATCACAGAATCGTAAAAACACAACATCGTAGCATTGATCTGGCCTGACGTCGCAACATTGCTTTATCGCGATTTTGCAATATTGCAGATCGCAGGAATTTTATGTATGACAAATTTCGTTAACCTGTTTCTTGTGAGATGCGATCTTGCGATTGGCGTCATCGCATATCGACAGATTTTGAAGTGTTTCATGTAAGTTTTGCTGGATGCAACGCGATATTTGTTCATTTCCGCGATCTCGCAAATGTTGGGATTGTGCTTGTAAGGTGGCATCCCACTATCTTTTTACAATGTGATTTTTAAATATTTTTACCTTATCATAAACTTAGATCTTTAGAATTTCCAAGGAGCTTCCTAAGCTTATGATGGTAACTTTGTTTGCGGAAAGGAAATTTAAGCACTACTTTGTTTTTCCTGGATTTTATAACTAAGGGTCCCCACACATTTAGTATTATGAATGACACTAAATGAGAGGGGGGTTGTTGCTGGCCACAACAGATCACAAGCATTATTTCATCCTTGGAAAAGCTTTGGAAGTCCATAATAATCATTGAGTTGGTACAAGGGTTGGTTTTGTTGCTGCAAGGGCTGACCTTGCTGCTGCAATGACTGTTGATAAAGCCCTTGTTGCACATAAGGTCCTTGTTGTACATAAGGTTGGTGTTGTTGGAAAGTTTCTTGTGTAATTTGTTGGGTTCTAGGTTGGTATTGATAAGTTCCAGTTTGAACTTGACCAAATGTCCCAAATGAGGGATTTGAACCAAGCTGCATTTGAGCTGCATCTTGTTGATGAAAAGGTGGATTTTGAGGTTGTTGTGACCCATATGGAGGGTATGGTTGTTAGTTGGGTATCTGGGCTGAAATAGGCTATTGTTATGAGATTTGGCCTGATCTATATGGAATAGATGATCCACTAGGATAAGGTACACCGCCAATATTTTGACTAACTCTAGTAGCATGAGTTTGAGATCCACTTGTTATCCTCCACAATATCCCAAGGTTGAGAAAGGAGATCGAAGGAGGTAACCTCAGACCACATAGGGTTGAGTAGTTAGCCTTGACAAACTAAAGAGGGCTCTCTCTATGAGCTCACAACCAATGATGATTGGAGTGGGAAAAGATGTTAGGCTAGTTATTCCAGCTCAAGGGTTTTGAAATTTATGGTTTTGATGGATCAAGAGTGAAAATCAGGGAACTAGGTCGAAATATCAAAGGTTTCAGTTGTAAGAGATATAAAGCAGCAGGGTAGGTATGCCTTTGTGATACTTTGGGGTTTTGTCAATGTAGTGTAGGGTGGAAAAACAAAGATCAAAATGAGCATGGAAAACATGAATTCATTTATCAGAAGATAGGTGACATAAACATGAAATTCCTAACAAAACAGAGCTTAAACGTAAGAATTATGTTCAAAACCTCTTAGGAAGGTCACCGAAAAGCATAGATATGGAAAGAAGATGAAATTATCATTCACATAAAACTATAACAAAGAGAAAACATTATAACAAACTCACAATACAAGAATTCCTGAATAATAGTTGCAATTGTCCTTTGATTTCTTGTAAAAAGTGATGAAGTACAAGCTCCAAGAGTTCTACTCACTGATGTCCAACCTGTTCTATGACTAAAAACTAGATACATATAGACCAAAACCATTTTCCCCTCTCTCAGGGTTGAATCCTTTAGTTTAGGAACTGATTACATGAGGTGTTCAACAAAAACCCTAATGTCTAGGGAGGTTAAAACAAATCCTCCATTTAAACTTTGACTGAATTGCCCTCATAAATGAGGCCTCAAGTTACATGAAAACACCAAAGATAAGTAATTACATAATGATAACTCGAATCTAGCTGATAAAATTGAGAAACGATGGTTTCAGGCAAAAGCGTAGTGAATTCAGTCAAAAGCGTAGTGTGCCAGGAGAAAGCGCAATGAAATTAGTGGATAGCGCAGCGTGGCTAGTTGGAAATGCAGCATGGCCTTTTGAAATCAATTTTTGAGTTATCTTTTGCCTCAGAAAACATTGTGGAGGTGGCTTGTTGGTGAGTGAGATTTCTTTGCCTACGAAATGAGTGAGAAAAATGAATTGGTGTGGTCTTTTATAGCTTGTGGAAGTCAATTTCTTCATAGTGGTAGGGTGGCCCACCATGTGTTTTTCACTTTTCTTTGAAAACTATGTATCTTTGGAACATTTGAATGCAACTTTAGAGCATTAGAACTTATTACATGATATTTGAAATAAATTACATTTTGAAACAAAAACTTTTAGAGAAAATTCCCTATTACTACTCCTTCATTTGCCAGATTTATGAATGAAATGACAGATTTTGATGACTTTGACCCTAATGACCTAATGGTGACACTAAGCTAAATGAGGACCATGATGCTATGACTGAAGTGATGATGATGACCTTTCATTGATGGCACATCCAATCGAGTGATGGTAATGACCATAACATGAAAATTTTGAAAGGAGCAGTAATAGACCTAGACACACTAGCCAGCGACCAAATTTTATTTTGAAAACCTAATGAAATAATAATAATTTGACTTAAAACCCTAACAAAAACCTAGTAAGAGAATATTTGATCACTGGTGACTGGCAAGACTAACTATCACTAACACCACTCACATAAGTTCCACCCGAAACAGGAGGAACATATGGAGTGGACCGAGGGGCCTAGGAGAGACCCTCTAACCCAACTGCATTCATCCCTTGAAGTTCGCAGCCTAAACAAAAATTTTCTCCATGATTTTAGGTAGATTGTGTTGCTGGAAGGTACAGGTATGTTGTAGGGTGTTGTGAGGAGGATCCTCAAGTTCTACTGTTGTGCTATGGTGCCTATAATGAATAGTAAGTGAAGTAACCTAGTTGGAGAAAGGTAAACATAGAGATTTGACATTGGTGTAGGGTTGTTGGTGTGCCCTAGCGAGTTAGGTACATGCACAGATTGCAAGGACAAGGAGGCAATAGCAGGGAGTTGCAAATTTCTTCTTATTTGATGATTGGATGCTAGAGGATGTGTCCTAGAAGAGGATTTTTGGTGAAGTCTGTTGGTAGCCGAGAGAAGGGATTCATAGGTGTTGGATGCCCTAACTAGGAGAAAATGCTACAATAAGTATTGGTCACTCGTGGAATTTTGGAGGGAAGCCTGAGAGTGGTTCAAGTATAGACATTGGATTGGGAATTTTGTGGGACATTGGATAAACCAACACTCCCCGTGTGTTTCACAACATGGACTAACCATCTCTTGTGGATCCTTATCTCTGGTGATGTGATCGTTGACAAACACCTGTGGGTTTTGGTTTAACGAAAATCGTGATTCCCAAACAGTGGTATCAGAGTATAGGTCACGAGTTCCATACACACCTAGCTCGCGTTGGGGGGTAGATTGTTGGACATTGTATAAACCAACACTGCCCATGTGTTTCGTGACATGGAATAACTACCTCTTGTGGATCCTTATCTCTGGTGATGTGATCGTTGACTAACAACTATGGGTTTTGGTCTAACGATAATCATGATTCGTAACACATTTATGGTCTATTGGAGGACAGTGTGATAGTGCCCAAGTTGGAGCCCAGTGTGCACCATCATTATGGACTTAGATGGTTTCCAGAGTGGCAGAAGTTGATCTCAAGGTTTGATCAACCAGAGGAGTAGTTGAGTAGCCCTAGACTTGTGTGTGGAGAATGACTTTCTACAGCAAATGATGGGAAATCCTCCTAGCACATGTTCATTTTTGGAGATGGAAATCTTGCAGTGATAGGAGGCATCCTTTCGTGCCCTATGTTGGTCTTCATTGGAGAAACACAAGAAGACCATAGTGCGCTGAAGTCCCTGAGTAGATGAGGAGCAACAATGGTAAGATTAAGATTTGATCACAAGTGGAGCTGTGAACAACTCTACAGGAGTCTCGATGTGTTGATAGACAAACAATCAACTACTAAGAAAATTGATAGTCAAGGTTCAGTTTTCAATTGGACTTGGAGCATTGATAGGGGCAAGAGCTGCAAATCAGGAGGCGAAGGACCAAGAAGGTATAAGGTACGACTGAGAGGAGCTAAGAGAGTTGACTACATCAGCTAGATGGCCAGAGTATCTTGTTGAGGTTAGATTGGTTGTCGATGGACTTACACCAAGCCCCAGTTTTGTATCTTGTATCATTGGATGTATAAGGCCCATTGTACCTGGTATGGGAGCCCTAGATTGTTGTATTATATGTTGTTTAATATAATGAAGTTGGGTTGAAAATTGTAAAAAAATTTCAATATTTTGTGCATTAGTACATTTACTGTTGTTTATATTCTGCTGTGCAAAGTAGTATCGCTTTGATTCTTGGTTTGGTAGCTTTAGAGATTCTAATATCCTATCCTAGACCCAAGATCATGAAAAAACAACATGGTATCAGAGAGTATCTGAGCTACTTTGAGGGATAGTGAATCAGAGTGTGCACATCGAAGCAACTCAGAGGGAGTTGTAGGTATCTAGATCATGGAGCAGAGGATTCAGTTGAAGACATGGATATGTGGTCTTGATAGACTACATGGTGAGATGGCTAGGAGGTTCTGGTGGATTGGTGGTGAACCTGGGGAACAAAATTTTGTTGTAGGTAAATTTGTTGATCATGGACTTCCTTTGACTTGTCATGGATGGTTAGGACAACTCAAGGATTTCTTTGGCTTGGATGATATTATGTTAATCAATATGGATTCATGTGATGGACTAAATATTTGCAAGCTAAAGTCTTCATCGGATCATGGTGTTACATATCTGATATTGGATGGATTTGCATGAGCAATATTTTTTCCAAGAGGAAGAATGCTTGCAAGATTGAGCAAGTGGAGATCACGTAGGCTCAAAGAGAGTCTAACCTCAGAGGGAGCAACCCTATGGAGGTTTGGGATCTTCAGGTTCAGATGTGATGAGACAAAGGCACTACCAAGATTATTAGCTTCATTCTATAGGGTATGTTGTGCTGTGAAGGTAAATCCCCTCTACAGACATAGGCGATCCCTCTAGCCTGATGAGTGGGTGTTACACAAAAATATCATCACCATGATTATTTGCAGTCAGTATGGGTCTATCATCACTTGTACTGTCCTCTTAAGCAAGTCTCAGACCTCAGCTCTTGAAATCAAGCTTTTGAAATGAGAGAAAGACATTAAAAATCAATGTAACACTGGTTCCGCACTTTCTCTCATGGTCACCTGCGGTCCCGCACCTTCTGTGTACAAAAACTGCGGACCTGCCCGCTCTGTCCCTAACGGTGTAGGTGCGGACCCCTGTGAAAGTCAAAAGGCGCAAGTTTTATCTTAAAAAACTCACTTTGGGTTAATTCTAGAGGTTTCTAGAAGGAATTTTGACGTGGATTGTTCGCTCTGAGGTGGTTCATGCATCCCAAAAGAGAAGGAGCTAATCCCTTGATGAGAGGAGCTATCCCTTTGAAGGAGGGCTTTATCCCTTTGAAGGAGGACCTAGTAACCTCCCTCCATTGCACTATAAATACAGGCATTGGGCTGGTTGCTGGAGAGGTTAGAAGCTGAACATTTTTGAGGGTAAATGCTGGTGAAATCAAGACTTCCTAGTTGAGCTTAAGAGGAGAGATCACACATCTTTTTGGCTTCATTGGGGAGTGAGTGAAACTTGTCAAAGTAGAGGAGACTTCTTGCTGGACCCTGGGAGGAGCTTGTACAACGTCAAGGAAAAGGTTGTAAAGTTCTTCTTTTGAATTAATACAATCAAACTCATTTTTCTCAACAAGTATCTTATGTTATTTGTTTCATGGACTCCTTGAATTTCATGTTAAATATGTTTTATGCAATTGGATTTTCAGGTGCTTTTTAATTTGTTTGCCTTGTTTGGGTTTGCAGATTCGCGAAAAGGAGCTCATTTGGATTGAAGGAGCGAGGGCATCCACAAGCTAGCGTTGGACCTAAGGTAGGCCCTAAAAACACTTGTTTGCTATTGTTTATTAAAGCATATTTAGAGAAAGATAGTGTCTGGTTGGTTTGCTTGTCATTAGGTCTTCTTTAGATTCTAGGAAGGTCTATCTTGTCTGTAAGATCGACTTATTCCGTGTGACAAAATGGCAACTCCCGCTGGGGACTTGATTGTTTTCCTTGTTTTTACTTTGACCTGAGAAACTTTATTTTTGTTTATGTTTTTGGCTTGTTGTGTGGAAAATTGGGTAGAGTTTGTAGATCCAGGGTTATTTTTCATTTTTCGCAGCTTTGGGAGAGGACCGCACCCTAGCCGTTTGACACAGTGCGTACTTACCTGCAACTTGGATTTTAGCACAGAGCGGGACCGCACCTGTGCCAACTGTGGGCCTGCGGACCCTGTCAAAATTTTGAAAACCATAAAATTTCCTCTGTCAGTCAGCTTAGTTTGTCTTTAGAAATTGTTATCCACTGCCCAGACCTGCATATAACTTGTCAGAAGCTTTCCTTGGATTGATTTCGTTAGTGTTAGGGTTTTAGGTGAAATTCCTAGGAGTTTTGCTTGTTGGGTTTGTTTTTCGTTTTGGTTGTGTAGTGGCTCTGAGCTTAGAGGCTGTAGGGACTTCAGATCACCTTAGTGTCTACCAGCTTTCTTATGAGTTTGACCATTAATGAAATCTCCCCTTGTTTGAGGAATCCGATTTGAGTTTTCTCTTTACAAAACTTCGAAAAGCTTGTGTTTGAGAGTTTGGATTTTCATTTTCAAAAAGAAAACGAAATTAGTTGTTCTTGACTGATTTGTGATTCTGCATAAATTAGTCCTTAGCTTGCATCTAGCTGAGTAAACATCCTTAAAAAAGACTTTTAGTAGGCTTTGACTTCAAATAGGTTTTTTTATAATTTGTAGCTCTCAAAGTTAGTCATTTGCATAGTTTTGAGTGTTTTATTTACAAAATATAAAAAAAAATCTCTTTTGAAAAAAGTTTTTTTTTTGTAGTGATTGAATGCTTTGAAACGAAAAAGGGAAATTTTTGTGAAATAATTAGTTGTCTCGTTTTGAGTGCTTTGGAAAGGAAAAGCTCTTCTTTTAATTTGTTTAATTGAGAAAGATTTGTGTTTACAAAGTATTTTCATTCTCAAACTCTTTCTTAGTTTAGAAGTTCATCGAAGAGAATAAGATTGTTTAGATCATCTTAGGTGCATTTTTAGTGATTTTGAGTCGAGTCTTCATACCACGAGTTTCATCTCCGCACCTTTGGACTTAAACAAAAACCACTAAAATTAACGCTTAAAGTAAAATTCACCTAGTAACATTTTTATTTCTAGGGCTCTGATACACCAACTTAGCTTAGGCTAGTGTCTTGGAGTAGGAGAGTAATTAACTCTCCAAGACAGTAAAAACAAACAAGTAGCTGTATCTTGTGGTAGGGAAGAAATCCAATTGTTGCATTTATGCTCTGGGAAAGCTCCTCTTAAAGGAGAAGCACGAGATCGTGTCCGAACCAGTGTGGGAATCAATCCTTCCTCATTGGGAACGACGCCAGATATTCATGTATTAAAAATAGTAAACCTCGGATTAACCATTGTCGAGGAGCCTAGGGTCACTTGTTGGTAAACCTTGGATTATGTCAAGGAGCCTTCAAGGGGATTGAGCTTGCTACTCTGCCCTTGCGTGTGTATCGGATCGTAGACTGTTCCCCCAGGTGTATTTGTCTCACTTGGTAACCTTAGTAGCCATATTCTTTAGGACTCTTCCTGAGGTGACAGTGGTGGGAAGGTCCCACTATACCTGGAGCAGACGTCGACTAGACTCACTTGGATTTTCTGGGGGGTTCACTTCACTCGAGACGGTTAAGTGGAGGAAATTGTGCCAGTCTATTCATTAAGCAGGTTACCGGGGTAACTGTTCCAACCACCATTTCTGTACTGAACTCTGCGACATTGGATTTCATCACCAACTAGTGTTTTCGGTCCGGAAAGTTACTGTTTGTGTGTGTTTGATCTCCTAGATTCTTTAGGCATGTGATTCAAATTTGTTTGGTTCTCTAGAGACCTTAGGTGCTTTTTATTGAGATTTTACTTTGTTTGCGTGTGAAGTAGTTAAAAGTCTTTAACTGTGGCTGAATTACCAAGACAGTCCCGTAGACTTCGGGGCCAGTCTCCTGAGATTAAAAATGTGGCTGAGTTACTGAGGAAGTCCCATAGACTTCAGGGCCAACCTCTTGAGGAAGTACCGAGCCAAATTGAAGGCTTAAAAGTCCTCGTAACTCCTAGAGACAGTAGAGTTGGGTCACCAGAAGAAGGAGAATATTCTCTGATAGTACATCCTGATTTTCAAATGCCAGTAGCAGAATATAATCCACAGTCAGTGTCTGTCTCTGAAATCGCTGGTAGCTTTTCATCTACTAGTGATATAGGTGAGGAACCCGAAATATACGAGCCTGAAAGTGAATTTGCTGCTACTCCGACATCGGGGTTTGTTTCTCCAACTTTTAGTGGTCCTGGTTCACCTAGGGTAGAAAGAGTAATCACTCAAGATCTTCCTTCTGGACTTATTTCTATTGAAGAACTTGCTCCGGAAGAAGAAGAAGTAGGCATACCTATCCCTGAAAATCAACCTGTTATCGAACTAAGGGAGCGTGAATCAATTTTTTACAGTCCACCTAGGAGTAGTTCTTGGTATCTTTCTTTGACTAATTATTTAGAAAACTCAGGGTTAAGTTTTTCACCACCTCGTGCTCCTTATCACTCAACACCTAGAGGTTTTTATACTCCCGTAAATATGTCAGGACAGTCATCCATGTTTACTCAATCGCCCGAATCTTTTTTGTACGGCGGTCCATCATTTCCCTCTGGGTATTAGTCTCTTTCTGGTACTTTTTTGGGAGCATCTCCTCAACCCATTGAGCAAGGGTTATTAACTGGAAGCAATGGTACAAAGCCATTGAGCGTAGAAGACATTCTTATGATGTCAGGTTCTATTCCCAATCCTCAACCTCAAGGTGGCCAGTTACCGCCTGGGGGGCAGCCTCAATTAACGCCTGGGGTGCAACCTCAAGGTACACAATTTGCATCTGGGGGGCAACTTCAAGGACAGTACATACCTACGGGACAGTACGTTCCTCAAGGTCAACCCCAGACTCAATATGTACCCCAAGGTCAACCCCAGTATCAATTTATACCTCAAGGTCAACCCCAGTATCAGTATGTGCCTCAAGGGTATCAACCCCAAGGTCAATACTCGAACCAAGGTTTCCAACCATCCCAAGGTCAAACGTATGTTCAAGGAACGAGAAATGTACCTTTCAATTATCAATCCTACCGTCAACCCGGTTATGGTCCTCAGTATTCTCAACCAGTTATGGGTCAGTACCCTGGAATGAATATAGTTTGGGATCCATCGCAAACCCAACAGGTGTTGCAGCTAAGTGTACAGTTGTCATCTCAAACTGGACAACCCTTATTTTCTGGTACACCCCAGCAACCAGTCCAGTCTAACATTCAAACTTCTGTACCTTCGGTAGTTTCTCAGCCTAGGCCTAGTACGCCTCGTACTCCGCCTCAAATGACTGCTACAACTGCCGCTACATCTGTTCAATCTACCCCACCTACTTCTGGAGTATCGTCAGCTCCGGTTTCTACTATTCCTGTATCTACTCCTCAGACATCTTTACCACCGTCTGGATCCACGATTCAAACTTCGGTTTAGATGCCTGTAGGACAACCTGGTTTAAGTACGGTTGTCACAAGTCAACCGTACTAGGGACAGTACCAATTCGGTCCTGCTGTCCAGCAGCCAGTTTATCAGTATCAATCGTATCCTGGGTACACTTATCAACAACCTCAACAACCCCAGTACGGTCCGGTTAATCCTGGTTTTCCAGGAGGATACAATATCCCAAACGCAATTCCTATTCCTAGTTATCCTAGATATCCTCCTCCTAGGGTTGGTCTCATGACCTAGAGTTTTAGGGATCCTAATCGACAGTTACCGTTTATCACAACTTTGGACTTACCTGACTTGTCGAGCCTAATGAACGATCCCATTAATTATCTTCCGTTTTGGCCGCCAATGCCGAATAAGTTGCCCAGTGACATTCCCAAGTTCGAAGGTAAATCAGGAGAGGACCCATCGAACCATGTGATGACTTACCACCTCTGGTGTGCGTCTAACTCCATCACAGATGATTCAATCCCTCTTAGACTTTTCCAGCGCACTCTAATTGGTCTCGCGGCCAAGTGGTACATTGAGTTACCGCGAGACACTTTTTATAATTTTAGTCAGTTAGCTACCTCATTTTTAACTCATTTTCAGTTGCCAGCCCGATATGACAATGGCACGGAATTGTTAACTTCGCTAAAACAATCGACATCCACGTACATTTCATATCATATTCATGAGTGGAGACGTCGACATCATTTAGTGAAGGTATTTATTCCGGATCAGATCTTGGCTGAGTGGTTTGTAAAATCTTTGTTGCCAAAGATCACTGAAGATGTTGCTAAAGCCGGAGTGGTTACCGAGGAGCAAGTCATTGCTCAAGCACAGTACCTTGACTTGGTCTATACTCAGTCGGGTACGTTACACGAAAAAATCCCCGATCTTCCCAAGCAAAATCAAATCGTTGCAGCTCCTTCGGGATCTCATGCCGTTGATGGTATGATTGGCACGGTTAACACTAAAAGTAAGAAGAAGTCTTCCAAGAATTCTTCCCCTATCATAACCTTGCCTAATTCCCCAACAGGAGATTCTTCTGCAGAGATTTCCGCTGATGTTCACGTTGTAGAGTCATCTATAGCCAAATCAAAATCCGATGGGAAGAAGAAAGGAAATAAGAAGAATAAAACGGACAAAAGTTCAAAGGAGAAACCTGAAAAGGCGGAATCCAATGACGAAAAGCGCAAACCTCGTTATCCTTGTCTCATTTGTGACGATGAACATTTTACAAGAGACTTCCCTCATCGTGCAGAGGTTGCGAATATTGTCAAGGGTTCCCAAACTCCTGCTGTTTTGAAGGATCCTTTTCCGGCTCAAGACAGTAAGATGATAGGTTCATCCTCGAGTGCCAATGAAGAACCCATACTGCTGATGTCCCATGTTAGGATTGCGACTCGATCACAATATTATCTTAGTAAGAGTCCTGTTGATGGTAAAGAAGCAGAATCTTCTCATTCTAATCCATCAACCTCAGCTCCCGGTTCCGATCCACTACAGATCGAGAAACCTAATCCAGACTTGGTAATCAAACTGCCCACCAAGGGTATACTTCGAAAGTCAGATTTCAATCCACATGCGAGAGCGGCTCAGAATTATAACATTGTTGAGGATTTAGCTGTTTCACCCTCAGCAATGTCGGCTTTGGAAGTGCTACAATCATGCCCAGCACAACGTAAATTACTTTTGTCGGCTATAGGAGCTGTTGATGTTCAGGACCCGAACTTAATAATTTTCGATCTAGAAAATAGTACACCACGTTTGCCTCATCAAATGGCTTTCCAGATTCCAGTGATAGTCAAAAACAGGCCTATTCATCAGACTGTAATTGATGAGGGAGCCTCAACGTGTATTATGTCAATACAGTGTTGGAGATCGCTTGGTTCTCCTTCACTAAATCAATCCCCGACGATTCTAAAGGCCTTTGATGGTCGTGGGTTTCATCCTTTTGGCATTCTACAGGATTTGCCTATAGGGGTTGAAGGAAAAACCGTTAGTCTAGATGTGGAGGTGGTTGATACCCCTCTAGACTACAACCTTCTCTTGGGTCGAAGTTGGTCTTACGCTATGACAGCGGTCGTTTCATCGGTCTTTCGAGTAATAAAGTTTCCACATAATGGAAAGATCATAACAATAGACCAACTGACTTACTTTTCATCTGACCCAGCCTCTTCGGAAAGTATTCAGCATGTTGGTAAAACGACTATCCCATATAAGGATGTTGGAGTAGGATTAGTTAAAGATGCTGGTTTACTGGGAACTTTTCCTTTTCCTCCAATCAACGCATCATCTTCATTTGCAACCATTCATATGATTACATCAGACACCATTATTTATAATGATCCTTGGATCATTCCTTCTGAATCTGAGATAGACTCATTTGGTAATTCCATGCCTTTGAGTCCATATGAAATTGCCTATGAAGCCGTGCAGTCTTTTGTCGACCCGTGTTCAACCAACAATGACTTAATGAATGTGGTCCGTGAGGAATCACTTCTCACATCAACCTCGGATTTAACTACGTTTTCTGAACTTGTTCACTCTAATGAGCAAATTCGTGAAATCCTATGTGTAGATGATTTACCATGGGAAGATCTCCATCACAGATCTTCGTTTTTACCTGAGGATGATCGTTTTGAAAATGATTTCTCATCAATTTTTACAACTGAATATGTCAAGGAACCTCAGAATCCAATGAAACATCCCGATTCAGAGTTAAATTCGGGAAACATCTCTCGAGCTATTCCTATTGACATTTCGGTTAAGCCCGGAATTGTTGAGAACATTCATATAGGTGCCTCGTGTACAGATGACGAAATTCAATTATATAAGGTCCTATTTCAAGAATTCGGCGACGTGTTTGCCTGGTCCTATGAAGAAATGCCAGGAATTGATCCCGCGATTGTTGTTCATGAGATCAAAACTTACCCAGACGCTAAACCCGTTCGACAACGTTTGTGTCAGATTCACCCGCGGAAAGCTGCTGCAATTAAAGCAGAAGTTGAAAAACTGTTGAAAGCAGGTTTCATTTATCCGATCCCGTTAATGGATTGGGTATCGAATATTGTTCCGGTGAACAAAAAGCAGGGAACAATAAGAATATGCATCGACTATAGGGACATTAATCGAGCCTGTCCAAAGGACAATTACCCAACTCCCTATATCGATCAAATCATTGATGATTGTGCCGGCAGCAAAATATTCTCCTTTATGGATGATTTTTCCGGATACAATCAAATCAACATTCTACCTGCCGATCAACCAAAAACGGCTTTCATTTGTCCATGGGGGACGTTTGCTTATTGCAAATTACCTTTTGGGCTTAAGAATGCCGGAGCAACTTTTCAAAGGGCGATGTCTTATGCGTTTCCTGACATTAAGCACATTGTGCAACCCTATCTCGAATACTTGCCTGCTCATTCATTACATCAAGCTGATCACCTCGTCCATTTACGAGCAATCTTTATGAGGTGTAGGCATTATCGTATTCGGTTGAACCCACACAAATGTGTCTTCTGTATAGAAACAGGTCGATTGCTGGGATTTGTAGTTTCGAAAGCTGGCATTCATGTTGATCCCTCAAAGGTCGAAGCTATCATCAAATTGCCTCCTCCTTCGAGTCTTCGCCAACTCCAAAGTTTGCAGGGGAAAGCAAACTTTTTACGACGATTCATTCCTAACTAAGCCGAGGTTACAAAGGGTTTTACCCGGTTGTTGAAACAGAACACTCCATTCTATTGGGATGAGATAGCTCAGAAATCTTTTGATGCACTCAAACACGCGTTGACCCATGCAACATTGTTGCATCCTCCCAGCTACAACCAGGATTACTTCTTGTATCTTGCTGCTTCTCATTCCACCATTGGAATGGTCCTAGTTCAAGAAGATGAATCAGGAACTGAACATGTGATATATTACCTTAGTCGAACGTTAAATCCAACTGAGCTAAAATACTCACATGTGGATAAATTGGCATTGGCAGCCGTCCAAGCTGTCCAACGTTTTCGTCACTACATTCTACTATGTAAAACTATGGTAATTTCGGATTACAACCCTATGATCTACATTTTGACCAATAAATTTCTAGGGGGCAAGTACTCTAAATGGATCGTTATCCTGCAAGAGTTCGACTTGGAATTTGAGAAATCTAAGTCTAAGAAATCTTTAGTTTTTGCGGAGTTAATGTGTGACTTCCCGCGTACTGACACGGAAACTGTGGCGGAGGAGCCCATTGCGGACGAATCCTTGTTTCTAATCAGCACTTTAGATCCGTGGTATCGGCATATCATTGTTTATCTCCAGACCCAATCCTTTCGGCCAGAAATTTCAAGGTCAGAACGTCGGAAAATTCGATTCCAGTCCCAACAATTCAGAATTATTGGAGATACTCTTTATCGCCGTGGGGCGGATTCTGTTTTTCGACGTCGCTTAACTCACGAGGAAGCTGAAATGGTTCTAAATGACTGTCAATCTGGAGCGTGTGGCGGTCATATGTCTGGGTTTTCCACAGCCCAAAAGATATTGCGCGCTGGCTACTTCTGGCCGTCTTTATTTAAAGATTGTATTACGGCGGTCCGAAAATGCCACAACTACCAGATTTTTGATCGTAAGATGCGCGCTCCACCTGCTCCTCTCCGCCCTATAATTGACGTTGGTCCTTTTGCCAAATGGGGTATCGATTTTATTACATGTAACCCTCACTCAGCCGGGGGGCATGCGTATATCATCCTTGCGGTAGATTATTTTACTAAGTGGGCCGAGGCGATGCCTACATTCGAGGAAGATGGCAAGACAACTGCAATTTTCGTGTTCAATCATATAATTGCTAGGTTTGGTGTCCCACAAGTGATAATCACTGATCATGGGCGTCATTTTCGAAACGTTATGATGACCGAACTTACAGGCCAGCTTGGTTTATGTCATGATAGTTCAACCCCTTATTATCCACAAGCGAATGGTCTGGTTGAGTCCATCAACAAAGTTTTAGTTATCATGATCCGACGAATCATTGGGATTCATCGGTCGAATTGGCACAACATGCTATTTTCAGCGCTTTGGGCATACCGAACTTCAGTAAAAACATCAACAGGGTTCACTCCTTTCCAACTAGTCTATGGTTTGGAAGCTGTGTTACCCATTGAATGCGAAATCCCATCACTGCAAATGGCCATTGAGTTACTTCCAGCCACTTCCGAAGAGGAAAAGTGTTTGTTATACTTGGCTCAATTAGATGAGAATCGACGTGATGCTGCATTGGCGATTGAGACTCATGCAAAACGGATGAAAGATCAGTATGATCGAAATGTGACCCCTCGAAATTTTTCAGAAGGAGATCTAGTCTTAGTTTATGATCAAGCTAATGATAAATTAGGCACTGGAAAATTTGTTCCTATGTGGCATGGTCCCTTTTTTGTCAAGCGAAAGCTAGCCAAAGGGGCTTATGAATTGGTAGACTTTGATGGGGACTCTTTGGGTAAACCCAGAAATGGCCTTTACTTGAAGAGGTATTATGCTTAAAAGAATGGGTATGGAGATTTTTAGTTAGGATAGTTTTTCTTTCTAGCTGGTGTGTTTTAGTTTAAACAGTGTGCTTAGCTTAGAGAGTGTTTTTTTCGTCATTATTCCTGCTTATCTTGGTTTTACTCTTGATATTGCAGATGTCGATGCCTCTCCAAACATACATTGGTTTCACTGATGGTGCTTGTCGTAATACACGGAACATATCTTCCGCATCTTGGGTTATCTATTCGCCCTCTAATGAGTTAGTATCTATGCATGGGGTAAGCCTCGGTCAAACAACGAACAACATTGCCGAGTACAGTGCAGTGATTGAGTTATTGTCTGAATCTATTTCATTTGGGATTCGGAGTTTGATAGTGAGGTTAGATTCTGAACTCGTTGTATTACAGCTTAATAGAGTGTATGCCATTAGAAATCCAATGTTATTAAGATTATTTTTGAGAGTGCGTCTCTTGGAACGTGAGTTTGATTATATTGAATATCAGCATATTCCAAGGTCTTTAAATACATTAGCAGATGCAATTGCTTCTCGAATGTTAAATAGATATTTGCAATAATCATACATGTAAATTTAAAATCATTCCATAACATGATTAACAAGATAAGCCGGTAATAGTGATATATATATATATATATATATATATAGGAGTGTGTCAAAAAATACATCGTCTTCGATCATAGGTTGAAAAACACCTTATGATCGGCAAAAATGATAAGTAAAAAAAACAAAAATGTCACATGTGCCCACAATAGGAGATCATCCTATCAATGGTGATGATCTCTATAAGAAACCACTGCACTAGCCACCTTGCAAAGGAACCTCCTAAAAGGTCCTGGGACTCCAATCACATAGCGCTGAAGTCGACGAGGAATGTCGTCTATAGTGGTCTCAGGAATATCTCCTGTCAAGCGCTCGAGATGACCCTCCAACTCGGCCAAAACCTCTGTTGATTCGTCCTGTGGGGCTGGCGCGGGTGCAACTGGTTGCCTCCTCTCGAAAGTCCACATAGCGGCTAGTCGCTGTGGACCCACATGTGCATTTTAAAATTTTTACTATCAGTTTTGAGACGATGGAAAAATAAAAAAATTTGAAATAGGAAAAATGTTGGAAAGGATTTTACGTGACTCATCCCACTGCTCTCCTGGTGGAAGAGCCATGTCTGGGTCACCACGAAAATCTATCCCAGCGTAAGGGAAGTCCTGAATGGAAAAGACCTGGTTTTCTAGCCATTGGAAATACTTAGGTTTGAAGCGAGCAACCTCTGTCCTCTCGTCCGGGTGACGGGCCATGACTGCGACCCATCGCATCAGTTTGGGCTCTCGAGGAAGCCCACCTCCAACAGTAAGATGCTGTGGGATCAGCATAGGAACCCTCTCCAGGCCAAAACTCACAACCAAAGCCCCATAACCAAAGGTCTTTAGTCGTCCGTTCTTGGCCCTGGTCAGTTGGCTTTTCACATTGGCCAACACGGCATCGCACCAGTTGAAGATGGTGCCTCGAAAGCAATCAACTGCCATACGCATCTGGGATCTGGTGGCAATATGTAATGCGGCAGCTTCGCAAAGTCTGGTGACAAGTAAATGCAATCACCATGAGTTCAGGACGGGATATGGTCTTTATGTCTATCCCTTTGTCTCTAGCCTGGCTGTTGTAGTACTCTAGCCGGAGGCTATCGACAGACTGACCAGCTGGCCTAGTCCCGTGCAGAGTCAAGTATTCACCTCTCTTAGGCAAACCAGTCAAGAAATAAATGTCCGCCGGCTCGATTTTGAGCTGGTGGCCGCCAATGAAGAAGCACTGGTCCTGTATGCTCCATCTGTCAACCAACCACTGTAAGAAATCCACTTGAGCCCTCATGCCAGGAATGGCCCAGAATTTGTACAATCCGCATGCCTGCAAAGCATCAAGTGAAGGCTGATGATTCCATGCGGCAGCATCCACGTCCTCATGCTCTCGTTCACGCCAATCTAGCATGATGTACTCTCTGCATCAAGTATAAAGATTAATTAAATTGCTAGAAAATATTTTGGTTGGTCCATTTTTGAGAATTTTTGGGTTCAAAACCCTTGCGGCGGGGTACGCACCCTTCGGGTTAGACACAGTGCGTGGGACCGCACTTTGTCTACACGGAAGGTGCGGACCCCGAGCTTTTTCCCAATGGAGAAAAAGTCGGGGTCCGCAGGCCCGCAATGGTAAACCTGCGGGCCCCCGCGCGCAGGTTTTGTGTCTAAAAACTCTCCCAAAAATGAAATAAAGGACTAAAACAAAAAATTAAATAGTTAAAAATGAAGAGTAGGATGATGTGGATTACCTGGAGAAGACGGCGCTCGATTCCGACGGTTGGATTTTCCGCAATCTTCACGGGAAGTTTTCTAAGCAAAAGCACTATTTTCTCACCCAAACTCAAACGGTAAAAATGAATTGACAAAGGCCCTTTTTATAAGTTTTTTGAGTAAATAAATTGCAAATTTGTTTATGTTTCACTTTGAAAAGGTATTTTGCGACATTTTTATCCATTTCAAACAGGTATGAGTAATGTTTGTGTTTTTGTGCAGAATAACGGATTATTCAGGTGAAATCTATCATTTTCAACAGAAAAACATGTCGAGTCATCTTTAAGCTCTTTTCTGACTCCTAAAACATGAAAAGATTGCCGAGTGTTTCTTTTAAACTTGTTAAAACAGAATTAAAAGATGGTCCACTTACAACTCTTTTCCGACCGTAAAAACATGAAAAGATTGCCGGATTTTTGTCGTTTCAAATTCGATATTGGTTATAAAACGACGTGTCATTGATTGCTTTTTTGCTTTTTTCGGGTCAAAGGCACTAATGAAGAAAAGTACTCCTTGGTCGTAAAAGATCAAGCGGTTCTCTCAAGTATTATTTTATACTTTTTCAGGCTTGGGAGACACAAATTTACGAAAAAGGTCAACCCTGGAGTCTTCTTAAGTTTTTTCAGACTCTCTAAAATTGAAAAATGCCGAGTTACTCCTATACTGGACTCATTAAAATTTCACAGTAAAGGACCACAAACAGGAACGAACCACTCCTTCTTAGGGTTCGAATTTAAACTAAGTTGGACTCGTCCGAAGGATGAGCTTATAATCAAGCAAATGTTATCCTCCTCAAGCTTGTCAAAAATAAAGAGGTACTTGCCAGAAATGGTGGGGGAAAGGAGAGAAAAATGAGCCTGTTTGTCATACTTTGTAACCACTCTTGAACACGACACTTTTATTCACCTGGGTTGGGAAATCCTTTGCCTAACAGTTGATCAAACCACATTGAAAGTCTTCAGCCAGTTTCTGCGTATTAACTTTGGGTCAATTGTCACCGAACCATCTGTCGTGTCGTTATGTGTTCAAGAGGTCACTGCCAATAAGCCATTCATCTGCAAAATATCTGTCATCCACCTTGACCATCCCTGAGTCAGTTTTTGCAACTAAATTTCTTCAACTTGATCTATGATTTCGTGTTGTGGGCATGCCTACAACGAATCGCTTTCTATCGACATCAGCTCATTATCTAGAAAGATGATCTAGGAATCGTCAGTACCTTGAGATCTGCATGCATCAATGGCAGGTTTCTCGCCTGTAACGACAGTTTACATCATTGAATGGCGATCAAAGGATTCCGTGACATGCTCGACATCAACACATTTATTCGCATCTCATGGATTGTACTAGGTACTTTGAGAGCCATTGACATCACTGGTGGTTTCTCTCACACTTGTTAACGGTTTACATCATTGACTGGTAATCAAGTGGTTTCTACCATGTTCGACATCAACACATTCATTCGCATGGATAGAATCGTACTATTTCGGGAAGTAGAAATGAAGACCCTGGATCTAGTTTCCACAATCCAGGCTGTGAGGAATTTTGTATTCATTATATAATGGACTATTCATAAACAGATGGCTGCGTCCATACTGTGTCCACATGAGTCTTTACTTGTGATGCTTTACAAGATCATTCCTGTATCAGAGCAGTAGTTAGTTTTTCTAGTCAGTTTTGATCTGAGCATGGGAAT
Organism: Pinus tabuliformis; assembly: GCA_031772625.1. Taxonomy (NCBI): domain Eukaryota; kingdom Viridiplantae; phylum Streptophyta; class Pinopsida; order Pinales; family Pinaceae; genus Pinus; species Pinus tabuliformis. The sequence goes on along the minus strand of CM062805.1, from coordinate 711,062,510 downwards.
GCCTACCTCGGCGATGATATGATCTCATATATATATTTTGCATTGAATGTTTTTACAGGTTCCAACCAGGTTCTCCACAAGATGATCCTCGAAATGATAAAGTACTTCACTCTTCCTAAATGATAAGAAATCCTCATCTACTATAGACTTCGCACTTTAGGGGGCAATCTGTTACACAAAAATATCGTCACCATGATTATTTTCAGTCAGTATGGGTCTATCATCACTTGTACTGTCCTCCTAAGCAAGTCTCAGACCTCAGCTCTTCAAATCAAGCTTTGGAAATGAGAGAAAGACATTAAAAATCAATGTAACTCTGGTTCCGCACTTTCTCTCATGGTCACCTGCGGTCCCGCACCTTCTGTGTACAAAAATTGCGGACCTGCCCGCTCTATCCCTAACGGTGTAGGTGCGGACCCCTGTGAAAGTCAAAAGGTGCAAGTTTTATCTTAAAAAACTCACTTTGGGTTAATTCTAGAGGTTTCTAGAAGGAATTTTGACGTGGATTGTTTGCTCTGAGGTGGTTCATGCATCCCAAAAGAGAAGGAGCTAATCCCTTGATGAGAGGAGCTATCCCTTTGAAGGAGGGCTTTATCCCTTTGAAGGAGGACCTAGTAACCTCCCTCCATTGCACTATAAATACAAGCATTGGGCTGGTTGCTGGAGAGGTTAGAAGATGAACATTTTTGACGGTAAATGCTGGTGAAATCAAGACTTCCTAGTTGAGCTTAAGAGGAGAGATCACACATCTTTTTGGCTTCATTGGGGAGTGAGTGAAACTTGTCAAAGTAGAGGAGACTTCTTGCTGGACCCTGGGAGGAGCTTGTACAGCGTCAAGGCAAAGGTTGTAAAGTTCTTCTTCTTTTGAATTAATACAATCAAACTCATTTTTCTCAACAAGTATCTTATGTTATTTGTTTCATGGACTCCTTGACTTTCATGTTAAATATGTTTTATGCAATTGGATTTTCAGGTGCTATTTAATTTGTTTGCCTTGTTTGTGTTTGCAGATTCGCGAAAAGGAGCTCATTTGGATTGAAGGAGCGAGGGCATCCACAAGCTAGCATTGGACCTAAGGTAGGCCCTAAAAACACTTGTTTGCTATTGTTTATTAAAGCATATTTAGAGAAAGATAGTGTCTGGTTGTTTTGCTTGTCATTAGGTCTTCTTTAGATTCTAGGAAGGTCTATCTTGTCCACAAGATCGACTTATTCCGTGTGACAGTGGGTCTAGAAACAAACTAAACAAACTAACATACACTTTCCTAGCTTATGTTTAACAAATGCAGAGAGAGAGAGTGGCCTACCTCTCTCTGACGTGAATCGCTCAATCCTTTGGAGATGACTTTCAATCCATTGCTTCTGGGCCTTGATCCTTACTTGTTCTTCATGTCCAAGTACCTACATGAAAGATCAAAGTGCAATACAACATACAAGAGCATATATGACATACATCAAACATAAACTACTTAATAGATCAAGGAGTATTAAGCTAAAAGAATAAACATTTACACAATTATGGAAAGTGAACATGAGATGTATATATTAATAAGATAAAAAGATAAGCATACAACCTATGCCTTGATGTTGGAAACCTCCTTTTGGTGGATGTCCAAGTTCAAGCAGAGACTCTTCAAACACTCCTTCTCCAAGTTAAAATGGGCAACATTTGGGCATAATCTCAGTATAGGAATGCAGGTAATCAATGACCAACCATTTGGGGATGGAAGGGAGTTGATTTATAGGAAGGGAGAGGGAGTTAGGGATCCAAAAAAGAGGGAGGAAGTTTCACAACTAAAGGGGACAATCCATAATGATTAGATCAAGAAATCCAAATGGGAGAGCTCGACCATATCAACAACAACCAATATCCAGCTCGTTGTTCTCAAAGTTTCTAATGCACAAAGCTTCTCCTCCAGTTTGGGGAAACCTGCCAAAATAGGTTCAGCATTGGTTTTCATATCAAAGCCCTCACCGACAATACTAGGGTAAAGAAGAGAAACCTACCATCAGCACGGGTAGGCAGTGGAGCAAAACGTGTTGACCCTAAAAATTAGGGTTTTAGTTAACCTTCTTCAGAATTGACTCAGGGCAGTTTTCCTTTGATTCTTTTGGGGGGTTTTGGTTTTATATCATAATGGATATGCTGCACAGTTGTCAATGCTTTGGCACTTCGGGATATGGAGCATGAAGTGAACAGGAGGTGTGACAAAATAATGTGTAACACGCTACAGTGATGGATGCTAAATGGGCTAGTGTCGTCAGAGATAATGATGGTTACTTCCTAGTCTTGGAAGTACCTCCCTCACTAAGAGGGAGTGTTTATTTTTGTATCTTGGTAGGTACTCCAAGCCTTGAGGATTGAGGGTTTGGAAGAAGGATCTCCACAAATGGCCTTGTGGGCTTGAAACCCAAGCTTGGGGTTTTTTACCCATCGATGTTGGGGAAAAAACTATGGAGATATTTTGACATGCATTGGATGAGGATGATAATACTCGTTGATATGAATCCAACACTACAAAAATCATTGAATTTTGAGTTCTACAAGTGAAGATATTAATTTTATGTGTTATGGTGGGCAAGGAGTGACAAAAAGTCAACTCGACCTTGTGTTAGAGGTGCCCTTTGGAGGGTTTTCCGATCCCCACATGAAACATATAAATAGAGGTCTTGTGAGACCTCATAGAGATACATCCTAAGTGCATCAATATCAAAGAACACCTCTGTGATTGGACAACGAGATTAAGGGAGGATGAAGAAGGCTAGGAGCACGAGTGTGGGATTGTTTTAGGAGTGCATATTTCTGAGGAATGGGGCCGCAGGTCTGGGACATGTACATGAGAAATTGGGATGTGTCTTGACTTGGTTGAAACAGTCCATAAGTGTAGATCCTAAGCCATTGTCAGAGAGGTAAGTCAAGGATCGTTTGTGAAATGTTTAATTGTGTTATTACATGTTGTTTGTGTCACAGATCAAAGATGGAGCAACAATATTGAGGAGGGAGATCTGAGTGGGACGAGAGGCCTAGGATAGACCCTCTAACCTAGCTGCATTCATCCCTTGAAGGTTGTAACCTAAACATACCTTTTCTCTATGAGTTTGGGCAGATTATGTTGCTTGAAGGTATAGGTATGTTGTAGGGTGTTGCGAGGAGGATCCTCAAGTTCTACTATTGTGCTTTGGTACCTAAAATGAATAGAAAATGAAGCATCCTAGTTGGATAAATGTAAACACAGAGATTAGGTGCCAGTGTAGGGTTGTTGGTGTGCCCTAACTAGTCAGGTACATGCGCGAGCCCAAGGATCTGGAAGCAGCAATAGGGATTTTCAGATGTCTTCTTGTTTGATGATTGGATGCTAGTTGATGAGTGTCCTAGAAGATGGCTAAAGTTGAAGTTTGTTGGTAGCTAAGAGGAAGGGTTTCATAGGTGTTGGATGCCCTAACTAGGAGCATATGCTACAACAAGTATTGGTCAGTCGTGGACTATTTGAAGGCAACGTGAGAGTGGGTCAAGTATAGACATTGGAATGGGAATTTATGGTCTGCTTGAGGACAATGTGATAGTGCCAAAATTGGGACTCATTGTGAACCATCTTCATGGACTTAGATGGTTGCTAGAGTGGCAGACGTTGAGCTCAAGGTTTGATCAGCCAGAGGAGCAGCTGAGAAGCCCTATACTTGTGTGTGGAGAAGGACTTCTACAACAGATGATCGACAATCCTCCTAGCCTATATTCATTGTGGGAGATAGACATCTTTCAGTGATAGGTGGTAGCCCTCCATGCCCTATGTTGGTCTTCATTGGAGCAGCGCATGAAGACCATAGTGGGATGAAGTCCCTAAGTAGTTGAGGAGAAGTAGTGGGCAGATTGAGGGTTCTTCTCAACTAGAGTTGTGAAAAACTCGAGAGGAGTCTCGATGTGTTGATGGACAAATGATAAACTAGTGAGTAGATTAGCATCCAAGGTTTAGTGGTCTATGAACTTAGAGCATTGATAGAGGCAAGAGCTGCATATCAGGACCTGAAATACCAGATAGGTACAGGGTACATCCGAGAGGAGCTGAGAAAGTTGACTACATCAGCTAGATGATCAGAGTATCTTGTTGAGGGTAGATTGGTTGTCGATGGACTAACACCAAGCCCCCATTTTGTGTCTTGCATCAATGGATGTATGAGGGTCATTATCCCTGGTATAGGAGCCCTAGATTGTTGTATTATATGTTGTATAATATAATGAAGTTGGGTTGAAAATTGTAATTTTTTTTCCATATTTTGTGCACTAGTATATTTATGGATGTTTATATTATGTCGTGCAAAGTAGTATCTTTGTGATTCTTGGTATGGTAGCATCAAAGATTCTAAAATTCTATCCTAGACCCAAGATTGTGGAAAAACAAAAATTAGGAGAAAACCATAATTTTTGTTGTTTATGTGTTCTTTCTTATTATAAAGAAAAGAATTGCATCTTGTGATTGCACATACTCTTACCAGTACACAGGTTCCTACCTGCTGGAGTCTACCACCTCTTCTAGTTTCTTCAACTTTGACTGGAAGGAAGATACTATTCCTTGATTAAGTTTTTCGGTTCCTACCATAAGGAAGCTCATACTCCATCACTAAAGGCTCCAACCCTCAGCACCAATGTGGACAACATTTCATTATCTTTCACATTAGTTCCACACAAACCATTAATCTCAATAACAAAATACTAATAACCCCTCTAAAAACAAACAATGATCAAATAATTGAATACCAAGATACCAATTATCCTTCTGCAACTAAATCACTGATAAAATATACCAAGCCTAGATCTCAACAACACTGACCAATTCCAAGTTAATACTCATCTATCATTATCATATTCATAATACCATTCAACTCTCAACAAAGACAATATGCAACAAGTCAACCATCAATCTACTCAATAAGTCATCCTTAACAATCAACAACAAACCAACACTCAACAATGCCAAAACTATTTCTACAACAGATCAAATCTCAAAACACTGATCTTAATCAACATACAGGACTACTTATACAACAATTTAAGTAATAACATCTAATATATAAATCTCTAATCTGCATTCTCAACCTCTAAAATCAAAACAAAATATATATGTGATTTTCATTACAGGGATATGTGTATATATGCGTTTCTTATGCAAAACAATAACATACAGATCTCAAAACATCATTTTCACCAAACCCTAGCAATAAACCATATATCATTGTGACTTCATCAAGCCAATCAACACTCCTCTGGATATGCAACAATAGCTATCACATTACAATCATCATGAGTCTATACAATATCATTCTCATGAACTTTAAACCATAAGGAAATCAATCAATGCCAAAACATGAAAAATAAAAAAACTCAAAGACAATAGATAAAAGAGAAGCAACAACATAAATTTTTGTCCTCTATGTCCTACATACAAACTCTGTCATTCAAAACTTTGTAGATCTTTGCATACACAAACAAATTAGATCTATGCATTTGCATGCACAACCAAATCATATCTTTGCATCTCAATACATAACCAAATCATATCACTTCATCTGCATACACAACCAAATCAAATATATGCATCTACATACAAAACCAAATCATAACTCTACATACAATATTCAATCAACCCACTGTCATAAAAACAACATGCTAATCTATGTGCATTCATCCTTTGCATATAGATCTCTACCCTCGAAAAGAAAACATTAGAGATTAGACAAAAACATAGGTGAATCTTTGTCCACACAATCTATCTCTACAACAAACAAGTGAGAAACCATAAACTCTATCTCATACAACCATTTTTCACATTCTACGTCTTGATTTTCATCAGATCTCTGCCTTTTCATAATCAAATTTGTACTAAAAAAATGAACAATTATATCTATTATTGCAGACAAGTTACCTCAAATATTGAGAGCAAGATCAAGCAATTAAGACTTCTAGCAGATCTTCTCATTGAGAGATAAATATGAATCTCCTCCATGCGCCCAGGTGCAAAAATGTTCCAAATCACACAAGAATAACTCATCAAATGCACACACAACTACTCAATCTCCTACTTTTATAACCCTTTTTACTTTCTAATACCACAGGCAAAACCATTGGATTCTTTTATGGTAATTGTTGACGGGGTCAAAGAGACATTGTCGACTCAAAACCTTGGGAGAATACCACGGAAAATGGTAATGGTTTTTTATTTTCCATGTGTAGGGTCATGTACGTGGCTCTTTTTCTTCATACCTACGTATATACGCGACTTTATCTCATAGAAGTACCATATGATTTACAAAGTTCACATTTTTCAATCTACTTCAATTTCAACCTGTGACTAAGCTTCCAATACTTTTGTCCATCCTTTGCATCACCTATATAAACATTCATATTACCTACAACACTTCAACAAACCATTGTAGCTCCTATGTAACCATCAAGACTCTTGCAACACCTATGCAATTATTAAGCACATTCTCCATCCAAGATATAGCTAGACATATCAATTTTGCACTCAATCATAATGTGACATAATGTGATAACAATGTGTGACAGTGAGGTTGACATCAAGGACAACACATTAGCTATAATGCCAACAAATATGTATACATATATAATCATGCCATTACAAAATTGACACAAACCCTTTTATCAAGACCAAAATTGTTAATTAAAAATCAACTTTCTTTCCACAAGGTCTAGCAATAGTAATGAAATTCAGCTTCTTTGCCAAGATTAGCATCATTAATTAAATGTCAGTCTCTTTACTGAGACTATTATTACCAATTAGAAATCAACCTCCTTACTGAGACTAGCACAATGGCATTTGCAATCTTAAAGGATTAGTTATAAATAATCTAACATGTTAGCATTAGTCACGATTTATTTCACAGTTATAAAACCATCATGTACATGCATGAAATACGATCTGCTATCAGCACACAACCATCATGCATGATGCTACCACCAAAATCCACTTGAAATCACAAAATACTTTGTCCCCAAAGGTATAGGACAATACCTTTTCCTTTGAACCCATATAGTTCAAATGTTGAACCTAGATGTTCTAACCTCATCTTGAATTAACAACCATTATAGGCTTTAACTAGCCTTACCGTGCACTATACTCCATTCCTTGAACAAGGAAGGTATTGGCTATTGATGAAAAGTAGCCATAAAGATATGGCATGATAACAACAATCAACAATTTAAAATAGCCAACACCTAATCCACTAAGGCTCTTAGCCACATACAACATATATATTATGGGATTCCCACATCCTAATCAACACACACACATATAATTCATTGGAGTATACCAAACTCCTTGTTCATATGGTTTTTCCTATACTAGCCAAATTGGCAGGTCCTTTAAGGCTCGATTGAAGGATCATATCGCTGACATGATCCATAACTAGGTTTTGAAGTTAACCTTGGCTAAACACTCCTTCAAAACCAAACACCTTATCAGCTTTGACCAAACAAGAATCTTGGCCTCTGCGCCTTTTTAGTCAACCCACCTTGTTGGGGAAGCCCTAGAGATCGAAAAGCACCCTACTAACTTCAATAGGGAAGATGTGTATAAACTCAGTGGCTCTTGTAAACCCCTTATTCACCATCTTAATCATTAATAAGCCATCCTGTGGTGATTCTTTTTTAATTTCTTTCTAATATATTTTTCTTCATCTAATTCACTTTCTTTTCGGTCCTTCTTTTCTGCCTTTTCCTCATTTCCCTAATCCCCCTCCTCACCCCCTCTTATTTTAATTCTTAAATTTTTTATTTTTTATTTTTTGAGATGTTCTTCACTCTCTTGATATTCCATTTTGTCCCTAATCGTATGTCTTCATGTCATTTTGTAGTATTATTATATTTTCATAATTTTAAATTGAAATTATAATCAATAAGTTATTATTAATAAAACTTCTGATTATCAAAAATTATTAATTATCCTTAATCCCCTTTCCAATTATTTAGCCATTGATCCAAATTGTAAAATTGTTTACTCTAATTTATAATTCCTTTTTAATGTTTAATTTAATGGTCACTTGTCTTCTCATTTCAACGGTTACATTATTGCCTTCTTTGTTATATATTCTCCAATGCTCTTTTCGTATCTACTAAGCTTGAGTCCCTGATGATGTGAGACCACTTGAAATGTAAGACACATTAAATATGCACACAACGAAATTCTAAAAACAATAATAAACAAAATATACATTATATATCTAATAATTAGAGTGTTAAGTTTTATTTTAACTTTTTTAAATAAAAAATAGTGTGTTAGAACTTTTTTATTAAATAAAAGTTATTAGGCATTTAGAGCATGCAATTAATAAATGTAAAGTGATTTTATTAAAGGTTTATTAGGTAATTGATGTAGCTTCATTAATGAATGCTCAATAGGCGGTGGTTAGAGTTTTGGATAGGTAGAAACTATTTATAATGGCACATTTTAATTTATATACAAAATGGTCTTTTCATTGGAATCCAACAATAGAATTTCAAGCAAGATTGTGATTTTTTTTGTTATTTAAAATACATTTTTGAATGCATAAATTGATTTAGCACCCTGAAAAACCATTGAGTCACTAAAATTCTACAGATTAAAGAACTTAAACTCAAGTTTTAAAAAATATTTGTCATATTTTGATTAGAATTAACTAGAAAAATGCCCTGAAAAAGGTAATTTCATCTATTAATTAGACTACCTTATTTATAATAGTATAAGATATGTAATTGGTTGGCTAGAGTTTTAGATAGATAAAACAATTTATAATAGTATAAGTTATGCAATTAGGTACCAAATGATTTCTAAGAGGTGCTCTCCAACCCATATGAAAGAGATATTGTAATGTCATGTCATGTTATGTTATGTTATCTAAACATTTTGACTCATTCAAATTACATAAAAAAAAAAATTAAAAAAAAAAATAAAAAATAAAAAATTATTGATAATAATAATAATAAATAATAATGGTAATCATTAATTAAAACAATTTGAATCAGTCAAATTACATAAAATAAAAATAAATTATTAAATATAATTATTAATAATTAAATCAGCCTAGATGCTTGAGGGTTAGCTCAATTGGTCGAGTCCCTTCGTTAAAGCACCTATGTTATTGAGAGGTCACATGTTCCATTCTCTCAAATCTCTCAGGGTCAGACTATGTGGTTGAGCTTGTAGGAAGTGATCCCTTTGGGTGGATCAACCTTGTACAAATATTTCATAGATGTAGCGTCACCGATCTCTAGGCTCCATGAACCATGTAGAAAAAGATTAAATTAACCTATAGCCATCTTAACTTTGGATCTATCAAATTTCAAGAGGGATCAAATCTCTCTAGGTGCAAACCCTTCCTCAAGTTTTGCAATCAAAAAAGAGGTTTTCACCTTAAAAGATTTGATCCCTCTTAGTGCTTGATAGATTCATAGTTAATATGGATCTAGGCTAATTATATTGTATTGGAGATACACTTGATTAAAGGTTTCACCCTATAAGAAGCAAGTGAACTATGCTTTTTATTTCGATTATCAACAAAAATTTTCCTATTATTGTTGTTTTCACACAATTGTTTTATTTTATTTAGTTTTCATACTTACATTTATATTAATATTTCTCTACTTTTTATATTTTAGATATCAAGGTACACCACAAGTGTTATCATAACACTTCCTTATAACAATACATTCCTAATTTTGTGAGAATATATTTTGAGGCTAGAAACATGTTCTGACATCTTTAAACACAACAATCTATCATTCAATAGGTAAAGATATAGTTGAAAAGCATATACACAAGGAATATAAATGGAGTCATCTAGTAAAATGCCCTTATACAACTTTTTTGGTTCCTGGTGAGAAGTGCCACATTAGATAGAATTTATATATATTTTTAATATTCCACATACCCATTGAGTATATTGAACACCCCATAGGTACACCTAAAACCATATTTACTTACACCTATGAATCATCTTGTTGATAAATTGTACCAAGAATGGCACTCAAGGAGATCACTCTTACATACTAAGGAATTTTGCAATATGACTAAGGGTTTTTTTATACTTCTTAATTAGCATTGTGAAAAATCGTGTGAGAACTATTTGGTAACCCTCAGGTATGTCATAGAGATATAAAACCTAACACTCCTTTTCTCTTAGGACCATGCAAAACCTTGGAATGTATAGCATATGCAATGAAATTCCTACTTAACTTGGAATATCAAGAATTTGAGATTTAAGTTAGTAAAGTGATGCTCAAGAAAGAGTAAACTCTCCTTAAATGCTCTAAATATAATACTACCTAGTTGAACCAAACCATTCATTGATACCTACCTCAAAAGTTTCCTCTCATAATGCTTCTCATGTTGACATATTTCTCAGGTAACCCTTCAAGTGGACCTCAAAGGCTTAGGCTAGAATCATTTTTTACTAATTACCTACATCAATAACATCCTCTCACAACATTAATCGCATTGGTTTACTTCTTGTGTAACCCTTCTAATGGTCCCCATAGTCCCATAGTTCACATTAGGAACATGCCAACCATGGAAGATGGAATGAATGGTATAATGCTAGCAATCAAGTCTCTCACATAGGAAATTGATGCAACCAAGGACCAACTTCAAAACCACATGATTACCATTATTCAGTAAACCTAATTTGTGTCTTCACTAAAGTCTCAAATGACTTTATCAGAATCATCAAAGAGGAATGGATAAACCATGATGACATTATTATTAGTTATGACATTGTCTCCATTTTCACAAAGATTCCCTTAGATGATGCTATAGAGGTTATCAAGGAAGATGCAAATCCTGAAACTACCAGTTTAGCTTAAGTATGTTTTAGAACCATCTTTTTTACCTTTCAAGGTGAATTATTTGAACAAACTAGTGGGGTTGCAATCGGTTCCCCCTTATCCCCCATTGAGATAAATCTTCTCTTGGAAAAATTCAGAGGAATTCCCTTAATGGTTACCCACTAAAGACAACCTAGTGTAAAATATTTGTTAGGGACATGAATATAGTATGGCCATATGGCATGGAAGAACTCAATAAGTTCTTTCACTACCTTAATAGTCTTTCAGATGGCATCAAATTCACTATGGAACTAGAAGAAAAGGGTAATATTCCCTTCCTTAATGTTTAGATCATCATAAAATAGGCCCGAATCCATTAGACATAGGGTTTATGGGAAGGAATACATACTAAGAACTATCTAAATGATAAATCCCATTATCAACCATCTAAAAAAAGGGAATTTTTAATACCCTTGCAACTAGGGCCACTAATATATCAGATGAAGAACACTTGGAAAATAGTTTTAGCACTTAACTAATGTGTTCAAAAATATTGGATATAACAACAAAGATATTATGAGGGCCATAAGAAGGGCTGAGGAGAAACTAAACATGGTTTCTCAACCCACCAACAATCATAACCCTGAAGAAGATTGTTTGCCTGCCATATATTCAAGGTTTCATTTCTAAGATTTCAAGAGTCCTCCAAAAGAAAGAGATTGAAGCCTCCTTCAAACCAATGAATGCCATCATATAGAATATGAACTTTGTAAAATATGACCCTGACCCATGCCAAAAAAAGGTGTTTACATAGTTGAATGTGCATATGGAAAATGTTATATTGGTGAAACGAGGCACTCCTCTAAAGTTAGAATCAAAGAACATAGTTCTGGCATTAGATATGAATGCATCATGTTGCAATGTGCAATTAGATATAAAAGATAAGCATGGATTTCTTTATTATTCACAAATATGTTACATATAAATATGTTTTCTAACCATTGGATTCATCTTCCAAGGTCTCCTGGACTCTCCTGATGATTCAACTTCCACACCATAACCCTTAGCATATTAGGTGTCCAACATTCCTCCCTTAATCCAAAGGGGTATATATGAGTCGAGGAAGAGATTCAAAATACAAAAATGCAAAAATGCAGGGCAACTATTGGTTGAATTTTCTCTTTGAAATGGTGGATTTTATGGAAGACCACAAACCTAAAAAGTGGGAGAACTCGAGGCCTCGACCGGTGGTGCTTTAAGGCTGACCGCTAACATTGGAACACTTAGTGAATTTCCTATAAAAATTCCAAATTTGGCTAGAAGATGAAACCTCCTACTAGAGGAAGTGCTCCCTAATGTTGTGAAAAGGGAGACCATTGAGGTCTCAACCTACAACGCTTGATGTAGTTCCTGGAACAATTCCAAATCTGGCTACAAGTTGAAGTATTCTGCTAGAGGGAGTGCTCCCTAATTCTTGGAAAATGGAAACCATTGAGGTATCAAACGATGGTGGTTTAAGGCTAGCCACCAACTTTGGAACACTTATTGCAATTCCTAGAACAATTCTAAATCTAGATAGAAGTTGAAGACTTATGCTAGTGGAAGTGCTCTTGATACTGGTTTAAAGATGATCATAAACTAAATCACACTCATAAATTTGACTCTGGCTAAAAATTTGATTCTAGTTCAGTCTTAAGGCTCTGATTTTAGTTGTTTCTCAGGTTCTTCGAAACTAGTAGCTAACCATCAATCCCCTCTATCAGAGACATGGTGCGAAGATGATATCATTGTTGCTCAAGCTTGCTTGTACATGCTTGATTGATATGGATTCAAAAATAGAAGTGTCATTATCAATCTCCCCTTATCCCATACAAAGTGAGAGGATGAATATGTTTATAAAATGTTCACATCGATGAAGATAAAAAAAAACCATGATCCTCCATGCAAGAAACTTAATTTACAATGCAATTTAACTAGTAAAATTACAAAAAAAAAAACCATTGGCAAGTTACCATTATTATGTTATTTCTTCTTACTTCAAATAGAAACATGGTTCTGCACATCATTTCCAGTAAAGCGGGAATAATAACACATAGTGAAGGATGCGAAAAAATATCTACTAACTTTGGACAAATTCCAACCTTAATTACTACTTGAATTTTTAAATTAGGTCCATCAGAAAGATATGACCGCATGTTTATGCCAATATGTCATCATCTTTGTTGAAATATGGAAACAAGAATATTCCAATTTAATTTGTCCTTGAATTAAATTGTGAATTAAAATTGAATTTAGTCTTAATAGCTACTTGGAAATAATTAATTAATTTATTTTAAATTAATTAGTTGGATAAATTCAAGTTAGAAGTCTTTCTGAAGTCATGCAAGAGTTATCCCTTAAATTAAGGAGATAAGATTGAGTTATATTTGACTTTTAATTAGTTAACTTATTTTACTGAGTTAAGTCGAGTTAAATTAGTTCCAAACTGTTTGAGGAACTAATAGTGAGTTAACAGTCAGTTGATGCATTAATGCACTCAACTAGTGCTACTCCAGTTAACTGAAGATTCCCTCATCAGAAACTCATGCATGTCTATTCTGAGAAAGACCCAGTTGAGATTAATGTTCAAGGACAATGTACTATCAGTTGCATGTGTTTTCTCATGGAGAAAACTCATGAATGCAGTCAATGATTCATCCTTGAGAATTGCACAGTTTTGAAGGCTTGATTTTCCACTTGGTAATAGGCTAATCATCCATAAGGAACAACGCAAGGAAATAGGAGCTTGGAGGGTAGAGAGGAAGGCTAGAGAGAAGCCAAGATTTCCTGTGAGCATCTGTGAGGATTGTACTAAGAGATGGCTAGCTGTGAGAGCTAAGGCTTTGTATAATTCCTATGTATTTCCACCATGTATGATAATACAATAGTGTGGGGTTTTTATCTGAGACTTTCCCCAAAGTATTTTCATGTGTATTGTGCCATTGATTCTTCTTCTTTTGGTTATATTGTTTAACTCGATCTTTAAGCTTCCGCAAATTGATGGTAGAAGTAGGTTATAGTATTCTTCTTTGATTTATATTGCATTATCGGTTAACCTATCACAGATTTTCTACATGGTATCAGAGCTGTGAATAGTATACTGAGAAGAGAATTCGAAGTTTGAAGTTTAGGGTTGCAGGTGCAAATCGAATTCATATCATACTTCAAGGTTGGCCAATGGCGTTCTATGGCTTGAGACTCAAGTATGCCTTGGAAGGTAGCTCAAATTACATAGCATGGAAAGATAGAATGGAGGTTGTATTAGAAGACAATGGTTGGAAGGAATTCATTGATCAAGAAATCCCAAAGCCAACTTCAACTAATGCACAAGAGTTGGCTGAGTGGAAGAAGTGTGTGGTGAAGGCAAGACAGATCATCCTTGAGGGAGTTCAAGACCATATTTTCTCGAGTCTCCATGGGAAGGATACTCCATTTTCAATGTGGAAGGCATTGAAGGACCTCTACCAGAACAGTAGCGACCAAAGGAAATTGGTGCTCAAGGATAAGCTTTGAAGAATCAAGATGGAGAAGGGCGATACTATTTCCACATATCTGAACAAGATCACTACCTGTAGAGATGAGCTTGGCAATGTGGGAATAACTACTGTCGACAATGATATGGTAAGCCTTGCTCTCCTTGGCCTTTCAAAGAGTTGGAATAGCTACTAGGACTCTGTGAATGGAAGGGATAAATTTCCAGATTAGGAACAATTGTGGTTGGATCTTATGCAGGAGGAGATCAGGAGGAGCACACGAGATGGTTCTTCATCCAAGACTGATGATGAAGAAAATCTGGCCTTAGAAAATAAGTCAAGGAAAGGGAAGGGAAAGGCTTCCCATTTCAAATCAAAGGCTTCCCTTCTTTCTCATGGAAGGAAGAAGGGTGACATTTTTAAAGTAAGATGGTTTAATTGTCACAATATGGGACATTATGCGGCTAATTTCCCATCGAAGAAGTCCACGAAGGGAACCTCGGAAGGATCGGAAGGTGAGGCATTAACCTCTCAGTTTGAAATGGAGTTTACCCTCATCGCATGCATGATGTCATCGATGATGGGTTGTTTCTCATATCTTGATAGTGGAGCCTCATTCCACATGACCAGTGATAAAAATTTATTCAGTGCATTGGAGGAGAAAGACCTCAAGATGCGCATAGAGATGGGTGACGACGGAAGGTATAGTGTTTCAGGAGTGGGCACCGTTGCTTTTAAGAGGGAGCATGGAGCTCCTCTCAGCTTGACAGATGTGATGTATGTGCCTGGACTGAAGAAGAAATTGGTATCGGTTGTGATGTTGGAGGCAAAATGCTATGATGTTGTCTTCAGTAAAGGAAAGGCGTTCCTAAGACACATAGCCATGGGTCAGACCAAGAGGATATGGATTTAGGTGAAGAATCTCTATAAACTAGAGGTAGATGATCGTGTAGCATTGAGTATGAATGTTAGGCCCCTATACTACTAGTGTAACCCCTTATTTTTATTAGTACAACCCCCTTATTATATTGTTGTACCCATGTAGTCCCCATATTTTTATTATTGTGCCCCACAGAAGCCCACTATTGTTATTATTGTGCCCTTAAATTATTATTGTTATGTCGGCTCTGATTATATTATGACCCCTTAGACTCCTATATATAGAAAGGACGTCTTTTCATTTGTATCCAAGAATTATTAATTTGTGTAATGTAAAGGAGGTTGCCCCCTCGAAGAGGTTTGTTTCTAAGGTATTCATCTATCTTTTCTATCTTTTTGTGAGTTGGTTTCATAACATTTGGTATCAGAGCTTTGGATTCTAGGGTTTTCATTGCTCCAAACAGGTCATCGTGGAATTTTCGCTATAACTTTATTTTTGTGACATTTTAGAAGATAAAAATAAAACCCATTTGAGACGAAATCTCACTAAACATTGGGTCCGAATTTTAGATCATGTATCTCTATATTTTTGGAGATATAATCTGAGGAAGTTAGGGTTTGTGTAGACCCCCAAATTACATTTCCGGTGACTAGGGGAAAATCGTCATAACTTTTGTTTTGAGCATCAAATTGAAATTTCGTAAGACGCTTTAGAAAGAGAACTTCCTATAGTTTTCTGTATATTAGTTTCAGGTACTAAGGTCAAAACAGTGAGACGTGGCATGTCGTACAAGTTCGCTCTACTGAACTAGTCTATAATCAAGTCACCATGGGAGATTTGGCATAACTCTTTCTTGGATAATAAAATTCTGATCAGACTTGCGAGGTTAGAAAGAGAACTCAGAGAGATACCGCAGGAAAAAATTTCAGAACTTGGAGATCTGAACTTACAAAGTTACAGTTGTTTCAAGATCGAGCTCCTAAAATCAAGAAAAATTGAGATGAGGAAGTTTGATGGCAAGGATCCGGTAAATTGGATACTACAGATGGAGAAATATTTTGATCTACATGGTGTACCACTGTTACAAAAGGTATTTATTGCATCTTCATATTTAGAACAAGATCAATTTTTATGGTATAAAGGGCTTTGTTCTCGTAAACCACTTGTTACATGGTCAATTTTCACGGAGGAAATTATAGCACATTATGAGGATACAAAGAGAAACACCTTCTTTAGAGCAACACCACAACAATTGGAAGAAAAAAGAGCAAAAGGGCTTTGTTACAAAGTGGAAAGCAAAATTATGGCAACAAGGAAGTCTACCCCTCACAACTATAAATATGGAAGTGTTGTTTCTCCTAGCCTTCCACAACCTACAATGGTTACACCACAACAATTGGAAGAAAAAAGAGAAAAAGGGCTTTGTTACAATTGTGATAGCAAATGCACTAAAGGTCATAAGTGTGATGAGAAGAAATTATTTTAATAGAATATGAAGAGGAGGAAGAAAAGGATCAAGAAACACCAAAAGAAGAGGATATAAGCCAGGACCCAACCCCAGAGAAAAAAGCACTGACAAGAATTACTACTCCTCAAACTCTCAAGATAGAAGGACATATCAAGAAGAAAAAGGTTCAAGAAGTGAAAGATCACATCGAGAAAGAAGAAATGAATCCAACCATATCTTGTAATGCATTGGTCGGAATTACCACTCCTCAAAATATCAAGATAGAAGGACATATCAAGAAGAAAAATGTTCAAGAAGTGAAAGATCACATTGAGCATCAAGAAATGAGTCCGACCATATCTTGTAAAGCATTGGAAGAAATTACCACTCCTCAAACTCTCAAGATAGAAGGACATATCAAGAAGAAAAAGGTTCAAGCAATGAAAGATGATATCGAGCATCAACAACAAGTTCTCCAACTTTTAAAGGATAACGCTACATTGGTGTAGAATCAAATGAAACAACAAGTAGATCAACATCACAGTGAAAATTTTTTTGATGTAGGTGATTGGGTATTTTTACGACTACATCTCAAGAAAGCTATTTATGAGAAGGAAATGTTGGCAATACTACATGCACTTAAGAAATGGTGACCTTACCTAATGGGAAGACACTTCAAGGTAAATATAGATCATGATAGTCTTAAATACTTTTTAGAACAAATATTATCTTTAGAAAGAAAAACTAGGTCACAAATATGTTGGGTTATGACTTTGACATCATCTACAGAAAATGGAAGAAATTATTTGTTGCAGATGCACTCTCAAGAAAAGATGAGGATGTAGAAGCATTGTTTTGTGCTATTTCTATTATCTGACCATATTGGATAAACGAAGAAAGGGATAAATTGAAGAAGGACAAAGAAGTGTGGCCACTCATTCAAAAGTTGCAGAATATCCCAACTCAAACAATATTTCCAGAACCTGAAGAGGAAAGAAAAATCATATTGGAACCTGGAGCAGTCATAGAAACAAGAACTCAACAGCTACAAAATATATCAATTTCAGAGTATCTCATCAAGTGGAAGAACTTACCCACTAAAGATTCCACATGGGAGGACAAGAATTTTATACAAAAGCATAAAGAACTACTCAAGCGTTGAGGACAACACTTTTTGAAGGAGAGGGGCATGTTAGGCCTCTATACTACTAGTGTAACCCCTTATTGTTATTAGTACAACCCCTTATTATATTGTTGTACCCGCGTAGTCCCCATATTGTTACTATTGTGCCCCATAGAAGCCAACTATTGTTATTATTGTGCCCTTACATTATTATTGTTATGTCGGCTCTGATTATATTATGACCCCTTAGACTCTTATATATAGAAAGGAGGTCTTGTCATTTGTATCATCTAAGAATTGTTCATTTGTGTAATGTAAAGGAGGTTTCCCCCTCAAAGAGGCTTATTTCTAAGGCGTTGATCTATCTTTTATATCTTTTTGTGAGCTGATTTCCTAACATTTGGTATCAGAGCTTTGGATTCTAGGGTTTCGCTGCTCCAAACAAGTCATCGTGGCATTTTCGCTATAACTTTTTTTCTGCAACGTTTCAGAAGCTAACAAAGAAACCCCTTATTGTTATTAGTACAACCCCCTTATTATATTGTTGTACCCATGTAGTCCCTGTTATAGACATTTTTGTGCCTTACAGCATTGAGCATGAAATGTCCATAATCTAAGGGATCCAAAGTCCTTAAACATGTTGTTCCTACCCCTAGAGGAACAAGGCTAACAAACCACAACAATTCACAGAAGTTCTCCACCAGAAACTACTCAAAAACAAGTCAATTCAGGATCATTTCAGTGGCTACACTAGCTGTTTGCGCTGAATGTCAAAGCCAACACTGGCTACCTACGTTGAATGTCAAAAGGAACACTAGCTACCTGTGCTGAACGAGAGTGGACATGTGCCAAGCTCATTTCTCAAGGTGTCAAAACCCAGGAAGCTTCCAAAATGACACTTGCCTCAGGGAATTCGACTGGTGATGAGTAAGAGGTTCCAAATCTCCAAGTGGAAGCAAGAACCTCCAAGTGGAATCAAGAACTGATAGAGGGAGAGGACACTAGTTAGATCTCAAGCTGACTCATCCTCTCTCCAAACATCTATATATGGATCTCTCCTCCATGAGATCTAAAGGCTGGAATTTTGTTATTGCAAAGAATTGCTGTTGGTTTGAGATTAGAATCATTGGGTGCTTAATGCTTTGAAGGGGGTGAAGATAGGAATTCCATTTGCTGGGAAGGAGATGCTGGATTGGAGACCTCTGGGTTGTATCTCTTCCTGAACCTTGTTATTCATCAATAAAGCTATCTTGGTTTCTCCTATATACTGATGTATTTTTGATGTATGACTGCATTAGTATGTTTAGTTTATTTCTAATCCTGAACTAGTTATGAATATGAATCCATGTCTTGTGTAGTGTTCTCTTCTTGTGATCTTGCAGAAACCTCTTGAAGCTGGGCGAGCGAGAAGGCAAGTAGCTGGGAACTCTCCAAGAGAAGAGAAGCCGGATCGAGGGACAAACAGAAGACACCGGTTAGTCCATCCATCTCTCTCTTCATTCTTAATTCATAAAGGAAGAATACTAGAATAGTTGTCTCTGTTTGTTGCTAAGGCACTGTCACACCTTAGGTGGATAGGATCGTCCTGCATAGGCATTTTTCCCCACAATAAATTGGTGACTGCGCTGGGGAGATTTGTTTAGTCATTTTATTTATGTTTCTATCATTGTTTGTTTCATAGAATTGACAGCAACAATCGAACTGCATCTGCTATTCCCAGATGCAAAGTAGACAGTTGCTGCTTTGATCCAATCACTGGACTTGTCTATGATCTAAACGATGGACTCACAAATGATTTGATGATCCTTTGTGATAGATCTTAGTACCCCCTCAAAGCATCCCTTTGATTGCACCTTACTTGTTGCTTTTATTTGGCCTGAAACAGTGAATTAAATAGCAATCTGTGACCCAGAACCTGTGGGAAACGAGAGTTTCTCCTTCAGCGCAGACCCAGTGAAGGGATTCTACATTTCAACGCAGGTCTCGTGAAGGCTACCTGCGCTGAATGTCAAAACCTCTGTGTTGAGGTTGCACTGAACCAGTTTGGCCTTGTGCAGCTGGGGTTCTCTGCTCTGTTTTACCTTGTTTTGATCTCTGATTTTTGCAGCCTGTAACCAGCATAGGTACCAGTCTGATAACTCATTTTCTCTGCTTAAATTCCGCCTCCTTTTGTACAAAAAGATTGTGAGTGTTTTTATGTGTTTGTGGCGTCATTTACAGTTTTCCTTTGCATGAGTGAAATAGTCATCCTGTAGCCCTTGATTCAGATCTGTTGATTGTGATCTTAGAAGAGAGTTCATTGGCTGTTTGCAGTTGATTATACATTTACTCTTGCTTGTTGGTTTGAGTTTGTCTCTTTTAAGTGTCGAAACAAGTATTCATTTCGAAAATCGTTAAGTGTTGTAATCTCTTCTACCCTCTCTAATTTCGAAAAAGTAAACTTGTTTGTATTTGTCATTTAAAAGCAAATTCAAAGTTGTACAAAAAGCTTTCTGTGTAGGCATCAATACTAAGAAAGCGGAAAACAAACACCTGCATTGTGCATTTGCATCTTGATAGTTTGCATGTCTGATTTAGGAAAAGTGCATTAGAGTGTGCTGATCGCTCTTTGAGAAAAGATGGTGTCTTTCTTTTCCCTTAGTAGCTAGGATTTTCAAAGTTGAAAAGATATAACGCTTGCTTATCATCTTTAGACTGCATTTAGGAATTGTATCATACATCTCGTGGTGAACCTTGAAAGGAAAACTTCTAAAAAGATCAACCTAAAATAAATTGAATGAACTTAACAACGCTTTGCAACATAACGCACAACATAGAGGTCTAGGCTAGAGACGTGTTCCGGCGTCGTTAAGCCTGGTGACTGTCGATCTCGTGGATGGTGGGTGATTCCTCCTGAGGGACGATAGCGCCAGTACGGATTGTGCTCCCACGTACCGTCGCGTATATATTGGGAGACCCCTATAGGCATAAAACCTTTATCCTTAGGAAGCCGTGTCGGCCGCCCTACTGATCGCAGTGCACTGAACACAGCATTCAGGAAGATCGACCGCCCGTACCCTAAAAAGTATTCTGCGGTTTTGCGAGAAGTTTGGCACACCCTCTGCCTAGAACTCCAGAGCAGTTCCTTTTGGCCTTTTTCAGACTCTATAACGGAAAAATTCCATCCGAGCATTTGTCACTTCGGGCTCGTTAAAACATCGAAGGAGACTAGAGTCATCTTTAGCTTTTTCTCGACTCTTTAAAAGTGAAAAAGCAAGTTGTGTCTAAAAGCGTCTAAAAAATTCATTTAATTTGGAAACACACTTTCCCCTTTTGTATTTTGGTTGATCGAGTAATCCACAATCATGGAAGAAAGTCAATTGAAACCCCGTCGTTCGCGGAGGCTTAGGAGTCAACCGTCTTTGTCTCTGGAATCGAAAACAGTACGGACAAAGCGAACTCGTTTAACCGGTTCGAAATCTCCTGTCAAAGTTAGAATAAGTGTTCCAACAACATCTGAGATTCCGGTTACTCCAAACATTTCTGGAAACCCTGCCTCTATAGAAGAAGTTCAACAGCCACAGAGGGACAGTAACACTGATCCTAGTCTGGGGGCAAATACTTGCCTTACTGAACCAATCCCATCTGTGACTGTTTCGGAGAGTCTTGCTCCTCAAAAAACTATCGCTATCGATTCAACCCCTTCTTCGGCACCAGAAATATTTTACGGACCTGACGGTCTTCCTCTTCCACCTGGTTTGATTGTGATAGAGGAAATTGTAGAAGATCCGCAAGCCAATACTCCAACACATTTTGGAGTCGGGGTCACTCTATTTCCTTCATCAGAAGTTAGTCTACCACAAGTGGAAGTTCCTGTAGAATCGTTAGGCAATCTCTTGGATAGACTCAAAATGTCTGAACAACTGTCAACATCTAGGACTGTGTCGAATGACACAGCGACAGCAGAAGCCCCTGCCGTCACTCCGACAGTTTTTGCCGGCATACCATCTGTCCCGACTAGCTCGCAACCGCTAGAAGGAGTCCACCAAGGGACTATTTCGACAGTGTGGTCCGTTCCAGTTTGTTCCTCCGGAATAATATCCGGCAACTCTTATGTTGAGACTCGCCAGATTGATCCATTTGGAGGTCAATTTGGGCAATCCAATCCCCAAGGACAAACAATCCCCTTGAGTTCCGGATTGCTATCGTATGGGGGGCAGTATGCCCTTTCATTACCCCCTCCAGGAGGGTATCCATACGGGAGTTCACAACAATATTTAGGTTATACTGGAGTTACATCAAGTGGTTGGGTACCTATGCTACCTCAACAACCAAGGGCTGTATATTCTATGCAACAGTGTGTACCTATGTTGAACATCCCGACCACACCGGCTATTGTGACAGTGTCGCAAGTTCAAACGTTGCCTGTTGTATGTCAACCTCAGATTTCTCAGGTTGTAATGCAACAGCCCCTTGACCCTGTGACACAACCACAATCGCCAACTAGTGGGGCAACACAGGTCCAAACGGGTACAATTACCCCACACCTTGGTCCAACGGTTAGTATAGCACAACAGAACATGGCTTCACAACCATGGCTGGTGCAATACCAACAACCACAATTCCAGCAAGTGTACCAAGGTTCTGAGCAGCAGATCTTTGCGAACAGTGGACAACCGTATATTCAAAACGGTCAAAACCAACCACTTTACAGTGGTCAAGTCCACCAACCGTATCAGTCATACCAACATCAATTACATTATGCTGGTATGCAAAGGCCCATTGCTCAGGCAATTCCATCATACCCTGGGTATGCTTCACCTAACCTGAATCAACAGTTACCATTCATGGCAACTTTAGAGTTACCCGATTTATACTGGTTAACCAATGATTCGATTGCTTACGCCCCTTGGTGGCCAGCGATTCCTCACAAACTTCCATCGGACATTCCTAAATTTAATGGAAATCCGGGTGAAGATCCGTCGAATCATGTGATGACATTTCATCTGTGGTGTTCATCAAACACCCTAAATGATGATTCGATAAGACTTCGCCTTTTTCAGAGGACGTTAACGGGTCCAGCGGCAAAATGGTATATTGAATTGCCTAGAGCTTCGTTCGACAATTTCAATACCTTAGCCACGACTTTCTTAACCCATTTTCAATTACCGATAAGGTATGAAACGGGAACGGAACTCCTAACCAATTTCAAACAGACAACGGCCACTCACATATCTGATCATATACATGAGTGGCGACGTCGTCATAGGATGGTAAAAATGTACGTTCCCGATCAGCTATTAGTTGAATGGTTTATCAAATCCTTACTTCCTACAATCACGGAAGATGTGGCAAAGGGGGGAGTCGTAACGGAAGAGCAAGTCATCGCTCGTGCGCAATATCTGGACTTGGTCTATACTCAGTCTGGCACGCTCTACGACAAAATACCTGACGCCCCTAGACCGGAATTCTCAATTCCTCCTCCTCCTAAATCAAACAATGACTCTCATGCCACCGATGGTGTGATTGGCACGACAGACACGAAATCGACAAAGGCTACATCTAAAAGGGCCTGTAAGATTTCCAGTCAAAATGCAAATGAGGAACTTCTTGCCTCGAAAGTAAATGTCGCGTCGACCGACAAGGGCAAACAACTGAAGCAACCAGGGGGCAAGAAGAAAAAGAAAGGGAGAAAAAGGAAACCCCCTGCGGGGTGTCATATACGCGATGAGGATCATTGGACGAGAGATTGTCCACATATAGCTGAAGTTAAGAAACTCTTTAAGAGTTCAAAAACCTCAGCAGTATTGACTGATCCGTTTCAAAGCCCGGGTACCAAACTGGTTGCTAATCAAAATGCTTCCCGATCCCAAGTGCTTATGTTGTCTATCTCAAAGCAGCAAAATGATGCTTTGACAAGGAATAAAGATTACGGGAATCCACAGCTGTCGAATAAACAACCTAGTAGTTCGACAACAACTTTGACCGAAGTTGTGCCACCCATCATCCCTGAACCAATGATAAAGTCGCCAAAGGGAGTAGCACACAAGTCGAAATTTAATCCTCATGCAAAAATAGCACAGAATTATAATATAATAGAGGACCTGGCCCAATCGCCGTCCGCTATGTCAACGCTTGAGGTACCGCAAAATTGCCTCTCCCAAGAGCAAGCTTTATTATCAGCAATAGGTGGGATTGGCCCAAGGGATTCCAATCTTGTGGCCTTTGATCATAAAGGATATGACCCTCAGTTACCAGCTCAACTAGCTTTCCTTATTCAAGTGAAAGCCCTCAACAAAACTGTTCATCGAACAATTATTGATGAGGGGGCATCTACGTGTATTATGTCGATGAGTTGCTGGAAGAATTTAGGCTCACCACCCTTTTCGAGATCGTCAACGACGTTAAAAGCATTTGATTGACGATCATACACTCCATATGGGATTTTAAGTAACTTTCAAGTTGAACTAGGGGGCAAAACAGTAGGAATTGATGTTGAAGTAATTGATGGAAACCTCGATTACAACATCCTATTGGGAAGGCCCTGGATATATGCCATGGCCGCAGTTGTGTCGACCTACTTCAGGAAGATTGCATTTCCCTTTCAAGGAGGAATTACAGTCGTCGACCAACAAACTTTCCTCCCTGATAGTTCACAAGTTACGGGAATCATTCCAATGATCCATGGAAGCAATCATTCGCTTCAAAATATTGGAGTAGGTCTCCTAAAAGACCCTGCCTTAATGGGTACTTTTGCCCTACTGCCTGCAAGTAATCTGGCGGAAGTGGCCACAGTGGAAACCTACAATATGAAATCTTCTATATCTAATGGATTCGGAAGATTCCTAAACATTTTGTCAGCGTGGATCATCGCCCTAATAGAAATACTGTAAATATAGTGGGCTCCGAGGACAGTTCTAATCTCGTGTCAACCTCGTTAAAAAATGAAACAAGGAGTCATGAGGATAGTTCTTTTACTGTGTCAACCTCATTAAAAAATGAAACAATCTCCTTTCCAAATCTCAAAGGTAAAACTTCATTCCAACCACCAAGTTGAATGCAATGAAGCTTGGGGGGCATGCACCTCAGCGTTGTTATGCTGGGGGCATGCAAACTTATCATCGAGCAGTTTTAGCACACAGTTCATGCTCGTTAAAAAATAAACGCAAGATCCGAGCAGTTTTAGCGCATAGTTCATGCTCGTTAAAAAATAAACATAAGATCAAGCAAATATTTCCACCCGCGTTCAAGCTCGTTAAAAAATGAACTATCCCGGTAAATAACCACAGTGAATGTAATATCATCAGCGATTAAAGCCTTGGTCGTGTTTGCACCGTCACCTCCACTTTTCATTTGGCTGATCGTTCACCTCCATATGATTGTTTACCCATTTTGAGGAATAGCTGCGAAGAGTGATTTCACCTAGCCATCCTTGTGGCACTGCCGTGATTGGAAAATTCCAACCTGTACCTGGAATCATCTGCTAACCCTATTTATCACTCGTTCCTCAAAAGACGAGTCTTCTTTAAGCTCTTTTCAACTAACTCGTAAAATATGAAAAGATTGCCGAGTCCTTGGCCTTCCAGCTCGTTAAAGGGACAGGAAGAGCTATCCCTCCTCTAGATTTTAATCTTTTTGGACCCGAGGGATTATTGCACAAAAAGATCGAGCGCTTGTTTTGTTCGGCTCATTAAAACTATCGAAAACTCATCCCTTCTGTATTGTTTTATACTTTTTCGGACTTAAGGGATTCGATGACGAAAAAGGACTTTTGGAGTTAACTTTATGTACCTTTTCAGACTCTCTAAAAATGAAAAGGACCAACTTGTCTTTAGACGAGAACGAGTTTCACTATCGCTAGGCTCGTTAAAATATAGCGATGGGCTTGCCCGAAGGGCAAGTTATAGAACAAGCATATGTTATCCTCCTCAAGCTTGACAAAAATAAAGAGGTACTGGTCAGCAATGACTGGGGAAAAATTGGGAGAAACTAAAGAAAACTTTGAAGGTAGCAAGTCGCTCTTGAACATGACACTTTTCCTCCGTACCACAATCGGGTTGGGTTGTTTCATTCACCGGTCACATCCATGGTCTCGCCATACCATCCATATTTGGGGTAATGCTACCAATCCATCGCATCAGTGTCGCCATATGTTCAAGAGAAGTCGTTCAAAAAAGTCAACCGTGTCCCATCCACTGCCATACATTATCCTTCATCCTTTCATGACTGCCACCCTGAATCATATGTCACAGATCGTTTTCACCTCCATTAAAATCATTAGCTCCGTTCCGTGTCACTGATGTGGGATTCATTGAGGCCCTCCTTTGACGGATCACTTCTTGTCGACATCAGCTCATTATCCAAGAAGTTGATCTAGGAACAACCCCTTCAGTACTTTGAAGCTTGCATGCCTCAATGGCAAGTTTCTTACTTCCGGCGACAGGTATACATCAATGACCTTCGACCGAAATATTTTGCGTGGTGTTCGACGCCAAGTCCTCTATTCACACCACGTGAATTGTACTGCAATACTTTGAGGGTCATTATCATTATCGATGATTCCTCTCACGCTTGTTAACGGTTAACATCATTGACCAGTAATCAAGCGATGTCTTTCCATGTTCGACTTCAGAACATTTCTCACATGGATCGACTTGTACTTAGAGTGAAGATCGAACGAGTTTGAAGACCCCGGATCTAGTTTCATCCATCTGGGCTGCGATATATATTCAGGAAAGATAAAGACATTGACATGTACATCATTGCAGCAGATAATCATCCTACTCAAAGGATGATAATTTCATCAAAATTATCAGTCTACCATCAGACGATTGTTTGTTCTATGTACAGAAAAATGAATTTATAAAGTTGAGCATGGGAATGCCCGCCTCAGCTAGATCATGAAAGAAATATGAAAAATAATGTACTGTATTGTATCTTATTACAGGTCTCCTCCCAGCATTGGATGAACTTCGGATCCCCCTGATAAAGCACTTCACCCGATAAACAACCTCATACTTTAGGGGGCAACTGTTATAGACATTTTTGTGCCTTACAGCATTGAGCATGAAATGTCCATAATCTAAGGGATCCAAAGTCCCTAAACATGTTGTTCCTACCCCTAGAGGAACAAGGCTAACAAACCACAACAATTCACAGAAGTTCTCCACCAGAAACTACTCAAAAACAAGTCAATTCAGGATCATTTCAGTGGCTACACTAGCTGTTTGCGCTGAATGTCAAAGCCAACACTGGCTACCTGCGTTGAATGTCAAAAGGAACACTGGCTACCTGCGTTGAACGAGAGTGGACATGTGGCAAGCTCATTTCTCAAGGTGTCAAAACCCAGGAAGCTTCCAAAATGGCACTTGCCTCAGGGAATTCGACTGGTGATGAGTAAGAGGTTCCAAATCTCCAAGTGGAAGCAAGAACCTCCAAGTGGAATCAAGAACTGATAGAGGGAGAGGACACTAGTCAGATCTCAAGCTGACTCATCCTCTCTCTAAACATCTATATATGGATCTCTCCTCCATGAGATCTAAAGGCTGGAATTTTGTTATTGCAAAGAATTGCTGTTGGTTTGAGATTGGAATCATTGGGTGCTTAATGCTTTGAAGGGGGTGAAGATAGGAATTCCATTTGTTGGGAAGGAGATGCTGGATTGGAGCCCTCTGGGTTGTATCTCTTCCTGAACCTTGTATTCATCAATAAAGCTATCTTGGTTTCTCCTATATACTGATGTATTTTTGATGTATGATTGCATTAGTATGTTTAGTTTATTTCTAATCCTGAACTAGTTATGAATATGAATCCATGTCTTGTGTAGTGTTCTCTTCTTGTGATCTTGCAGAAACCTCTTGAAGCTGGGTGAGTGAGAAGGCAAGTAGCTGGGAAATCTCCAAGAGAAGAGAAGCCGGATCGAGGGACAAACGGAAGACACCGGTTAGTCCATCCATCTCTCTCTTCATTCTTAATTCATAAAGGAAGAATACTAGAATAGCTGTCTCTGTTTGTTGCTAAGGCACTGTCACACCTTAGGTGGATAGGATCGTCCTGCATAGGCATTTTTCCCCACAACGGTCCCCATATTGTTACTATTGTGCCTGATAGAAGCCCATTATTGTTATTATTGTGCCCCATAGAAGCCACTATTGTTATTATTGTTCCCTTACATTATTATTGTTATGTCGAATCTGAATATATTATAACCCCTTAGACTCCTATATATAGAAAGGAGGTATTATCATTTATATCATCTAAGAATTGTTCATTTGTGTAATGTAAAGGAGGTTGCCCCCTCAAAGAGGCTTATTTCTAAGGCATTGTTATAGACATTTTTGGGCACTGCTACCCCAAGCATAAAATGTCCATAAACCAAGGGCTCCTAAGTACCTAAAAGTGTTGTTCTAACCCCTAAAGGAACAAGGTCAACTGATTAAAGCTTGTCCCAGAAGTTCTCCATGAAAAACCACTCAGAACTGCTCAAAACAGGATCATTTCACCTTCTCCATAGGCAAAGTTCGTTGCATCTCACCTAAGTACACTCTGTGGGTGCGTTGCATTTCAAAAATCCGTTCTATGGGGTGCAATGGGCGAGAGGTGACAAATGGCACTGTCAATCCGCGAGGTGAAGAGGCATGGAATCTTCCAGAAACTTTTCCTGTGACACTTGCCTCTCTGAATTCGACCAAGGATGAGTAAGAGATCATCAATCTCCAAGTGGAAGCAAGAACTATCAGAGGGAAGACACTAATCAAATCACAAGCTGACTCATCTCCCTTACAGATATCTATATATGGATCCCTCATCCCAAAGATCCAGAGGCTGGAATTTTGCATCTTGTAAGGAATTGTTGTTGGTTTCTTGAGGCAACATCATAGTGTTGGGTGATCAAAGCTTTGCATGAGGTGAAGAAGGGCTTACTTGCTGAGAGGATGATGCTGGGTCAGAACGACTGGTTGTAACTCTCTTGTCTCTTTCTTGATTATCAATAAAAGCTATTCAAGTTTTCCTCCATACTCTTGTTTCGTTTATGTTTTATGCATTTGTATGGTCAATTTACATCTGATCCTAGATTGTTTATGATAATAGATCCATGTTCTTGTATAGTGTTATGCTACTTTGATTCTACAGGTACTCTGTGAAGCTGGGTGTACAAGGAAGCAAGTAGCAAAGGACTATCAGAAGAGAGAGGAATCGAACTAGGAGCCAAGCGCAAGACAGAGGTTGGTCTCCTTTATTCTTCTCTCATCTATCTTTCATAAAGGAAAAACGAAAGTAGCTTTACTTTGTTTGTTTCTAAGGTAGCTACCACACCTTAGTGGGATTAGCAATTCTGCATAGACACTTTTCCCTGTAACAAAATGGCGACTCCGCTGGGGAGCGACTAGGTTGTTTGTTAATCTACATTTTGTTTATTTTATAAACTTACAGACGGAGCCTGAAGTCGAGCCAGGTAGCTTTCGAACTGCATTTGCTATGCAAATGCAAAGTAGATAAATGTTGCTTCAGTCAATCTTTAGGTTTTGTTTATGAATTAAACAATTGATTTACAAACTCTCTAATTTACCTTGTGGTGGCTCTAGTAACCTCCTTAGATCTACCCCTATTGTTGATCTACTGATTACCACTTGCTCGGCAAAAATCCCTGAACTGAACTGCAAACTGTGACCCGGAACCCAAACAAAGTCTCGTCCCTGGTCCAGTGCAGTCTCTGTTCTATGAATCTGAAATTCAACACACTTCCCGAGTGTAGTAGGTGCGCTGCATTTCAAATTCACTGTGTTACAGGTGCGCTGATAAGACTAGACATTGTTCCTGAATGTTGGTTTCTGTTCATTCTTTTCAGTTCTATTCATGAGTTTTGCTGCCTATGGTCAGTACACCTCTATTTGAAACCCCTTTCCTTGCTGTTATTTCGCCTCCATTGTGCAAAGAACTGTAAATGTTTTTGTGTATTTGTTGAGTCATTTTCAGTTCTCCTTTGCAAAAAAGTAACGTAATTATACTGTCGTTTCTTGATTTGAAAGTGTCACAAGTGTCGTTTTTAGTCATAGAAGAGAGTCTGATTACTCTTGATAGTCGATTACCCTGTTACTGTTGTATTTGGTCTGAATTAGTAGTCTTTCTAGTGTCGAAAGCAAGTCTTCATTTTGAATTTGAAAAGAAACTTGTTAATAATTGTCGCTTGAAAGTAATTCAGATTTGCGCATTAGCTTTCTTTTTATCATTCACATATTAAGAAGGCTGAAAACAAATACATGCATGTGCATTTGCATCTAGACTGTTTGATTGGTTTGATTTAGGACAGTGCATATAGTGTGTGTTCTATGCTCTTTGAGAAAGAATACTGTCTCTCTTTCCTTAGTAGCTAGGATTTTCATTGCACAAAGAAGATAAAAGACTGTTTATCATCTTAGATTGCATTTTAGGAATTGTACATCTACATCACGCGGTGAACCTGAAAGGAAAATTTCTTAAGCAAGATCAACTATAAAATAAATTTAATGAATCTAACAACGCTTTGGAACCTAACGCACAACATCTAGAAGTCTAGGCTAGAGACGTATTCCGGCGTCGTAAAGCCTGGTAACTATTGTTCTCACTGTTGGTTGGGTGATTCCTCCACTTTGAGACGATAAGTGCCAGTACGGACTTGTGCTCCCACGTACTGTCGAGTATATTTTGGGAGACCACAATAGGCTTAATCATTTATCCATAGGAAGCCGTGTCTGCCACCCTATCGATCGCAATGCACTGAACATAGCATTCGGGAAGATTGACTACCGTACCATAAAAAGTATTCTGCAGTTTTGCGATTGGTTTGGTAATCCCTCTGCCTAGATTTCCAAAGCATTCCCTTTCATTCCTTTTCAGACTCCTTAACGAAAAAGGTCCATCTGAGCACTTGTCACTTCAGGCTCATTAAAAATCGAAGGCAACTAGAGTCATCGTTTGTTTTTTCTCGACTCTTTAAAATTAAAAAAAATAAGTTGTGTCAAAAGCGTCTAAAATTCATCTAATTCAGAAACATACTTCCCCTTTATTTTTAGTTGGTCGAGTAATCTGCAATCGTGGAAGAAAGTCAATTGAAACCCCGTCGTTCGTGGAGGCTTACGAGTCAATTGTCTTTGTCTCCGGAATCAAAACTATTACGGACAAAGCGAACTCGTTTAACCAGTTCCAAATCTCCTAGTAAAGTTAGAACAAGTGTTCCAACAACATCAGAGACTCCGGTTACTCCAAACATTTCTGGTATCCCTGCCTTTACAGAAGAAGTTCAGCAGCCACCGAAGGACAGTAGTACTGATCCTAGTCTGAGGGTAAACACTTGTATCATTGAAATAGTTCCATCTACAACCGGTTCGGAGAGTGTTGTTCCCCAAACATCTGTCGCTACAGATTCAATACCTTCTTGGGCACCAGAAATATTCTACGGACCTGACGCTCTACCTCTTCCACCTGGTCTGATTGCTATAGAAGAGATTGTGGAGGATCCTCCATCTAGTACTCCATTGCAATTTGGATTCGGGATCACTCTGTATCCTTCTTCATTAGAAATTAGTCTACCGCCAGCGGAAGCTCCTGTAGAATCGCTAGGTAATCTTTTGGATAGACTAGAAATGTCTGAACAACCGTCAACATCTAGGACTGTGTCGTCTGACACAGTGACGACAGAACTTCCTGTTATCACTCCAACAATGTTCGCTGGTATACCATCTGTCCCAACTAGCTCTCATTCGCTAGAAGGAGCCCACTCAGGGGCTATTTCGACAGTATGGTCCGTTCCTGTTTGTTCATCTGGAATAGTATCCGGAAACTCTTATGTTGAGTCTCAACAAATTGATCCTTTGGGATGTCAATTTGGGTAGTCCGGTCCTCAAGGGAAAACCATTCCTTTAAGTACCGGATTATCGTCGTATGGCGGGCAGTATACCCTTTCATTGTCCCCTCCAGGTGGACATCCATATGGGAGTTCACAACAAAATTCAGGTTATGCTGGAATTACATCTAGCGGTTGGGTACCAATACTACCTCAACAACCAAGAGTTGTATATTCAATGCAACAATGTTTACCTATGTCAAATATACCAACTACGCCAGCTATTGTGACGGTGTCGCAAGTACAAGCGCTACCTGTTGTATGCCAACCTCAGGTTTCTCAGGTTGTAATGCAACAGCCTCTTGACCCTGCGACTCAACCACAATCACCGACTAGTGGAATGACACAGGTCCAAACGGGTACAATTACCCCTCATCTTGGTCAAACAGTTAGTATTGGACAATAGCACATGGCTTCACAACCATGGCTTGTGCAGTACCAACAACCGCAATTCCAACAAGTATACCAAGGATCTGAGCAACAAATCTTTGCAAATAGTGGGCAGCCGTATATTCAAAACGGTCAAAATCAACCATTCTACAATGGTCATGCCCACCAACCTTACCAAAGTTACCAGCATCAAATGCATTATGCTGGTATGCAAAGACCAACTGCTCAGGCAATCCCATCTTATCCTGGGTATGCTTCACCTAACCTGAATCAACAATTACCCTTCGTGGCAACTTTAGAGTTACCTGATTTAAATCGGTTAACAAAGGATCCAATCGCTTATGCCCCTTGGTGGCCAGCGATTCCGCATAAACTTCCATCAGATATTCCTAAATTTAATGGAAATCCGGATGAAGATCCGTCGTATCATGTGATGACCTTTCATCTGTGGTGTTCATCAAACACCCTAAATGATGATTCGATTAGGCTTCGCCTTTTTCAGAGGACGTTAACTGGTCTGGCAACAAAATGGTATATCGAATTTCCCAGAGCTTCATTTGACAACTTCAGTACCCTAGCCACAACATTTTTAACCCATTTTCAGTTACCAATAAGGTATGAAACGGGAACGGAACTTCTTACCAATTTCGAACAAACAACGGCCACTCACATATCTGATTGTATACATGAGTGGCGACGTTGTCGTAGAATGGTAAAAACGTATGTTCCTGATCAGCTTTTAGCTGAATGGTTTATTAAGTCATTATTGCCTTCTATTACAGAAGATGTGGCAAAAGGGGGAGTCGTCACCGAAGAGCAAGTCATTGCTCGTGCACAATATTTAGACTTGATTTATACTTAGTTTGGCACGCTCTACGATAAAATACCTGACGCTCCCAGACCGGAATTTTCAGTCCCCCCTCCTCCTAAATCAAACAATGACTCTCATGTCGGTGATGGCGTGATAGGCGCAACAGACATGAAATCAACAAAGGCTACATCTAAAAAGGCCCGTAAGATTTCCAGTCAAAATGCAAAAGAGGAACTTCTTGCCTCGGAAGTAAATGTCGTCTCGACAGATAAAGGCAAAGAAACCGAGCAACCAGGAGGCAAGAAGAAAGGCAAAGGGAAGAAGAAGAAACAGGAAGAATCATCACCTGAAAAATATTCTACAAACCCTTTTGGAAATAAGAAACCAAGTCGTCCATGCTTTATATGCGATGAGGATCATTGGACTGCAGATTGTCCACACAGATCTGAGCTTAAAAAATTCTTCAAGAATTCAAAAACCTCGGCAGTATTAACTGATCCGTTTCCAAATCCAGGAACAAATCTGGTTGATAGCGGAAATGCTTCCCCATCTCAAGTGCTGATGTTGTCGGTTTCCAAACAGCAAAATGATGCTTTAATATCAACAAGGAACAAAGATTACAGGAATCCACAGCTGTCGAACAACAAGGATAAAGATCAACCTAGTAGTTCGACAACAACTTCGACAGAAGTTGCGCCGCCCATCAGTCCTAAGTTGACAATAAAACCGCCAAAGGGAGTAGTACACAAGTTGACGTTTAATCCTCGTGCTAGAGCAGCACAACATTATAATATAGTGGAAGATTTGGCCCAATCGCCATCCGCTATGTCGACACTTGAGGTACTGCAAAATTTCCCATCCCAAAAGCAGGCTTTATTATCGGCCATCGGTGGGATAGACCCAAAGGATTCAAATCTTATATCCTTTGATCATAAAGGATACGATCCTCAGTGACCAGCTCAACTAGCTTTCCTCGTTCAAGTGAAAGCCCTCAACAAAACTGTTCATCGAACGATTATTGATGAGGGGGCATTTACATGTATTATTTCTATGAGTTGCTGGAAAACTTTAGGATCTCCAACCTTGTCACGATCTTCGACGACATTAAAAGCATTTGACGGACGAACATATACCCCATATGGTATTCTAAGTAACTTGAAGGTTGAACTAGGAGGGAAAACAATAGAAATAGATGTTGAAGTAATTGACGGAAACCTCGATTACAACATCCTACTAGGAAGACCATGGATATATGCTATGGCTGCTGTTGTGTCGACCTATTTTAGGAAGATTGCATTTCCCTTTCAAGGAGGGATTACAATCGTCGATCAACAAACCTTCCTCCCCAATGGTTCTCAAGTTACGGGAAGCATTCCAATGATCCATGGAAGCCCCCATTCGCTTCAAAATATCGGAGTAGGCCTACTAAAAGACCCTATATTAATGGGAAATTTTGCCCTTCTGCCTCCAATCAATTTGGCGGAAGTAGCGTCGGTAGGAACCTGCAATATGATATCTTCGATTAAAAAGATCTCAGAAAACGATATCAACATGGATCATGCGCAGGTATTGCCTCCAAGCCCAACAAAAATATTGTAGCAATCAATGTTCCTAGCATGGGAGGCAAACCCAAATCAATGCTCATCAAGCATTTGGATAGATAGGTCTAAGGAATATGGCACCCCTTCAGATCCTTGGTCGCGAGTGCATGGCACCGACAAAGGAATTTTTCAATCAATGGTAATTGAAGGGACACCATGGGAAGATTACCACCATCGTTCCCTTCTTCCGGATTGTGAAGAAGATACTCCTGATGACCTTTATCATCCTTCAGTTTTTGATTTTCTATCAAATACTATAAACACGGTGGATTCCGAGTGAAACTTGTCCAACATTGAAGAGACTATCGCCATAAATATATCGACCAAAACAGATGTTATAGAGAATATTTATGTTGGCAAATGTTGTTCTCCTTCAGAACTGGAAATATATAACGCTCTTTTTCGCGAATTCAGAGATGTCTTTGCTTGGTCATATAATGAAATGACAGGCATTGACTCGAGTATCATTGAACACGAAATCAAGATGTATCCAGATGTCAAACTAGTACGACAACGGCTATGGCAAGTGCACCCCAAGAAAGCCGCTGCCATCAAGGCAGAAGTTGAAAAACTTCTCCATGCTAGTTTCATTTACTTGGTTCCTCTAACCGATTGGGTATCGAATATTGTCCCCGTTATGAAAAAACAAGGAACGATTAGAATGTGCGTCGATTATAGGGATGTAAATCAAGCTTGTCCAAAAGACAACTACCCTACACCCTTCATTGACCAGATAATTGATGAATGCGCCGGATGTGAAATCTTTTCATTTATGGATGGATTCTCCGGGTATAATCAAATAAATATCCGCCCATAGGACCAGTCAAAGACTGCATTTATTTGTCCATGGGGCACATTCGCATATCGAAAATTACCCTTTGGTTTAAAGAACACAGGGGCAAAATTTCAGAGGGCAATGAATTATGCCTTCCATGACATCAAAAACATCGTTCAACCGTATCTCGACGACCTTCCGGCTCATTCACGAAAGCGGACTGATCATCCGCAGCATTTAAGAGCGATATTTCTACGTTGCCGACACTAAAAGATACGACTCAATCCACACAAATGTGTGTTCTGTGTTAGTTCTGGTCGTTTACTTGGCTTTGTAGTCTCGAAAGACGGGATTCGTCTCGACCCATGTAAGGTTCAGGCAATCATAAATTTTCCTCCACCTTCGAATTTGCTTCAGATTCAGAAACTCCAAGGGAAAGAAAACTTTCTAAGGAGGTTCATTCCAAATTACGCCGAACTTGCTAAAGGTTATACACGTATTTTGAAAAAGGAAGTACCCTTCGTCTGGGATCAGGTTGCACAAGCTTCCTTTGATGCTTTAAAATAATCCCTAATGAAAGCATCATTAATGTACGCTCCTGATTATCAAAAAGACTTTAACCTATATCTGGCTGTAGCGGATACAAGCATCACAATGGTTTTAGTTCAAGAAGACAACGGAATTGAACATCCTTTATACTATTTAAGTAAAAACTTAAATGATACAAAAAGCAAATATTCTTATGTTGAAAATTTAGCGCTCGCAGCTGTTCAAGCGATACAGAGATTTCGACACTATGTCCTCTTTCGAAAAACTACTATTCTGTCAGATTGCAACCCCATGACTTATATATTGTCGCGACAGTTGCTGGGGGGAAAATATTCAAAATGGATAGCAATTCTGCAAGAGTTTGATCTAGAATTTGTAAAATCCAAGTCAAAGAAAGCTCTGGTTTTCGCAGAATTATTATGCGATCTCCCATCGTCGTCCAACGATGAAACATCCGAAGAAACGATCGTGGATGAAAATTTGTTTCTGATATCTTCAAGCAATCCATGGTATGGAGATATAATCATTTATCTCCAAACCCAAAAGTATAGGCCCAATACCTCCCGCTCCGAACAAAAACGTATTCGATACCAATCAAAAGACTACATGATCGTCGGTGATACACTTTACCGTCGTGGTGTCGATACAGTTCTACGGAGGTGCCTCACTCATGAGGAGGTCAAAAAAGTCCTGAATGGTTGCCATTCAGGCGCGTGTGGTGGGCATCAATCCGATTATGCTACAGCACAAAAAAATTTACGAGCAAGATACTTCTGGCTAACGATGTTCAAAGATTGCATAACCGCAGTCAGAAGTTGCCATGCCTGTCAAATTTTCGATAGAAAAACCAGAAGACCACCCACACCTCTGCAGCCAATAGTTGCTGTTGGGCCATTCGCCAAATGGGGCATCGATTTCATGACATGTAACCCCACCTCGACCGGGGGGCATGGGTATATCATAGTCGCAGTTGACTATTTTACCAAATGGGCCGAGGCGATGCCTACATTAGATAATACTGGTGAAACAGCTACCCTCTTCTTTTTCAATCATGTAGTCGCCAGATTCAGCATCCCACAAGCTATAGTCACAGATCATGGATCGCATTTTCACAATCACATGATGGCCGAATTAGCTACCAAATTAGGGTTGTCTCACAACAGCTCTACTCCATATTACCCACAAGCCAACGGACAAGTTGAAGCAATCAACAAGGTCCTGAAGCGCATGCTGCAAAGGATGATTGGAGTTCACAAAAGAAGTTGGCACCTAATCCTGTACTCAGCCTTGTGGGCTTACTGAACATCGGTAAGGAATGCAACTGGGTTTACACCTTTCCAACTGGTGTATGGCCTAGAAGCAGTCTTACCAATCCAATGTGAAATCTCATCCCTCAAACTCGCAATTGACCTTCTCCCCGGGACTTCAGAAGAGGAGGCCTGTTTCTTGGAACTAATCCAATTGGATGAAACCCGTTGTAATGCCGCTTTGGCTAACGAAGCCCATAAGAAACGAGTCAAGGCGCAGTTCGACAAGAATGTCAAACCCCGTGTCTTCTCAAAAGGTGACTTGGTCTTGCTTTATGACCAAGAATCCGATAAATTGGGGGCAGGTAAATTCAAGTCTTTATGGATGGGCCCCTATATTGTTAAGCGAGTGTTAGCAAAAGGAGCCTACGAGTTAATGGATTATGACGGGATTCCACTGGCACAACCTCGTAACGGGTTGTACCTTAAGCATTACTATGCGTGATTCAGTATAGTAACCTATATGCTTTTGTTATGTTTTTGTTTTCGCTAAAGTATTTGTTTTGGTCAAGTAATCCACTTTTTACATTTATTGCAGATGTCAAACCTATTGGAGTCATGTGTTGGATATGCCGACGGAGCGAGTCGTAGTTTGTGGAACCTATCTTCCGCGGCCTGGGCCATTTTTTATCCAAGCGGTAGTTAGTAAGTTTCAGAGGGGTATGTATTGGACGATCAACGAATAACATTGTTGAATATAACGCGTTGATAAAACTTCTCTCTGATGCCATCACACATGGCATACACCGACTGATTTTCAGGCTAGACTCACAACTCATCATACTACAACTCACTGGTATCTACTCTGTCCGAAATCCAGCTATTTATCGCATGTTCCTAAGGGTTAAGATTTTGGAAAGGCAATTTGATTTTATTCAATATCAGCATATTTCCAGGAGCTTAAACACATTAACTGACTCATTGGCAAATTATGTGTTAGATAGACATTTGCAACATTTATAAAAAGAAGCATCTCATCAATATTTGCATCAAGATCATGCAACTTAACCAAAATAAAACTTTGAAAATCAAAAATATATATATAATTGTTTATGGTTTACACATAATGTTCTGTAACCAAGACAAAATTGGTCAAATGACCCAAAACTCAAAACGCTAGGGGGAACCCTAGTTTAATGATGCTCGTGATAACAAGTCACAGCCTGTGCGATCATGCGTAAAAGCCTAGTCCATCGTCTTAGCACACCAGTAGTATGCCGCTGCAACCTCAAAGGCAGCTCATCAGTCCTCACATCTGGAATACCAAGAGTGAGGCCCTTGACCTGATCCTGTAATGCTGTGAGAGTCTCGGCCACATCGAGGTTGCGAAGGATAGCCCTTCCAACAGCCTCTCCTGCTGGGGCAACAGCTGGCACTGTCAGGTGTACTACTGGCCAAACAGGACCGACATCTGCATGAACACATGAGTTTTGATTAGTCTTGACAGAGTAAAGCGCAAGGACATTATAAAAGAAAAATGATAAATAGGAATATGGTCAAAGAATTTACCAATGGCACCCCACTGTTTGCCAGCCAGCAGTACCAAATCTGGGTCACCCTGGAAGTCCATACCAGCATATGGATACTCAGAATAAACCATCTCATGACGATCAAACCACCCGAAGAAGGTATCAGAAAAGGAAATCTGAGACTGACCAGCATGCCTAGACATATGGTCAACCCATCTCTGCATACGTGGTTCAGTCGGTGGAGGTAAATCGAGTGCAATATACTGCGGCTGCATCAGTGGTATCTTTTCCAAGGTGAAGGCGGTCAAGATAGAACCATATCCAAAGTTCTTCAATCTCCCGCTCTTCACCTTGGTCAACTGTTCTTTCATCACAAGGAGTACTGCGTCGCACCAGTTGAACACCTTCGGTTGGAGACATTCCAAGGCGTACTGCATATAAGATCGGTTGGCCACATGAAGAGTCGCACCACCAGCCATCCTACCAAAAGTGAATAGAATAGTCCTCAGGGACTTGTCAGTGACATCTCGGATGATGATCTTGTCGTCTTTACTTGGCTGAGATCCCTCTCTGCAATACCTATGAACATAATCTCTGACAGATTCACCTCCTCGGGCCAAACCTGACAAAGAGATGGGGGCACCCCGCCTCGATAAGCCGGTCAAAAAATAGATGTCCACTACAGTCAAGGGGATGGATTTACCCCTAATCTAGAACACCTGGCTGGTAGGATCCCAAGCATCGAGCAAATACTGCAGCAAGTTGATTTCTTGTCTCATGCTAGAAATGCGGAAAAACTTCAGCAAGCCACAGTTCCGCAGTGCGTTTACTGTAACCGGATCATGTAAAGCAACCATGTCCTCTTCTTCATGCTCACGTTCTCGCCATGTAATAGTCATCTTGCTCCAAAAATCTCTAAAAACAAACAAGACAAGAGTTAGATCCTGATTTGGTGAGAAACAGACAAAAATTTCCATCAAAAACTGTGCGTAAATTTCCTTCCTTGCATCATCGCAGCTACAGTAGTGTTCTGGGTGCGTTGCATGTCAGTTGGCCAGTAGACAGGCTAACATCCAATGCACCTTTCGATACACAAAGGGTGCGCTGAAGCCAGGGCAAGTTTTTCAAACCCCAGAGGCTTAGAAAAACCAGAAATCAAGCTCAGAATGCAAAATGGAAAGCATGAAATGAAAGAGCTCAGGTTTAGCTCCTACCTGGTCCAGACGGCACCGAGAATCATCCACAGAATCTCCCGGAATCAGCTGATGAAAATCAAGGGGGGAAAGCACCTCCAAAGCTCCAACAAGCCAAAGTTCAAATGAAATGGTAAAATGAGAGGTAAAAGCACTTTTAAATTACTTTTTACGTAATTCGAGTAAAATATTAGTGTTCTAACTCATTTTTCAAACATATATTGTTCATTTCTAACTAGTTTGATGAAGCGATTGAAAATGCAGTACAATCTTTGAAAGAACAAAGCTATTTATGGTAAAGTCAAGAAATGACTGTTGTATCGAGCAGTTTTAACGTGGACTTCATGCTCGTTAAAAAATAAACATAAGCAATGAGCAAATGTTTCCCCCAAGCTCAATAAAAAATGAACCGATTCCTGGTAAATAATCATCGTGAATGTAGTACTTCAGCCTTTAAAGTCTTGGTCGTGTTCCCATCATCACCTCCACTCTGTATTGGCCGATCATTCACCTCCATTTGATTGTTTACCCCTTTTGAGCAACAGCTACGAAGAGTGATCCCGCTAGCCATCCTTGTAACACTGTCGTGATTGGAAAATTCCAAGCCTTACCTGGAATCAGCTGCTACCCAATTTTATCACTCGTTCCTCAAAGACGAGTCTCCTTTAAGCTCTTTTCAACTGACTCGTAAAATATGAAAATATTGTCGAGCCATTGACCTCTCCAGCTCGTTAAAGGGACTGGAAGTGCTATCCCTCCTTTAGATTTTATTCTTTTTGGACCTGAGGGATTATTACACAAAAAGATCGAGCGCTTGTTTTGTTCGGCTTGTTAAAAGTATCGAAAATTCATCCCTTCTGTATTGTTTATACTTTTTTGGAATTAAGGGATTAGATGAAAAAAAAGGAATTTTGGAGTTTCCTTTACGTTCCTTTTCAGACTCCCTAAAATTGAAAAGGACCGAGTTATCTTTGTCGTTAAACTTGTTAAAACCTAATAGCGACAAACTTGTCCATAGCAAACAAGAATGAGTTTCACTATCGCTAGGCTCGTTAAAACATAGCGATGGGTTTGCCCGAAGGAAAAATTATAGAACAAGCATATGTTATCCTCCTCAAGCTTGATAAAAACGAAGAGGTACTGGTCAGCAATGACTGGGGAAAAATTGGGAAGAAAACTTGAAGAAACTTTGTTGGTAGCAAGTCGCTCTTGAACATGACACTTTCATTCTGCATCCAAGTCGGGTTGGGTTGTTTCATTCACCGGTCACATCACCATGGTCCCATCACACCATCCACATTTGGGGTTAATGCTACCAATCCATCATGTCAGTGTCGCCGATATGTTCAAGAGAAGTCACTCAGAGAATTCACCTGTGTCTCACCCGCTGCAATACATTTACGCTCCATTCTTTCATGACCGCCACCCTGAAGCTTATATCACTAGATCGTTTTCACCTCCATTAAAATCATTTGCTCCATTCCATGTCATTAATATGGGATTCATTAAGGCCCTCCTATGACGGATCGCTTCTTGTCGACATCAGCTCATTATCCAAGAAGCCGATCTAGGGACACCCTGTTCAGTACTTTGAAGCTTTCATGCCTCAATGGCAAGTTTCTCACTTCCGGCAATAGGTTTACAACAATGGCCTTTGACCGAAAGATTTTGCGTGGTGTTCGACGCCAAGTCCTTTATTCACACCATGTGAATTGTACTGCAGTATCTTGAGGGTCATTATCATTATCAGTGATTCCTCTCGCGCCTGTTAACAACTTACATCATTGGCTAGTAATCAGGCAATGTCTTTCCATGTTCGACTCCAAAACATCTCTCACATGGATCGACTTGTACTTCGAGTGAAGATCGAACGAGATTGAAGACCCCGGATCTGGTTTCATCCATCCGGGCTGCGATATATATTCAAGGAAATAAAGACATCAAATGTACATCGTTGCTGCATAGATAATCATCCAATCAAAGGGATGATGGCTCTACCAAAATCATCAGTCTACACTCAGACAATTGTCTGTCCTATGTACATGAAAATGAATTTATAAAGCTGAGCATGGGAATGCCCGCCTCAGCTAGATCATGAAAATATTATGAAGATAATGTATTGTATTGTATCTTATTACAGGTCTCCTCCCAGCTTGAAAGAACTTCAGATCCTCATGATAAAGCATTTCACCCGACATCAAAAAGATTATCGACCTCATGCTTTAGGGGGCAACTGTTATAGACATTTTTGGGCACTGCAACCCCAAGCATAAAATTTCCATAAACCAAGGGCTCCTAAGTCCCTAAAAGTGTTGTTCTAACCCCTAAAGGAACAAGGTCAACTGATTAAAGCTTCTCCCATAAGTTCTCCATGAAAAACCACTCAAAACTGGTCAAAACAGGATCATTTCACCTTCTCCATAGGCTAAGTGCGTTACATCTCACCAAAGTACACTATGTAGGTGCGTTGCATTTCAAAAAGCCCTTCTATGGGGTGCGATGGGCGAGAAGTGACAAATGGCAGTGTCAATCCGCGAGGTGGAGAGGCATGGAATCTTCCAAAAACTTCTCCTGTGACACTTGCCTCTCTGAATTCGACCAAGGATGAGTAAGAGATCATCAATCTCCAAGTGGAAGCAAGAACTATCAGAGGGAAGACACTAATCAAATCACAAGCTGACTCATCTCCCTTACAGATATCTATATATGGATCCCTCATCCCAGAGATCCAGAGGCTGGAATTTTGCATCTTGTAAGGAATTGTTGTTGGTTTCTTTAGGCAACATCATAGTGTTGGGTGATCTAAGCTTTGCATGAGGTGAAGAAGGGCTTACTTGCTGAGAGGATGATGCTGGGTCAGAACAACTGTTTGTAACTCTCTTGGCTCTTTCTTGATTATCAATAAAAGCTATTCAAGTTTTCCTCCATACTCTTGTTTCGTTTATGTTTTATGCATTTGTATGGTCAATTTACATCTGATCCTAGATTGTTTATGATAATAGATCCATGTTCTTGTATAGTGTTATGCTACTTTGATTCTACAGGTACTCTGTGAAGCTGGGTGTACAAGGAAGCAAGTAGCAAAGGACTATCAGAAGAGAGAGGAATCAAACTAGGAGCCAAGCACAAGACAGAGGTTGGTATCCTTTATTCTTCTCTCATCTATCTTTCATAAAGGAAAAACAAAAGTAGCTTTACTTTGTTTGTTTCTAAGGTAGCTACTGCCCCTTAGTGGGATTAGCAATTCTGCATAGAAACTTTTCCCTGTAACAGGCGTTGATCTATCTTTTCTATCTTTTTGTGAGCTGGTTTCCTAACATTTGGTATCAGAGCTTTGGATTCTAGGCAGTTGTGGCACAAGCGGTTGGGCCATTTTCATCATGGGGCTTTGAAGATAATGCAGTAGATATCTATAGGACTTCCCAAAGGTAAACTTGAGCAAGTTGACACATGCAAAGGTTGTACCTTGGGAAAATACACCAAGTCTTCCTTTCATGATCAAGACAGTCGAGCAGAGGTTATCTTAGAGCAAGTTCATACTCATTTGTGTGGACCATTCTCGACGGAATCCACAATGAAGCAAAGGTATTATGTGATTTTCATTTATGACTATTCACATAAATTTTGGATTTATTTCATGCAGAAGAAGGACCAAACTTTGACAAATTTTTGTGAGTTCAAAGCTTTGGTCGAGAAAGAGTCAGGGAAGGAGATCAAGGCCTTGAGAAGCGAAAATGGTGGAGAATATGTCTCTCAAGAGTGTAAGGACTTCTGTGCAGCGGAAGGAATTAAACGAGAGTTGACGACACCTCATAACCCGCAGTAGAATGGGGTGGCCGAGAGGAAGAACATAATTATTGTAGGGGTAGCACGAGCAATGCTGCATGACCAAGGCCTACCACTTCACTTGTGGGCTAAGGCATGCAACACAATGGTCTATTTGCAGAATAGAAGCCCACGTCACATACTTGGGATGAAGATACCAGAGGAAGCTTTCTTCAGTAAGAGACCAGATGTGGGTCACTTCAGGATCTTTGGCTCATCAATATATTGCCATGTGACAAAGGATACATGGAAGAAGCTTGAGCTGATAGCAGAGTTGGGGATATTTTTGGGGTACATTGGTACACCTCACAACTATCAGGTATACTTGCCTACCCATCAGAGGACAGTGGTTCGCAGAGATCTCAAGTTTGATAAGCATAAGGCCATGCGAGTTTCCCTTGAGAGGGAGCTCCAACTATAGGCTATGGAGGAACCATTGGTTCCTAAGGAGGAGGAGCCTTAGACTGATGCGAAGTAGCTGCATGCAGAGGTTCCAGGAGTGGAGACATCCACTCAAGTAGAGTCTTCCAGAGATGGATGGAAGCGCACAAGAGAAGCTGACAGATTGTTGGAGGATGCGAGAGAGAATGTGGGAGCACCATCTTCTCAGCGCAGACAGAGGAGGTCACCTGAGAGGTACACTGGATACATGGCCCTTGTTGGGGAATGTGTTGAGACCGAGCCATATTCCTTTGAGGAAGCAGTGCAACAACTGATTTGGGTTGATGCTATGGTGGAGGAGTATGACTCCATAGTTCGTAACAGTGTTTGGGACGTGGTTCCAAGACCGAAGAACAAGTCAGTTGTGAGTTCCCGTTGGCTTTACAAGGTAAAGCAAGTTATTGATGGTAGTGTGGAGAAGCATAAGGCAAGATTTGTTGCCCATGGCTTTTCACAGGTCGAGGGGATTGACTATGATGAGACTTTTGCTCCTGTCGCTCTATCAGATCTATGTTGGATCCAACTGTGATCTATTTTGTAATCAGAGTTGTATCAAACTCTCTTAGAATCCAGTATTTCATGATAGGTCCAAGCACATCAACATC
Source organism: Pinus tabuliformis (assembly GCA_031772625.1). Classification (NCBI taxonomy): domain Eukaryota; kingdom Viridiplantae; phylum Streptophyta; class Pinopsida; order Pinales; family Pinaceae; genus Pinus; species Pinus tabuliformis. The sequence continues at coordinate 711,017,909 of CM062805.1, read as the reverse complement.
TGGTATCATCATCTCAGAGACTGTGTAGCAAGGAGGATCATGCTGCTGTAATATATTTCGACAGAGGAGAAAGATGCTAACATTTTGAGAAAGGCATTACCAAAGTGTAAATTCGAGTTCCATAGAGACAAGATTGGGGTGGCATATAATCCCTTTCTTATTGAGAGGAAGTGTTGAAATATGGAAACAAGAATATTCCAATTTAATTTGTCCTTGAATTAAATTGTGAATTAAAATCGAATTTAGTCTTAACAACTACTTGGAAATAATTAATTAATTAATTTTAAGTTAATTAGTTGGAGAAATTCAAGTTAGAAGTCTTTCTAAAGTCATGCAAGAGTTATCCCTTAAATTAAGGAGATAAGATTCATTTATATTTGAGTTGTAATTAGTTAACTTAGTTTACTGAGTTAAGTCCAGTTAAATTAGTTCCAAACTGTTTGAGGAACTAATAGTGAGTTAACAGTCAGTTAATGCATTAATGCACTCAACTAGTGCTACTCTATTTAACTGAAGATTCCCTCATTAGAAACTCATGCATGTCTATTCTGAGAAAGAACCAGGTGATATTAATGTTCAAGGACAGTGTAATATCAGTTGCATGTGTTTTCTCATGGAGAAAACTCATGCATGCAGTCAAGGATTCATCCTTCAGGATTGCGCAGTTTTGAAGGCTTGATTTTCCACTTGGTAATAGGCTAATCATCCACAAGGAACAACGCAAGGAAATAGGAGTTTGGAGGGAAGAGAGGAAGGCTAGAGAGAAGCCAAGATTTCCTGTGAGCATCTGTTAGGATTGTACTGAGAGCTGGCTAGCTGTGAGAGTTGAGGCTTTGTATAATTCCTATGTATTTCCACCATGTATGATAATACAATAGTATGGGGTTTTTATTTGAGACTTTCCCCAAAGTATTTTCATGTGTATTGTGCCCTTGATTCTTCTTCTTCTGGTTATATTGTTCAAATCGATCTTTAAGCTTCCACAAATTGATAGTAGAAGTAGGTTATAGTATTCTGCTTTGATTTATATTGCATTATCGAGTTAACCTATCACAAATTTTCTACAATCTTGCATATGAATAAGCCACAACAGGGTAGGAATGCATAGCTCACCTAACCAAATATAGGTTAGGGCTTACACATATTTTCCTTCATCAAAGATATTCATTGACCCATTCACATTCCATAATTACAAAATCCATTAATTAAAAAATTATATGCCAATGCATCAGGAACAATTCCCTTTATTGGCATTTGTTCAATGAAAAACTTCAACAAACTCCTTCAGTTTTCCCACACGACATAGCCCACATATCAAAGTTGAATAACTAATAAAATTGGCTCGCCTCTTCAATACAAAATCTAATTTACATGCTAAAAGTGGTTAGGGACTCACCTTTCGTCATTGTTCCTAGTGACGGTGAATGCGCAGGGGTTGTAGCTTCCCTTGGCCTTACTTCCTCCTCCTCAATGAATATGGGAAGTTTCTCACAACCATAGACATGAGAAATAGGAGATGTGAGAGAAGATGATGAAAAAAAAATTCACGACCGATGGGCTTTCTGCGAGGCCAAACTGATCTCCTTCCGGAAATTTAATTTTTGGTCCTCCACCTCACAAAGTGTAGACTTTCAATCCCCCGACATTGTAACTTCAGGGTAAATATTGATCCAGATAAGAGACCTCCTTGACCTAAACCTCACCAATAGTTAATACATCTACTAATAAGAACGAATTTGCAATAAAACACACAACACAATCTAGAATAGTTATGCCTTTAACAGTGAGTTACTCTGTTACTTAGAAAAAAGGAATGACCATTGGCCAACACTACCAATTCATATGATTTGCAATGGTGCATTTTTGTAGGAGAGCTTCATGAGGATTGTGAAGAGAATTTCATGGCACTTGCGGCCCAACATAGACATATGTTTCAAAAATATTTCGACAACTTTAAATTTCTTGGCTTGGCCAAGCTTGTTGATGAAGGCATTGTAGGTCATATAGTTGTGATAAAACCTTTGTTGTCTTGTAGGATTGTTGAATATGCTCAATGATTTATGTAGGTCTAACAGTGGTTCCTTGCTTCTGTCATTATAGGAATGTTACATCCAAGTCACATAAGGTAGTGCATTACATAGAATAATGAAGAGAAGTAGACTTTTAGAAAGACATAAGGAATGATCTATTATCTAGTTGATGTAGACATCGTGGTTGTGGCTACTAAGCATTTATCAGGTCAACGTTGTTCAAGGTAGGACTAATGTGTTTCATGAACAATGACAAAGCGAATTTTAGGGTAGAAGAGTGTGAGAGCATGGGCATAAATGACGAAGGGTTTTAGGAATGTTCAAAGTGGAAAAATTGACCAATTTAGGGAGGCATATATGATAGGTCTTTGAGCAAGACTTGATCTAATACCACTGTTGGAATGTTCAACTAGGTATGAAAGATAAGCATGAATGTCTTTATTATTCACAAAAATGTTACATATAAATACATTGTGTGATCATTGGATTCATCTTCCAAGGTCTCTTGGACTCCCCTTAATGATTCACCTTCCACATTATAACCCTTAGTCGATTAGGTATCCAACACATCCAAAACTCGACACTGGAAGAACACTCTCTCAACACCAAACATCATATACCCCTCGAAAACATGAAGATATTAGCCAAAGAATATCATTATTTCAAACATAGGATCAGAGAAGCGCTCCTTGATATTAGAAAGCATCCCAACAACATCAATAGGTATGGAGGTTTGTAAATTGATGAAAATTGGCTCCCTCTTATCCTTCCTAGGAACAAATTTCTTCTCATTTCCTTCTCTTTTTTTCTCCTTATTTTCTTCCTCAATTTTTGGGCTTCCTTGATGTTTCTTGTCTTTGTAGGTCCTAGAGTTTGGTTTTCCTTAATTTTGGCTTTTGTCTCCCTCTTCTTCTTTGGTTTAGGGTTTTAGTTCATCCTTTTTCCTCTTCCCTCTAATGATACTATTTCATTTCTTTTCCCTCTACTAAATCTTCATGGTTAATTTTTCCCGTCTTTAATTTTTATTTTGTATATATTTTTTTCCCACCTTTTTAGTAATAATCTCTTTCCATTTCATTGTTATTATCAAATCAATATTATTAATAATTCTTTATCCCTTTTTCCATCCTATTATATCTTCTATTCATCCACTTAGGATATTAATATCACCCTTATTATTAATCTGTTTTATAATAAAATATAATTATAATTATGTTATCATTTAGATAATATTTTGTCTCCATTAATCACATTACCTACTTTATTATTCCTCTACTTTAACTATTCTAATCCTACATGGTTATAAAATTAAATACAATAAAGTTATAAATTTTAATATTATATATTAGTTCTTTTATTAATACATTATTCACATTATTAATATATATCATATTATTACCTTTTAGGTTTTATGTATTTCCATATTTCTTATCTTTTTTCTTCTCTTTTCTCATTCTTGTCCTAGTTTTTTCTTCTTCCAATGTTACGTTAGTATCCCTTGCTCCTATTCTGGCCAGCGCTTGCACTTGGTCTCTTCTTCATGATCTTTTCATTGTTTATTAAGTTTTCCCAACCTTAATAAATTGGCTTTGTCCTCGATATGGACCTGGCTTTGGGCTTTGAAAAGTCAACAAAATCCTATCCTACTATAGATATTTTGAATATAAATAACAAGAAACACCATAGAAGTCTCAAAAATAAAATCTCACTTTTTTTTAGAAACTTGAAAAGCTAGAGGTTAAGCGTGATTATGGTGAACATTCCACGGATGAAGGTTTTTGTAACTACAATGCCTTTCCTAGCCATTTCCTTATGTTATATCAATTACGTAAGGTAGGTCTAAATAATTTTGAATGACCTATTTTAACAAGATCCGCAAGCGGCAGTAGTCCCTGTCGGGCCTGAAATCAAATAATAAACTAATTACAGCTTATCTGCGTTGCTAATTTGACCTGCGTGATTACCAACGCCAGCACTGGTCTCTTTATTTACATCTCTTGTTTCCTCGTTCTTCCGCTAATTTGTCAACATCCCCATCCCCAAATTGATCAGTGTTTTTTCTCACATTATCTGCGTTGCTAATTTGGCCTGCGTGATCACCAACGCCAGCACTGGTCTACTTATTTACATCTCTTGTTTCCTCTGTTCTCTGTACTGTAATTACTTCTGGTTTTACTGAAGAAGAAAACGATGGAATTGCCTTTCAATTCGAAAATTTTAATGCATAAGAGATTGATAATGTCAAACGATGGTGGTGCTGACAAGAAATTTATTGAAGGCAGATGAATGCTAACGCTCTGCCTGTCAGGGAGAGTTGTGCGCGCAGTTATATATCCGTCCTGGAATGAAATATTAATGGCGACGAACGTTATAAATAGATAGAGATATGAATGAAATCTTAATGGCAACGAAAGCTATAAAATAGACACAGATTGTTTACTAGGTATATATGTAATTAATTTCTGTTTTATTGCTATTAGTCGGAATATATACAAAGAGGCTAATGTGTCAGTTAATTAATCATACTTTATAATTTGCTAACACCTGTTAAACCATGAAAAGTTGGAATTACCCGTAGCCGTAATCAAATAACATGTAATTTTATCCTCATAAGCTTTCTTGGTGCCTAGAGTAATATAAAATGATATGTGCATGTGTTACACGTAGCGGTAATATAAAGCTGCAAATTTTATCTACCCTAAACCACTTGAAATTTCATCATTAGTTATTTCTGTGACGTTAATGGCCTCTGGCCTCTTGGATTAGAATTTTAGCGAGCAAGCTTGCAGTGGGCTTCCCACATATGTTTGGGCTTTCGGCATATGTTTGAAGATGGCATTCGAGACGAAGGAATATTTCAGAAGGTTCATGGAACCATTTCTGAGATTAGAAGGTTCATGGCACATGTCTACGTTTGCTGTCGATTCCTTGAATCGGACCTGTGGCCTATTCTTTTGCTGTCGGGGTCCGCATACTTGGACTCATGATAAGAGTTTCTTTTATCATCTGCAGCTTCTCTGTTCATGCCCAGCTGTTCATTTCTTGTTTCATGGCTGCCACGGGTTTCTCTTCGGCTTTACGACCCTTTTATTTTGTTTTTATTTTGCCTGGCACCTTCACTCTGTTACTGGCATTTGGGTTAGCTGACCAGTTTCTTTCGAGTTGCCTCTTTCTCTTCGGAGCCTGCCTCTGCTCCTTTTGGGGTTTCTGTTGTCTCTGTTATCAGCCTATTTTTGCAGGATTTGTGCCATCCTTGATGGGTTGTGAAGATAGTTTTTCAATGTATTGACTGCCTGTTGCTGGGATTATTCAGCAGGCCTGTGTGCTCTGTATCATATATTTTGTGTCTGCCAAATTGACGAATGACTGCCATTGTTTGGGCTACATCCGGTGAATCCCTATGGGATTTTTTTAGGCTGCCCACAATTGGATTATGCAGGCCTGTGTGCTCTGTATCATTTATTTTGTATCTGCCAAATTGATGAATGACTCCCATTGTTTGGGCTATATCCGGCGAATCCCTATTTTGTATCTGCCAACTTGATGAATGACTCCCATTGTTTGGGCTATATCCTGTGAATCCCTATGGGATTTTTTTGAGGCTGCCCACAGCACATTAGTTTGATATCAGTTATATGCCACATGATTAGGTAAATATCTTTATCTAATAGAAAAATTGTTTTTTTCCTTTTAACTGAATAAGAAAACAACAATCTGTCTACTAGTTAAATGCTGACAGCTACTTTTTAGCGAACATGCATGATAAATGTTGGAAAAGTGGTCACAAGATGGGCCCACAAGATTGATTCCAAGGCATGACAACAGTCAAATACATGAGCAATGTGTTGTGAAGCTTCCAGGTGGAGCCTCAACAACTACATGGTACTGGTGTTGGCAGTCTCTGAGCAATGCCACTCAGAGAAAAATGACAGAATCACATCCTAGGAAAAGACGAAAAGAAGTAGAAAATCAGAATGCGGTAAGGATGCAGCTAATAGTAGAGGATGGGGCTCCTTCTCCCGAAGGAGATGCGTGGAAGAAAAGGAAGAATCAAATGTCTCAGTTTTTCAGAAGACTTTGAAGAAAATTCAGACAGTGAATCCTCCATACTCATTCTCCAGAGCTTGTGGCGAGTCCCAGTTGAACAGTGTAATAAAAGGCTCTATACCTGCATCAAAACTCAGATCAATGTATAAAGTAGGAGACATATGTGATGGGAAGAATCAACACAGGAAAGCCAGTGCCATTTTTTGTATGTGATTTTATGCCAGATAAAGGTATTATAAGCATAATTCCCTTTCAAATAGCATTTATAATTTCCTTTCTAATAGAATTCTTCTGCATCTACTTAATCAATATGCTACAAGAACAGCATAATGGCTTGCCTGCACAACATACCTGCCCATAAATTAAAATGCACAATTTTCATTCTATTGTTTTGCATGTGCATTAGGCAGTTTCAATTTCTTACCGGCAGTTTCAATTTCTTGCCCATTCTCAGGCCATTGCTCCTCCACCTGCTTCGAAAACTCCAAAAGAACCTGGCAAGAACTGTGCGCCAACTGTTTCTGAAGCTCGCTCAACCGAAGCCTGGTTTCCATGCATCCATACCCTTCAAAGACATTCTCCACGTCGTCCTTCAAGTTTTCCAGGCCTTCAAACATGTCAAGCAGCTTAAAGACCTTCTGTGGCTCTCTCTGACTCACAGCAATGGTTTCCCCAAACCGGATAATTGCACCCATACCGCCAGCTGCGGCCAACTTCCCAAAACATTCCATCCATACCTCCTTGTCAAAACTCTCAAATATTTCACTGCACAGAACCTTTTCAGACCACATCAAATCCCTCACACGGCCCTTCCACATCAGCCAACTTCAGCCTATGAACAATCTCAGTAGAATTGTAGTTCAGGTAATAAGCTTTCATGGATTGAAAACTGCTCTTAACAGTACTAATTCTAACTTCCCAATACAGTTTCAAACATGCCTGAGCCCTACCATTTCTCTTAAGGAACTCTGCAATCATCTGAAGGCTTTCAATACCAACAAACACTTGTTTTGATTGGGGTATTTCACTGCTTACCTTGAGATCCCTCGGCAGGCTGTTCTCAAACAGAATCAACATGAACGAGGACTTGAGCTTCTTCACAGCAATATCTAGCAGCTCCCCACCATCATCCGGATTGCCTTTGCTTCCCAGGGCTCCAATACAGCCCTGCAATCTGCAGATTGTGTACTTGTCCACCATCGGACTCGGGTTCGGAGCTGCAAGTTCAGAGAACACTGGGCTAACATGAGCATGGAGGGGCAAGAAGAATGAAGCGGTCGTGTATTGCGTGGAATGAAGACGAGACAGGAAATAGAGGAGGTGACAAGTGGCCTCAAGAACATGCAGGCGGCATGCAGCTGCCACTTCCAGTGGAGGCCTAAAAACTTAGGATAAAATAACTTGTCCCAGCTGAAATAACATCGGGGCACGTGAAGCCTGTAATAAGAGGTTGAATTCACAAGTTTGGTTATAAGTTTCTTACACCGAAATTTCCACGGATAAACTTTGGTTTAACATGAAATGTACCGAATATATTAATCGGTCAAAGTGATTTAATCACTGGTCAACGTCGGATCGATCGCAATAGTCCCTACTATGCCGGAGGCAGGGACTAATAAGATTGGTTGACCAAAGGAAAAACTACTCATCCCTCCTTGATATAGAGAACAGCCAGTTGAAACTGAAGTGATTTAATCACTAGTCAACGTCGTATCAATCGCAATAGTCCCTACTATGCCAGATGCAGGGACTAATACGATTGGTTGACCAAAGGGAAAACTACTCATCCCTCCTTGATATAGAGAATGGCCAGTTGAAACTGAATGGGAGTTTTATATCTAGATTGGGAAAATTGATGATCATGGAAATGTATAAAAAAATAACCTTTGATATGCTTTTCTTGGAAGCTCATTGTGAATTCCCTTTGTGCCGACTTAAAAAGTAAATTAATTTTTGGGGATTCTTACCAAATTGCATCAAATAGACATGGTGGAAGAATATCCTTATTCTTTTGAGCATTTGGCAATTATATCTTGGCTTATGAATTTTTCATGCAATTTTTTAATAATGGTCCCATTGAGGAAATAAAAGCCCATGTTGAGAATAATCACCCTATTACCTAGTTGGAGGCCTCTTAGCTAGCTTATTACACATAGATTGTGACATATAAAAGTCCAAATGCATAATCTTTGTTCCAAAACCTTGCTATAGCTTTGTGCTTCCTTAATTTCCCACTCCACCCCTGAAGGTTGACAAGTCAACATTAGCATCAGTGGAAAATGATCAACTCAAAGGTATCAATTATAATTGTGAAAACAAATATTTCCCCATGCATAAATGTAAGGAACATCAAATATTTATCGCCATTTTGAGAAATTTTCTAAAAATGAAGCTAATAAGTTGACTCTAGAGGAAATCACACCTCCTACAAAGGATGTTCTCATTATGACCTAACATTGGGAATACCATTGAATCTCCCTTCATGCCTTCAGTGGTATTTCATCTCCATAGGCATTAAAGCTGGTTAGCTATATCTAGCACAAGAATGTGATTCTCTTAATAGCAAGTGATAATGTGATAATATCCATAGTTCAATTTGTCACCACTTCATAAGAGAAACACACTATTCACGAAATGTTTGAAATGTGCTTATGTTTCTGAAGAAATTGAATATTTCGGCCACATTGTCAATCAAGATGGAGTACTTGTTGAACCTAAGAAAATAGAGGTAATGAAATACTAGCCTCACTCAAAGACTCTCAAAATTTTTCATGGATCCCTTAGCCTCACTACCTACCATAAGAAGTTTGTGCAAAACTATGGTAAAATTACAATTTCCCTCACCACCTTTCTCAACAAAAATGTCTTCAATTGGAATGATGCTACAAAATGGGCTTCTTAAGATTCAAAAGAAATTATATACTACTCCTATCATAGTCATGCCAAACTTCAATAATATTTTCATCTTAGAATGTGATGCATCAAGAAAATTATTAGGGTGATGTTAATGCAAGAAGGATGCCCATTAGCCTTTACCAACACATTATTGTCTAATGAAAACTTGGAAAATAACATATGAAAAGAAGATGATGGTTTTTTTTCATGTAGTTGACATGTGAAATCCTTATATAGTTGGGTGCGATTTCTAGATAATCACAATCTGGAATACTTCTTGGAACAAATATTATACTCACTAGGACAACAAAGTGGGTTACCAAAATATTAGGCTATGATTATGTGATTTTTTACAAGAACAAGGAGAATGTGATGTTCAATGCTTAATATAGGAAGTATGAGGAGGAAGGCAATCTATTTCCTTTATCTTTACTGGTTCCTAATTGGGTAAAGGAGGTACATGAGGAATGACGAGTGAATGCCAATATTGTTCAATTTTTACAACAACTCCAGGTAGATCCACATACATGTTCGGTATATAGTTGGAAAAATGAGATATTGCAGTAAATGGTGTATTTTTTGGTCCTAGATTCAACACTCAAATCAAGCATGTTAATAGAATTAAATTCATTTCCCACAATGGGATACTCAAGGTTTCAAAAAACATATGAATGGATTAATTATTCATTCTTTTGGGAAGGAATGGAGAAATTTAAAGGAACAATGGTGAAATGGTAAAGCCTTTGAGAACATTACAACCTTCATTGATTCCTATAATACTTGGATTGACAATGGCATGGATTTTATTGTGGGATTACCTAAAGTATGAAACAAATATTCATCATGATGGTTGTAAACTACTTTTCCAAGTATGCTCACTTTTGTTCCTTACAACACCTCTTCAAAGCCTCCATAGTTGCACAAGTCTTCATGGAAAATGTTTTTAAACTTCATGGAATGCTTGATTCAATTATGTTAGGTCATTAGCCTATATTCACCAACGATTTATGACAAGAGTTATTTAAGCTACAATATAACTAATTAAAAATGAGAATGGCATATAATCACCAAACATAAGATCACATATATATGGTTAATAAGCATCCATAAGTTTATATGTTGTTTTTTTCCTTCAAAAGGTTCAAGTATGGTGGTTCAATGGCTACCCTTTGTAGAATGGTGGTAAAACACCATCTATCATGGTGGTACCAAAATGAGACCCTATGATATTATCTTTGGAAAAAATCACCCATCAATGGTTATGTACTTATCAAGGACATTTAAGGTTCAGGAGCTGACAAAACTTTGAATTGCTACATTGACATTTTCTGTATGTTCAAGGGAAATTCGACATTGGCTTAGAACAAAATGAATCAATAAGTTGATAAACATCAATTTAAGCATGGATTTAAATAATGGTATTAGGTGTTCCTTCCTCAAACCCCATAAGTAGTAATTACTCAAGGAGAACCTATCCAGCAAAATCTTGTGGTCAAGGTTGATAAAACCTATCTTATGCTCAAACATATTGAACATTTTTCTTGTAAGTTGGCTCTCCCAGTTCACTCTAAGATCCACCTATTATTTCACGTGTCACACCAGATGAAAGTGGTAAGACCAAATTTCCTAGTTCAACCATCCTCTAAGAACTAGACTACTAGTGAAGACAGTTCTAATTGGTTGTAGCTAGAGGCAGTTTTAAAGAAAAGAGAGTGTCACTTTGACTAGTACAGTATCCAAGAAGTCTTGATGTAGTGGAAGCATATGCAACCTAGAGATGCCAAGTGGAAAGTGTTGATGATTGTTTAAGTTTGTTTGAACTTGAACAAACCAACTCCCCGAATCTTGTTATCACAATGAGATAATGAGACAATGTGCTTAGAATTTACAGTTAATGGAGATGTGTTTGTGTTTTTCTTTGTGTATAATGTAAAAACAAGTGAAAAAAGAATTACAACAGCAAGGAAAATATCAAGATATGTATATCATGAATACATCATTTACAACATCATTATAAATAAGTGTAAAAAGCAATATAAAATGCAAATCATATTTAAACAAGCAACAAGTTAGTTAGAATTTCGACATAAAATTCCAAAACTTTGTGGAGCATAATATGCAAAAAGTAATAAAGAGAAACTGTTGAAATAAAATATGTGCCAAAATAGAGATATGCAAAACATTGAAGATATAAAAAGTAATGACTGGCTTTATAAAAGATAAAATAATACAACCAAAATCATACAAGGAAAGCTTCTACAACAGATTTTGACTAGTCTAGTCGGTAAATACTGCAATATAGAACATATACAATAGTTGAGGAACAATAAAAAATGATAGCAAGATAAAATTCCTCACGCAAGTGATGGCCAACTTGTCTTTCGCAAAAAGATAGTTGTTAGCACTGATAATTGATAACCAGACCTTCTAAACAACAATAAATATATTAAAAAAGGTACAAGACACCTATAATTTCCTTAGGAAATATTGATGAATTCCCCCTAGTTTGTCTCCCCTTGGTGAAACAAGAATGTTTTCACCTTCAGGATTAGCTTCTGGATTGTAAAAATTTAGAATCAGAGGATGAATGATAACCATATATTTATAGCATACCTATATTCAAAGTTTTATCTCCCTTGCCTTCATAGTTCCTTCCTCCTTTTAAAGAGCTCCAAAGTAGTTTAGACAATTCTCTTGATTAAAAGATTGTATTTGCCTATTTATAATCTAAGTGATTAGATAATAAGAGGATGGATGTTCTAAAGGAATAACTAAAAGTTTGGATTAAATTAAAATAATTTGACTCTAGTAGGTGGGTCCCCCTTTTCCTTATTCGAATGGATTCTATAACCTTTTTGTCTTTATACATAAATGTGTAAGAAATGTGAGCCATACAATTGGTTTCTCTCATAAAATTCTAGCCAATCTTATAATCATAAACCACATCATAACAAATAAAACGTAATCATGAATTTCATATTCAACCCAAATATATATCACGTAACCAAAACTTCTTTGATAATAAATTATCATCACATCACCCAAACCTTGTGTCTCCCATCTCCCTTGTTTTTCCATTAATCATCCATATTCAATGTGGTACTAAAATAATATAAAGTGTTGTATATAAATATAATCATAATGTTTCTCCTAAAAAAGATGAGCCATCATAAATATAAGTGCAATATCAAATAGCCAAACAAAGAAAATAACATCAACATATGACTATGTCTATCAAAAGTGTTGAAAACCATACCGAAATGAGTTGTACCAAAAATGTAACATGCGGTTAGCACCAAAGACTAATGCCCCTACCCGTGAGAAGGAGATGAATTTGCATGTTTTTCCTCTTGTTGTGGATGTGATCTCACTAAATGTGATGAACCATGGGAGGAACCAATAAGGGTGTCCTGGGCATTTTGTTTTTTCTCACTGACATCAAGTAGGGGAGTAATTGCATGTTTTGATGGTTGACCAACAGGACCATCCAACACTTTAGGCTTCTTGAAAGTTTGGTACGAAGAGAGAGGATGTTGAGTAGCAAGTACATATGGTTGAGATGCTACAAGAGTATGCACTTTACAAGAAAAAATATATTGCAGATGTGACAGATGAGCTTCAAGAGGAGGATTGGGTGGAGAAACAACAGGCTAACCCTGTATTGAACATAAAGGTTGTGTAGAAACTATAGGTGCCCAAAAACCATTATTTGGATTAACCAAAGGGGAAAAATATGTGGGATGATGGAACGCCCATAATGGGTGTCTAAGAAAATGGAGGTTGTTGTGGTTGATGCTGCACCATAGGTTGAGGCTCAGGTTGTCCCAATAGATTCACCACACCTGTACGTAGCAGTTGCCTTAATTATTGAGAATCAACATCAAAGTTAATGGAAACTCTTGGTCTTCTTTCCCCTCTCACACCTAGATGCCCGTTTCTATTAACTCCTCCTTTTCCCCTTCCCCTTCCTATATTTCTATTAAAAAAACTCATACTACAACAAATTCATTTTGTTACTCACACGCAATAGAAGATGCCATATCAATCATCAAGATAAGAACAAAATAATGAGTTTGCAACACCAAATAGGAACATAGTAAAATGATTTCTTCAAATCATCTTGAATCTCAATGTAAATAGGAGAGCCCTTATCAAACACTAGCATATCCAAAAAGATGTATTCGAATGAGGTTTTTGTTAGTTGACTTAGCTAAATTGTTACCCTGATGGCAATAAGTTGACGATGTCGAATGTTTGATATTATATTGATTATAGAATTGGGTGAAATGGGCATATATGAAAGTGAGTCCATTATTTGAAATTAATTCAAGAGGCAGTCCAAAACTTGAGAAAATATTATTTTCTAAAAATTCAATTACTTGTTCATCACGCACATTCTTCAGAGGGACAAATTCATACCACTTGGTGAAATAATCAGTGGCAGTTAATATGAAAATATGCTTAGCTAATGAAGGAGGGTTAATGGGTCCAATGAAATCTAAACCCCATTTAGAAAATGTAAACTCATGAATTACAAGACAAAGAGGCTTAGTGTGAAATTTCTCTCTTCCATATTCTTGCTAACATTCCTTGTAGCTTTGCATGTGTTTATAACAATCAGTAAAAATGACAAGCCAGTAAAAACCAAGCCTCAAAATCTTATGAGCAGTGGCATTTGCTGCAAAGTGTCCTCCTATGTGAAAACGTCCTTGAGTGGAACCATGAGAGGTCGACAACAACATAGAAAAATATTTGTCATCAACACATCTTAAAAGTAAAGCATCATAAGATCTATGGTACATCATAGTATTTAGAATCAAATACTTGGAAGAATTTGAACATAAACATTTGCATTGAAATTTATTCAAGTATTCAGGAAAAACATGAGTTTGAAGACAAAAGATTGTACCACGGATGATCTGCCACGTCAATTAATTGTTCATTTATCAAGAACAGGTCAGACAAAGACTCATCATCATTATTTGAAACACTTGGCTTTGCATGTTGGGTTAAATGCATTCCAAGTCACATCCCTTATAGTTTTCAAAGTGGTAATCATTAAATCATGTTCTTATATCTTGGCGAGCCAATGTGCGAGTTTTCCTAAAAGCAAAGTTTGTGATAACAGAAAATTAATGGTAGGTAAAGGGACTTTAACATCCATATGTTTTCCAATAATGTAGTGTTTAAATTTCTCGATTGCTTTAACTAAAGCAAAGGCATTTTTTTCAATTAGAGAGTGCTTAAATTCTTCATCAGATAAAATTTGGCTCATGAAAGCAAGCAGATGGTCTTTCCCTTCATCACTTTTTTGCATAGGAATACCAGAGATAGCCTCCTCATTTGCATTAGTGTAGATATGAAATATTTAGCAAATTCAGGTTTGGCTAAAACATGAGTGGATGTAATTACTTGCTTGATGTCAATAAAATCCTATTGAGTAGAATCATTCCACTTAAACTCATGATCTTGCTTAGTTAGATTATGAATAGGTTTAATGATTTTAGAAAAATATTTTATGAAACTCCATATGAAGTTCATCTTACCCATCATAGATTGAATCTCTTTCATGGAATTTGGAGGTGGAAGATTCTTACTTGTAGTGATTTGGTCAGGGTTAACGTTGATACCTTGTTTTGAGACAATATGTCCTAATAGTTTATCAATTGTAACATCAAATAAAAAGATGAAGAAGATTCTAAAGGTAGTTTAAGACGAACTAGTAAGACTTTGGAGAAAGTGACGAAGAGCTTCTACTTCTAAGGAAACCCTATGATGTTGTATTTCATTGATGAGCATATATTCAGGGCTATCATTTCTAAGGCATCGGGAAGTTCGTGACTCGCTACTCATACAAAGTTAATGATACGAATCATGTACGTGCTAGTGTTCACATTAACATTGTTGATTAATCAAATCCACATGCTCATCTGCTTTGTCAATCTCACTGGCTATAACGGACTAGTCATGATTCAGTTACTAAATGTTAGGGACATTGTTCAACACATAATTGAGAAAGGAGTTGGTAATGTTCCATTGATCATTCAATTGAAAAATTAAACTAGGTTGCAAATTAGATCAAATTGTCATGAATTGGAACCAGATCATGGGAATCATGGGATAATAGATTAAGGGTGATTTAGGTCCTCACATTGGCATATCTACCTTCGTAGATCTTCCCTTATTTCTTCCAATTCGATGTCTTTGTAAATGATGGTTCAATTTCTTGCAAACTCCTTGTTATAGGCTAAATTTTGAAGTATAAAATCAAGTAAAGGATGGGATTTGTTAGTTTGATCATGGATCCAAAAGCCGAGATTGGGTAGTTCCAATGACTGAATAATCATAGATTGATCAACATTTCAGAGAAACTGAGGAAATAAAATGTTCCCCAGTATGGTCTCCAAAAGATGTTGATGAATGTTTAAGTTTGTTTGAACTTGAACAAGACCACTCCTCGAATATTGTTATCACAACGAGATAATGAGACAGTGTGCTCATAATTTATAGTTAAGGGGGATGTTTTGTGTTTTTTTTGTGTGTATAATTTAAAAACAAGTGAAAGAAAATTTACAACAATAAGTAAAATATCAAAATATATACATCGCGAATACATCATTTACAACAACATTATAAATAAGTGTAAAAAGAAATAGAAAATTCAGATCAGATTTAAATATGTAGTGAGCTAGTTAGAATCTGGACATAAAAATACAAAACTCTCTAGAGCATAAGCTGCAAAAAGTAATAAAGACTAATGGTTGAAATAAAGTATGTGGCAGAACAAAGATATGCAAAATATTGAAGTTGTAAAAATTAATGACTTATTTTATTAAAGATAAAAGAATATAACCAAAATCCTAGAAGGAAAGTTTCTGCGAGATGTTTTGACCAGTCTAGTCACAAACTAATGCAATATAGACCATATACAATAGCTCATTTTATTAAAGATAAAAAAAATACAACCAAAATCCTAGAAGGAAATCTTCTGAGAAAGATTTTGTCCAGTCTAGTCACAAACAACTGCAATATAGACCATATACAATAGCTCATTTTATTAAAGATAAAAGAATATAACCAAAATCCTAGAAGGAAAGCTTTTGCGAAAGATTTTGACCAGTCTAATCACAAACTACTGCAATATATACCATATACAATAGCTCAGGAACAATCAGAAATGAAAACAAGATAAAATTCCTCATGCAAGTGAAGTATGACCAGCTTGTCTTATGCAAAAAGATAGTTATTAGCACTGATAATTGATAACCAGCCCTTAAAAACAACAACAAATAGATAAAAAAGGTACAAGATACTTGCAATTTCCTTGGGAAATATTAATGAAGTCACCCTAGTTTGTCTCCCTTGGTGAAATAAGATTGTTGTCACCTTCAAGATTAGCTTCTAGATTGTAAGAATTTAAAATCAGAGGATGAATGACAACCAGAAATTTATAGCATACCTCTCTTCAAAGTTTTCTCTCCCTTGACTTCATAGATCCTTCCCCCTTTTAAAGAGCTCCAAAGAAATCTAGATAGTTCTCTTAATTAAAATATTGTATTTGTCTATTTCTAATCTAAGTGATTAGATAATTGGAGGATGGATGTTCGAAAAGCATAACTAAAGGTTTAACTTAAATTAAAAGAATTTGACTCTAGTGTGTGGGACCCCCTTTTCCTTATTCGATTGGATTCTATAACCTTTTTGTCTTTATACATAAAAGTGTAAGAAATGTGAGCCACACAATTGGTTTATCTCATAAAATTCCAACAATATTATAATCATAAACCACATCATAACAAAGAAAATGCAATCATGAATTTCATATGCAACCCAAAATATATGTCACGTAACCAAAACTTATTTGATATTAAATTATCACCCAAACCCTGTGTCTCCCATCTCCCTTGTTTCTCCATTAATCATCCATATCCATTGTAGTACTACAATAATATAAAGTGTTGTATATAAATAGAACCATAATGTTTCTCCTCAAAAAGATGAGCCATCATAAATATAAGTGCAGTATCAAGTAGCCAAACAAAGAAAGTAACATCAACACATGAATATGTTTTTCAAAAATGTTGAAAACCATGCCAAAATGAATTGTACCAAAAATGTAACATGATGTTAGCACCAAAGACTAATGCCCCTGCCTATGAGAAGGAGTTGACCCTGCATGTTGTTCCTCTTATCATGGATTCGATGTCACTAAATGTGATGAACCATGGGAGGAACCAAAAAGGGTTGCCTAGGAATTTTTTTTGCTCACTGGCAGCAAGTATGAGAGTAATTTCATGTTTTGATGGTTGAACAACATGACCAACCAATATTTTAGGTTGCTTAGAAGTTTGGTGTGTAGAGAGGAGATGTTCAGTAGCAGGTATAAATGGTTAAGTTGTTGTAAGAGGATTATGCTCTATACAAGCAACAACAAATTGCAGATGTGATACGTGTGATTCCAGAGAAGGATTGTGTTGAAAATAGCAACAAGAAATGCTAAATATAGAAGTGCTAAAAATAGCATTGCTATAAATATCATTTCGGGATACATTCCAATTTTAGTTAGTCCCTGAACTAAAATTGAGAATTAAAATTCGAATTTGATCTTAGTAGTTGTTTGAAAAATAATTAATTAATTCATCTTGAGTTAATTAGTTGGAGAAAATCAAACATTAAGTCTATGTGAAGACATGCAACAATTTTCCCTCTGATTGAGGAATTTATCCCTTAATTAAAGTGATCAGGATGAGTTGTACTTTGAGTTGTAATTAGTTAGCTCAGTTAACTAAGTTAAGTCCAGTTAGATTAGTTCCAACGGTTTGTGGAACTGAATGTGAGTTTAGTTAGTTAATGCATGCATGCATGTAACTACTGCACTTCAGATAACTGAATATTCTCTCATAAATAACTCATGCATGTCTGCTCAGTCAGAGACAGTTGATATCAGATGATGGGACAATGTACTATCAGTTGTAGGAATATTCCATTGAGGATATCTCTTGCATGCAGAAGGAATTCATTCCTTGAGGATTGTGCAGTTATTTCTGAGTTTGGTGAGTTGTGTGAGATGTGAATTCACACAGGTGGCAGCCAAAGGACCCATGAGAAATTGCATAAGGAAATAGGAGGCTTAGAGGACTGAGGGAAGGAATACGTTGTGTCTATTTAGTCTATGAGCAGCACTGATGGATTGTACTGAGAGCTGGATAGCTTGTGAGCTAAATCTTTGTGTAATTCAGAGATATTTCCACTTGTATGATAATACAAATATCAGGGTTTTTATCTGAGGCTTTCCCGAGAGTATTCTTCTGTGTTCATGTGTGATTGATTTCTCATTCTCAGTTATATGTTTTCTAATTGATCTTTCTCAAAATCGATTAAGCTTCTGCAAGTTTGTTTGTAGAAGTAGATCAGTTATTTTGCTTTAGTATATTGCATTATCAGGTGATCTACAGTGGGAAATTCTACATGGCACCAGAGCAAAGGTGATCAAAGCGAAGAATAGTATACAAAGAAGGGAGAAGTTCGAAGTTTGAAGTTCTTGATTATAGAATTCGAATTCTTATCACATCTCAAATTTCACCAATGGCGTTCAATGGTTTGAGACTCAAGTATGCCCTGGATGGCAACTCGAATTATATAGCCTAGAAGGATCACATGGAAGCGGTATTAGAGGACAATGGTTTGAAGGACTTCATTAATCAAGAAGTCCCCAAGCCAACAACTGCTAATGCCCAAGAATTGGCAGAATGGAAGAAATGTGTGGCTAGAGCAAGGAGGATCCTTCTGGAGGGAGTTCGAGACCACATTGTCTCGAGTATCCATGGGAAGGAGACATCATTTTCAATGTGGAAAACATTGAAGGATCTATATTAGAACAACAACGATCAGAGGAAGATGGCGTTGAAAGACAAGCTTCGGAAAATCAAGTGCAAAAAGTGCGACACGATCTCTACATATCTAAACAAGCTTATCACCTACAGGGATGAGCTTGGAAGTGTAGGGATCACGACAACCGATGATGACATGGTGAGTCTTGCTCTCCTCGGTCTTCCTAAGAACTGGCATAGCTACCAAGACTCGGTAAATGGAAGAGAAAAACTGCCAGATTGGGAACGACTTTGGTCAGATCTGATGCAGGAGGAGATAAGAAAAAGCACCAGAGATGTATCTTCATCAAAGCAAGATGATAAGGAAAATCTAGCCTTAGCGAGTAAGGCGAGGAAAGGGAAAGGGAAAGCATCCCATTCCAAATCGAGTTCTTCCCATGGTGGGAAGAAGATTGACAAATCGAAAGTGCGATGCTTTCAATTTCATGAGGTGGGCCATTATGCTACGAATTGTCCACAGAAGAAATCCAAGAAGGGATCCTCAAAGGGATCAGATGGTGAGGCATTGACCTCACAGTTTGAATTGGATTTCACCCTCATCGCATGCATGGTTTCATCAATGGTGGGTTGTGTTTGGTACCTGGATAGTGGAGCCTCATTCCACATGACCGGCGACAAGAGTCTATTTAGTACCTTGGAGGAGAAGGACCTCCAGATGCGCATCGAGATGGGCGATGATGGAAAGTATCATGTTTCAGGTGAAGGTATGGTTGTGTTTCAAAGGGAGCATGGAGCTCCTCTCACCCTAACTGATGTAAAGTATGTGTCTGGTCTGAAGAAGAATCTTGTGTCCGTCGCTATGTTGGAAGACAAAGGCTATGATGTAGTCTTTAGTAAAGGAAAGGCATTCCTGAGGCATATCGGCACTGGACAGACCAAGAGGATTGGGATTCGAGTAAAGAATCTCTACAAGCTGGAGGTAGACAACTGTGCTACATTGAGTTCCAAAGCAGAGTTGGTGTAGAGCCAAGATGTTGGCGAGCTATGGCATAGAAGATTGGGCCACTTGCACCATGGGGCCTTGAAGATCATGCAACAGATTTCTACCAGACTTCCCAAGGGAAAACTAGAGCAAGTGGATACATGCAAAGGTTGTACCTTGGGTAAGTATGTAAAATCTTCCTTTCAGGATCGAGACAGTAGAGCTGGAGCAATCCTAGAGTGAGTTCATACAGATGTGTGTGGACCATTCTCTACAGCCTCCACCACTAAACAAAGGTACTATGTTATTTTTATTGATGATTTTTCTCATAGATGTTGGATCTACTTCATGCAGAAGAAGGATCAAACCTTCTCAAGGTTTTGTGAGTTCAAAGCCTTGGTTGAGAAAGAATCTAGAAAGAAAATAAGAGCCTTGCGAAGCGACAATGGTGGAGAGTATGTCTCCCAACAGTTTAAGGACTTCTGTGCAGCAGAAGGAATTAAACGGGAGTTGATGGCACCCCATAACCCACAGCAGAATGGGGTGGTCGAAAGGAAGAATAGATCGATTGTGGGAGCAACTCGAGCGATGCTGCATGACCAAAGCCTACCACTTCATTTGTGGGTTGAGGCATGCAATACAACAATATACTTGCAGAATAGAAGCCCGCATCGTATACTGGGGATGAAGACACCAGTGGAGGCCTTTTCTGGGAAGAGACCAAATGTGAGTCACTTCAGGATCTTTGGATCATTGGTTTATTTCCATGTGACCAAAGATGCCTAGAAGAAGCTAGAGCCAACAATTGAGTTGGGGATACTTGTCGTGTACACTGATACACCCCACAACTATCAGGTGTTCTTTCCTACCAGTTAGAGGGCAGTGGTACACAGAGATCTAAAGTTTGACGAGCAAAAATCCATGCGATTGTCCCTTGAGAGGGAGCTCAAGTTGCATGCGGAGGAGGAACTTT
Organism: Pinus tabuliformis; assembly: GCA_031772625.1. Taxonomy (NCBI): domain Eukaryota; kingdom Viridiplantae; phylum Streptophyta; class Pinopsida; order Pinales; family Pinaceae; genus Pinus; species Pinus tabuliformis. The sequence goes on along the minus strand of CM062805.1, from coordinate 710,997,152 downwards.
TGGTTCCTAAGGAGGAGGAGCCTCAGACTGATGCGAAGCAACCGCATGTAGAGGATCCAGGAGTGGAGACATCCACTCATGCAGATTCTTCCAGAGATGGGCGAAAATGCTCAAGGGAAGCTAACAAATTGGTGATGGATGTGAGAGAGAATGTGGGACAACCATCCTCTTAGTGCAGACAGAGGAGATCACTCGAGTGGTACACTGGTTACATGGCCCTAGTTTGGGAGTGTGTAGAGACCGAGCCATCTTCCTTCGAGGAAGCAATGCAAAAACCAGTCTGGGTTGATGCTATGGTGGAGGAGTACGACTCCATCGTTCGGAATAGTGTTTGGGATGTTGTCCCAAGACCAGAGGACAAGTCAGTGGTGAGTTCTTGATGGCTTTACAAGCTAAAGCAAGCATCTGATGGCAGTGTGGAGAAACATAAGGCAAGGTTTGTTGCCCGTGGCTTCTCACAGGTCAAGGGGATCAACTATGATGAGACTTTTTCTCCTGTAGCAAGGTACTCATCTTTCAGATCGATGTTGGCACTGTCAGCTCAGATGGGTTGGAAGGTCCATCAAATGGATGTGAAGACTGTGTTCCTCAATGGAAAGATTGAGGAAGAGGTGTACATAGAGCAGCTGGAAGGATTTGAGACCTTCGAATGTGATTCGCATGTGTACTGACTCAAGAGAGCTTTGTACGGGCTAAAGCAAGCACCTCGTGCTTGGTACACCAGGATCGACAATTATTTCACACAGTTGGGCTTCACAAAGAGTGAAGCAGATGCGAACCTTTACCACATCATGGTAGAAGGTAAGCCATTGATCATTGTTATTTATGTTGATGATCTGGTATTGATAGGTGATGATCAGTTGATCAAGTCTTGCAAGGAGGACCTTGCAAGAGAGTTCGAGATGAAAGACATGGGTCTTATGCACTACTTTCTAGGCATGGAAGTGTGGCAGAAGGATGGGGAAGTGTTTGTGTCTCAAGGCAAGTATGCCAATGAGATACTCAGGTGATTCCACATGGAGAAGTGCAAGCCCATGCAGACTCCTCTAGCAGGTAACTGGAGGAAGGAGGATGTTACTTCAGGTGAGGTAGTAGTTTCTATTGTTTATCGGCAGCTTGTGGGCTCATTAATGTATCTAGTAAAGACATGACCAGATTTGTGCTTTGCGGTGAACCAGCTGAGTCAAGCTATGGTTCAGCCTACCAAGTTGTTTTGGAAGGCAGCGAAGCATGTGCTGAGATACCTTAGAGGCACATCTCAGTATGGATTATGGTACAGAAAAATAAAAGGAGTGAAGCTTCAGGGCTTCACAGATGCAGATTGGGCAGGGAGTCCCTCAGATCGGAAGAGCACTTCAGGAGGAATTTTCAACCTTGGTCCAGCTGCAGTTTCTTGGTACAACAGGAAACAGAGGTCAGTTGCACTTAGCTCAGCAAAGGTTGAATACATGGTTGTCAATCAGGCAGCATGTGAGGCCATTTGGATGTGGAAAATTCTAGTTGGATTGTTTGGTCAAAGGATGGATCCAACTATGATCTATTGTGATAATCAGAGTTGTATCAAACTCTCTGACAATCCAATATTTCATGAGAAGTCTAAGCACATCGATATCTGGTATCATCATCTTCGAGACTGTTTGGTGAGAAGGATCATGTTATTGCTGTATGTTTCGACCGAGGAGCAGGATGCAGATATTTTGACTAAGGAATTGTCAAAATGCAAGTTCGAGTTCCACAGAGACAGGATTGGGGTGACAGATAATCCCTTTCTTGTTGAGAGGAAGTGTTGAAAATAGCAACAAGAAATGCTAAATATAGAAGTGCTAAAAATAGTATTTCTATAAATAGCATTTCGGGATACATTCCAATTTTAGTTAGTCCCTGAACTAAAATTGAGAATTAAAATTCGAATTTGATCTTAGCAACTGTTTGAAAAATAATTAATTAATTCATCTTGAGTTAATTAGTTGGAGAAAATCAAACATGAAGTCTATGTGAAGACATGCAACAGTTTTCCCTTTGATTGAGGAAGTTATCCCTTAATTAAAGTGATCATGATGAGTTGTACTTTGAGATGTCATTAGTTAGCTCAGTTAACTGAGTTAAGTCTAGTTAGATTAGTTCCAACAGTTTGTGGAACTGATTGTGAGTTCAGTTACTTAATACATGGATGAATGTAACTACTGCACTTCAGATAACTGAATATTCTCTCATAAATAACTCGTGCATGTTAGTTCAGTTAGAGACCCAGTTGAGATCAGATGATGGGATAGTGTACTATCAGTTGCAGGAATATTCCATTGAGGATATCTCTTGCATGCAGAAGGAATTCATTCCTTGAGGATTGTGCAGTTATTTCTGAGTTTGGTGAGTTGTGCGAGAGGTGAATTCACACAAGTGGCAGCCAGAGGACCCAGGGGAAACTGCGCAAGGAAATAGGAGGCTTGGAGGACTGAGGGAAGGTATATGTTGTGTCTATTTAGTCTATGAGTAGCATTGAGGGATTGTACTGAGAGTTGGATAGCTTGTGAGATAAATCTTTGTATTCCGGAGATATTTCCACTTGTATGATACTACAGATATCAGGGTTTTTAGCTGAGGCTTTCCCAGAGTATTATTCTGTGTTCATGTGTGATTGATTTCTCATTCTCAGTTATATGTGTTCTAATTGATCTTGCTCAAAATCAATTAAGCTTCTGCAAGTTTGTTTGTAGAAGTAGATCAAGTATTTTGCTTTAGTATATTGCATTATCAAGTGATCTACAGTGGGAAATTCTACAGATTTGGTGGATAAACAATATGAAAACCTTGTATTGAACATAAAGGTTGTGCATAAACGACAAGTCTCCAACCATCATTATTTGGATTAACCAAAGGGGCAAACATATGTGGTGGGGCAGAAATTCCCATAGTGGGTGGTTGAGGAAATGGAGGTCGTTGTGGTTGAGGCTACACTAGAGGTTGGGGTTCAGGTTGTCCCAGTAGGTTCAGCACACCTATACACAACAACTACCTTAATTGTTGAGAATAAACATTAAAGTGAATAGAGAATCTTGGTATTATTTCCCCTATCACACCTAGATGTTGGTTTCTATTAACTCCTACTCTGCCCCTACCCCTTCCTCTATTTCTACTAAAAAAAGTCATACTACAAAAAATTCATTATGTTACTCACAGGCAGTGGAAGATGTGGTATCAATCATCAACATAAGCACAAAACATTGTGTTTGCAACACCAAATAGGAAAAAAGTTAAATGAGGAAAAGGAATCGTGTTAATATATATGTGTGTGTGTGTGTCGTAACAAAGGATCACAGCTGGAAATGACTGGATGGAATAGAGTATTGTAGCATAGATTTTGAGATATATCATTATATGAATGATAAATTGTGTTGGTAATGAGATAGTTCATGCAACTTGTGCATCAGTAAAATGGCTTAACTAGATGAAAATTGACAAAACTCCCATGCATGACCTTCACGTGGATTTTTTTCCCAAAGCACTAAGACCTTAAGAGCTATTGCACACGGTAATATGAATTAGTTTAATGTTTTCTTAGGGTTTTATTAAAATTCATAATAGTGAGTGCAACCATGCTCTTTAACTAATTCCACAGGGGTAATAACAAGCAAATAGACTCATTGGTTGATGAAAACAAAATGGTTTTAATAACCCTTGATTGAGTAATTGAGATTACCAAACAAACTCCCCAATTAATTCACTAACTAAACAGAACCTGCCAATATTATTACAGTAATTATGACTGACCATGATTAGGTCAATTTTTATGCCATACGCTATATGCCCAAGGCTTAATAGCCTCAAGGGCTTCATGTCATAGTGCATAGGGAGAATGACTATAGGACGATAGAATATTTAAACAAAATAATTTTACGCAAGAACCCCAACAACATTCGAAGCAATGCTTTTTGCAAATTTATGAGACAAACATTGTTACCACCTGAGATTCTCTCTCTCTCTAGACACACACACACACACACACACACACACTCACGCACGCACGCGCTCGCGCATGCTAACATACACCAGTAGTGGGGCAAGGAGAACAGGGAGAACAACTCAGAGAATTACATATAGTTGATGAAGGAAAACCAATTTAAAACATACCTAGTGAGAAGTGATGTTTGAAAGAAAAATAAAATTACAATTTGATTAGCAGAGTTGTGCTTACTGAATCTTCCTTCAGATTTGTGATGGAGTTCTTCATTGAATTTTAGTGCAAGGGACAAAAATAATGAAACCCTACATAGATGGAAAATGAAAAGAAGTGAATTGCATGGCTCGAGGTGGTGAGGACGATGGGAGTAAATGAAGCAATGAATGGCAGAGTTAGTGGGGTGTAGGGTTTAACATTTCATCTTGTCTAATGATTAAAACATAACCCAACGGAATGATGCCAATGCAACTCGTTTGTCATGATTTAGGGGTGAGTCATCGTAGGCATAACAAGTTGGACCAATAAAACTTTTCAAGGTAACTCCAACATGTCAACCGAATTCATTACCAGATCAACAATGCTGCTAATCATAAATTCAATGCATAAAAAAAGTGCCAAGTCTTATAGAGGCTATTTCCCATTGAATGTCTGACCATTTTGTGTAATTTTCATCCAAAATCACATCAACCAATTTTCGGCATCGACCCATACATTCTAGGTCATATAATCACATATATATTATAATGTCCTTTAACATGTTAATGAAACCATAAATCATATAAACCATAAACCTTATCGGTGATCATTCCCACAAAAAACATCAGACCTTATATCTCATAAGGATGCAAACTTATGTTATCAGTAATACATTAACTGACAATGTGAAGCTTAATGCATAGTGTATACAATGTGTATATACACACTCATCCAAACCATATAGTATAAGCCTTCAATACTCATTTCATATATATATATATATATATATATATATATATATATATATATATATATATATATATATATATATATATATATATATATATATATAGAGAGAGAGAGAGAGAGAGAGAGAGAGAGAGAGAGCATGCATCACAATGGTGATTATCCATCATATCTTATAACAAATCCTTTTAACCAAACTATAAGTCATATGATAAACTCGAAGACCATATATATATCATTGTTACTTGCAACAAAGCAATGCCATAAAACAACACAGGCTCTCTCTCTCTCTCTCTCTCTCTCTCTCTCTCTCTCTATATATATATATATATATATATATATATATATATATATATATAATACCACACATACCATGATAATTACACTTGTCATTGAGAAATGACCTACAAACCACAGTCAAGGATATTCTTCATTTATTTATATGTAGGTGGATTTCCTCATGTTATCAAACAAAGGGGGATACTTATCATTCTTTAAATGCCCAACATATATAAAACTTGTGTGGGGAGCAATGATTAGAATTTAACAGCCATGGATTTTAAGACAACTGTTGACTTGTAACTAAGAAATTTTCACTTGATGGGTGTCCCACTTACCAGGTCAGGTCTTTATAGTTTTAGTTGTAAAATGTAAGAGAGATTGTTAAAGGTCACCACATGGCGTGCAGAATTCAGTAAGGTAACATTGACAGAAGTCAACAACAAGCACAATCCTAAAATAATTTCCATATCTCCAACATCATGGAATTTTTTGTATTGAATAGAGAGGGCATGTGAGGGTTGTACCCTAACTTCCTTAGTTAGGGAATAGGTTGTTACTTAATATTTAATGGATATATTTATAAAATAAGGTCCATTGAGTGGTTGACATTTGTAATAAATAGATGTAAGGTGACCTCATTAAAGAAGTTCCGCTAAGTAGTTAATATAGCCTCACTAATGAAAACACACTAAGTTAAAGCTTTTGATAAATATAATCTATTTATAATAATAAAGCTATATAATTAAGTGCCAAATGATTAGAATTATATTTTAAAAATTTACTTCTAAAATATATATATTAAAAACAAAGAAATAAAGCTTAAAATTTTTGAAATTTCAATACTATTAAAACCAAATAAATATAAAATATTTAAAAAATAATATATATATATATATATATATATATATATATTCTTTAGATTTTTTCATTTCTTTATTTTCCTGACCATAGTTATTTATAATTTTTAAAAAATTATTTGTAAAATCTTTTACCTCAAAATTTATAAAAATATTATTGATAAACTAATTTTTTTGTAACTGAAATTGAAAGTTTTAAGTAGGCATTAATTATTGATTCAACTCAAATGATTGAGTTCAAGTTGTCAAAAGAGTTGTTTGAATTTTCATAATAGTCCATAGAAACTAGAAACATGTCCCACAAAGAAAAATTAACGAAGCGTAAAGCTTGAGAATATGGTAATGGTGGAGTAAGGCACATGCTTTATTTGTCAAAGGTTCAAAGGTTACTTTCTGGCTAGGTATTCCATTTCTCCATCTTAAACACTAAATAGGTCACATGACCCTAAACCTTTGCAATGTCCTTCAGGCACTAGTGGAGTCATCTCCTCAAGCCACAAACCTCATTCACCACAGGATGATAACAACAATGATGTGCAATGGAAAGAGTATTGTGAAGGAAATTCCTATTTCCACTTTTATTGCAATATTAATGCGTCTTAACATGCGGGGGCGATAGCCAGATATAACGCGCGCTGTAATGACTAGAGAAAAAAAAACAACGCGCATTATATCTGGCTATCGCCCCGCATGTCAAGGCGCATTAATATTGCAATAGAAGTAGGAATAAGAGTCTCCGTATTGTGAAGCCCTCAACCTTGGGTACACATCAATAGCACAAAACTCACTTGAGCACATTGGAGGTGTGTGCCTTAATTTGGTTACACACATATTTTGGAGTTTCCTGACCTTGACTTTGAATCGCAGACATGCCATCACATCTTGGGTGGTTACATGCCATGGGCAGACCCATGGGTGGGCAAGCGAGGTGGTTGCACACCATCGCGATGACACGATGAACGAGAGATAAGTTACATAGTCGAGCTAGCTGTATAGGACGAAATCAGGTGCCATAAGTTGCGATGTGATGGGAATGGTCGCACATCATGAGCATGCCTATCTCGGCAGGCAAGGAGTACATTGCACGCCTCTCCCTTCGATCAATCGAAATGAAATGCAAAAGCGTACACAGTTGATCGAAACAATGAAATTTTTGGTTTCTTGCACTAAGCAATGCTCGACAAATGGTTGGAACAAACACACAATGGCATGGGGCACATCGACCAGAGTGGGCCTGGAAGCGAAAGAGAAAAAGAGGCGCGGAAGGTAAACGGGTTTGTTGGCTTGTTCCACCCAATCGACGCGGTGATGGTTGGTAAGCCCACGGAGACATACAAGTAGGTAGTTGGGACGATCGATCACAACCACTGAATTGGAGAACACGACGTTAAATGTAATTCATAATGAAAAGCCCTCTATTAGAGGCACACACTGTGATAATTCAGCACCAAGAGACAAGGTGTGAAGTGCCTTGTTCGATATGGGTAAGTGCGTGCTCTCTCTAGGGAAATTTTGGGGGTTTCTACCAGTTACACCGAGTGATGCAATTCTGCTTGGTTAAGTGTCACATGTCTATATCGGTTGGCACAAAGTGTTTCAAGTCCCTCTCCGTTGGAGTGACATAGGTTTGTTTCGGTTGGAAGTGTCCTAGGTATATTTTTAGTAAACCCAAGAATTGTAGAGCTCTCTGATTTGCCTAAGTTCAATAGTTCTATTTGGTTGGGTGAACTTTTGGTTGAACTGAAATTTGGGATTTAGGTGTGTTGTACAAAAATTTGGGGTTCAATTTTTTGGGTTGAATTTTGGGATTTGGCCGATTTAAAGGTAAAAGTGGGTTGTATTTATAAAAGGCTGTTTTTCCATCATGATATTCACACTTTGGATGTTTGGTTGAGGCTACTTATTGATATTGTGTTTCTTTCAAATATTGTTTATTTCAATTGTAATTTTAAGAATGGGTTAAGTAACTAAATATTTTGCTAATACTTCACTCGAGAGAGAGTGAGGCATAGTCCAAAGTCTAGTACAATCTAATTGGGTAGATCGTTACGCAACACAACAATATTAGTGTCTCACACCCAAGAGTCCATGAGGCATCTTGATCTATGTAGGACTCCCTAGGGTTGTGACAGGTGGTATTAAAGTAGGATTGTGAGTAGAAGCACTACCATTACCATGATACATGACTTTCAAACAGGATATTGTTACAAATAGAGTTGGAGTAAATTGTGGTGATAGTTGAGATGACCACAAGGCTTTAAGTGAGTGGATCAAGGATTTTTTGTGAGATAGGTTCATGTACACTTATGGTTGGTTCTTAGTAGGGAGGAAGTGACACAAAGAGGGATCCAAGGACCCCCAAGATGAAAGATTGTTAGGAAAATGTTAAAAAGGTTGTAAATCAAATGTTGAACTAACTACAATTGCATCCTGGGAAAGCATGAGTTGGAGACTAAGATACAACAGATGACATGGACATTTAATTAGGTGGTAAGGGAAGTTCAAGATGCTATAATTGTTATCATGTTGTTGAAGAATGAGAATTTGGGAGATAGGTTGAAAGATGCAAGAGATAAAGAGTTCCAAACTCTAACCTTTTCCTAGTTTGGAAATAGGGGTGCCATATATAATTCTTTGTGCAATCGAGATAGCCAACTAGGAATCCCCATCTGCATGAATTTTAGAATATCATGCCTTAATTGCTACCTATAGTCCCCTTTCCAATGCTAGAAATTCAGCTAAATCATTGCTAGTTGTGTCGCAATCTGTGGCGAAAACTCTTAGAGTATTCCAACTCCAATATTTGATAATACCTTCCTATCCATCAAGGCTCGAATTGCCTTTGGGAGCCCCATCAAATTTTACTTTAATGAATCTAGGAGGAGGATGGGTAAAATAGGAGGGGGAAGATGTAGAGTTGGACGGGGGACTTGGATATCATTAGGGAAGTCATGGCCTAAGATATTTCCAAATAACTCAAAGTCTTTGATTTACTTTCCTCATTTGATGACCAAGGTTCTAAAATAATTGACTCTTTAATATTATTTTTAATGATTTACCAGACAAAGTCCGTAGAAGCTTGTTTGTCCCGAAATATCCTCTTATTACACTCTTTTCATAATTCCCATAGGAAAAAAACCCCACTAGGATCCAAGCTCTATTAGTTGTAGGGTTATTGAATAGGTTGAATCTCCAAAGCTCTAATGTTTCTACCAAGCTGTTGGGCATGCGATCCTAGTGACCAAAGAGAGATAGTACTGGGGTCCAAATGGATTTTGCAAAAGGGCAACTTTTTAAAAGGTGTTCCATTGTTTCTTCATGTTCCCTACATAGATAACAAAAAGAGGGATTGTGGAATCCTTTTTTCTTGATATGATCCCACATAAGAAATTTTCTCCTTCACATTAACCACAGGAAGTGTGCAACTTTTTGCCCCAACGTCATTTATCCTGATCTTACAATATAGGGATTTTGTGTTCCTGAAGGCGTTTTTCTAGGACTAGCCATGAATTTAGAGCCTAGTGATCCAACCAGTCTTCCCTTTATTTTCACTCCTTCCATGTATTGGAGACTTGATTATCTTTCCAAAAATATGCTACCATGTTTTCCTCCTACTCCTTAGTAAAGTCCTTTACATCCTTTAGGTCTGGTCAATATTCAAAGTGAAGGAATTTTGTCCACGCTTCTTCCCAAAAGATATTTTTCTACCATTCTTGATTTCCCATAAAGCATGGTTCTGTATCAAATGCTTATTTTCCTAGGCCATATTCCAAATTGATGATATTGAAGGATAGACAAGTGCTTGCAATTTATCTACTTGACAGAGAAAGAAAGTGGTTATATTTTCTATGCCATATCTTTTTCTAGAGCTCTTGACCCCCTTGTATCCATCTCCACCATAGTTTACCCCCTAATTATTTATTCAAAATTTCAAGGTCTCAAACCCCTAATCCTCCTGCCAACTTAGGAGTACATAACTTATCCCACATAGCCAATGCCCAAGCATATTCACCTGTCCTAAACTAATAAGGAACTCACCCAGCCTCAAGGCATATGGTGTATCATTTGACCGAGTTCGCCTGACCGACCCAGCCCCAAGGCATATGACATATCACTTGACCGTGGTCGAAAGCGGAAGGGGTGAGGAGTTGGCCCCCAACCTCGGTTCTATTAATACAATGTAATTGTTGACATATATAACGAGAGGGGCGGGCGGGTGGAACCCTGACCATGTGCAGCTTGTGGTTTTTGTAACCATATGCGACCAAGACTAGAGGGTCAGCGAGATGCATGGCCTCTAGCCCAAGCCCCCTGGTCATATAGCACCATGTGACCAATTGGAGGATATAAGTTAGGGGTGTGGTGCCAAACTAAATGATCGATAATTTATCCCATTTTTCGTTATATTTTTCACTGAATTCATGTGAATTTGTCATTGTGCATATCTTCCAAAGGAAAAATTTGTTGCAATTTTTGACAGAGGGTCAATTTTGCAAAACGGTTAGCATGGAAATGAAGAAGGAAGCCTAACTTGGCCATAGTTCAGCCTTTTTGAGCTTGAGAAGAGCCTACACGGGGGTTTTTGGGTGTTCTAAACACAATGGAGCATTGTAGGTTGATGTAATTTCAATTTTGAACATATAATAAAAGGGCCAACATTAGAAGCTGGACCCAGAGAGATAGCCCAGGAGGGGTGATCTCCATCATCAAATTTTTGTTTTATGATCCTATATGTTGTCTATTTTTCACTATTTAAATCTGCGAAACTTAACTGTTGACAAGTGTAGCAAGAAAGTCTCAATTTGACTTTGCTTTGGTCAAATTGAGAAAATTTGAATTTCCACATCATCAAAAAACTTGGAGGAAGGTAACTTCTGTGACATGGCTCTTACTTAGTTAGCTCAGTAAATTTGAGTTAGAGGGCTTGGAGTTCAGTTAAGCATGTGTGATTGCTAAATTTTAGTAATCTAGTTCAATTATTTCTAGTTGTGTTCAGTTAAACTAGTTCTAACAATTGGAGGAACTAGTGGAAGGTTAGTTGTGTAGTGGGACAACAGTCTAACTCGATGATCATCCAGTTAACTGATCAATCAACCTAAAATAACTAATGCATGCAAAGAATTTGAGTTCCCAGTTCTGGTGGAGATTTCAAGGCAATGTAACAAGAAGTTGTAAACTAGTTTGAGTGTACAGGTGTTGCATGTAGTCAAATGATCAAACCTTGGGAATTTCGTAATCAATTGGAGGAAAATTCCTAAAAAGTAGGGGCTAATTCTCTAGGAATTGCGCAAGAAAATAGGGCTTAAGCTGATCCAGAAATTGAATAAGTTTAAGTCAGATCTTTTCATTGAGCACAGAGATAGGTTATTCACTTGCAAGTTGTGCTCAGTACGAGAAAGCAATTGGAATACATTTCCATTCATCTTATTAATGTAAAGAGGCTTGAGGGGTTTTTTCCTAGTTGGGTTCCCCTAGAAAAAATACTATACATGTGTGTCATTTCTTATTGCATGTTTGAGATTGTTGTTCTAAATTGTGAATTGAATTCTGCAGATCAGTAGAGTAGAATTTTGTCTTTTGATTTAGATTGAAATTTCTTAAGCAGTTTCAATTTTATCACAATATTTTCTACATGGTATCATAGTAGCATTCACAGTAAAATAAGAATTTCGAAGTTGTTCCTCAGGGAGTTCAAGTTTGCAGCTTCAGTGTAGTAGGATTTCTTCAAGATGAAGAAAATTACCTTCAACGGGTTGAGATTAGAGTATCTCTTGGAAGGCAACTCAAATTTCATTACATGGAAGGATCAAATGGAGGCAATGCTTGATGAAAATGGATTGTTGGATTATGTCAAGACATACATTCCAAAACCAGGATCAGCTGATGCCCAGAACCTAGCCTAATGGAAGAAATATGTAGCCAAGGCAAGGAGAATAATCTTGGAGGGAGTGTGAGACCACATTGTCTCAAATCTCCATGGGAAAGAAACTCCTTTCGCAATGTGGCAGGCACTGACATAGATATTCTAGAATAACAGTGACCATAGAAAATTGGACCTCAAAGAGAAACTTTAAAATATTAAGATGCAGAAGAATGATACTATTATGTACAATCTCACCATATTTAGACAAGTTCGGGATGAGCTTGGAGGGGTTGGTGTGAATGTTGCAGAAGATGACCTGGTGAGCCTAGCTCTTCTAGGCCTTCCCAAAAGTTGGCATATCTACCAAGACTCGGTGAATGGGAGGGAGAAATTACCAAATTGGGAACGCTTGTGGTTCGATTTGGTATAAGAAGAGATCAGGTGGAATACCATAGATGGAACCTCATCCAAGGAAGAGGATGAAGAAAATTTTGCATTGGTTGGAAAGGGAAACAAGGGAAAAGGGAAGAAATCTCAAACCAAACCAAAATCCAACGAAGGGGCAAGAAGAAAGACTTGTCAAAAATAAAATGCTTCATTTGTCATGAATTCATTTACTATGCTACAAAGTGTCCAGACAAAAAGTCTAGCAAGAAGAACTCAGGAGGAGGAGTAGGTGAGGCATTGGCTTCACAGTTTGAGCTAGAATTCACCCTTATCGCATGCATGGCCAACTCTGTGATGGGGAGTGTGTGGTACTTGGATTCTGGTGCCTCGTTCCACATGATAGGGTGTAATGAGTTTTTAAGTGACCTGGAGGAGAAATATCTCCAAATGTACATTAATATTGGGGACGACAGAAGGTACAGTGCTACCGAGATTGGTACAATAACCTTTAAGAGGGAGTCAGGATCCCCTCTTCACCTTAAAGATGCCATGTTTGTTCTAGGCCTAAAGAAGAATCCCATTTATGTAGCAATTTTAAAAGACCATGGTTATGATGTAATCTTCAGTGAGGGAAAGCATTCCTGAGACACATAACCACTGGATAGGTGAAGCATATCGGGGTTGGTGTGAATAATTTGTACAAGTTGGATGTGGAAGATTGTGTTGCATTAAGAAGCAAGGTAGAAGAGTAGAGTTATGATTTCAATGAGATCTGGCATAGGAGATTGGGCCATTTGCATCATGGCACCTTGAAACGTATGCAGAAAATAACCATTGGCCTCTCGAAAGGAGCACTTGAGCAACAAGATGTTTGCAAATGTTCTACCTTAGGGAAATATGTGAAATCCACATTCCATGATCAAGACATCAAAGAACATGCAATCTTGGAAAGAGTCCACTCTGATGTTTATGGACCTTTCTCGATGACCTCCACTAATAAACATAAGTATTTTGTTATTTTTATTGATGATTTCTCAAGGAAGTGCTAGATCTTCTTCATGTGAAAGAAGGATGAGACATTCTCAAAGTTTGTAGAATTCAAGGCAATAGTTGAGAAAGAGATCAACAAGAAGGTGAAGCCTCTCCGGAGTGACAATGGAGGTGAGTTTGTTTCAAATGAATTCAAGGAGTTGTGTGTGAAAGAAGGAATTCGAGGAGAGACAATAGCACCCCACAACCTGCAACAAAATGGGGTAGATGAGCAGAAGAACCAGATAATTGTGGGAGCTATGAGAGCTATGTTACTTGACTAAGACCTACCACTCCATTTGTGGGTAGAGGCATGTAACACAACAATCTACTTGCAGAACCAGAGTCCTCATTGGATTCTTGGTATGATTACACTACAGGAGGCTTTCTCGGGGAGAAATTTGAATGTGTCTCACTTCAAAAAATTTTGAGCCTCTGTTTACTTCCATGTCTCCAAAGACTCGAGGAAGAAGCTTGAGCTGACAATAGAGTTGGGATTTTTTTTGGGTTACACTGAAACTCCACACAATTACCGTGTATACTTAACTTCCCTCATAATGGAAGTTGTGCGAAGGGATGTAAAGTTTGATGAGGAGAAAGCGATCTAGTGCTCTCTTGAGAGGGAGCTTCAAATCCAACCAGAAGAGGAGCTTTTAGCTCCAAAGGAGGAGCCTCAGGAAGTTGTGGAACAACCTCAAATAGAGAAGCAGAGAGTGGAGACATCCACTCAAGCAGAACCATCCAAAGAAGGCAGAAAAAGAACCACGGAAGCTGATAGACTTGTGCAAGATGCTAGGGAGAATGTGGGAGCTCCTTCAAATTTGTGCAGGCAAAGGAGATCACTTGAGAGGTACATTGGCTACATGGTTCTAGTGGTTGAGTTAGTAGAGATTGAGCCATCCCCTTTTGAGGAAGCAATTCAGAAACCAGTTTGGGTTGATGCAATGGTGGAAGAATACAAATCCATCATGAAGAATAGTGTTTGGGAAGTGGTCCTAAGACCGACAGATAAATCAGTTGTGGGTTCGAGATGGATATTCAAAGTTAAGCATGCACCAGACAGAAGCATAGAGGAGTATAAGGCCAGATTTGTGGCTAAAGGATTCTCTCAAGTTGATGGAATTGACTATGAGGAAACCTTTTCTCTTGTAGCAATGCATTCATCCATTAGATCAATTCTTGCAATGACTTTGCAAATGGGGTGGAAGATCCACCAAATGGATGTAAAAACGACATTTCTCATTGGTGTATTGAGGAGGAGGTGTACATAGAGCAACCAAAAGGTTTTGATGCATTTGATCAAGAGTCTCATGTGTGCAAACTCAAGCGAGTGTTATACGGTCTTAAATAGGAACCATGTGCTTGGTACACCATGATCGACAATTATCTCACAGGATTCAGCTTCACCAAAAGTGAAGCGGATGCAAACCTCTATCATATTATGATAGAAGGTTGATTTATTATCATTTTTTTTTATGTTGATGATTTAATATTGATAGAAGGTTGATTTATTATCATTGTTTTTTATGTTGATGATTTAATATTAACAGGTGATGAGAAACTAATCATATCTTGCAAGGAGGACCTTTTAAGGGAATTTGAGATGAATGACATGGATCTCATGCACTACTTCCTCATGATGGAATTATGGCAAGGCGATCAGGAATTATTTGTGTCTCAAGGAAAGTATGGCAATGAGATATTGCAGAGACTTCACATGGAGAGTTGTAATCCCATGGAGACACCTCTAGCGACCAACTAGAAGAAGGGTATTTCCACTTCAGGTGAAGAGGTGGATGATATCATTTACCAAAAGTTAGTGGGTTCACTAATATATCATGTGAACACATGATTAGATATGTTCTCTACATTCAAATAACTGAGTCAAGTTATAGTTAGGCCATCCAAGTTGTATTGGATGGCAACTAGTCATGTTTTATGGTACCTCAGAGGCACTACCCAGTATGGATTTTGGTATAGATGAATAGAAGGAGTGAAGTTGTTTGGATTCATAGATGCAGATTGGGTAGGGAGTCCATCCAACCGAAAGAGTACATCAAGTGGAATTTTTAGTGTTGGGTCTGCAGTGGTTTCCTAGTATAGTAGGAAGCAAAGATCTGTGACGCTTAGCTCGAAAAAAGCAGAATACATGGTTGCAATTCAAGAAACATGTGAGGTGATCTGGATGAGAAAGATACATGTGGGACTATTTGGTCAAATGATGGATCCAACTGTGATATATTGTGATAATCAAAGTTGCATTAAGCTCTTTGAGAATTCGATACTTCACAATCAATCCAAGCATATAGATATATGGTATCATCATTTACGAGACTATGTGCAGATGCAAATAATGTTACTACAACACATTTTGACAAAGGAACAAGATGCTGACATCTTGAAAAATTCTTTGTCAAAAGGGAAGTTCGATTTGCACAAGTGCAGGATATGGGTGGTTGATAATCCCTTTCTTACTGAGAGGGAATGTTGAGAAGTGCAGCAAGAAAGTCTCAATTTGACTTTACCTTGGTCAAATTGAGAAAATTTGAATTTCCACATCAACAGACAACTTGGAGGCAGTTAACTTGTGTGACATGGCTCTTGTCACCGAGTTAGCTCATTAAGTTCAAGTTAGAGGGATTGGATTTCACTTAAGCATGCGTGATTGCTAAATTTTAGTAATCCAATTCATTTATTTCTAGTTGTGTTCAGTTAAAGTAGTTCTAACAGTTGGAGGAAATAGTGGAAGGTCAGTTGTGTAGTGGGACAATAGTCTAACTCAATGATCATTTAGTTAATTGATCAATCAACCTAAAATAACTAGTGCATGCAAAGAATTCGAGTTCCCAGCTGTGGTGGAGATTCTAAGGCAATGTAACAAGCAATTTTAAACTAGTTCGATTGTACAGGTGTTGCATGTAGTCAGATGATCAAACATTAGGAATTGTGCAATAAATTGGAGAAAAATTCCTAAAAAAATAAGGGCTAATTCTCTAGGAATTGTGCAAGGAAATAAGGTCTCAATCTAAGGCAAAAATTGACTAAGTCTGAGTCAGAGATTTTCATTGAGCAAAGAGACAGGTTAGTCACTTGCAGGTTATGCTCAATGTAGGTAATAAATTGTAATACATCTTTTCATCTAATTAATGCAAAGAGGCTTGTGGGGATTTTTCCCAGTTGGGTTCCCCTAGAAAAAATACCGTGCATGTGTGTTATTTCTTATTGCATGTCTGAGATTGTTGTTTTAAATTGTGAATTGAATTTCGCAGATTAGTAGAGTAGAATTGTGTCTCTTGATTTATATTAAAATTTCTTGAGCATGATTCAAAAGATTGATGATGATGTTACAAATATCCAACTTACTTCTCCTCATTTGGAAAGTGCAACCCTCATCTGGTGGGAGGCCAAAACTCAAGACGATTTGGAGAAAAGTGGTAAAATTATATCTTCTTTGAATGATTTTATAGCTGCATTAAGAAGGCAATTTTATCCATTAGCTTACACGCAAAAAGAACTTATGGATTCACAAAATTTTAGAAAAGCTAAAGGTAAGAGTGTCCAAAGCTACACACAAAAATGAGAAGAAGAGGTTTAGTATTTGGTGTTGATTTGTCTTCACAAGATACTCTCCTTAAATAAATAGGTGGATTACATAGTTATTTGAGACCTATTATACTTATCTTTAATCCCACCAATATAGATGAAGTATCTATTCAGGCAACTCATTTAGAATCAAGAGGCAAGAATGTTCCTCAAGAGACTAGAAAGAAACCTTCCAAATATGGAGATAAAGGAAAGGAGAAGTTTAAAGGAAAAGGAAAAAAGAATGTTCTTGTCAAGAAAGAGGGAGAGAAACTTATTTGTAAAGATTTTTCAAAAGAAGGCCATGATGAAGACCACTGTTGGAAATTACATCTAGAAATGAGACCAAAAGAGTCCAATAAAAACAGGAAGCAAAAGACTGCTGCTGCAACTCAACAAGATCTAGGATTTGATTCAGGTGATGAAACAAAAATCACAGCCACGAGAATGAAAGTTATAGATTCTAATGCAAGTACTATTTCTTCTAGTAATCCTATTGAATCTCAAAATGATAAATAAAGAATTGAGAATTCTCATATCAAAGTCATTACAAAAGTTGATACACTGTTCGATAGTGGATCCCAAGTCAATCTTATCTCTAAATCAATTTTCAAGAAATTAAATCTAGAAACTACACCTCATACTAAAACTTACCCTTTGGGTTGGGTTTGTGATGATGTCAAATTACAAGTGGCAAGAAAATGTAAACTCAAATTCTCCATCATTGCTAACTTTATAGATGAGGTAGAGCTTGATGTTGTACTACTTGATATTTGTGGAATTGTTTTAGGGATTCCATACTTGTATGAATGAAAATCGATAGTCTATCATCAAGAGAAAAATTATCATCATTTTAAAGATGGATTTGAGTATATTGTTAGAGCACATTACAAGAAGATGAACTTATCTCTTGTTAGTGTTGGTTAGATGAAAAGGCTTGTAAATGCTAGTAAGAATTTTGTGTTGTTAATGATTAAAGCTAAAGATATTGCTAAATATGAAGCTTTCATAGGATGTGATTCAAAACTCAAGCATAAATTGGTTGAAGTTGTTAACACTTATAACAAGATGTTTCAAGAACCTGAAGGGTTGCCTCCTAAAAGAGGAATCCAACATGAGATTCACTTGTAGCAGGATGCACCACTTCCAAATATTGGCATGTATAGAATGTCAATTTTGGAGAATGTAGAAATAAAGAAGCAAATTCAAGAGTTGCTTGACAAAGGGGTCATCAGGCCTAGCACATCTCCTTGTCCTATTGTCTTGGTTACAAACAAATATGGTACATGGCGCATGTGTGTGGATTTCTGAGCTTTGAACAAGAGCACAATAAAGAATCATTATCCTCTTCCTCACATTGATGATTTTCTAGATCAGTTAAAGGAAGTTGTTTACTTCAGTAAGTTAAATTTGAGAAGCAGTTACCATCAGATAAGGATTGTTGTATATGATATTTGGAAAATTTCTTTCAAGACAAAACAAGGATTGTTTGAATGGTTAGTTATGTTGTTTAGGCTTTGCAATGCATCTGCAACATTCATGAGAGTTATGAATGATGTGTTGCAACCATTCCTTGATGATTTTGTCATAGTTTTCTTAGATGACATTGTGATTTCTAGTAAGACTCGTGAAGAGCATGTCAATCATGTGAAACAAGTTTTAGAAGGCTTGAAAAAATAGAAGTTGTATTTGAAGATGTCTAAGTGTGAATTTCGGAAAACCTCTCTGGTTTATTTCAGCCATATTATAAGAGGGGGTGAATTGAAGTTTGATCCCTCAAAAGTTGAAGTCATAATGAATTGGCCTAAACCCAACAATGTAACATAATTTAGGAGCTTTTTGGGAGAAGCCCAATCTTGGAGAACATTTATCGCTAATTTCTCACTCATTGCAACACCATTACATGCTTTGACAAGTGTGAAACAAGTCTTTCAGTGGGGAGGAAAGCAACACAAAACCTTCAACACTTAGAAAGATAAAATTAGTACATCACCAGTTCTAGATCTTCCAGATCTTAAGCATCCATTTAAGATTAAATAGATGCAAGAAATTATGCCATGGGATCAATTTTGATGCAGCATGGTAAGCCAATTTGTTATCATTCTAAAACCTTTACCAATGTAGTAATTAACTATCTAACTTATGATAACGAATTGTATGCTTTGGTACCAAGCGTGAAGAAATGGAAGCATTGTTTGATGGGTAAAGAAACAATTATTCATACTTTCTATCAACCTTTGCAATATTTACAATCACAAACCAAAATACAACAATCTAGACATTTCAGGTGGATGGGATCCCTGCAACAATTTGATTTGGTAATTAGGTATAGGAAAGGTAAATACAACAAAGTTGCAGATATTTTATCAAGGTATATTGTTAATGCATCTGTTATTCATAAGCATAACTCAATCATGCATGAAAATTATATTGGACGGTATGCTCAAGATGACGATTTTAAAGATGTTTATGCAACCTTGAGTCAAGGAAATCATATTGAAGAGTTGGATTACCATGTTCATAACAAGTTGTTGTATCATTTTGGCAAGTTATGTGTTCCACAGAGTGAAAGATTCAATGTCATAAGGGAAGCACACACTTCTTTTATTAGTGGTCATTTTGGTATAGGAAAAACAATTGCTCAAATTCAGAGGTATTGTTATTGGCCTCGCATGAATGAAACAATTTCAAAATATGTAAGAGGATGTCCCATGTGTGCTACTAGCAAGCCAAACAATAGGAAATTGGGTTTGTATACTCCACTTCCTATTCCTTCTCGTCCTTGTGTAAGTATTTCTATAGATTTTGTAGGGGGACTACCAATGCCTAGGAAAGGTCATGATTATCTATATGGTTTTGTGGATCGAGTCGGCAAAATGTGTGTGTTGGTTCCATGTAAGAAATAATTTACAACTGAACAAACCACAAAGATTTTCTTTCAAAATGTATGGGTTCACTTTAGGTTACCCACTTCTATTATTTATGATCGAGATTCTCGATTTATTGGGAAGTTTTGGTCAAGTTTATGGGAACTCATGGACACCAAGTTGAAGAAGAGCACCACATTTCATCCCCAAATTGATGACCAGAAAGAAGTAGTGTAAAGAACAATAGTGCATCTCCTTCGCAAATATTGTGGTAAGCATCCTAAACTTTGGGATGAACATTTGCATTACATCTAGCATGCCTACAATCGTGCCAAGCATTCATTTACACAAGTATATCCATTTGAATCTTGTTTGGGTTATTTGCTAAAGTCTCATTTGGATTTCATCTTTGGTAAAGATATTGCAATAGATGGACATAGTGATGTGGACAAAGCCAAGAATTTCATTGAACAAATTTAGCTAGTGCATCAAAGAGTACAAGAACAACTAGAGAAAAGCAAAGCAAAGTATAAAGCAAGACATGACAAGCATCGAGTTGATCATGATTTCCAAGTGGGAGATCAAGTTTGGTTGTATATCAACAAGGAAATACTACAAGGTGAAGGTAAAAATCTCAAGCCAATTAGATATGGTCCTTTCAAAATTTTGGAGAAGATTGGTAACAATGCTTTCCAATTAGATTTGCCACCTTATATGAAAATTTATTCTATTATGAATGTGGAAAAATTGAGATTGTATGAGCCTCCAATGATCAATGGTCATGAAGAGAATGTTCATATTCCATCTATAGAAAAAAATTGTCCTGGATATTTAAATGAGTTGCTGGAAGACTCAATTATTCGCACGAGGATAAGGACTTCATACAGAGGAAATGTGGAGTATCTTTGAGTGGAACTCAAAGGTACCAATCCAAGTAAAGCAAGGTGGATTAAGATTGGGAAAGTGAGGGAGTTATACCCTCACTTACTTGCTGAGTAAAAATAGACATTTGGTGGTCCAAAAGCTTCTAGTGGGGAGGAATGATCCAAAGGATATAAGATATGCTTAAAAATCAAATTGCTCAAATTCTCCCTAAACCAACACCAAATCTTACCTCTCATCATTATGATTCCAATGACGATTGAATTGCCTCAATCCAACACCGTATGAGGAAGTTATCACATTATGAATTTTTTGGTAAAAAACTAAAAGGTCAACTTACAGGGTTGACTGGGCAGACCATACATTGACATGGCGTTGAAGTCGGCAGGTTGACTAGGCGGTATAGTGGTCTGACAAGCCAATTAGGCTAGGACAAGTGGCAAGTTTCTATTGGTTGTGGTGATTGTGGTTGGTCCAACCATAAACCACCACGTGGCACAATGAAAGGCTACAATGTGGCCCTATGGGAGGTCACCACGTGACTCTGGTTTATTGGAAAAAATATTGTTGATGGAATGACCAACCTCGACGGGGTTCGACCCTGCGACATGTGGCAGTGTTATGATGTTTCTTATTATATAACATGGGTCATTTATATTTATTGTTTAAAAATTTGGTAGTTTGGGAGGGGGGTAGGTCAACGGGCTCGCTCAATTGGACCAGTCTCAAGGCATATGGAATATCACTTAACTATGGGCGGAGGCGGAAGGGCCAGGGAAATGGCCTCCAACCCCAGTTCTATCAATACAATGTAACAAATGACATATAAAATTTGAGGGGCAAGCACATGGCACCCTGCCCACGCCTAGCCTGTGGTTTTTGTAACCATATGTGACCAGGAGTAGAGGGTCAGTGGGGCACATGGCCTCTGGACTATGCTCCCCATTCATATGGTGCCACGTGACTGACCAAAGGGCAGAAGTTAAGGGGCGGCGCCAAACTAAAGGTTCGACAATTTGCACCATTTTCGGCAAATTTGTCACCGAATCCCCACAAATTTATTTTTGTGCATATTCGCCAAAGGTAGAATTCGTTGCCAGTTCTGACAGAAGGTCAATTTTGCAGAACAGTTAGCAATGAAATGAAGAAGGAGGCCTAACTT
This sequence comes from Pinus tabuliformis, assembly GCA_031772625.1. Classification (NCBI taxonomy): domain Eukaryota; kingdom Viridiplantae; phylum Streptophyta; class Pinopsida; order Pinales; family Pinaceae; genus Pinus; species Pinus tabuliformis. The sequence goes on along the minus strand of CM062805.1, from coordinate 710,975,341 downwards.
AGCCATTTTTCAGCCTTTTTGGGCCCAAGAAGAGCTTACACAGGGGGTTTTGGGTGTTCTGAACACAATGGCAGTGTTATTTTTGAAATTTGAGCATTGTATGTTGATGTAATTTTAAATTTGATCATATAATATAAAGGGCCAACATTGGAAGTTGGACTTAGAGATGTAGCCCAAGAGGGGTGAGCATAGTTATCAAATTGTTGTTTTGTGATGTTTCATGTTGCCTATTTTTCACTATTTAAATCTATAAAACTTAATTAAGTTTACTATGTTTATGAGCTTTTCCAATTTCAATCCATTGCCCACAAGACATAAACTAGCTTGCAAAAATTTATAAGAAACCTTCAATTTTTAATTTCAGATCTCTTTGTCTCATAATCTCAGATTAATTTGGCCTTTGGGTTGCCATTTAACCTGAATCCACTTCACCAAGTCTTACTCCTTCAGCGAGATGCCAATAAATTTACAAATTAGAGCATGGTCTTTCATGTGTTGTTGATATCCCTCCAATTTGTTGTGTGGAACCACAAATTTAGGGTTTACCGTCACTTTCGTTTAAACATCTCCCTTTGAGGCGAGATTGCCATTGCGCACCGAGCAATTGACTTTTGTTCTTATTGTCATTTCCCATAGAAGTTTTTGTGTCCCTTAGGGTAGGTTGTTCATAACCAGTTACAACATTTTTATAAGAAAGGCTTTCACCCCTCCCTTGTAGGAAATAATACTGAGAGGGGGGTGAATCAATATTATCAAATCTATAATTTTATTTCCCAAACAGATTTATATACGCTACTTCAACAAAGTGAACTAGCATGTACACGCGACTATACTTAAAGCAACCAACGTATATGCAGAGAACTTTTGATTTAGACAATTTATCATGTATTGAGCTTTAACCAGTATATCAGAACTTTATTAAACAGTGCAGTAAAAGCAGAATAAAGAATCACACATAAACAACACACATGAACACCAAGATATAAGGTGGAAACCCAATGTGGGTAAAAACCACCTGCTGCTGTCATCTCTGTCTTCTTTTAATAATAATAAAATCTATTTACAATCTTGTACTGGTGCAGACTCATACCAGTATGCAGGCACCCACCTGCAGAAGGCTACAACCTTCTCTCATTCTCCAGCTACTACTGGAAGGGAGTTACAACCCCATAGCTCTTGTACTAGCCAATATGTTTACTAATACGTAGGTGCCAACCTACAAAAAACTCCACTCTTCCACCAGGGACCACGTTTCATGAATTTTCAGACTGGATACTCCTGGAACACAACACCACAATCTGAAGGCCATGTTTCATCCAATTTTCATACTGGACCCATCAACAACATTGAAACTCAAAAAATCATAACTGTAATACAACAATCAAATACATCTGCATCAACCAATCACTGAAACTAAATCATCACTTTCTGAATCAACCACAACTGAATCAATCTATCACTGACAACCCATCATCACTAAATAAAATCACAATCAATCAATCTGATCATTCAGAATACTCTTACCAGAATACAGTCATTAGAATAGAACTCAGAACTCTGTAACAAAAAACAGAGACTACTGAAACTTTAAACATCATGCTTCATAAGGTATACACTGCTTCCATGTGTCGAACCAATGTGTATACGCACTTTTACCGAAGGGAACCAGCGTACAGATCTGCAAATTCAAATTTATGATGTATACGCTACTTTGATATGTTGAACCAACATGCATACACTCTTTTACTAAAGAGAACCTGCGTACAGATTTGTAAATGCTAACTTAAAACATCACAACTATTCTAGACTTCAGTCATACCCAGATCATCACATTTATGGAATAAAACACGCATCAGTATTCAGATCTAGACTGTTCAAGATCAAACCACATAATGAGAATAATTTTGAGCCTTTATGATCCCGGTCCATCAACCTTCATCAACCCTATAGGTGCCTCAGATCAGATCAAGCAAACCATCAGAAGCTCATTAACTTGCATATATGATCCAACACCTCATAAGATATTCAAAATACTTGCACACCTGACCTAATGATCTTCTCCTCCTTATATAGTTTTAGGCTTTTCTCAATACCATGGACCAAAACTACTTAGGACCAATACATTGGACCAAATACCTCGGACCAATTACCTTGGGTCAAATACCTTGGACCAAAAACTTTGCTTTTCCAAGATATACACACTTTGCCTTCTGTGAAAGTGCGTGTGTACGCATACGCTCCTTTTCTTCAAGAAAACTGCGTGTATATGTAACTTGGACAAGGTGAACTTGCATATACCCCTCTTTCTTCATTCTTTGTAGTCTGATCTGTAATTCTTTGACCTGTTGCACTGTGAGCTTTCATCTAAGTGAGTTGCCATCAAGGACAACACCTGTATCATAATGCCAACAATCTCCCCCTTTGGACTTGATGGCAACAACAACACCAAGACACTCTCCCCCTTTGACATCAAGGGAAAAGGGCAGATCAATATATTCTCTCCTTTTGGCATACATTATGTTGTTCATGCTCCCCCTGAGTACTTGTTGAATTCTTTGATTGAGCACCCCTTTTGTATGTGTTGATATGTACTGAAACCGTCCATGCTCCCCCTGAGCACAATCAGAGTCTACAAAAATATTTTCCAAAAGAATAACATGACTCTATAACTCAACTATGTGAGTATGACCTTCCTATCACCAATGACTCATACATACATCCATTCTCCCAACCAAGTGGGGATATACCAAACTTGACTCATCCACCCAACCAAGTGGGGATATACCAATTGTTTATACATGACAGAAACAATAAATATTACATCATCCATCTTATGCAAAGTGGGGATACAAATTACATCATTTGTCCAATAGGACTCATTCAAATGTATGAGAAGATATATCACATCCTAGGCTTTTACATGGCTTAAGAAACAAAAGGTATAAATATCTGAAGCCATAGCTAGACTCAGCAACCATAATGCCAACAATGCAGAGTGCGAGTGAAGGTTAATGCTCCCCCTGAACCTGTGCTACTTGTGCATTGTTAACAAGTCAATGATCAAGGCATCTTTGTCAATTAGATAAAAATTAATGAACAGAGCATATCAATAGATTGTGATCATCAACATCAGACAGAGCACCCATATCAGAGCCTGCCCCACTGTTTTTCTTGTTTGAAAAACATATACGCTCCTTGTCCCACAGAAACCTGCGTGTGTACGCGACTCGACTTCATGAATCTCGCGTATAATAACCTTTCACCGAAAAAATTATATTTAACAGTAGGATGATGCAGCAACTACTCCCAGCTTTTGTCTGAGATATTCAAATGTTTCTCTGGGCAGTGGTTTAGTGAATATATCAACAACCTGTTCTTTGGAGGGAACATACTCCAATTTGATTTTTTTTCAAGCACTTGTTCACGTAAAAAATGGTATTTGATGGTTATGTGCTTGGTCTTGGAGTGCATGACTGGATTCTTTGAAATACTGATGGAACTTGTATTATCACATAGAATGGAGATGGGTGGAGTATATGTGATTTGAATGTCTTGCAAGGTTTGCATCATCCAAAGTAGTTGTGTGCAGCAAGAGGCAGTAGCCACATATTCTGCTTCAGCTATAGATAAGGCAATTGAACTTTTTTTCTTGTTGATCCAAGACACTAACCTGGAACCCATATAGAATGCACCACCACTAGTGCTTTTTCTTTCATCAACACTTCTTGCCCAATCTGCATCTGTATATGCATGAAGAGTAAGATCTACATCTCTAGGATACCATAAACCAAAGTCTTGAGTTCCTTGAATATATTTGAAAATTCTTTTGACTGCCTGAAGGTGTGATTCCTTTGGATTTGCTTGGAATCTTCCAACTATTCCTACTGCATGCATGATGTCAGGTGGGGTACCTGTTAGATAAAGTAGACTGCAAATCATGGATCTGTAAGTTCGTTGATGTACTGCTGTTGATTCATCATTTGAGCTAAGATTGCATCCTGTTACCACTGGGGTACATACAGGTTTAGAATCTTCCATTCTATACCTTTTCAAGATCTGTTTGAGATATTTGATTTGTGAAAGAAAAATACCATATTTATTTTGTTGAACTTGCAGACCAAAAAAATAGATAAGTTCACCAAGCAAGGGCATTTCAAATTCTTGCTACATTACTGAAGCAAAATTCTGACTCATGGATTCTTCATTGCTACCAAAAATGATATCGTCAACATAAACAATAATAATTAGCAACTTATCAATTTCAATCTTTGTATATAGATTGCTATCTGCTGAACCTTTTGTAAAACCTTGTTGGTGTAGATATTTGCCAAGGTGGTAATACTAAGCCCTTGGAGCCTGTTTTAGACCATAAAGGGCCTTTTTGAGTCTACATACAAGTTTTGCATCATTTCCAAGAATGAATCCTTTTGGTTGTTCAATATAAACTTATTCTTCTAAATCTCCATTCAGGAAGGCTGATTTACATCCATTTGGTATACTTTGAATTTCTGAAAGCTATAAAAAGCAAGAAACATCCTTATGGCTTCAAGTCTAGCAAGAGGTGCAAAAGTTTCTTCAAAATCTATACCTTCTTGTTGAGCATACCCTTTACAAACAAGTCTGGCCTTGTTTCTAATGACTTCTCCATTTTCATTCAACTTGTTTTTGAATATCCATTTAGTTCCTATAATACTTTTGTCACGAGGTCTAGGAACTAATTCCCAAGTATCATTTTTTTCAATTTTCTCAAATTCTTCATCCATGGCCTTGACCCAACATTCATCTTTGCATGCTTCTTTTACATTTTGAGGTTCGGTGGAGGATAGTAATGCTAGATAGCTTGAGGTCCCTGTAATAGTTCTTCTTGTCTGTACACCTGCCTCTTTTTCCTCTAAAATTTGAGTTTCTGGATGATTTTCTGAACATACCTAGACAGAGTCTTTTCTTCTACCATTATCTCTTCTTTTGGTGCTTCATTGGTTTCTTCTTCAATATGATTTTGATTTGATGTGGGAAAATAATCCAAACCTTCTTCATTGTCATAATCTTTTGTTGATTTTATCTGTTTTGGATTTTTGCATGCTTCATCAACTACAACATCAATGCTTTCAACAATTTTTCCAAGTCTTTTATTATAACATTTATATCCTTTACTTCTGGAAGAATAACCAAGAAGAATACCTTCATCTACTCTGGGTTCAAACTTACCAAGTTTTTCATCAGTCCTTTTGATATAACATTTGCTTCCAAAAACTTTAAAGTATTTTACAGTAGGAGTCTTACCATACCAAAGTTCATGTGGAGTTTAAGTGTTGTTTACCCGAACATTTGCTTGGTTGAGAATAGTTATGACAGCGAATGCAACTTCGCCCCAGAAGGTTGCAGGAGTTCTAGATTCATCTAGCATAGCTCGAGCCATTTGTTGAATAATTCTGTTCATTCTTTCTACTACTCCATTTTGCTGAGGAGTCCTTGCGGTGGAGAATTGCCTTTTTATTCCATGTTGTTCACAAAAGTCAAAGAATTCATCCGAGGTAAATTCCCCTCCTCGATCAGATCTGAGGCATTTGATTTTTCGATCTGATTCATTTTCAACCAAAGCTTTGAAGGCTTGGAACTTTTCAAATGCTTCATCTTTATGCTTTAGAAGACCTATCCAACACATTCTAGAAAAATCATCAATGAACAAAATAAAGTATTCTTCTCCACGAGGTGACCTTTTCCTCGATGGTCCACATAAATCAGTATGGACAAGTTCAAGAGGCTTACTAGCTGATCCTTCCTTTTCCATGAAGTGAATTCTGGTTTGCTTATTGATTTGACATGGTTTTCATATTGTATTTTCTGGGATGCTGATATTTGGAAGATCACGAACAACCTTGAATTTGCATGCTTTTCTTATTTGAGAAAAGCTTAGATGTACCAATCTTCTATGCCACAACCAGTTTTCATCATTTTTGCTTAGATAGCACTGTTGTTGTCCTCCCTTGAGTATGTATAAGTTGTTTGGAGTTCTTTTACCTTTGATCACAGTCTCTCCTGTATCAAGTTCACAAACAACACATCTGTTTGATCAAAACACCACTTCATTTCCTTGATCACACATTTGACTAACACTCAACAGGTTATGCTTTAAACCGTCTACATACATAACATTTCCAGCTTTAACCTTTTCTTTCAAGAAAACAGAGCCTTTAACTTTTATGACAGCATGAGTGTCGTTTCCAAATGAGACATTCTTTTCCTTTTCTAAGGCATTATATGAGTGAAGTTTTTCTTTGTCACCTGTCATGTGTTTTGAGCATCCACTGTCAACGTACCACTAATTTTCTTGTCCTTCTGTATACAAGGCTATACCACATCTTTCTGGTTGAGATTATTTCCTTCTCCATATCTTGGGATTTAATGGAGTTTGCTCCTTTTGATATGTTTGCTAAAATTTGCTCCTACATTCAAATTCTTCATGACCAAAGTTGTTACAGATTGAGCATTCTATTTCATTTTCAAGAAGAGAAAAGTTATTATAGGAACTTTTCTTGATCCCTGTTACATTCTTTTGATTCCGTGCTTCTCTAGTCATGATGGTTTTGTAAGCAACACATTGAGCAGCTTTGTGTCCAAAATTATGACATGAAAAACATTGCCCATTAAAGAATTTCTTGCGACTATCGAATCTATTGACCTCGTGATTGTAGTTTCTATTGATATTCATCTTTGGAGAAAATTGAGTATGATTTACCTGAGGTTGGTTGTGGCTTCTATTCATCCTTGGAGTAAATTGAGTCTGATTTACCTGGTGATCTGCTTTATGCCTTTGCTGACGATTGTCATACTATTCACTGGTCTTTGCTGCATCAAGATAGCTTTTGGTGGATGTTAACAACTTCTGTGGTTAAGATGCTTCTTCAGTATATCCAAGACCTATATTTATCATAGGAGAACATTGAACTTTGATAATTTCATTTAAAGTTTCTGATCCTTTAGCAAATCTAAGATTGAAATATTTCGTTTTCTCAAGATCCTTTCTTAGACCCACAATTTCACATTCTAGTTTTTTATTGTGTTTTTCTTTTTCAACAAGTTGGTATGTTAAGGTATCTATAATCATATTCTTTCCTTCTAACCAGATTTTGAGTTTAGATATTTCTTCATGACGGTCTTCCTCTGCTAAAGCATCCCAAAAATTATCATCGTCATAAGCCATGAGAAGTCTGTAATCTTGTCCAGTTTCATCTTCATCGCTATTAGATAAACCATCACTATCTTCATGAGTATAGTAACTCCTTTTATTCACAACTTGTGTTGTATTCCATTTTGCATATTCCTTTCCTTTTTCAAATTTATCTTTACGAGGACATCTGGCAGCATAATGACCAAATCTGCCACAAGAAAAGCATTTGAAGAGTAACTTACCTCTAAACCTTCCAGAACCTCGTTGAAGCTTTTTGACAAAGTTTACCTCATCTTCTTCTTCTGAAATATGCCCTGATTCATTGTGTTCTTCCTTTCGTTTTCTTGAAGCTTTGAATGTGGCTTCTCTCATATCTGATGGTCCTCCTTTTCTCATCTCAAATGCAGTTAAGATTTTGTGAAGCTGCGTCATAGTGATATTCTGCAGATCTTATTTTTCTTCTATGGTAGACACTTTGGATTCAAATTTAGCAGAAAAGGATCTCAATACTTTCTCAACTAAGGTAACTTCCTTAATTTCTTCACCCAGATTCTTCATACAATTGACAACCTCATCTATATGTAGGAAGTAACTAGCTATGCTTTCATCACTATGCATCTTAAGAGTTTCATACTGAATTCTGAGAGTTTGAAGCTTAGCACATTTTACCTGAGAGTCTCCTTCGTAGCTCAGAACGATTTTGTCCCATATTTCTTTGGCTGATTTGAGCTGCATGACTTTGAAAAACTCTGATTGTGACAGACTTCCCAATAAAGTATTGACAGCTTTGGCATTGGTTTCATATTGCTTTTTACCTACCGTATCTGTAGGAATTTCTATTGGAAATGTATATCCTCCTTCCACAATTTCCCAGACATCCGTTCCAAGCGATTGTAGATAGGCTATGGTTCTTATTTTCCAATAGACAAATTTGCTCCCATCGAAGATTGGCAGTCTGATGGATCCCATGCTTTCTTGATTAGTCATGTTGATGGATCTCCCTTCAAGCGATCAAGCTTCTTCTAAAGGACCTGCTCTGATACCAATTGTTGGAAATAATACTGAGAGGGGGGTGAATCAGTATTATCAAATCTATAATTTTATTTCCCAAACATATTTATATACACTACTTCAGCTAAGTGAACTAGTGTGTACATGCGACTGTACTTAAAGCAACTAGCGTATATGCAAAGAACTTTTGATTTAGACAATTTATCATGTATTGAGCTTTAACCAGTATATCAGAGATTTATTAGATAGTGTAGTAAAAGCAGAATAAAGCATCACACATAAGCAACACACATGAACACCAAGATATAAGGTGGAAACCCAATGTGGGTAAAAACCACCTGCTATTGTCGTCTCTATATTATTTTAATAATAAGAAAATCTGTTTACAATCTTGTACTGGTGCAGACTCATACCAGTACGCAGGCACCCACCTGTAGAAGGCTACAACCTTCTCTCGTTCTCCAGCTACTACTGGAAGGGAGCTACAACCCCCTAGCTCTTGTACTAGCCAATATGTTTACTAGTACATAGGTTCCAACCTACAGAAAACTCCACTCTTCCACCAGGGATCACATTTCATGAATTTTCAAACTAGATATTCCTGGAACACAACACCACAATCTGAAGGCCACATTTCATCCAATTTTCATACTGGACCCATCAACAACATTGAAACTCAGAAAACCATAACTGCAATACAACCATCAAATACATCTGCATTAACCAATCATTGAAACTCAATCATCACTTTCTGAATCAACCATAATTGAATCAATCAATCACTGACAACCCATCATCACTGAAGCAAATCACAATCAATCAATCTGATCATTCAGAAGACTGTTACCAAAATACAGTCATCAGAACAGAACCCAGAACTCTGCAACAGCAAACAGAGATTACTGAAACTTTAAACATCATGCTTCATAAGGTATACACTGCTTCCATGTGTTGAACCAGCGTGTATACGCACTTTTACTGAAGGGAACCAGCGTACAAATCTGTAAATTCAAATTTATGATGTATACGCTACTTTGATATGTTGAACTAGCGTGTATACGCTCTTTTACTAAAGTGAACCTGCGTACAGATCTGTAAATGCTAACTTAAAACATCACAACTATTCCAGACTTTAGTCATACCCAGATCATCACATTTACAGAATAAAACATGTGTCAGTATTCAGATCTAGACTGTTCAAGATCAAACCACATAATGAGAATACTTTTAAGCCTTTATGATCCCGGTCCATCAACCTTCATCAGCCATATAGGTGCCTCCTTAGATTAGATCAAGCAAACCATCAGAAGCTCATTAACCTGCATATATGATCCAACACCTCATAAGATATTCAAAATACTTGCACACCTGGCCTAATGATCTTCTCCTCCTTATATAGTTTTAGGCCTTTCTCAATACCATGGACCAAAACTACTTAGGACCAATACCTTGGACCAAATACCTCGGACCAATTACCTTGGGTCAAATACCTTGGACCAAGAAATACCTTGGACCAAAAACTTTGTTTTTCCAAGATATACGCGCTTTTCCTTCTGTGAAAGTGCGTGTGTACGTATACACTCCTTTTGTTCAGTAAACCTGCATGTATACGTAACTTGGACAAGGTGAACCTGTGTATACCTCTCTTTCTTCATTCTTTGTAGTCTGATCTATAATTCTTTGACCTGTTGCACTGTGAGCTTTCATCTAAGTGAGTTGCCATCAAGGACAACACTTGTATCATAATGCCAACATCCCTGACTCCACTCATACGGCTAATCAAATCCATCCAAAAATAATATCAAAATAGAATACAACACTTGAGAAATTGTGTCTTTATAAATGTATTATTTAATATTATAAATAATAAATTGATTTTTTTTAAACATGATATACCATATACCATAACATTGATAAATATTTCTCTTAATTAGAAATTAATACATTCACTTTAAAACATAATTATCTTCCCATTAAAACTTTCTGTTTATTAATAAATCAAATCTTTATTATCATTATACAACTTTTAAGGATTCCAAACTCTTGTGTTTACTGCATGTCAAAGGAATTCATTTGGAAAGGATAGCAAGCACATATAAGATATTTATATGTGGCATGCCATCTGAGTTGAATTAATGAAATGTCATATTTTCAAAACAATACCTTTATAACATATCTGAATTGGTTTAGAATATGTTAAATTGAAGAATCTCATTACCTAATTAGATAGATTTGAGTGGATTATGTATTTCAGCATAGTGAAAGAATTTTATACCTAATTAGATAGATTTGAGTGGATTATGTATTTCAGCATAGTGAAAGAATTTTATAGACTAACTGAATCATGTGAGAAAACTACAACGGATACTTATGTAAACATGTGTAATAGATAGACTTGAGTGGATTATTTTTTTAAAGAGAATAAAAGTATTTTATAGATTATGAGGAGATATATCATTAAGTATTAATTAATATAAATTAATTGGTTGATAAGTATTGATAAATATTAATTTATAATAGACATTAAAATAATGAATTCACATTTTATATCGTTAATATTAAAAAATCATAAAAATTAATTAAATTATAGTTTATTTTAAATTATTATTATTATTATTATTAATTATAAAAATAATTAATATAGAGAAGTCTAATTAAAAAATGAAATGGTTTTTTGGGTCTAAATATAGTAATACAATTTCTAGAAAGATTGTGATTTCTTGTTATTTAAAATGCACCGTTGAATGCATAAATAGATTTAGCACCTTAAAAATCCTTAAGGCACTAGATGTTTGTAAATTAAACATCTTAAATGTATGATTCTTAAAAATATATATGGATTTGGGGCAAAATTAACCAGAGAAAGTGTCCATGAAAGGGTCATCTAGTCTATTACTTGAAGTTCAACATATATACATTTAAAAAAACATATAATGAGATTCTTAACCAGAGATTCACTCTTTTATCATAAAAATTCTTAACTTTTAAATAGGTTTCATTATAATATTATAAACCAGTATCATAGCTCATCAATACTACATACCTAAAAAACTATAACTCATTTAATAATGATATATATATATATATATATATATATATATATATATATATATATATATATAATTTAATTTGAAAATATTATAAATTAAATTTATATATATATAAATTATTAATCATTATTAAAAATATTTTATAAAAAATAATTTTTTACAATTTAATTATTAATTAATAATAATTAAATGACAATTATGAAAATTGGATAAATAAAACTATGTTTAAAAAAAAATAAAAAGATAAAAATAAAGCTAAGAGGGTGCTTTAAGAAATTAATAGTGGAAAACGCTGAAATGGCAATTCATCATACAAAAGAAAAGCCCTACAAGAAGTTAAAAGTCAATTAAAACATGCATCAACCCCCAATATTGAATTAAACCTAAGTTGTTTTAAAGTCAAAACGAGAATATTTTTCCAAAACATCTTGGTCTCATTACAACGTACAAAATTCTCGGGTCTTGGTCACTTTACATTAGCACAATCCCACATCGTAAAGTTCTTGATATCACAAGAAACAACGATTTCTATAATGTTGAAGTTCTTTTATGGTTGCTTTTTCTCTTTCTTCCATTTGAATGGGTCATACTTGTTAGGCAAGAATAATGGTTATTGTCTCCTCCTTTCCATTTGAATGGGTCATACTTGTTAGGCAAGAATAATGGTTATTGTCTCCTCCTTTCCATTTGAATGGGTCATACTTGTTAGGCAAGAATAATGGTTATGGTCTCCTCCTTTCTTTTTGAGGTGGCATAAAGAAAATTATTAAAAATGTTTTGTTTTGTCTTGTTTTTTTTTTTAATAATTGAAGTGTTATGATTTTATTTTATTTTTTTTAATTGATTTTATATAATGGAAAAAATTATCATAATTTATTTGTCAAATTAGTAGTGAGGATAATTATTATTGACTATTATTCGTAAATGCAGATCGACTTATCATTGTTATTCAAGGAAAAACATGTTACTTAGAATAATTTGTTAGTAGTCTGTAAGGGGGCACACGTTCACTCCTACGAGATGCCTCTAGGTCTTAGGTCATTAACCTGTTTCCTTACGTCCGAGGAAGACAAGCACTTAGCCAAGCAAAAGCATTTTAGGGCATACTCTAGGAAATGGGTCTTTTAATTAAAGGAATAATTTTTTATTTAGTGTATAATAAATATTTTTATTAAATAAATTTTATTAGATAGTTTGAGTGTGCAATTAATAAATGTAAAATGGTTTTATTAAAGAAGGTTTGTTTGGTAATTGTTGTAGCCTCATCAACGAATGCTTACTAGGTGGTTAGAGTTTTGGATAGATAAAAACTATTTATAATACTATGAGTTATATGATTGGGTGGTTAGAGTTTCAGATAGATAAAAACTATTTATAATAGCATAAGCTATATAATTAGGTACCAAGTGATTATATTGTATTGGAAATATGTTTAATTGGAGGTTTCACCCTAGAAGAGGCAAGTGAATAACGCTTCTTATTTAGAATATTAACAAGGGCTACATATTAGTTAGTCACTCTCGCTTAGTTTAAAAATAAAAAAATTAAAAAAATGTATTTCAGCGAAGGCACCAAGCTATACTTCAACAAGCTGAAGAGATAGCATCGAGATATATGTGTGTGTGTGTGTGTGTCCACTTCAGAGGCTACAAAGAAATATTATATCCAAATAGAGTATATCAACGAGACAACAGAGAAGTATTATATTTAAGCGCATATATATATATCTATATATATATATATATATATATATATATATATATATATATATATATATATATATATACTCAAAAGCCATAAAGAAATTATATCTCTGAACAGAGTATATCAACGAGACCGCAAAGAAGTATTATATCTGAACATAGAATAACAACACAAAATAGAGTATATCAACGAGACCGCAAAGAAGTATTATATCTGAACAGAAAATAACAACACAAAATTCAGTAAAATCACAAAAAAATATTATATATATATATATAAAATAAATAATTTTCATATAAAAAATATACCACTTTTTATATTTTACAATATTTACAACCATTCAAAAAATATATATTATGTAAAGACCCCCTCACTATCACTAATTTTTTTAATGAAAAAATCACCATTAACTATTTTTATAAACAAACATTCTACTGGCTACAATTGTTATTATAAACTCAACATCTACACGGTCCTAATGTTCAATTATTTATACATTTATTACTAAAGGTATTATAATGTTATTTCTTCCTATTTTCTTATGTTATTCTTTTGAATATGTTTGTAATTTGATCAAAAGTATCACAAAATATTTGCACACATATGCTACCACAACCGTTGGTGTCAATACAATGTTACTTGCAACTGTTTACAACTTTGAACCTTTTTATTATTATGAGATATTGTTTGCATAACGCAAGTGGTTTAATAGGTAGGCAAGCATATTATATTTCATATGTTTTTATGAAATATGAACCATAGTCCATCCAAATTTGTGGATATATGTAGTGTTAACCATCAACGGTATTTATATACTCGAATTATATTACACCAATCATCCATGGTTGTATAATTTTCACCATGTTTTATTAGTCCCGGCCATTTGGCAATGGTCAGGGACTATAGTAATCGAAAAATGTGGGTTAACATTAGTTTGAGCTGGTTACCATTCGGAATAAGCTGGTCACTCATTATTCATTGCTAAAGTTTTAGGCTCATATCGCTTTCACAGTCTTATTTGGCCTCTTCCCGAGGCGGGGAGGAGGCAACCATAGGTTATATTCAACTTGTGTCCTTCATATTTCAAAAGACATATTTCAAATCTTAACTAATGCTAGCATTAGTTTAAAGTTATTAGATGCTACGAAAATGTTATTCCTAAACCTTCATCCTGGTTTCCACTGCCACCACCTGTTTCCACTGCCACCACCTTGTAACTGCCACCTACACCTTTCATGACGGTGACACAAACACTACAACTACATGTTGCATGGTGGTGCCACGAATACTGCAATGGAAATAGGAAGTATTGCTTATAAAAAGCACTACCTCTACTTTTGTCCACTGTGTTGTGTGCTCCATTGCACGAAGAAAAATTGCAACTCAAATCGTTGGTTCTGCCATTTAGGTTCTGCCATTTAGGTTCTGCTATTTATGTTGATGGAATTACTAGTTTTGTCATGTCCGTTGATAGTTCCTACTATATGTTGATGGAATTACTGGTTCTTCCATGTCCGTTGATGGTTCCTACTACTTTAGTGCATGTTGTTGTTGATTTAGCGGCATGCTCTTGATGAGTAGGATGTTGATGTTTGCAACTGTTGTTGCATTAGGAGCCTTTGAGACTCTATAGGCTCAGCCTCTTACCTGCAACCTCTATAGGTTCAGCGTCTTACATGCACCTGAACATTTCACTGTTAAGAATATAAATGATCCAATGCAAATATTTGTGTTTTCTTTTCTTTCAATGCACATATTCATTCAATGTTTTCTTTTCTTTCCATGCACATATTCTTGTTGTAATGACAGTATCCAAATTATCTATTGCAAATATTTTTGTTATAATTAATTACATGAAAGATTTCATTGTTATTTATATTACTCTACTTCTAAAAATGAAAATAGAAAGGGAGATTGCTAGTTCAATACCTGGAACATTGATGTCCTTCCAGGACATTTTCTCCAACAGTTTCTGTGTCCCAAAACAAGCTCCCCTGCATTCATGGTATGCCCCATTTTATCCAGTAAGGAATCATTACTTTGAAGCCTTCATTCTATATAGAAACCTCATAAAATTGTCAATATATACCTTTGTTAGTTGTTTTCTGAACATAATTTGTTTTTCTACAAATTATGGTTTTGAGTGCGCCCTACAAAATGAAGAAAACAATGGACTGTATGTCCAAAGAAAAAAAAAACAAGTTACCTAGTCGTGTAGTAATTTTAATGAACTGTTTATTCAATTGCTCTATAATATGACAAGATCCTTGGATGGCTCTCGAATCTCACCTCTAGAATGACAAACAGAAACATACAAGCCAAGATTTGAAGTTTGCCACTTAGGTAGCAGCACTATCACATATCAATTGCACAGAGTAATGTTTTGGTATGTCAGGTCATTCATTTTGCTCACTAAGACATTCACATGTATGTGTCTCAATTAAGGCACATCTTAAATAACAATAAAAATTATTCAAACCAAAAATTCCGAAACATAAAATAATTAGAAAACGCGATTTAATTTTGATTGCACTTTGAAATTTTCCTTTTTATCCTAATCAAGAAGAGAGACTATGTATGCTTTGCAACTTTTGAAACTTCAATTAGTCATTCCTATTTTCTGTACCTTTCAATCAAGGAATGATTTTATGGGTTTTCAGCATATCGATCCATTCAAGACAAGACCTCTCTGTGTTCCTAAACCCCGGAAAACCATAGTCCTTGCTCTTCTTCATGCTCATGCTCATGCTCACACCCTTCATCAAACTCCTGTTCAATATTCTGTCAACAGATAACCACCATTGTTCCCCCACTTCTTCAAGCCTGCTCTCCACAAGCCCCTTCTCCTTCACTATTTCCTCCCACACACCGCTCTTGCTTTTCATCTCCTTTGCCAAGGAAAATCCACGCCCCTCATAATCACCCGCCTCCACCTCCAGCTTCTCTGCAACCACAATCCACAGATTTTTCCATCTGAATACATCCCCGTTGCTCACATTAAATACCTTGTTCTTCCCATTTGGTTCAACGCATGCCCATATTTGTTGCTCCGCAATGAGTTCCGCATCTGAAGCCTCCGAAAGCCCCTCCCATGTGATGGAATTCCCCAGGAATCTGAACTGTGTGCCCTCCTTCTTGCAGATCGCAACCAAGAAATTCATGGAAGAGTAGCTGAAATGAAAAACATTTATTTGCACCAATACACTCATTAAACCACTGAACCAGATAAAAATATACATACATGACTTATGGAAAATTATAACGATTTTAGCTTTCTACTTCTGATGATAATATGCTTCATCGGGTATACTTAGTGTCCAACCTCTCACACCCTCTTGGAAAAGAACATATACACAAAACTGGAAATCCCAATCTGAAATCTTTTGTGTGTGGAGCATGATTGTTCAGAGGTCTTTGTTTTAGCCGGATGTATACCCTAGGAAGTTTTGTACACCCCTCCACGCGGGGGGGACTTGTCCCCCCCGCGGGGGTCCAGGGGGGCCGATCCCCCCCGGCTGGGGGGTCCAGGGACCAGCGGTCCCCTGGCAGGGGCTCGGGGGCAGCGCCCCCGAAGCCAAAAATAAATGTAAAATTGCCTTGTAAAATTATAGTAATTTCTAGTCAATCTGGGCCGTTCATTAGGCGGATGATCTGACGGTAGATCTTATGTTTAGTTTAGGGTTTTTTTTTGCCCTAGAAGGCAACCCCTCTCTTTGTATGAGGGCATTGTATTTGAGGCTGTGTGATAGATGTGTATTCTGTGAGTGAGAAACAGAGAAGTGATATTGTGAGAGAAAACAGAGGATATTACAGTGGATTTGCTGTAGGCTGTGTCTCTTCATTTTGCTGGATAATAGAAAGGAAGGACTGGTTGTTCGGGGTGGACATAGCCCAAACTGGGTGAACCACGTATATCTGTGTCTCTCTTGTTTTATGTGTTTATATTTCTACAATATTTTATGTGTTCCATTGCTCCGTAATATATAATTTTCTAACATCTGAAGCCTCCGAAAGCCCCTCCCATGTGATGGAATTCCCCGGGAATCTGAACTGCGTGCCCTCCTTCTTGCAGATCGCAACCAGGAAATTCATGGAAGAGTAGCTGAAATGAAAACCATTTATTTGCACCAATACACTCATTAAACCACTGAACCAGATAAAAATATACATACATGACTTATGGAAAATTATAACGATTTTAGCTTTCTACTTCTGATGATAATATGCTTCACCGGGTATACTTAGTGTCCAAACCTCTCACACCCTCCTGGAAAAGAACATATACACAAAACTGGAAATCCCAGTCTGAAATCTTTTGAACCTAGGGTGCAAAGAATGGAAAAGACTAAGTAGACCAGAGAAGGCCGGAGTGCTTATGAGGTATGTGGCCATATATGAATACAAAAGCGCTTCAGGGGACTCAACCCATTTGTTCACCAAAGGATTACCTGTTGCTGCGTAGGTTATCAGAGATGAAAGCAAGTTATCATAGCTGAAAGCAAGGAACCAGAGCGATGGGGAATATCACGGAAAATCTCTGACATATGCTCTGCTTTCGAGAAATGAAAGAAGAAATGGATACCTGGCACAATGTTCTGAGAGATACGAAATATCATGGAAAATATCTGCCACATGCTGCTTTTGGGAAATGAAAGACGAAATGGATACATAACACGTTGCAAACATCGATTAAGATGAATGCCTTCGAAGTAATTAACTGAGGGATTACATATTTCGAGGTAGAGTCAATCTAGCTATATTTTCTTATTTTTTAATTTTAAAAGCGACCGTATTGCACTTGAGGCAGAGAAACTGTCTTTTTTTTTTGAGTTATTATACTCCTTTTTTTGTGAGATCCTTTATACAGACACAAAAAGTATTTACATTTCTAAACGCATTTTATATTTTCAATTTTCTAGGTTTTTTTTTTCAAACAAATTCGGCTGGCTAGTTTATCAATGAGATTAAAAGGCAAAATGGAAAAATTTTGTTCAAAAGTCTTTAAAATAGCATAGGAGTCTTAACATAGTGGATGAAATGTATAATCTTTGGCTTATAGACATGAACATTGTAATTGAAACTTGTAAAAACATATAACTAGAGAAGCAACATCCATTTTGAGGGTTAATGCTTTGCATTCACCGACTTATCTCATCTGAGCACTCTGAATCAATCGTTAATTCTATCTTCAACTAGAAAAAAAAATTGTTGAGCGCCTGAGTTGCTTTCCGCACTGTATTTCTGGAGTTGTTTCTGTAGTTGTATTTCTGGTGTTGTTTATGAAATTGTTTGCAGCCAGAGATGATCCAGATTCATCCTCTTCTATCACTGACAGACACACACAAATAGAGAGATAAACACCCAAGAAAGAAAACACATTGACAAGACTTAAATGTGCAAGAAAACGAATATACAACAAAGAATCCTTAACAGTATAAACAGAAGGATGGAGATAGATCCATTATTCTCCATCATCCTTTACTTTATTCCATTACTAATAGAAGTTTGGTTAGCCTCAAAAGACCAATAATGTCCTCCTCGTCCATGGATTCCAGAACTTCATGCTCATCAAAGTTGAGCTTGTGGAAGGATTTCATCTCCCGAAAAGTTCGACCTGTAAATTCGTTATCAGGAACAAGAATATACTGAAGCTTGCCTCCACTATACAAATAACTTCACTACAATCTGTTCAATCTTTGCCGACTCTGCACTTTGAAGCTTGAGAACTATGGGCCTAGACTGTGCACTACTCTGCAAAATTTCACGTTTCCTGCCTTCACACTGATCTGGTTGTCACATTATTCAGTATGCATGTAGGTTGGCCTTCATCGAACGTGACAGAAAAGCCTCCCAATCTGGACATTTGGTATGCATGCACCTCAGATCCGGAATAAGGCATTTGATATGCATGCAGGTTCGTGTTCATGGCATGAGAGATATGTGGCTGTGTTGAGGTTTGCTTATAAAACAGGTGTATCAGTGACCGTTTCATGCCGTTGTTCTATGCCCCTTACGGGTTGAAAGACTTTTTAGGACAGCCATTATATATTAGTATGAAATCTCGTATTGGTTTGTTTTTTATAAGGTTCCGGTTTCTGAATTTGCTGTGGGCATGGAGCATCTCAAGGAATAGCATTACAGAAAAAACCATTTTAATTTTCGGATAGTTAAAAAAAATTATGAGGAATAGTTAAACAAATAGTTAGTTTTCGGAATAGTTAAAAAAAATAAAATTTTCAGAATACCAAATTGAAATTTTACAAATAATTATATATATACTTCTCTTATATATATATATATATATATATATATATATATATATATATATATATATATATATATATATATCATCTTTGCTTTTGACGCTATGCCTTTTACCCTATTGGCGCTGGTGGTTTAACATTAATTGAGCTGGCCGAGCTGGACTGAACTCTGTAAACTATTTCATGTCACATAGAGCAATGTGAATGGTGCACGGGCATTCAGATACAACATTCATCTATGTTCCATAATACTTCTTAGTATGCACTAATATGGGCGTTTGGAGACCTAACAGGCTTTCTGTAAGGTTGGTTTGTCTCTGCTCGTAGCGTTCTTACTGGTTGGCTAGGATCCCTCGCAGAGAAAGATGATGTTGATGTTATGACAGCTTCTCATGTTTTTTTGGCTACTAATCTTGCGTTTTCTTCTAGTTTTTAGAACATACTACAGGTATTGGGTCCCGACTGTTAAGCAAGATGGGCTATACCAGAGGTGGGCTTGGGAAGAATGGCCAGGGTACTGTTGTTTTACTCCTGAGCTGAGATCGCCTAAAGCAGGTCTTAGATATGATGAAGATTCATTGTCAAATAAATATGGCTTTGCTAAGACTAGAAGAGTCTTGTTTGTTGTATGTGGAATTTCGACTTAGTTGCTGGAAGAGCAACCGATTGCAGACAATTATGTTCCAAAGATTTCATATTTGGTTGTTCATGATATGCCATAATCTTCAGATGTTATTGTATATTACATTGATTATGATGCGCAGGGTTGTTATGAACCTTTAGTTAAGTTAGAACTTGAGATTGCACTTTCTATTCAGCTAGAACATAATTCTTTGCCATATCGACATCCTCATCATAAAGAATGGAGGAATTTGTCCAGGAATCGACATTCTTGGAAAGATGGCAGTGCTTATTGCAGATCTTTGCAGCAGAGGCTTGAAAGACAGAACTTTGGACTAGTGGCTGACTACCAGGGTTGAGAAAGATGCGAGGACTGTGAGTGCGCTATTCTTGATAAGTGCTCAGCTGAGTAACTCAATGTCCGCTCCGCTCCCCTTCCCCCTGAAGGCAGGGACTAGCTGCCATGCAGCCTCCCTTGTTTAAAATGATACCATGACATACGGTAATGTTTAATAGAGGATTGATTATGTAAATGATATCGTTCTCTCATGGTTAATATTTATTTCGAATCATATGCAATGAATGTTGGTTTTCAGGGTTGTTTTATGCTAATGCGTGGAACTCAACCTTAATGTTACATGATGAGTCTTAATATTCCCAGAAAAGTGTTGTAATTTTCGAGGTTAATAATTTTAATTATCAATTTGGGATTTTCGAGGTTAATAATTTTAATTATCAATTTTGGGTTTGTACAAATTTAGCAGTGCTATATGTACAGTTGGATAAGTTCTATTCAAGTTACTCTGAAGCAATGGACCAGATCAATGTATATAGAGATCACTCTACTAGCTAAATCTAGATTTGCAAGAAAAGAGATTGTATTAAAGGAAAGTTCTAATCTACTTGCAAGAATGAAAATGTTAATCTACTTAGTAGAAATGTAAATACCAACCTACTTGCTCAAATATAAATGCTAAACCTACTTGCAGAAATAAAGGCTACACTACTTGCAAAAATGTAAAGGCTACACTACTTGCAAAAATGTAAAGGCTACACTACTTGTAGAAGATAGACATCTAATCTATTTGCAAAATGTAATGTTGCATCAAAATTGAACCTAGTCTATGCACATAAATGACAATGCTTGAAACAAAACCCTAGCTTTAATAAGCATGAAATAGAGAAAGTTATTCTAATCTACCTTACATAATGTAAAGAGTATGAAATCAACCTTCAATTATTGCATTCAAGAGAGATTATATCAACAGAGTTCATTAGGTGCTTCATAAAGTAATCATGAAAATTATCGTTGTGTCATTCATTTCATGAACCTCTCTTCTAACCCTAATTGCTAAATTGTTTTGTAGTGGTAGAAAGGCAAGTCCTAAATGGCCTTTGGTATTCCTCAACCATGGTTTTAGAGCATAAGGAACATTATTCAGGGCTACGAGGAAAAAAACAAGCTTCAAGGACAATTTTGGTCAAGTTTGGAGGGATTTTGCAAGGTGTTACAAGATGCTATCAAATTGTTACATGATGCTACAAGATTGAATTTGTGAGCATCCTGAGGTTGAGAAAGTCTATCTGAAGGTTGCAGGGGGTAACAAAGACCAATGCACATGGTGGCCCTCAACAACCCATAAATGTACCCTTGGTGAAGTACATTTTGGAGGAGTTGTAGGGGTAGAAAGGAAGAAGTTGGTGGTAGGATAAGGATTCTAAATGAGAATGTTAACCCTGAAAATCAACAATAGTACCTACACACCATAGAAAGTTACTCAATCTTGTCAATCATCTAGAGCATGTTAGCATTGCAAATTGCAAAAATTTGAAATAACAAAGAAATGTTGAGTTGAATTTTATTTGAAATTTAACTATTGCATTAAAATACAACCTATATTGAAGTATGCACAAGACCTTCATCCACAAGCGACTATGCTTCCAATGCTTAAAGAAAACTGCTAAACCAATCACTAATTTGTAGAAAACAAAGGTGCAAGAAGAAGACTAATCTGGGATCTAACCACTGCAGAAGAAAGTAACTATATATTTTTGGCTTGCCAACACAACATCTTTAACCACACTTCCCACAAGAGAGATGGTAATTAGACCCGCACAAGCAATTTTTCATAAACAAAGTTTGTCAAGAAGGAAAGAAAATATTGCTAGGGAAGAAAATGCATAAATAAAATACACATGAGAGAGACTAGAGCCTCTGGGTTGGGCCCTAACCCAAGGGGACTCAACCCTCTAAAACAAGCTCAAATTTTGGATAACATAAAGTTTCTCATTAATATAGAATAGTGCTCAAGTACATGACAAAAGAATGATGATGATAAGTTCAAGCTCCTAGCTCTTAGTAGTCTCTATCTTCTCCAAAAGTTCGAATCTTATTGCATCCTTCAGCTTCCTTATTTATAAAAAAATGACTTAGGGGTATCCTCCTTGGAAAGAGGGTTGCTTCTCTCCAAAATCCCTAGAAAGGTGGATCAAGCTTCCTTAGATCCTCACAATCCTTGAGTGAATTAGTTGTTAGTGGATCCTCGAACTATGGGTGAGTAAATAGAGGGAGCAATTCAAGTTGTAGGTGAGTAAATATTGGGGATAAGCCCCCTACATCTCCTCCAACTTCCTTCAATGTATCCCTGCATAGTAAATGCACTTCAAATGCACTCTTTTCCTGCACATTAATAATATTAGGACAAGAGATATGACAAACATCCTTTAGTCTTCCTAATAAACACATTATAGCCAAAAATATGTTAAATGTGAGGAAAGAGGTAAATATAGGCTGAAGGATGGCCAGATGGGTGTTATGATATACCTATTAATGAGACCCATCATCACCCCCCTACTGAAGGTGTTGCTCACCCTCTGAGCACCTCAACCATTTAATTCCATCTCATACATAGCCCTGGTAGTTTCCCTAACATCCCAAGCTATCTTTGAAGGCATGCGCTTTGGAGGGTAGAACCCTATATGTTTTTCTATTTCTTCCCACCCTTGCTGCTCTTCAATCTTCTCTTTCCTTTCCTGTAGCCCTAGCAACTAGCAATAAAGGAAGGTTGAATATCCCTCCAATTTGTTGTGCAACACCACAAATTTAGGGTTTGCTATTGCTTTCGTTAAACATCTCCCTTTGAGGCAAGAGGGCCATTGTGAATCGAGCAATTAGTTTTTGCTCTTGTTGTCGTTTCCCATAAAAGTTTATGTGTCTCCTGTAATAGGCTATTGATAACTAGTTACAATATTTCTATAGAAAAGATTGCACCCCTCCCCACGACTCCACTCATACGGCCAATCAAATTTGTCCCGAAATAATATCAAAATAAAATACAACACCTGAAAAATTATATCATTATAAATAAATTATTTAATATTATAAATAATAGACTAAATTTCTTTTTAAACATAATATACCGTAACATTGATAAATATTTCTCTTTATAAAAAATTAATACATCAACTTTAAAACTTAATTATCTTCCCATTAAAACCTCCGATTTATTAATAAATTATATCTTTATTATCATTACACAACTTTTAAGGATTCCAAACTCATGTGTTTACTGCATGTTAGAGGAATGCATTTGGAAAGGATAGCAAGCACATATAAGATATTTATATGTGTCATACCATCTGAGTTGAATTAATGCAATGTCATGATTTCAGAACAATACATCACTTTATAACATATCTGAATTTGTTTAGAATATGTTAAATTGAAGAATCTGGTTACCTAATTAGTTATCTGAATTCACTGAGGTATATGAATCATGTGGAAGAAAACTACAACCGAAACATATATAAAGATTTGTAGGCTTGTGTTGATTATCTATTTTAGGAGAGTGAAAGCATTTTATAGACTAATTGAGTGATGTGTGAGAAAACTACAACCCATACCTACTTAAAGATTTTTAATAGATAGACTTGACTGGATTATCTATTTTAAGAGAGTAAAAGTATTTTATAGATTATGGGGGAGATATATCATTAAGTATTAAATAATATAAATGAAATTGTTTGTAAATATGGAGAGGTATTAATTTATGAGAAATATTATAGTGAAAAAAATATAAAAAAAATAATTAAATTATAATTTATTTCTATTAATTATAAAAGAATTAATATAAAGTAATATGAAAAGGTTTTTTGGGTTTAAATTTTATAATACAATTTCGAGAAAGTTTATGATTTCTTGTTGTTTAAAATCTATTGTTGAATGTATAAATGGATTTAGCATTTTAAAAATCTCTTATGCACTAAAAATTTGTACATTAAACATCTTAAATTTATGATTCTTAAAAATATCTATGGCTTTTGGACAAAATTAACTAAAAAAAGTGTTTGTGAAAGGGTTATTTAGTCTATTACTTAGATTTAACATATATACATTTAAAATAACATATAACTAGATTTATAACCAGAGATTTGCCCCACTTTATCATGGAGATTCCTTATTTATAATAGGCTTCATTACAATATTATAGACCAATATCATGCCTTACCAACACTATAGGCCCAAAAAATTATAACTTATTTGACTTTAAAATTATATATATAGATATAGAATTTAATTTTATAATATTTTTTAAATTAAATCGAAAAGTAAAAAAAACACAATTATATTTAAAATAAATTTGAATATTTTATCTAACCATTATTAAAAATATTTCATAAATATTAAATTCTTATCTTTTGATGATGATGATGGTTAATGTCCACTGAGACCAAACTTTGGTCTATCAGACCTAAAGAAACGAATTATTTAGTTTGATTTAAGATTTTATTCCTATGCTCAAAAATCTTGGAGAGAAGCCTCCCGAGCTCACTATAATTTTGACATCGTAAAAGGCTAGGAAGGTTAGTATTGCAACAAAGATTATGAAACTGAGATCTAATGTGGTTGTACACGAGGCACTCTAAGAGGAAGTGATTTTCATCCTCGATGTTCATATTCTCACAGAGATGGCAGATCATTTCCATCCATGGTGTTTTAGGAACTGCCCAATGACCCGTTTCACTATGGAGCTCATGAGAGTTCGTTCTAATATTGGCTATATTAATTTTCTTCTTTGACCTAGTTAAAACAGAGAGATACTTTTGATCTTCTAGGGTGCGGTTGATGACCTCCTTATAATATCTTAATTTTCTTTTAGCTGCTAAATCCTTCTCACACCACATTTTTTATTTGAACTTAGAAGTAACAATATTTTTAATGTTATTAATGTTTTGCAATGCAACATTCTCGTCGATCTCCCAATGGTTTAACTAGGCCCTCGTGTCTTTATACCAACCTCGTTTGAGCCTTAAGCTGTTTTGGATGGAATTTAAAGCTAGCTCAGGAAGTTTATGGTCACCTATGTTATTGAGTTTGTGCTTGTACAATAGAAGCCTAGTCATAGCTAGGCTCTCGATAGGGGAAAAACCCACTTCTCTAAGGAGAATATGATAGGATGTATTGCTTTTAATTTTGAGATTATACATTATAAAATGCTTCTAGATTTTCTCGATCTTTCTCCAGGATTCTCTAGAGATGCTGCAACCCCAAACCTCACATCCATCTAAGATAATAGGAGTGACTAAAGTTTCAAAGAGGAAATTCTTTCTATCCCACAGTACGAGGTTTATCGTTTTACAATTATTTTCAAGGCCAAAATAAGCTTTCCACCCCCCATTAATCCTTTTCTCAATGCTATAGTTCCAGTTGAGCTTGTGATGAATATCAATTCCTAGGTACTTGTAAGAAGACACTTCCTCCAAGTTACTATTGTCATACATAAAATTAGCATAAGTGTCCTTCTTGGGTTTGATAATCATAACTTTTGTTTTGTCAGTGTTAACAGTCTTAACCATGGTAGAGTAGAAATCCTTAAGAAGTCTAAGTTGCTTATCAAGATCAGATGGTCACCTTGCGAGAAGAACAATATTGCCAGCATAGAGAAGAAGGATGATGACTATCCCAGTAAGATCGTGCCAGCACAACCTGCTTCCTCTAAACAACCTTTTATCTTATCGATGGAAATGCCAAATAGGGTAGGGGAGAGGGGGAAACCTTGTTTAACTCTGATATTACACTTAATATCTTTCGACCACCCCTCATTGCTCTTTAGCTTGGCAATTACATTCTCGTATAATCTTATAGCGGCAACTCTCAACTCAAAAGGAACCTTTATTTCTTCTAATATATTCCATAGGTTGTTTCTAGGAACTGTATCGAAAGCCTTTCTAAAGTCCACAAAGAAACAAAAGAGATTGGATTTATCATTGCGGCATTCCTCGACAATCATCCTAAGCATAACGATGCGGTCCATTGTTGAGTGCTGCCTTCTAAAACCTACTTGGCCTTTAGCTCGCTTACCTTCACTTTCAAGCCATATGCTCAACTTATATTCCAAAATAATACCATATAACTTGGCTAAGAGATGGCTGATCATAATTGTCCGATAATTAGAAGGGTTATTTGTATCCCCACTTTTAAAAATATGGATAATGAGGCTCTGAGTCCATGGTTTAGGGAACCCTTGCTTGACCGCTTGATTGAAAAGCTTGTGGATGTGGGGGATGAGGATAGGACCTCCAATTTTTAAGATTTCCACCTGGTAACCTTCAATGTCCTTAGCTTTCCCATTTGCCAGGTGTTTAACCCCAAAATCAATGTCTTCTAATGAGAAAAATTCTTTCGTTGTGAGCAGGGTTTCAAAGTTATTCATGACATTTGGAGATTCATAAAGCTTTTTAAGATAGGAATTCTAGTTGTATAAAGAAATTTTATTATTATATTTAGTTTTCCTAATTAAAATCTGCCTCCAGAATTTCTTAGGAGCTACCTTAAAAAAGTGTAAGAGATTCTCCTATCTTTAATAATAATTAGATTAAAATTATAAAAATTTTATTCTAATATATAAATAAAACTATATTTACAAAAATCAAAATTAAAAATAAATCTAAGAAAGTGCTTTAAGAAAATAATTGTGCAAAACGCTGAAATGCCAATTCATCATACAAAAGAAAAGCTCTACAAGGAGTTAAAAGTCAATTAAACATGCATCAACCCCCAATATTGAATTAAACATCAGTTTTATTAAAGTCAAAACGAGAATATTTTTCCAAACATCTTGGTCTCATTATAAGGTACAAAATTCTCGGATCTTGGTCTCTTTACATAGCACAATCTCACATCATAAAGTTTTTGATATCACAAGAAACAAAGATTTCTATAATGTTGACGTTTTTTTTTTTATTGTTGCTTTTTGTTTTTACATTTGAATGGGTCACATTTGTTAGGTAAGAATAATGTTTATTTTTATTTATTTATTTATTTTTTTTGGGTAAGAAGGTAAGAAGGTAGCATATTGTCGTTTTTTTTAAAGGTGGCATTTAAACTAAAAATTAAGAAAAGTATTAAAAATAAAAAGGAAATATTATATATTTAATAAGCAAAGTGTTAAAGGTTTTTTTTTAATGTTTTAATGTTTTTATATGATGGAAAAAATTTATCATAATTCAATTTTTAAATCAGTAGTGAGGATTATCACTGGTTGTTATCCACAAATGCATGTTAATTCATCATTGTTACTCAAGGAAAACCACACCACCTAGAAAAGTTTGTTGGTGGTCCATAAGGGAGCAGACTTTTGCTTCGACCAAATACCTCTAGGTCTTGGGTCGTAAACATGTTTCCTTACGTCCAAAGAAGACAAGCTCTTAGCCAAGCAGAAGCAGTTTTAGGGCATACTCTAGGCCCTATGTCTTTTAATTAAAGAAATAGTTTATTGTTTAATGTATAATAAATATTTGTATTAAATAAAATTTATTAGATAGTTAGAATATGTAATTAATAAATGTAAAATAGTTTTCTGAAAGAAGGTTTGTTAGGTAATTGATGTTGTCTCATCAATGAATGCTTACTAGATGGTTAGAGTTTTGGATAGATAAAAACTATTTATAATAGTATAAGTTATATAATTAGGTGGTTAGACTAATAGATAAATAGAAACTATTTATAATAGCATAAGCTATATAATTGGGTGGCAAGTGATTATATTGTATTGGAAATATGCTTAATTGGAGGTTTGACCCTAGAGGAGACAAGTGAAGAACACTTATTATTTAAAATATTAACAAGAGCAAAGACTACATAGTAGTGAGTTCCCGTCGCTTAGTTTAAATATAATTAAATTAGAAAAATGTATTTCAATTAACGCACCAAACTATACTTCAACAAGTTGTAGAAATAGCACCGAGCTATATATATGTCCACTTCAAAGGCTGCAAAGAAATATTATATGTGAGTAAAGTATATCAACGAGGCCACAAAGAAGTATTATATTCGAGAATATATATGCAACCGTTTACAACTTTGAACCCTTTTATTATTACGAGGTATTGTTTGCATAACACAGGTGGCTTAATATATGGGAAGGCACATTGTATTTCATATATTTTTATAAAAGATGAACCACAGTCCATCCAAATCTGTGGATACCTGTAATGTTAACTATCAACGGGTATTTATATACTCGTATTACATTACACCAATATCCATAGTTGTATAATTCCCACCATGGTTTATCTAAAATGATACCATGGCACACGATAATGTTTAATAGAGCATTGGTTATATAAATGATATCGATCTCTCACGGTTAATATTTATTTTGAATCGTATGCAATGAATGTTGGTTTTTGGGATTGTTCCATGCTCATGCGTGGAACTCAACTTTGATGTCGCGTGATGAGTTCTAGTATTGTAATAAGAGTGTAGTATTTTCAAGGTTATCAATTTTAATTATCAACTTAGGGTTTGTATAAATTTAAGATGTAGTAGTGATATATGTATAATACGCTAACCTCTACTCAAGTTTTTGTAAAGCAATGGATTAGACCAAGGTATACAAAGGTCACTTTATCAACTGAATCTAGATTTACAAGAAAAGGGATTTCATCAAAGGAAAGTTCTAATCTACTTGCAGGAATGGAAATGTTAATATGCTTTGCAAAAATGTAAATACTAACCTACTTGCTCAAATATATATGTTAAACCTACTTGTAGAATTATAAAGAATACACTACTTGTAGAAATGTAAAGGCTACACTACTTGCAGAAGATAGACATCTAGCCTATTTGCAGAATGTAGATGTTGCATCAAAAGGAAACCTAGTATATGTACATAAATGACAATGCTTGAAACATAAACCCTAGCTTTAAGAAGCATAAAATGGAGAAAGCAATTCTAATCTACCTTAGATAAAGTCAAGATTATGAAATCAACCTTTAATCACTTTATTCAAGAGAGATTATATCAACAGAGTTCATTAGGTGATTCTTAAAATAATCATGAAAATCATCACTATGTCATTCAATTCATGAACCTCTCGTCTAACCCTAATTGTTGAAATGTGTTGCAATGGAAGAAAGGCAAGTCCTACATGGTCTTTGGTATTCCTCAAACATGGTTTTAGAACTTAAGAGACATTATTTAGGGCTATGAGGCAAAAATCAAACTTCAAGGACAATTATGGTCAAGTTTGGAGGGCTATTACATGGTGCTATAGGACGCTACAGGATTGAATTCGTGAGCATTCTAAGAGTAAAAAAGGTGATCTTAAGGTAGGATAGGGTAATGGAGGGTAGATGAATGTTGTATGAGGTCCTTGCCAAGCTTATTACCATTCATGGGCCCATCTTGCACAAAAGCCAATGCACACGACGACCCTTAACAACCCATAAATGTACTCTCAGTGAACAACATTTTGGAGGAGTTGTTGGGGTAGAAAGGAAGAACTGGTGGTAGGATAAGGAGTATAAATAACAATGCTAATGCCAAAAATCAACAGTTTTACCTGCACACGACAAAAAATCACTCAATCTTGCCAATCATCTAGAGCATTTTAACAATGCAAATTGCAAAAAAGTTGAAATTACAAATAAAGGATGCGTTGATTTTTTTTTTGAT
Organism: Pinus tabuliformis; assembly: GCA_031772625.1. Classification (NCBI taxonomy): domain Eukaryota; kingdom Viridiplantae; phylum Streptophyta; class Pinopsida; order Pinales; family Pinaceae; genus Pinus; species Pinus tabuliformis. The sequence goes on along the minus strand of CM062805.1, from coordinate 710,945,562 downwards.
TTTTTTTTTTTTTTTTTTTTTTTTTTTTTTTTTTAATTTAACTATTGCATTGAAAGAAAACCTATATTGAAGTCTGCAGAAGATCTTCATCCATAAGGGACTATGCTTCCTATGCTTAAAGAAAATTGTTAAACCAATCACTAATTTGTAGAAAACTGAGGTGCAAGAAGAAGACTAATATGGGATCTAACAACTGCAAAAGAAAGTAACTATATCCAACACAACATCGTCGACCACACTTCCCATAAGAGAGGTGGTAATTAGACTTGCACAAGCAATTTTTCATAAACAAATTTTGTCAAGAAGGAAATAAAATATCGCCAGAGAAGAAAATGCATAAATAAAATACTCATGAGAGAGACTAGAGCCTGTGGGTTGGGCCCTAACCCAAGGGGGCTTAGATTCAGGATAATAGAAGGACTCTCATTAACATAAAATAATGCTCAAATACATGAAAAAAGAATGAAGATGACAAGTTCTAGCTCCTAGCTCCTAGTAATCTCTATCTTCTTCAAAAAAGTTTCAATCATATTGAGCCCTTGGGATTCCTTATTTATACAAAAATGACCGAGGGGCAGCCTCCTTGGAAAGAGGGTTGTTTCCCTCCAAAATCCCTAGAAAGGTGGATCTAGCTCCCTGAGATCCTCACAATCCTTGAGTGTATCAGTTGTTAGTGGATCTTCGAATTGTGGGTGTAATCCAGGTGGCTCCAGAAATGCTTAGAATTAAGAAGTGGCTCAGAAAAGGCTCAATAATCAAAGTTCTCATATTTCACACCAAAAGGACCAGATCATAGTTCTCGTCATCCTGATTCTAATGGAACAAGCAACACTCAAATTTGAGTTTGTATGCTCAATATATTGGTGGTCAAATTTTTGCTCAAACTTGGCCAAGTGACAGCCACTAACGAGGCAACAATTTGGTGAAGGGATAGCGCACGAAAATAGTGGCCCTAACGACCTAATTTTTCACCTACTTAATTTTTCTCGTAAACTCCAAAAACTGGTCAAATTTTTTTTGACAGTTTGTTTTAAATAAAACAAAAAAGATAAAAAAATAAAATTATATGGGTCGGTTGGCCAGTGGTCAAACCCAACCAACCAGGCCCCAACCACTACTATTTTTGGGTGGCGAGCCACCAACCCCGCCAACTCCCCAATGGTTGGAGCCTATTCACTTTACATAGACTAGGGCCAGCGTGGATCGAACCCGCTCAGTCGTTTGGCCAACACGCCAAACAAGTGGCCCCACAACACACTACACCACAACATACAAACTTTACTCCTCTAACCATCAACGATTAACACAACAAACCACCCACCTATTTTCGATGCCGACCAACGACCCAAGTGGCCTCACATTGAGATGTATGTTGGAAAACTCATATTTAACCCAGTCCAGTCATTCGCCTAGGAGGAGGGCGCCGAGCGGAGGAGCCACACGACGGACCTAGGTGTGGGAATGGTTACTGAGGTGGGTATATTCTAGGGGATAATTCTCTAGAATATTCCATAGAATATTCTCATGTAGATTCTTAGAGGAATCTGAAAGATTCCCTGGAGGGTGATTTTTCATAGTGACAGAAATGTGTCAAATTTATACTCAAAAGTACTAGAATTTCGTAGGGAATGTGATGGTGTGATCCATTTCCTCATCTGAGCAACATAATTTCATGTGGTCAGCAATGAAGAATCTTAACAAAATCTTGAGGAATCTAAAAGATTCTCTTTGAGGCTAATTGTTTACAGAGGCAGAATGGTGTCGACTTTATATTCATTTTTCAATGGTGTGCTCAGAATTTCCATTCGAGCAGTGGATTTTTTGGCCATCTCCAGGAAGGAATCTTTGGGGGAATCTTTAAGATCCCTGAGGGTCTAGATTTTGACAGTGTTAGAAAGGGGTCAAGTTTATAGTCGTTTGACATGATTTCATGCCATGAATTCAATGGTGCAATCCATTTCATCAGCAGAGTTTTGCATTTTCCAACCATCCTTGAAAGCGGAGGTATATGTTGTAGTTATGCCATGTATTTCTTTTGATTTGTTGAGATGATGATTTTTTTGTCGAGATCCTTATTACCATTATGTTTAAGGATACTTGTAAGCCACATCATGTGAGAATTTATTAGCTTGTCATGCTGAAGGAGGGCCCATACAAGTGAGAGTTCCTATAGGGAGAACGTCTCATGGAGAGACATGCCACTTTGGCTGAGGGAATTTATCCTTGTCACATAACAAAAAAATGTACTATGTACTCATCATCATCTTGTAGCATTTAATGAAGTAGCCTCCCCACTCTTGATACCGGACCTAAAGACATAACCCACATTGGGTGAACTCCGTTATCAATGTGTATGTGTTCTTTGATTTGATTGTTGTTGTTATGTTTCATATTCTTTACAGTGTGCACATGTGGATTTTCATACTCTTTCATATGCAATTCTGCTAACATCACATAAGTACAAGATCTTGGTTAATTCTGGCAGTTGAAGAGATTAGGAACAAGTTTGGTATTAGAGTGGTCTTTTCGTTGATGTGAATTGCAAGTGCGAATGATTGAATGTGCAACGAGAAGGGAAATGGAGAACAACAAAGATCTCGATGAGGACCTCCTCAGGATGGCACATGTGGTGGACATAATGTATTGAGATTATGAGGAGAAAATGGTAAGAGAGGATCATGAGAAAGAAAGAGTAGAGGATGATGCTCCATCTCCATATTCCAGTGATTATTAATCTTCTTCATTGTCTTCTCATCATTCAGATGAGGAGATCAATCAAAGCCTTTGTTATGAAACCAGCTCACAAAAAGATAGAAAAGAGAGATCAATGCCTTAGAATTCAGCCTTCGAGGAGGAAACCTCCTTTACATTACACAAATGAGCAATTCTTGGATGATACAAATGAAAAGACCTCCATTCTATATATAGGCATCTAAGGGGTCATAACATAATCAGAGCCGACATAACAATAATAATGTAAGGGTATAATAATAAAAATAGTGGGCTTCTATGGGGCACAATAGTAACAATATGGGCACTACATCAGTACATCAATATAATAAGTGGGTTGTACTAATAACAATAAGGGGTTACACTAGTAGTATAGGGGCCTAACATGCCCCTCTCCTTTAAAAAGCGTTGTCCTCAATGCTTGAGTAGTTCTTGATGCTTCTGTATAAAATTCTTATCCTCCCATGTGGAATCTTCAGCAGGTAAGTTCTTCCACTTGATGAGATACTTTGAAATTGATCGATTTTGTAGCTGTCGAGTTCTTGTTTCTATGACTGCTCTAGGTTCCAATATGATTTTTCCTTCCTCTTCAAATTTTGGCAATATTGTTTGAATTGGGATCTTTTGCAACTTTTGAATAAGTGGCCATACTTCTTCATCCTTCTTCCATTCATCCCTTGCTTCGTTTATCCAATCTGGTTGGATAATAGAAATAGCACAAAACAATGCTTCCACATCCTCATCCTTGAAGAGTCTTCCCATTCGGTAAGGTTGCCATTTTTTAAGTGCATGTAGTATTGCCAACATTTCCTTCTCATAAATAGCTTGCTTGAGATGTAGCAGTAAAAATACCCAATCATGTACATCAAAACATTTTTCACTACAATGTTGATCTACCTGTTGTTTCGTTTGATTTTGCACCAAAGTGACGTTATCCTTTAAAAGTTGGAGAATTTGTTGTTGATGCTCGATGTGATCTTCACTACTTGAACCTTTTTCTTCCTGATATGTCCTTCTATCTCTAAAGTTTGAGGAGTGGTAATTTCTTCCAATCCTTTACAAGATATGATCGGATTCATTTCTTGATGCTCGATGTGATCTTTCACTTCTTGAACATTTTTCTTCTTGATATGTACTTCTATCTTGACAGTTTGAGGAGTGATAATTTCGACCAATGAATTACAAGATATGGTTGGATCCATTTCTTCTTTCTCAATGTGATCTTTCACTTCTTGCACCTTTTTCTTCTTGATATGTCCTTCTATCTTGAGAGTTTGAGGAGTGGTAATTCTTGCCAATGCTTTACAAGATATTGTCTTATTCATTTCTTCTTTCTCTGGGGTGGGGTCCTGGTGTATATCTTCTTCTTTTGATGTTTCTTGATCCTTTTCTTCCTCCTCTTCAAATTCTATGTAAAATAATTTCTTCTCAGCACACTTATGACCTTTAGTGCATTTGCTATCACAATTGTAACAAAGCCCTTTTTCTCTTTTTTCTTCCAATTGTTGTGGTGTAACCCTTGTAGGTTGTGGAAGGCTACAAGAAACAACACTTCCATATTTATAGTTGTGAGGGGTATGCTTCCTGGTTTCCATAATTTTTCTTTCCACTATGTCACAAAGCCCTTTTACTCTTTCCAATTGTTGTGGTGTTGCTCTAAAGAAGGTGTTGCTCTTTGTATCCTCATAATGTGCTATCATTTCCTCCGTGAAAATTGACCACGTAACAAGTTGTTTACGAGAACAAAGCCCTTCATACCATAAAATTTGATCCGGTTCTAAATATGAAGATGCAATACATACCTTTTGTAATAGTGGTACGCCATGTAGATCAAAATATTGATCCATCTAAAGTATCCAATTTACTGGATCCTTGCCATCAAACTCCCTCATCTTGCTTTTTCTTGATTTTAAGAGCTCGATCTTGAAACGACTATAACTCTGTACTTTCCAATCTTTAAGTTCTGAAATTGCAACCTGTAGTAGTCCTCTATGTCCTCTTTCCAATGCCATCAGTCTAATCCAAATTGGATTCTCCAAGAAAGAGTTATGCACAATCTCCCAAGATGACCTGATTATAGACTAGTTCAGTAGAGCGAACTTGTACGATGTGCCACGAGTCACTGTTTCAACCTTTGGCTCTGAAAAATATATACAAGAAACTACAGTCTGTCCTCTTTCTGTGCCTTCTTATGAAATTTCAATCCGATGCTCAGAGAGAAAGTTATGACGATTTTCCCCAGGTCACCTTTTTGGAATGTAATTCAGGAGTCTGCAAAAAGACCAACTTCCTTAGATCATATCTCTGCAAATATAGCACAAAAAGCTCTGAAATTTGGACCCAAGATTCAATGCGATTTCTTCTCAAATGGGTTTTGTTTTTAGCTTCTGAAACATCGCAGAAAAAATTTATAGCGAAAATTCCACGATGACCTATTTGGAGCAGCGAAACCCTAGAATCCAAAGCTTTGATACCAAATGTTATGAAACTAGCTCACAAAAAGATAGAAAAGAGAGATCAACGCCTTATAATTCAGCCTCTTCGAGGGGGCAACCTCCTTTACGTTACACAAATGAGCAATTCTTTGATGATACAAATGAAAAGACCTCCTTTCTATATATAGGCATCTAAGGGGTCATAACATAATCAGAGCCGACATAACAATAATAATGTAAGGGTACAATAATAACAATAGTGGGCTTCTATGGGGCACAACAGTAACAATATGGGCACTACATGGGTACATAAATATAATAAGTGGGTTGTACTAATAATAATAAGTGGTTACACTAGTAGTATAGGGGCCTAACAGCCTTCAAGAAGAGAATGTTGAATTGAAGAGACTTCTACGAGAAGAAAAATAGGAGAAGCAAAGATTGCAACTTTAGCTACAAGCCCCAGAAGAGGCCTTGGAAATCTTGAAGTGCAACGAAGGCTTAGTGAAGCCATCATCACATGTTTCAGAATCGACGACTGAGGTAAACAATGTTGATTGTTCTTCAGTTTTGTTTTCACATGACACTATTTATGTTGGAAACATGGAGGTACCCATTTTAGGAATTGGCATGAGACTCCTCACTAGGATGGGGTATAAAGGAGGAGGACTTGGTGCTAATGTCCAAGGAATGACTCAACCATTGGAGGTTGTACAAAGACATCGATTTGCAAGTTTGGATACACTGAATGAGAGTTCTCAAAGGTGTTCGAAGCTTCCAAGACATTGTTGAAGCCATCAAAGAAAGAGGATGATTGGAACACATCACAATATTCCCATGACATTGCATGTTGCAGAGGAAGAGAGAAAGCAAGCTCTCATTGTCAGGATTGCACCAAAGACAACCAACAGAGGTATAAAAAGTCGTAGTATTATAAATTTAATTTTTATTACAAGAATATTGTTAACGATGAACATAAACCATTGCGTATAAAACCATGTAGTTTTTGTGGTTTACATAACCATGTGGTTGTTGAGTGCTGGGAAATAATGGCAGTAAGAAAGATGATGAGGCGTGAAAGGCCTTATCCACATTAGGGAAAGAAAAAGGTTAACTAGGTATGGAGGAAGAAGAATTTTTACAATATTTGAAATAGAGGTGGACATCAAAGAGCCACATGTTAGAGGCTCCATCCAGAGCAATGTCTCAAGGACAAAGCACCCATGCAAGAACTAGTTGGAAAAGTTGTTGAACAAATGAATCTTCCACATTCCTGGTGGTTCACTTTGTTGAGTAAGAGATGGTTTTATTAGATATGTTAGCTTGTCATGGCAGCATTTTTTAAATCATATGTTGCAATTTAAAGTGTAAACATGATGATGTTTTTTCCATCGCTTATTAAAGAAACAATGATGTTTTTGGCCTTTTATTGATAGTTGAGGTATTGATTTATATTCTGATGTAAACTTAACTAAAGAGTGTGTGTTATAAACTCTTGGTAAGTATGGGGATGATTGGGTCATGATTGGTCATGTAGCTTGCAAATATTGTGCTATAGGTTTGTAGAGGATGTAGCTGTCGATTAATCACTTAATATGTCTCCCAAGAACAAGGGTGAAGGAGAAGAAAGTGTGACATGTCAGGACACTTGTTGTGTAGACAATGTAACAAAGAAGTTGCAGATTACGTTCATGATTTTGGAGGACCAAAAGCTCCTCAGTGGGGAGGAATGATCCAAGTGGCTCCAGAAAAGCTCAGAATTTAGAAGTGGCTCAGAAAAGGCTCAAAAATAAAAGTTCTCAGATTTCACCAAAACTAGGACCAGATCGTAGCGATCATTGTCCTGATTCCAATGACGTGAATGACACTCAAATATGAGTTCGTTTGCTTAAGATATTCATGGTCAAAGTTTTGGTCAAACATGGCCAAGTGGCAGTCACTAACAAGGAAACTCTTTAGCGAAGGGATGGCTCACGGAAAACGATGTCCAGTACAAGAAAATTTGTTGTATACTTAATTTTTCTGGTAAACCCCAAAAATCGGTCAAATTATTCTTGATAGTTTGTTTTAAATGAAACAAAAAAAAAATAAAAAAAAAAAATTTATATGGGTCGGTTTGCTGACAGTGAAACCCAACAAATAGGGTCCCAACCACCACATATATATTTAAATATATTATTTTTGGGTGGTGGGCCACCAACCCCGCCAATCCCCCAATGACCAAAGCCTATTGACATTACATAGACCGGGGTCAGTGAAGATTGAACCCGCCCAACCATATGGCCGACTTGCCAAATGGGCGGCCCCACAACATGCCACACCACAACATACAAACATCATTCCTGTAACTGTAAATGGTCAACACAACAAACCGCCCACCTATTTTCGACGCCCACCAACGGTCCAAGTGGTCTCACATTGAGATGTCCACTGGAAAACTCATATTTAATCCAGTTCAGTCATTCACCTAGGGGGGGGGGTACTGAGTGGAGGAGCCAAACAGAAGACCCAGGTGCGGGCATGGTTACCAAGGCGGGTATATTACAGGGGAATATTCCCTAGAATATTCCACATAATATTCTCATGTAGAATCTTGGAGGAATCTGAAAGATTCCCTAGAGTGTGATTTGTCACAGTGAGAGAAACATGTCAACTTTATTCTCAAAAGAACTAAAATTTCACATGGAATGTGATGGTGTGTTCTGTTTCCTCATCAAAGTAGAAAAATTTCAGGGAGTCAGCGGTGAGGAATATTTACAAGAGCTTGAGGAATTTAAAAGATTCCCTTGGAGGCTGATTTTTTACAGAGGCAGAATGATGTCGAATTTATAGTCATTTTTCATATAATTTCACAAGGAGTGCAGTGGTGTGCACAGAATTTCCATCTGAGAAGCGAATTTTTCAGCCATCTCTAGGAAGGAATCTTTGGTGGAATCTTCAAGATCCCAGAGGGTTCAGATTTTGACGGTGTTAGAAAGGGGTCAAGTTTATAGTCGTTTGACACAATTTGGCACCATGAATTCAACAGTGTAATGCATTTCATTAGTAGAGATTAGCATTTTCTGGCTATCCTCGAAAGTGGAGGTATATGATGCAATTATGCCCATGTCTTTATTTTGATTTGTTGAGATGGTGATTTCGTTGTCGAGATCTTTATTACCACTATGTTTGAGGATACATATGTCACGTCATGTGAGAATTTATTAGCTTTTCATGCTGAAGGAGGGCCCATATGAGTGAGAGTTCCTATAAGAAGAATGTCTCGTGGAGAGACATGCCACTCTGGTTGAGGGAATTTGTCCTTATAATGACAAAAAAATGTACTATGTACTCATCATCATCTTACATCATTTAAAGAAACAACCTCCCCACTCTTGACATCGGGCCCGCAGTCATAACCCACACTAGATGAACTCTGTTATCAATGTGTCTGTGTTCTTTGATTTGATGGTTGTCATTATGTTTCATCTTCTTTATAGTATACACAGGTGTCTTTTCATACTCTTCCATATGCAATTCCGCTAACATCACAAAAGTAAAAGATATTGGTTAATTCCAGTAGCTGAAGAGATCCGAATCAAGTTTGGTATCAAAGTGGTCTTCTCGCTGATGTGAATTGTGAGTGTGAATGATTGGACATGCAACAAGAGTGGAAATGGAGGACAACAAAGATCTCTATGAGGACCTCCTCCGGATGGCACACATGGTAGATTTAATGTATGCAGATTATGAGGAGAAAATGGGAAAAGAGGAAAAAGATAAATAAATAACAGAGGAAGATGATCCATCTCCATCTTCCAGTGATTATTCATCTTCTTCATCGTCTTCTCATCATTTAGATGAGGAGATCAACCAGAGCCTTCAAGCAGATAATGTTGAATTAAGGAGACTTTTACAAGAAGAAAAAGAGGATAAGCAAAGATTGCAACTTCAATTATGAGCCACGAAAGAGTCCTTGGTAACGTTGAAGTGCAACGAAGGCTTAGCGAAGTCATCATCACCTGCTTCAGAATCGACAACTAAGGTAAACAATGTTGATCATTATTTAGTTTCATTTTCACATGACATTATTTATTTTGGAAGCCTTGAGGTACTCATTTCAGGAACTGGCATGAGACTCCTTACCAAGATGGGGTATAAAGGAGGAGGACTTGATGTTAATGGCCAAGCAATGACTCATCTGTTGGAGGTTGTACAAATACCTTGATTTGTAGGTTTGGGGTACACTAAAGGAGAGTGTTCAAAGGCAGAAGAAGCTTCCAAGACATTGTTGAAGCCATTAGAGAAAGAGGATGATTGTAACACATCACAATCCTCCCATGACAGTGCACATTGTAGAGGAAGAGCTAAGCCAAGCTCTCATCACTAGGGTTGCATCAGAGATAGTCAAGAGAGGTATAAACAATCTCATTATTCTAAATTTCATTAATGGATTAGTTGTTAGTGGATCTTTGAAATGTGGGTGAGTAAATAGAGGGAGAAATTCCAGTTGTAGGTGAGTAAATGTAGGAGATAAGCCTCCTACATCTCCTCCAGCTACCTCCAACATATCATTTCATAGTAAATTCACTTCAAATGTACCCTTTTCCTGCACATTAATCATATTAGGCCATGAGATATAAAAAAATCCTTTAATCTTCGTAATAAACACATTATAGCCAAAAATATGTTATTAAATGCAAGGAAAGAGGTAAATATAGGTTGAAGGATGGCCAGATGGGCCTTATGATATACCTATTAATGAGGCTCATCATCACCACCCTACTGAAGGTGTTTCTCACCCTATGAACATCTCAACCATTTAATTCCATCTCATACATAGTCCTAGTGACTGCCTTAACATCCCAAGGTATCTATGAAGGAGTTCCCTCTCGAGGGTGGAACCCTGTATGTTTTTATATTTCTTCCCACACCTGTTGCTCTTCAATTTTCTCTTTCCTTTCCTGTATCCCTAGCAATAAATGAGGGTTGAACTTAAGCACAATCTAGTTTATCTTCAGTCGTTCAACTATCCTCTTTTAAAAGGGTGTCTTCTCCAAGACATTCATCAATCTCTTTGGGGAGTAGTACTCTCTGAATTTTAGGCTATGGGATAAGGAGTGTCATCTCCTCTGGTAGGCCTACAAGCATTCGGCCCATAGAAGTCTAAAAATGTCCTCAATGTGAAAGATGTTGAAAATGCAACAAGAATATCCTAATTTAATTTTGTCCTTGAATTAAATTAGGAATAAAATTGTAATTCCACATCACAAGACAACTTGTACGAGTTAACTAAGTTAAATTGACTTATTTGGATCAGTTAATTCGATTTGAGGGTCTAACTCGAGCCATGTAGAGTTTCTCCTACTTTTTAGGAGCATTGGTTGAGTTTATTTTGAGTTGTAATTAATTAATTCAGTTTAACTGAGTTAAAGTTAGTTAAACTAGTTCCAATTGATGGAGGAACTAGGAGGAGGTCAAAAAGTGGGGTGTTACTTCATGTGTTCAACTAGTTAACTGATGATTCACTCATAAATAACTCATGCATGCTAGATCTGAGAGTTACCCAGTTGAGATTGGAGTTTAGGGACAGTGTACTATCAGTTATATAATCATCCAAATTGTACATGTGGTGCATGCAGTTAGAGGAAGGCCTATGAGGATTCCGCAATTTGAATTGAGGAATTTCCCTAACCCCCTAGGGGATAACTCCCAAGGAAACAACGCAAGGAAATAGGGACTTGGGAAAGAAGAAATTTGGTTAAGTATTGACCTAAGCTTGTCTAGGAAGCAGTGAGACAGATAGAGATAGTGTAGAGGTTTCTTTGACTTGAGCAAAGCATTGTAATCTTCTCATATTTTCTGACTAATGAAATATACAGATAGTAGGGGAGTTTAACCATGCCTTTCCCCAGGAAATCATTGTGTAATGTGTTGATTGAACTATTTATCTTGTATGCTTCGTGATTTTGCGATCGTTTAATTGTTTCTGTTGATGAGTAGAGTAGATTCAAGTCTATTGTTTTTGTAAATTACAATTACAATTTTGAATCTACAAGGAATTTCTACATGGTATCAGAGCAGAAATCAATCTAGAAGAGGAGAATAAAAATTTTTCTTTTGTAGGTGAAATCAAATTTGCAGTATCATTCTTCAGAGTCAGCAGGATGTCGTTCTACAGATTGAGACTCAAATATGTCCTTGAGGGTAGTTCAAACTATATTGCTTGGAAGGACAGGATGGAGGCAACGTTGGAAGACATCGGTCCGAAGGAACTCATAGAAACTGATATTCCTAAGCCTCCAACAATAGATGCAAAAGATCTGGCAGAGTGGAAGAAATGTGTTCCAAAGGTGAGAAGGATCATACTAGAAGGAGCTCAAGATCATATTTTCTCAAACCTCCACGGGAAGGAGACTCCATATGCAATGTGGAAGCCCTTAAAAGGGCAGTTTCAGAAGAACAATGACCACAGGAAGTTGGAACTGAAGGAAAATCTCAGGAAAATCAAGATGGAGAAGGTTGACACAATACCAAAGGACTTGATCAAGTTCAAGTTCACTCAATGTCGGTATGAGCTTGGAAGTGTTGGTGTTACAGTTGCTTAAGATTATCTGGTCACCCTATCACTTCTAGGCCTTCCTAAGAGCTGGCACAACTATCAAGATTTGGTAAATGGGAGGGATAAGCTACCAGAGTGGGAGATTTTCTGGTCTAACTTGGTGCAAGAAGAGATTCGACAGAACACAAAAGATGGATCCTCATCCAAGCATGATGATGAGGATAATTGTGCCTTAGCTAGAAATGCAAAGAAAGGGAAAGAGAAGTCATCCCATTCCAAATTAGGAGACAAGGTTGAAAGAAGAAGGACTTGTCAAAGATTAAATGTTTTCACTCTCATGAGTTGGGAAATTATGCCATAAAGTGTCCGCACAATAAAGTCGGAAAGAAGCCCTCAGGAGGAGCAGAAGCTGAATCTCTTGCTTCATAATTTGAGTTGTATTTCACCCTCATTGCTTGGATGGTGACATCGGTGATGGGTAGTGTATGGTATCTGGATAGTGGAGCCTCATTCCATATGACCAGAAACAAAGAATTCTTCAGTGACTTGGAGGAGAAGGATCTTGTGATGCACATCGAAATGGGAGATGATGGAAGGTATAGTGCAACCTACATAGGTAATGTTACATTTTCAGAGCGTGTCTGGTTGTCCAATCACATTAAAAGATGTCATGTATGTTTCGGGTCTAAAGAAGAATTTGGTTCCAGTTTCTATGTTGGAGGACCAAGGCTACGATGTGATATTTAGCAAAGGAAAGGATTTCCTTCGTCACATAGCCTCAGGAAAAGTGAAGCAGATGAGGATTCGGGTGAATAACCTCTACAAATTGGATGTAGAATATTATACAGCATTGAGCACAAAAGTAGAGAAGGTGTAGAGCTGATACATTGGTGAATTGTGGCATAGAAGATTGGGTCACTTGCACCTTGGAGATTTGAATATCATGAAATAGATTTATACAGGACTTTCCAAGGGTACAATAGATTAGAGAGATACATTTAAAGGGTGTACATTGGGGGAGTACACCAAATACACCTTTCATGATAAGGACAATTGAGCACAAGATATCCTTAAAATATTTCACTTAGATGTGTGTGGACCATTCTCAACAGCCTCCATGACCAAGCATAGGTATTATGTAATATTTGTAGATGATTTCTCACGTAAGTGCTGGATTTTCTTCATGTAAAAGAAATATCAGACGTTCTCTAAATTTTGTGAATTTAAAGCACTTGTTGAGAAAGACACTGGTAGGAAAGTGAAGGCTCTTAGGAGCGATAATGATGGAGAATATGTGTCGAATGAATTCAAGAAATTATGTGCATCAGAAGGCATTCGATAAGAGTTAATAGCACCCCATAACCCACAACAAAATGGGGTGGCTGAAAGGAAGAACATAAGTATTGTGGGAGTTGCACGAGCGATGTTACATGATCAGGGCCTACCTTTTCACTTATGGGATGAAGCATGCAACATAGTTGTATATGTGCAGAACAAGAGTCCTCATCAGATTCTCAGGATGAGTACACCAGAATAATATTTTTCAGGTAAGAAACCAGATGTGGCACACTTCAGGATCTTTGGTTCATCAGTTTATTGTCATGTTACCAAGGATGCAAGGAAAAACATAGAGCCGACAACTGATTTGGGCATATTTGTGGGGTACACTGATACATCTCACAACTATCGGGTGTACCTTCCATCTTAGAGGATGACAGTGGTTCATAGAGATGTGAATTTTGATGAAGAGAAGACCATGAGATATTCCCTTGAGAGGGAGATTTAGTTGCATGCAGATGAGGAGCTTTTAGCTCCAAAGGAAGAACCTCAGATGATGTGAAGTAGCCACATGTAGAGGATCAGAGAGTGGAAGCACCCACTCATGCAGATACTTCTAGAGATGGAAGGAATCACACCAGAGAGGCTGACATATTGATACATGATGCTAGAGAGAAAGTGGGAGCACCCACATCACAACCTAGGTAGAGGAGGTCACCAGACCGGTACACTGGCTACATGGCTATGATGAGTGAGAGTGTAGAGATTGATCCATCCTCATTCGAGGAAGCAATGCAAAAACTAGTATGGGTTGATGCGATGGTAGAGGAGTATGACTCCATTATCATAAACAATGTTTGGGAACTGGTCTCAAGACTAGAAGATAAGTCAGTTGTGAGTTCTAGATGTGTTTACAAGGTAAATAAACCAACATATGGGAGTGTGGAGAAACACAAGGCCATATTTTTTGCTAGATGGTTCTCTCAGGTGGAGGGAATTGATTACGAGGAGACCCTTGCTCCTTTAGCAAGGTAATCTTCAATCAGATCTATTTTGGGACTTTCAACATAGATGGGATGGAAGATACATCAGATGGATGTGAAGAAAACATTCCTCAATAGAGTGATTGATGAAGAGGTGTACATTGAGCATCTGGAAGGATTTGAGGCCTTAAATAGAAAGTCGCATGTGTGCAGACTCAAGCGGGAATTGTATGGATTGAAACAAGCACCCCGTGCTTGGTACACCAGGATTGATAGCTATTTCACTAGGTTGGGCTTCACCAAAGTTGAAGCAAATGCGAACGTTTACCATATTGTGGTTGAAGGTAAATTTTTGAGTATAGTATTATATGTTGATGATTTAGTTCTAATAGGTGATGAGAAGCTGGTAAAATCTTGCAAAGAGGATCTTGCAAGAGAATTTGAGATGAAGGACTTGGGGCTCATGAATTATTTGGTATGGAAGTACGACATGGAGATGAGGAATTGTTTGCCTCTGAATGAAAGTATGCCATTGAGATATTGAATAAGTTCCACATGGAGAGAAACAAACCCATGGGGACTCCTCTACTAGGAAATTGGAGGAAGGAAGATGCTACTTTAGGTTAAGTAGTGGATGTTGATATTTACAGGTAGCTTGTGCGTTCACTTATGTACTTGGTGAACACATGACCTAACATATGTTTTGTAGTTAACCAACTTAGTCAACCAGTGGTTAAGCCAATCATACTCTATTGGAAGCTAAATAAACATGTGTTGAGATATCCTGGAGGCACCACTCAGTTTGGTATTTGGTACATAAGAATAAAGGGAGTGAAGCTTCAAGGCTTCATAGATGCAAATTGGGCAAGGATTCCCTCGGACAATAAGAGCACATCAGGGGGAATATTCAGTATTAGTTCAACAGCAGTTTCTTGTTACAACAAGAAGCGGAGATCAGATGCACTCAGTTAAGTAGAAGTAGAGTGCATGGCTGCTAGTCAAGTAGCTTGTGAGGATATCTGGATGAGGAAAATCCTTGTTGGGTTATATGGTCAACAAATGGATCCTATAGTTATTTACTATGACAACCAGAGTTGTATCAAACTCTTTGAGAATCCAATTTTTCATGATCGATCCAAGCATATCGACATTTGATATCACCATCTACGAGATTGTGTGTAGAGGAGAGTCATGTTGCTAGAGTACATTTCTACGTAGGAACAGGATGCAAACATGTTGACTAAGGCACTGTCAAGAGGAAAATTCGAGTTAGATAGAGGCATGATTGGGGTATTTTATAATCCCTTTCTTATTGAGGGGGAGTGTTGAAAATGCAACAAGAAAATCATAATTGAATTCCTTGAATTAAATGAGGAATAAAATTGTAATTCCACATCAAAAGACAATTAACTAAGTTAAATTGAGTTATTTGGATTCGTTAATTCGAGTTGAGGGTCTAACTTGAGTCATCTAGAGTGTCTCCTAATTTATAGGAGCATTGTTTGAGTTTATTTTGAGTTGTAATTAATTAATTTAGTTTAACTAAGTTAAAGTCAGTTAAACTAGTTCCATTTGATGGAGGAACCAGTAGGAGGTCAGACAATGGGGTGTTGCATCATGTATTGAACTAGTTAACTCATGATTCACTCATAAATAAATCATGCATGTCAGATATAAGATTTACCCACATCCTGGGATTGATTCAGAGGAAGGTCTATGAGGATTGCACAATTCCAATTAAGGAATTTCACTAATTAATAGGGGCTAATTCCCAAGAAAACAATGAAAGGAAATATGGAATTGGGCAAGAAGAAATTTGGTTAATTATTGGCATGGGCTTGTCTAGGAAGGAGTGAGACAGATGGAGATAGTGCAGAGGTTGCTTGGGCTTGAGAAAATCATTGTAATCTTCTCATATTTTCTGACTAATGCAATATAGAGATAGCAAGGATTTTTAGCTATGGATTTCCCCAGGAAATTATTGTGTAATGTGTTGATTGAATTATTTCTCTTGTATTTTTCATTATTTTGTGATCGCTTAATTGTTTCGGTTGATAGGTAGAGTAGATTCAAGTCTATTGTTTTAGTAAAATACAATTAGGAGTTTGAATATACAAGGAATTTCTACACAAGATGGATTTCTCCTACTTCTCTATGTAGCGCGATGCCAATTTTGTATCCTGAGAGATGAAACTATGGTTGTTGATAACAAGATGAGGGGCCCTCAACTCCTCTTTGACCGACAGGGGCTCATTAATCTATTTTGATATGATTCTTTTTGCTTCTTCAACCCTTGCCTCCTCATCGACCAACCAAGAGGATAATGTCATCAATTTCACATCCCCCATCGTAGAATTTGGATAGCATAAGTTCATGTCAGTAAATATGAGGTTGTGCATGTATAATTATCCCATCTTAGCTTTGTCCTCCACACTAGCCTCATGAAAAAATTTAATAAACTATTTGTAGTTTCCAAAGGGCAATGAACCATGTTGTGCTAGAGTTGATTTGAAAATGAAGCCATTGGTCCTTGAGGAATAGGGAATATGCCCTTGAGGGATGTCTACAATGGGTGGCCTCCATGGCCAAGCTTTCCATGGTGGAAAGGTGCCCTTGTTTCCTACAATTTCCCTTTCAATATCTTGTTCTCCATTTGTAGTTGCTCCCTCATGGTTGACTCTCTCAACCTCAAATGAAACATTTCTTCACCCTTATTCTTTATGTTTTCTTTCATCAATCCCACATCCTATACTCTGTTATATTTTTTAATATGCATCCATCGATGTGTTCAACTTCTTTCTTTGTCTAGATTAAGGATGATAGTGACTGCAAATTTGGTGGGTATTATTTTTCCTTGCTCATAAAATTTGTAGTACGACCCAAGATCTGGGTGAGGATCAGGCTCTTGTAGCGCATGTGGTCCTTATCCCTCCTAAGGTTGTGCAACACTTTCTTGTAGAGCTTCCTTACTTTCCTGTAGCATCTTTCCTTATTCCTGTAGCACTCTCCTTCTTTCTCGTAGCATGTCAGTTTCTTCTTGTAGTTGCCTCATCTTGGCTCCCATAGTGTTTGGACTCCTTTGGGAGGTTTGGGGCTACTTTCCTTTATTTTAGAGGGAGGTAACCTATTTAATTTGTTTCTTACCCTTCTCTAATTCTCCCTCTTGGTGATTGGATAACCCCTCAATGGTGATGGGGGCAATTGGGGAAAGTTGAAGCCTCCCTTGCTTGAATCTACTAGTCCTCCTCCTTTTGAAATACTTTAACATCCCCTCCTCCCACGTCCACCCAAGCAACTGACCAGTCGGGGTGAACATGTAACGAGAGAGGTCGCTATAAGGGATTCAACTTACTTGGTGACCTTAAGGAAATTGAATCGATGGAACATGTCAAACAAACTCATCCACATCATCAACAACACCCTCAGGAGACATGTTATCCACTCAGACATCCTGTCCCTGAGTCCCACTGATGTTTTAAGCCTTTTAACCCCTGGTCACTCTCATGCTA
The DNA here is from genome assembly GCA_031772625.1 of Pinus tabuliformis. Classification (NCBI taxonomy): domain Eukaryota; kingdom Viridiplantae; phylum Streptophyta; class Pinopsida; order Pinales; family Pinaceae; genus Pinus; species Pinus tabuliformis. Next base: position 710,928,086 of record CM062805.1, on the reverse strand, counting down.
TAGGAATGACAGTGCCCAGAAGCCAAATTCTCTCTCACATGCCTATGTGTCAGCATCCCTAGACTCTTTTCAACAGACCTATGCCAACATCCCCAAGATTTGAGTGGCTTTTCTAGCCTAGAATCCCGGCCTCTGCCCAAAACTTGTCATAACCTTTAGAATCCATCAAAGACATGATGAAAATATAAACAATTCAAAAATCAACCTCAGGATTAGGCTTGAGCATCCCCAAATGGGAATGACATTCTATTAAACATGTGGCATCAATGCAAACTACAGGTCTAGGATACAAGATAGAGCATGAATGACTGAAAAATACTTATGAAACATAACAAGAAGGATCACCACCTTCTCCATTGAACTATTATATCATCAATTAAGACTTGCATCCATCATTTTAACAATTATAATTAAATAAATTAAATAGCCCTGACAAGAACCAGTCATATAACTATGCTTACAACTAGCATAAAACCATATAAATATCAGAGATATGGTAGACATAAAATTCACATATAAACAAGTGCAAAAGTAAGAGAACTTGGCTTTTATTAATCATAGGTAAATCTGACTAGTTTCGGGACTTCCACGTACCACCCAACCATAGACATGGCCCTAAAATGAGACCAGTCTCTCATGATTTGCCGCAATCCAAACTCGGATAACTAGGCCCTAAACTGAGACTTCTCCCTCGGGGTTTACCATGTATCCTTCCAAAACCGGTCAAGGGATTCTTATTCCTTTGGGAATGAACCTCGATACCACCTTCGCCCCGGATTCCGAAATCCATCTGGCAAATCAAAGCTCAAAAACAAAAATAAACATCCCAACACCATGGCATCAAGAAAAAGGCAAGGCTAGGTTGAAAAACAGTGTCATAACCTGACAAAACCATGCCATTGACAGCAAGAGAACCATACACCAACATCCAAAGTCATGCATGTCCAAACTAGCTAGGAAATCACACATGCAAAAGGTTCCCTGCAAGTATTCCTGCTGAAGCTTCTTGATCCTGCTCTTCTTCCTTGACCCTTTCTTTCCTTTCCTTTCCTTGCTTTTCCTTCCTTTATCCGAAGCTAGAGTGCTCCAAGAAAATTCTAAGTGACCAAGAGTGAGAGAGAGAGAATAATGAGAGATATCCAAACTTGAATTGACAAAAGGTTACACTGAACAAGCTTGAGCCAAGAGCTTGCCAACTAATCCTTAGAATAATTTTTATTAATGAGGCCTCTATTTTCTTCATTTTCCATTATTTTCCTTCATTTCCTCCTAACATGCAACCAGTGACCTTTCACCTTCCTTTTCTCCTAATTTCCTTTATTTTCATAAATAAATGTGCCAAAAAATCATTTTTTCCTTTTAATTCCTTTGCCAATTTTCCTTAGCCAAAACACACATCCAGTGATGCCCATTTATCCAACATTCAGCTTGGAATATGTGTCCCTTACCCATAGTATTATTTTTCCTTTATTAAATTTCATTACATGAAATTTTCACCAGGGTTGTTACAGAACCCTCCCCCTTAGGGAATATCGTCCTCGGTGTTAAACCACACCAAGACCTCATTAAGACCTCTGAAAAGAAAAAATAATACCCATGGAGTTGTATAACTTATCTTGTTGCAGTATTTACAATGAGAGATTTTCTCAAAAGAAAAACATCATGTCAACATGACAACATACCACATAGTGGAGCTTTATAACATAACTCATTATGATATTTACAATAACCACATATACACATATGCACATTTACTAAACCATCAAATAAGAGGATATGATGCCTGTATCAGTCAATAAGGGAATCCATAGGAACACACCTCCACCCTCAAATTAATACCAAGATTCACCTCCTTCCCAGGAAGTCCAGAATCCATTGTCACAGTCAAAGTTACATCCAATGTCTAGCACTACAATCATGTGCCACTTGTCCTCTCAGTGAACAATTACCGGCTCATTGTTCTACTCCCCATGTGTATCTGATTCCATTTGGAAATGCTAATGGAAAAAACCAATATATCCACAACCTTCCCTTCTCTGCTACACAATCCCTCGGGAAATCCAGTCACCCCTTTCTGTGCAGTCACTCACCTTCCAAATTGTCCGGTATCCCCTATCCTAGGTGATCCATCCCTTGGCAAGGGTTCCTCGCATCAGAAGATATAAAAACCAAGGAATATACCTACCTCAACCATCATACTGGTCATAGCATGCTCATGGAAATCAGTGGACACTATTGGGTACAGTGTCCCACAATGGCCCTGCACCTAAAGTACTCTACCAGCATACTGCTGCATGTTACAATTTCTTTTATTGCTGCTGCCAACTCTTGTAGTCGATTTCAACCACCCAACTGGGCATGTTCATGCATTCTTGTTGCAAGCACATAATTTCCATTAGATTCAAATAAATTGAAATAACCTCAAATCATTCCTCATTTGTAGCTCGTCAAGAAGGTATACTTGCAATCATCTTTACTTCTTGTCACAACAAGTCAAACTAATATCTTTGACCAAATCACCATGTATAAACATATCACATCAGACTAGCTCAAAACACAACCATCATAGATCAAGATCATAAATCACATGTAACCATCATAAACCAAAATCATATATCACATATAATCATCATATACCATAGTCATAAATCACATGCATAATAAAATTGAAATAAAATGTTGATACTTATCCTTTCATCAATCCTTAGCTTCTACCTTTTTCTTTTTCTATATGCACTCTGGATCGGTTGCTACACCATACAAACACCCATTGCCTTCTCCTCAACCATGTGCACATACACATAGCGTGAATCACACACATACATCTACACATGTCATACAACACCATGCAATACATGCATCTACACCAGTACCATATGTACCACATGTACACAGTACCACCTTTACACCGCAACCACTTGCACAACGTGTGCACAACATCACATGTACATGGCACCACCTGCACAACGTGTACACAATGCCACATGTACATTGCACCACTGTAAAACGTGTACACAACGCCATAGTACACTACACCATTGTACAACATGTACACAATACCACATGCACGACATGGAAACGACACCACATGTACACAACATCACATGCACGACACGTACAAAACACCACCTGCACAGAGCACCACTTGTGCAACATGTACATAACACCATATCCACACAACACCACTTGTACAATTATGCACACAACACCATACAAACATAGCACCACATGAATAACATGCATGCAACACCACATGTACATGGCATTGCATATCCAACATGTACATAGCATCATCTGTACACATCACCACATATTCAACATGCACAGAGCAGCATATGCATACAACGCCGCATATACATCATGCGCACAGTACAATATATACATAGCATCGCATATCCAATATCTACATGACACCATCTATACCCAGCACTGCATGTGCAATATCCACACAACACTACATGCATATAACATCACATATGCACAATGTGCAGAACAATAGTACCACACATCCAAAACCACACTGTTTTTACCAAGCAACCTTGCTTCCAGTATCTTATCCATGCTTGTCCCAGCATGTCACAGACCACATTTCTTTCATTTCATTTTTGTATCCCTTGGTATAACCTATCCATAAGATATACATAATATAATCACATAATATCAACTCATAACCACATGATACTGACCTTGTATATTTTTTCATGACTACTCTTCCCACTTGATTCTTCATAGCCATGAACCTCTTCTTGCCATTCATCTTCATAAGAAATCATTCCTCCACAGGAACAATCCCTGACAACCTTATTAGATAGTGTCATAGATACATACATAGATACATATATAATCATTAGCATAAAAAAATCATCATCCGATTAGACAAAAACATACATACATACATGTATACATATATAATCATCAACATAATCATGATTATGACATAATTACCATATAACATAAGGTCTAGGTGAAGAGAACTTCCTTTATTCATGCACAACATGCACAACATTGAGAACAATCGTTCTCAACATAGCCAATACATCTGATGCCTCATATCCATTTACTTTACCTTCTCTAGTTACCTTTCTCGTGTTTGTCCTATCATCATTTGTTTACCACTATGGACCAACCAGTCCAACCAACTGTCATAGTCTTACCTCCTGCTACGCTTACTCATGCACAGAGCTTCATATGAGTCTTACATCACCTGTCAGGTACCAAAAAAATTTCCCCAAGATCCATCAACTCTTCCTCTTCCCAAAACCAATTCCAAAGACTCAAAACATAAAAGGAAAGCCAAGAAACAAACAAGAAGAAAACCATGAAAACCAATAACAACACGACACCACAATAAAGTGGCATAGCTATGCACCAGAAACATGCAAAATTGAGAATCAAGCGCAATAATAGAAAATACCAAAAGAACAAGACTAACCACAGACACCATGAATCAATCCCCATGGTTCCCAAGGAAATCTTGACCTGACCCTTCTTCAAGATTTCATGGCAACCTCTCTTGCCATGCAACTCCTTGCATCATACTGCCATAAACACATAATTGTCAGTGCATAATTAAACATAACAATACATTGGTTACCTTACCTTGTTGTGCCAAGCATGTTGCTTGCAACTAAGCACATCCCCATCATCTCTCAAGGGACTCCAATCCCCTTGATAGATCCACCTGTAACTAGAGACTAGCTAATAGACAATATTAAGGTTAAGAAGACTTCCTATAGGCAAAGCACTCATTCATTTGGAATTAGGGTTTCCAAACATAGCCAAAGGAATTCTTGTCCAATTCCTTTCTTTTACCTTTTTACCTAGTTGTAATCGAGGCTTACTATGTACTATCACATCACCCAACTATTAGTTTTAAAACACATCAAGTGTTACCTTGTCACGCTAGTACCTAACATGTTACCCTGCAACTGCTCACACATGTTAACCACATGTTCCAACTATCAAGACAATCATATCTATCAATTTGAAATCAACTTTTACAAACAATCATGTCATAACCCATAGTCAACTCATAATCATTAGACATAATGCTACAACTATCAACTTCATTCAAATATATATCAATTGTCTCAACACATATGCATTAGTATGATCATCTAAAACAAAATCATTTGAACACATACTCATATTATACAATTCATCAAACATTCAACCAACTTGCAACATACCGTGTTAAATAAATCAACTAGATGACATAATCAAACCGTAAAGCACCAAATATATGACATAAGCAAGCTCATACTATTGGGAATGGGTCCCCTGGGGGTCAATTTTGGGGTTAAAAACCCAAGTTTTAGGGCAGAAGGCCTGAAATTTGTATAAAGAAATGTAAAGTCTCTGCATTTTGTGGTTGCGGAGCTCGAAGATATCTAAAGTCAAAAAGGGTTTTCTACCCTTAGTTTAGATAGGTTGTGTCAGTTTTGGAGATCTTCCATTGGTCCGCGGACCATGGGATTGTATAAAAATGAGGTCTTAGAGGAGTCTAAGGGAGGTCAGTGGGGGAAGTAGAAGTACTTGATGAGTCTGTAAAGATTTAAGAGTGAGAGTCTTAGCATAAGAAGAGGCTTTGCAGCTGAGTGCGCAGAGGCCTAGGGTAAAAGTCTGCAGCTGATTGCATGGACCCCTGCAGCTGTGTGCGCAGGGAAAATAGAGTTTGTATTGAGAATCTGAATCATCAATAAAGAGAAGTATTATGAAATTCTGTGTACTTTCCATCTGTGTGTGCATTATTTTACTTCTGCTGTGAATGATGCGTTTATGCTATGTTGAATATTGGGGTTATGAAGTAATTCTATATTGATGTGTGAATCTATGTATTTCACTCTGTCATATGATCACAAGTAAGAATATATGTTACGCGAAGATAACTGCAATTCATGTTAAAGTTAACCAATACTTAAGCTAATATGGGTAGACACAGAAGTAAGGATAATTACAAAGGAACGTAAGCACCTGATCTATCTAATTAGGGTCCACGAAGGATGATAAAATACTTTCACGGAGGCTCCAAGGACTAGTAAGAGAAGTACATTGATAAGCCCTAAAGGGCTTATCGATTTGCGCGAAGGTAGAGCGAAGGTCTAAAAACCGACATCACAACCATCTCAAGGTGCAGAAAATTGGTTCCTGCACCCCCTCATATTGCTTGGGTGAGACTTCAGTCAGCGCTTTGTGGATTGATGCTGAAAGGACGAGCACTATAGGGATTTTCTTGGTTGCTTAACGTTGAACTTGGGTTAGGGCCCATCAAGCCAACAAATGGTTCTGTTGCTGGGACCGGGATCTGCATAACGAGATGTGTGATGTCGTATCATTGGAATCCAACTAAGAAAGAGATCAAAAACTGGTTGGATAGAAAGATCCACGAATTCGCGACACAAGAGAATAAGAATCCGCAATTGACGAAAGAACAGTGGTTAGATAGATATTTGTACTCAGAAATACACGAAATATTCTTATGTTCCTTCTTGGTTGAGTTATACGAGTGGATCGCGAAGTTGGTAGACGGCCAAGGAAGGTGGAGGCTTGACAATTCGATTGTTTGGACACTAGAGTTAGTGTGGAGATTGGAAGCCTCTGAAGATAAGATCATGCGCATTGTCGACCATTGGCTCAACCGCATCATAGGAGGATTTGTGACAGAGTTCGCGGTCGATACTTCTGTCAATTACAGCAAAGCAGAGCGCTGCTTCTTCAAAGGACCGCGAGGTAAGTATTTGAAATCACTAAATACTTGGATTAAGATGCTCTTGTGTGAAAAGTAGGTCATGCAGTTACCTTGATGTTTGGAGCTATGCGAAGTGGAAGGTATTTCAGGGACGGAGGAAGGAAAGGTCCTGAGTATAGCTCATTGATTGAGCCTCCTTTGAGTGACGACGAAGGAGCAGTGCAGTCTTCTCCATTGAGCGCTATTCAACTAATAAGACAAGGGTTCCTATGAATACCTACACCACCTCCATCCTCGTCCCACCCATCCACACCGCCTCCATCCTCACCTCCACCACTCATCCCATCACCTACACCACCGCCACCTCCATCACTATTCAACATGGCGAACTCCGTAAAGCTACCTGTATTCAAGGGTGTAGCGAATGAAGATTCGGACCAGTTTGGTTCGTCACGAAAGTTGTGTGGGAAGCTCAGGGTATCACAAACGACCAAATGAAGAAAGCCATGCAGGTTAGTGCTTTGCAGGATCACGCACTAACGTGTTACATTAAGTACAATACTGATAACCCAACGTCCATGTTGGCAGATATCCAGGTTGGGCTGAATAGAGAAATCAGTAGACCTAAGTCTCAAGCACAATCAATTGTGGGATTCAAGGAGATCATGATGAAGCTTGGGGAGATGCCTTGGGTTTTGGATCGAAGATTGAAGTGTACTATCCATGAAACCAACATGAACCTAACTGATGGGTAGCATCACGAATGGTTCGTGGCCTCGCTCCTTCCCCACCTAAGGGTTGCGCTATCACAACAGAATATTGGGACCTAGGCAGAAGCTCTGGGAATCATGATGAGACTCCATGAGACACCAATGTAGGATGTTAATCTAGAGGTTCAACAGATTCACCCGTAGTTGCAGAACCTTTTCATCGAAATGAAAAGTTTGAAGAAAGATAGAACAGCGTGGTCGGAGGTGCGCAAAGAAGTTTGGTGCCTAAAATGCAAAGGTCAGGGGCATGACAAGGATCACTGTCTAGTCTTTGCGAACTATGTTGCAGCAGGGGGACCAATGCCTCTAAGGCCAAAAGTTGTGGTGGGGCCAAGTGAAGGGCCCGTGCTATGGTGTGCCATATGCCAAGTAGCTAGGAAACATGCAACCAACAACTGCCATTTGTTGCAGAAATTTGTACAAACACCACAACAACTCTTCTGCAATTTCTGTTAATCAGTATGTCATGATGAGCGCAATTAGCTCCTATGAATTAATGATGGACAGGACACCTGCATATAGGGTGCAAGTAGAAATGCGGCCTCTGGACAAAGGCATTGGGGGAATGCGAGGTGAGTATCAGGGGCGCGGTTGAGGCCGAGGTTGAGGGGGCTTGGTAGAGGCCGAGGGAAGCTTATTTGTTACAATTGTGGAGGACCAAGACACTATGCGAGAGACTGTCTGAATCCAATGTGATTTTCGTGCCACTACTGTACTCAGTTTGACCATGCGACTGAGGATTGCCTATATTGTTGGTTAAGATTCGTGAAAAGGGGGCACAGTCTCCGCAGTTGACATAGAACCTTTAGATGATGAGGGTTGAGCCTTGCAAGGAATATCCTAAGGTAAACATTATTCTACAGAGCAGAACGATGACTGGGGAGGATAAAGGGAAGCAGCCTGTAGAATGTCAATGGGTCCACAGAGCACCAGAAAAGGAGACTGGGTTTGATTTGGAGCGTGCAAAAGCAACATTTATGGAAGCAAAGAAAAGCTTCGCTGAGGCCTCTACCTCAGGAAATTAGGAGAAACCAGTTGAAGAAATGGACCCATCCATGATTACCACGTTCTTGGAGACCTGCATGAAACCAATCCATGATTATGAAAATGATGATGATTTGGACCAAATTTACAAGATAATGACGAGAAACCAGGATTGGGTAAATCTAATAGCATATGGACATATTGCATGAGACCGCGAGAGCTCCTGCACATCAGATTCAGATGAAGAACTAGAGCAATGGTAGAACCGACTGCATGAAGTATCTACGCTGCATTGTAATATGATGACCAAGTCATTGCATTGCATATCATCGGAGGTAAGGAATATGCCTCACTATGATGGACTAACTAACATTGATCGCTTTTTGGATGCATTTGAAAGAGAAGTGCTGGAGAAGCATCGTTTCCAGGCCTTGGATTGGGCATTGCGCGCTACACCTGCAAGATGGTGGGGTACGCACAAGGATAATTTTGGTGATTGGTGCAACTATAGGAGGATGATGAGAATACGTTTTGGACAACCAAAAGTATGGATGAAATACAAGTATGATGGAAGGGATGATCCGCATGATCACCTCACCAAATGGACTAAGGCTTATGGAGTGGAGCCCCAGCCTGAATGGGTGCATCTGTTTTGTCATACCCTGGATGTCATACTAATGAATTGGTACTTGGAAATAGAGATCCACCATGGCATTGAAGAATGGGACATCTTGCGCCAGGGGTTTATAATGACGTTCAACTTTGAGGATGGGTTTAATTGTATTGACACAACGCTACAAGAGGTTAAAGCAATGATCTTTAGGATACCACAGGATCATTTGGACCTGATTCAACCTGATTGGACTACCCAGCTGACCCACGTGCTGAAATTCTATAACGTGCCTACCTATCCCAGAAATATTAATATTCTAGAAACCGAGGATCACTGGGAGGTTGAAGGACCGCAGATAGAGGATCCAGACATAACCACGCCACTAAAAACTAGACAGGTCAACATTGGCACAGAGGCGGAGCTGAAATTTGCAAAGATTGGGGACTATTGGGACGATGCAACAATAGATAAGGTCGCTAAGCTCCTCCGTGAATATTAGCATTTGTTCCCCACAAAGTTTTCTGATCTGAAGGGAATAATAGGAGACTTGGGTGTCATGAAGATCACCCTAAAATCGTACGTGAAACTTGTGAAACAAAGACCTTACCACCTTAATCCGAAGTATAAGGAAAGAGTCCGCGCTGAGTTAGATAAGATGTTTGCAGCAGGTATTATTGAGCTGGTAGAAGAATATGATTGTGTAAGCCCAATAGTGGTTCAGGAGAAGAAACAGAAAGAATAAATAAGGATATGCATGGATCTCCGGAAATTGAATGACGCTTGTGTGCATGATCCTTTCTCGACCTCGTTCATTGACGAGGTCCTAGATAATGTAGGTGGCCAAGAAGCATACTCTTTCACTGATGGGTTCTCTGGGTACCATTAGATCAAAATCGTGCCTGAGGATAGAAGCAAGATGACCTTCGTGACTGAATGGGGATGTTTTTAGTACACCGTAATGCCTTTTGGGCTGAAAAATGCACCAACAATCTTTTCACACGTAGTCATTGTGACATTCAAAGACTTCATTCATAAATTTCTGGAGGTATACTTTGATGATTGGACAATGTTTGGATTGGTCAAGAACCATGTGGAAAGTTTGCGCTTGATGCTAGATACATGTCGAAGATACCAAATCGCGTTCAATCTGAAGAAGTGTCTGTTTTGTGTCCCTTTTGGGATCCTGCTGGGTCAGGTGGTATGTAGACATAGATTGATGGTTACCCCATGAAGATCACAGTGATAATCAACTTGGAGGCGCTGAGGAATGTGAAACTGTTGCGCGCAACTCTAGGGCATACCAGATACTATAGGAAGTTCATCAAGAGCTATGCCCGGGCTTATGGATAAATTGTTGAAAAAGGATGCTATGTTCTATTGGAATGATGAATGTTAGAAGATCTTGGATGTGCTAAAAGAGAAAATGGTCACTATGCATATCCTAGTCTTCCCGGACTGGAAGAAGGAATTTCATGTGCACATGGACACATCATGTATTGCACTGGGGGTCGTGCTGACACATTCCAGTGAGGGAGAACTGGATCACCCTATAGCGTTCAGAAGTAGGAAGCTATGTAAAGCAGAGAAAAATTATTCCACGACAAAGCGTGAAGGATTAGCTATGGTGTATGCACTCCAAAAGTTCAGGCACTATTTGTTGGGCGGACACTTTAAGATGTATACGGATCATTTCACGTTGAAGTACCTGGTCAACAAGCCTGCGTTGGGGGGGGGGGGGGGGAATATGTAGGTGGCTATTGTTGTTCCAGGAGTACGACTTTGAATTTATTATGAAGCCAGGATGACTGAACGCGAGACCTAATCATTTGTCGTGCATTGAAACGGGAGAGGAACCTACTAATTTGGAGGAAGGGTTGCCTGAAGCATATCTCTTTGTGGTGCACATCGCGGACAATCACTTTGAAGATATCATCCACTTCTTGATGATAGGATCGGCTCCAGAAGGTTATACAAGTCAACAGAAGAAGGAACTGGTAGTGCGCGCGACAAACTTTTCTATCATTGCAGGGCACTTGTACAAAATAGGGTCAGAAAAAATATTGCGACATTATGTCCCTGACTTTGAATGAAGCAACATCCTTATTGAGGCTCATGGAGGAGCTGCAGGGGGACATTATGCAGGGAAAGCAATAGCGTAGAAGGTTTTACATGCTGGGTTGTGGTGGCCAACCCTGCATAAGGATTTGAAAGCATATTGTAGGGCATGTGACGCATGTCAAAGGATTGGCAGGCCGTCGTGGAGGGATGAACTGCTTCTAATGCTGCAGGTGATGTTACAACCATTCGAGAAATTTGTGATTGACTTTACGGGTCCAATTCAGCCTCAAGGAAAGAAGACAAGTGCGCGGTACATAATCACTGCGACTGAGTACTTGGCCAGGTGGGCAGAGGTGTAGCCTGTGAAGGACTGTACAAGTTCGACAACATCAAAGTTTATTTTTGAATATGTGTTGACAAGATTTGGTTGTCCAAAGATCTTGATGAGCGATTGTGGTACACACTTTCTTAACGAAACAATTATCGTGTTGATAGAAGAATTTTTGGTGTATCATCAGAAAAGTATGCCTTATCACTAGCAGGCTAATGGAACAGTGGAAGCATTCAATAAGATACTTGAGAGTGCATTGACGAATGTTTGCAATGCTAAGAGAAATGACTGGGATGTGCGCATACCCGCAGTGCTATGGGCCTATAGAATGACTTGCAAGAAGCTGACTGGGAAAACGCCTTTTAGACTCGTCTATGGCGTAGAAGCTGTGATGCCAATGGAATACATTGTACCTAGTCTACACATAGAGGCACTCACAGGAATGGTGGACCGCGAAGCCCTGGAACAGAGGCTCGCGCAGCTAACAAAGCTTGAGGAGGACCGATTTCTAGCTAGATTTCATCAACAAGTTTAAAAGGAGCGTGAAAAGGCATGGCACGATTGACAAATCAAATTGCGCACCTTCAAGGTAAATGATCTGGTCTTGTTATATGACCATAAATTTGATAAATTTCTAGGGAAATTTAGGATGCACTAGCTAGGGCCATATGTCATCAAGGAGATTACTGATGGTGGAGTAGTTCATCTGGGTAAATTGAATGGAGAAACCTTCCTAGGGAAGGTGAATGGCAGCCAATTGAAGCCATACACCGGTGATCCAGCTAGGTGAATATATGAGGGAAGCACAGTCTTAGCACTCCAGGCAGCTGAAAGGAAGCACGGGACTATAAACTACATTGCCTGGGTTAGAGAGCTGCGCGATCGGGGAACTGCATAGAACAAAGATATGTCACAGAGCCCGCAGAAGTGTGCAGAGAGTTGCGCTACCAAAGGAAAAACCACGAAGGATAGCCGTAAAGTGATCGTTAAAGTCACTGTTCATGATTTGATGATGAAAAAACGGCCAAAGAGAGTGAGGATGCGGCATTTAGGTTGGAATTTATGGACTAGATCTTTGAAAATCTACCACCAATATAACATTAATGAACCAATTTTGGGGGGAATGGTCAAATTTGAATTTGAAAGTGCCTATAAATTACAGGTGGCTGCCCAGCGAAAAACACTTGGAATTTTGAGAATTGAGTTGTTGAGCTCTCAGGCACACATGAACCGTGAAACCTTTGAAGTTTTGCTAGCAAGTTTAGTATTTGAGACATTTCCACAAGTGACACAGTAGTTGTTGCATAGCATCATGTCAACGCCCACAGAAGCTATGAGCGTTGAAGTAGTGATAGCCGAGGGAGTTGTTCCAGAGGTGGCTATGGCAGTAGAGGGAGCTACCCCAGAAGTTGCGCTTGCGGAAGTACCGACAGAAGTGCCTAAATCCCCTAGGACACCCCGCCAAGGCCTACGTCAACCCAGGAGGGGCCAAAACTGAAGAAGGACAAGCAAAAAATTCCATCGTTGGTGCATGCATCACCTAGGAGGCACCCATAGTCGAGAAAACCCACCACACAAGAAAAGGCCAAAATGATTGACCTAGAGCTGGAAGAAGAGGTCGAAGAAATCCCCATGGATGATGAGGATATTGCAGTGGAAATGGAGGCCGTTGAAATTGAGGGGTCAAACCCCATATCTAAGCTGCTTGAATACATTCCTCCATGTAGGGGTAAGACGAAGGTGCCCAAATATATTGATGAGAGTAAGGTCACCCTGCACACACCCCTCCTATCAGACCAAATCATCTTTGAGGGACTGCACTTGGGGCGTGTCCCCCTTTTGAAGTTGGAGGACTGGGACTTAGCAGATATAGGGCGCTTCCCTCATTTAGCGACAGACCAACTTATGCACTGGGTCTTCCACAAAAATACTGGAGTGACCGCGTTGCCGAGGAAGTGGCTGAAAGGTGTGGACAAGGCAGGCCTGCTAAACCTGCTATGGGTGCCACATTACAACTGCGCACCTATCATGCTAGTAGTGATCAAGAAGCTGATGTGCTTGGTGCATGACGGGTGTCTGTGGATGGAGGAGCTGATACCCATCATGGACATTCTGATCCATAGGATCACGCAGCTGCCATACATAGGAGAAAATCCAGCCATGGTGTTTGGCGGAAAGGCCAACAAGCATGCGCTTGCCGAGGCGATGAAGGAAAAATTCAAGCTGGTAAAGAAGTCACGCGGATACGCCATTTCGAGAATCTGTGACCCTGTGGTAAAAGCGGCGACACAAACCTTAGCGGGGAAGGTGATGCATAAGTGTCATGCAGATGAAGTGTCGGCACCAATGATAACTTTGGCAATCTAGTGCACAGAGGGAGTCCAATTTACCTAGGCACACTACCTTTGTAGTGAGTTCCTTACAAACTGTTGCGAGGCATAAGATCACAGTAACACATTTCACTATGCATGGCTATTGTTGTCCATAGTGTTGGTTGCATGGGAGCTACCTGAAGATAGCCAGTTCCCTCTGGTCGTGCCAAACCTACCAGAGGCAGCGAAGTTCGCTTCGCTGTGGGCGATGAAGGATCCTTAGTGGATAAAGGACAATAAGATCTTCTGGATCTTGATGGAAATGAGCATACATGTGGCCATCAAATGCAAGCCGTGGTTGACACCTAAAAATATTGAGAAGTTATAGGAATACATGGAATTCAAGGTTGACTTCCACCATGTGTCAATACAGGCACGGAAGGACCCTAAGCAGAAATGGCACAACATGCCATACTTGGCCACATATGATGCAATTACAGCAGTCCTCAACTGTTGGCCGACTGATTAGCGCAATGCCACGGACTCGACAGCGGGGTCTAGCAAGACTGCCATGCAGCGGAAGAAGGAAGAAGCTAAGCTAAAGATGGAACAGTTGGTCGCAAAGAGGAGAAAGGAGGTTGATGACAAGGCCAAGGCAGAGCGCACTATCATGTAAAAATCGGGTGGATAGGCAGGCGAAGAAGAGCGCGACTCTGATCGAAGTCAAAAGTCGCCTTCCTTGGAGACCGAGGAAGAAGATGATCAGATAGAGCAAGGAGGAGTGGACCTAGAGACGACTCCGTTCTGCACCAAGCGCACCAAAGATCCAGAGAAAGTAGGGCCGCAGAACAAATCCAAGGCTAGCAAGACATCTCTAGACCTGATCACCCTAACAGAGGGGGACTTAAATGACATAGATGATACGGTGTGGAATGCCACCGCGGAATTGCTGTAGCAATTCGAGCAACAATAGCAGCAAGCGCTGGGAGCTATATAGATGGGTCTGCGTGAGCTACAGATCCATGCATCACAGATACACACCAATGCGGCGTCAACCAGCTTGGCACCCGACACCTCAGAAGTTGCAGGGATGCTGTGCGGAAGGGATCCTCGAGAAATAGTGCTACCAGATGGAGCACTAACAATAGAGACTAAAGCTGACAAACCTGCTATCAGTGTATTCAAGAGAGTTGGACTCAACCTGGCCACGCTTCCGAATGAGGAACTTTACCTTTTGCAGGATGACGTGATCGCAGAACTTCGGGCCCGTGAACAACATGCATTACAGGTGATCAGTGAACAGAAGGTCAACAACACCCAGCTAACCATGAAGAGAGAATATGCCCTTAACCTTGTCAAAGACATTAGATATGATAACCAGTGAATTACCACCATCATAACTGAGGCGTGCAGAACTGTCCCCGAGTTGGGAATTCCCGAGGCTGAGCCGATCGATGTGAGGGTTCAAAAGCTTTATGCTGGAGTGCGAGATGCATGTACTGAATTGGAAAAGTTTCAGCTGAAGATGAACCTCAAAATTGCAGAGTTATAGTTGAAGGCATAGCCTTCGACTCCGCCAGATATTAGAGAGAAGCGTGAGACCGCTGTGAAAGACGCGGTAGCAGCAGTGGAGAGCGCAGTAAAGGACTGTACCATGCTCTTCGAGCAGTCGCTCGAGGTAGTCACCTGCCTGCAAGAAGATCCTACGGTACAATAGCTGGAAACAAAAGCACAAGAGTTGCAGTAGTGCTATGACAAAGTCAAAGCGACAGCGCGCATTATCACCATCACGCAGAGGTTAGCTAAGCTGCAGGAGGCCAAGGCGTTGAAAGAGCAGGTAGATGCAACTCAGCACAAGGAAGCCGTGCTGAAGGCTCGCTTGAAGCCTTGGTTGGATAAGGCCTACTTGATCATGACCACTATTGAAGGAAAGTTGGCTAGTCTACAGCAGACTCAGCAAAAGATTAAGTGCAATAGTGTAGGGCCAACGACAGAGCAGTTGGCTGAGGAGATGAAGTAGGCAGAAAAATAATGCGTCGTCGAGGTAGCAGTTGTCCAAGTCGAGCTGGGAGGTCTTTGCGACAAGATCTCCACACTAGCCGAGTGACTTGAGGGTGAGTCACCATGTTTGTGTTGGGGGCCTGTTGGGAACGGGTCCCCTGGGGGTCAATTTTGGGGTTAAAAACCCAAGTTTTGGGGAAGAAGGCCCGAATTTTGTATCGAAAAATGTAAATTCTCTGCATTTTGTGGTCGTGGAGTGTGAAGATATCTAAAGTCAAAAATGGTTTTCCACCCTTAGTCTAGATAGGTTGTGTTGGTTTTGGAGATCTGCCCTTGGTCTGTGGACCATGGGATTGTATAAAAAGGAGGTCTTAGAGAAGTCTAAGGGAGGCCAGTGGGGGAAGTAGAAGTACTTAATGAGTCTATAAAGAGATAAGAGCAAGAGTCTTAGCGTACGAAGAGGCTTTGTAGTTGAGTCCACAGAGGCCTAGGGTAGAAGTCTGCAGTTGAGTGCGTGGAGGGATAGAGTCTGTATTGAGAATCTGAATCATCAATAAAGAGAAGTATTCTGAAATTACTGTGTACTTTCCATCTGTGTGTGCATTATTTTACTTATGCTATGAATGATGTGTTTATTCTATGTTAAATATTGGGGTTATGAATTAATGCTATATTGATGCGCGAATCTATTTATTTCACTCTGTCATATGATCGCAAATAAGAATATATGTTACGCGAAGATAACTGTAATGCATGTTAAAGTTAACCAATACTTAAGCTAATCTGGGTAGACATAGAAGTAAGGATAATTATAGAGGTGTGTAAGCACCTGCTCTATCTATTTATGGTCTGTGAAGGATGATCGGAGACTTCCGCGGAGGCTCCAAGGATGAATAAGAGAAGTACATTGATAAGCCCTAAAGGGCTTATCGATCTGCACGGAGGTCTAAAAAATGACATCACAACCATCTCTAGGTGTGGAAACTTGGTTCCTACACCCGCCCATACTGCTTCGGGTGAGACTTCAGTTAACACTCCATGGATTGATGCTGAAAGGGCCAGTAGTGTAGGGATTTTCTTGGCTGCTTAACACTGATCCTGGGTAAGGGCTCATCAAGCCAACACATACCTTATTGTATCTCAGGGGAGGAAATCTTGTCTGCACAATCAATCCATATTAGCATGTTATATCTTCACAATATATTAACCCAAACATAAATAATATCATGATATACAAATAGTCACTAGCTAGCATGTTTACATTATAACTCATACAAAATTATCATTCACACATATGAAAAGTCAATCTATATTAGTACAACACCATACCACAAATATGTCGGCTCATACATGAATGTCATAACCCTAACCATCTGCATAGGCCAATCCAATTTAGCATGATACATATAACATCAAGACCTTAATGTAATAATCATAATCATCAAGTTACTAGCATATAACAAGAAGTTGGTTCATGCTCATCAACAACATATAACATAATCATCAGGTTATCTAATATAAAACAATAATAAGAATGCACACAACTACAGGTTACTATCACTCTTGACTATCCGACACATGTTCATATAGCTACACTAATCAACTAGCATCCATCATGAATGTAACCATAACATCAAAAGACATGTACATAAACCTAATGTATATAAACCTAATGCATATAACAATCCTTGACTTACATACCTGCATGCCAAACATACAATACATGTATGACGATCTGCTCTTACCCCAAAGTCCAATGTTGCAACCTCATTATGATGATATGCATCTCCTGCTATATCTTAGCCAACACATTAGCATCATAACATACCAATATCACCCTAATGACCTAAATTGTGTACCATGACTTCACAAGGCATGTTGACCTACTATTCATGCATAACTATAACCAAGACCATACATGCATGACAAATGCAAATAGACATATAACACATGAGTACCAAACCATATTCACATCATTCTAGCTAGAGTCCAGTCATCAATGCATGACCATATCAAATAAAAAAACCATGACCTCATGCATGACAACAACCATTACTCCATTATACCAATTTCCACATGCAACCATCAACATGCAAAAGAAATGCCTAATCAACTACACATACGCATGAACATATTTAATTGAGCATGAGCGAACAATTCTTGTAACCAACCTACAAGATTGATACATGTAATCAAACATACAAGAATGTAACCTAGCATAAAAGGACGTAATCAAGCTACATATAATCATGTAACCAGTCATATACTCCTGACGATGCATTCCACAAAATCAACATCAAGTTACTCATGACAAACTTACTACAACCATGATCAACATGATGCAATGCAACAAGAACATAGAATGTAAGTGTAAGAGACACACATGGAACTAACATGCATGCATGACCAAGCAATGATTCATCGACAGTTAGGGTTTCAGGGTTGAATTTCGATACGTGGAGAGATCGACGGATGGAGGAAGATCTCTTCAATAGCTCACCCAGCAAAACATCAATTTGTTTGACACCTATTTTCATGAATAAATAGTGGAATAAAGATGAGAATAAGAGCAGAGAGAAGTGGCCAGCGTTATAACCCTAAATTATGATCTTCTTATTTCTCTATTATTTGATTTGATAGACTCAGCCGAAACATAATTAATTTTGACTATTATTAGTTTTAACTATTCCCATGACAGAGTAGAGGACACGGTTACAGTCAATTACCTATGGAGATTTACCGACATAAATTCTTACGGAGCTCTAGATATTAGTGTCACAGATGAATAATTGAAGGTGTGGGGATCGATTTCCATGACGCAAATCTAATCTGGAGGTTCGGGGATCGATTTCCATGACACAAATCTACTATGTCACCGATTCCTTTTACTCCACTGCTCTGTTCGTTCCCTTCCTCTCCCTTGCCTTAATTTTAGTATTTGAAGTACATGGGAGGGTGAGATGCGGGAGGGTGAGGCGAATCAACTCAATCCCGCCTACCCGAGAGGATTTCTATGGATCCACATAATAGAATGGGATGTTGGTAAAGCTGATGTTGCTATCTAAGCTATTGATGCTACCAGACATTCTTCCAAAAGATCTGGGTATGGATCTGAATCTATATATGTGACTGGGTCAACTTCTTTGTGTACGGTAACATCACCAGCATGATCAACAACTTGAGCGACTGAACCAACTGTTGAACTAAAAATTGCATAATCTATAGGATTGACTAGCACTACCAATATATCTAGGAGAATATCACCCTGTTCGTGCCCTTAGACGGACCAATTTTCATAAAATCCATACATTAGTTCCTCAAGGAGGAATAACTTCTATCTGGTAAGTTCATAAAATTCAAAGCATTTTATTTTGGCATTTGCGTTGACTTGATTCCTCTGTAGTAGTACAAATTTCGGTGTAATTAGTTTTTAGCAATAAAAATGGATTTTTATCTCTAGAGCTATGTGGTACCTTTAGATTAATATTAATGGAACTTTATAAATCTCTTCTCCTGCCTTTTGACGCCCTGATGTTTCTTTCCCTTTTGGAGATCCAAACTATTATTTTTTTTAAAGAAAAAAATCCTTATATTTGATATTTCTGAGAATGAAATTAGAATATACATTGTTCAATCATATGCAAACTCAAGCCTCTCTTATTCTCTGCATTTTCTACCCCAGTCAGATGACAATCCACAATTTTAAGTCTTCTTGTAGTGTCTTATAGACAACTATTCCATCAAAAAACATCAATCAGACATCTTACTTATCCTGTGAATTTAAAACTCACAGTTCTTATAATGGATCTGAAAAACCTCTACAAAAAACCACCATTTGGTACCTCCTCTGAATTCAAGTTAAGTTAAGCAACCCTCCTGCAAGAGAGAAGCTTCTTTAGACAACTTATCTGCCTGTGTCTTGAATTCATGGTATACATGTGAAAATGAAGTAATTTCAAAAGAGGCTTATATCTCTTGGACAATCTTCATAATTGGGAGCAGACTGAATTACCAATGTTCCATCTCCATAGACCTAAATTTTTTTCAGTCCTCTTTCCTCTACAATTTTCAACAAAAGCCAAGGGGTACATAATTCAGGTTGATTTTTTGAACCTTGGTCAGGAACATACTTCAGCTTAAGGTAGTTCATAGAGTCAAAACAACCCCTGCTCCACATATACCAGGGTTTCCTTGACTTTCTTCGTCAAAGAAGCCTCAAGGCCTTTCATGGTCAATACATGGCATTAATAAGATTCTAGGAGAAATCTATTTGAGAAGTACTTCATTATCAACTCAAGCCATTCTAACCTTGTGTGCTACCTCTACATATGTGATAACCAAATCCTGAAATATCATCTAATTTCGGGTCCCCCAAATCCCATAAGAAAATAGGTAGGTGAGAGCCTTATATGTTGTTATTGTCTTATCATATAACTAGTCAAAATCACAATCAACCAAAGTCATATTTTCCCATTTAGATTTTCCCACTGTGGCTTGAGTAACCTCATTCCAAACTTCTCTATAAAAGGATAAGTAACAGGTAACTCATCCACAATTTTCTCACTTCTCTTGTAAAATATATGTTATGCAACTAGCTCACAAAATAGAAGAAAAGATAGATCAACGACTTCAAAACAAGCTTCTTCGAGGGGGAAACCTCCTTTACATTACACAAATGAACAATTCTTGGATGATTCAAATGAAAAAACCTCCTTTCTATATGTAGGAGTCTAAGGGGTCACAATATAATCAAAGCCGACATAACAATAATAATACAAGGGCACAAAAATAACAATATTGGGTTTCTATGGGGAACAATAATAACAATGTGGGGACAACAGGGGCACAACAATAACAATAAGGGGCTACAGTGACAATAGTAATGGGGGAATCACTAGTATAATAGGGACCTAACAATATACATCTACATGTCCCTACTTAGTTCCTCTTATGTTCATTATCCAAGGTGAACAACTTATTGGCTGGGGCTAACCACAAGAGAATGGTGTAGATTAGATCTAGTGAAGAAATCTTGGAGGAGAAGAGTTTAAAAGAAAGGGACAAAAGAATAAGAATACTATTCAACCTAGCCACACTAGAATAGGTGAAAAAATTATATAAGGGCAATATTTTCCATAAAATATAGGAAGTACCTAATTTATTGGAATGAAGAGGAAAACATAATGAAAAGAGAAATGCATCTGAAATAAGTTCAAAGCTAAAAAATCTCAAAGAGGACATTGACATGTATGACCCAAGGTCCACTAGAGAAAGTGGGAGAGGTGGGGGAAAGGGGAGGTATTCTCTTGAAAATGAGTCATTGGGTGAGAATGACGTGATCCAATCTTCTTCTCATTGAAATATGCAAGGAGGCTACTTTTGCTTGGGGATCATTGAGTTTATTGTGGATTCTTTGGGTTGATCGCATTAGTTCTTGTTAAATTCGTAGCACTCTTGAACATTAAAGTTAGGAGCCATTAATGTTTAAGTCACATTGTCTGGTGAATATGTGACCAATGAAATACAATATCAATATTGATGTTAGAGGTTAAGTGGTTAAACTACCTAACAATTAGGGGTGCTATAAATAAGTTAGATATGATGAACGGTGTGTGTGTGTTGGAGATGTAAGGATGAAACTTTATCATCAAATATTTTATATTCTCTATCCATCATTGTCTTACGTCTATGTGTGTGCCTTGACCATATGGCCCTGATTTTGGTTGAAGATTATTCCCTTTAGATTTTTGTTTTTGTTTGGATCACTATTTTTTCTGATGATCGTGAGATTTTCTATGACCTCCAGAAAATACCTCTCAGTTCAAGTACTACTTGTGTCTCTAAAATTCCATGATGGATTAGTGTACTACTACGTTTGCTATCATTAATGATTTTCCTCAGCAAATAGATGCATTTATGTAATAAATATCCAACTTACAAATGTTTTTGCATGTTTAGATAGATACATGATGGATTTGGCTAAACTGATAAAGAATCTTGGCACAGTAATGAAAGAGATTTACACTGATGATTGACCTCATTAGTGGAGAGGAACTTGCTATAATAAAATATTGAAAAACTAAAAGTTGTATTTCTTATATTCTTGATGGTGAATACTATATAGGATATACAAATATAGTTCACCGTCTAGCTGTTTTTTTGGCATTGTTTCCATTTGTGTTAGATATGAAGTGTCTTTCCCTATTTATTGCTTGATGCAAAACCAAACTTGTATGCAACTTTTTTCCTTCAGCAATGGCCTCAATTCATTATTGCATCTCTTCATTGGTTGCTACTACTTATCACAGTTGAGGTAATCCATCTCAAGAATTGTAAAATCTCTCTAGTGACAACATTTTAAACCAAGGGTTGAATTCCTTGTGTCTGGTGTCGAGGAATGAATATGCATTATGTAGGTCCATGTAAGAGATATGAAATGTAGATCTTTGCACATAGGTTGGTTTGTTTGACAATTTACCATATCGTTAATGTTTTGGGAATTCTATGGAGAATTTTGTCCTTGCACTGTCAAGGTTCCATGTGCAATTTTGAAGTTGCAGTTGTTTAGTGAAATCTTTAGAAATTTTGATGTATCTCGTAAATTTTTAATTCAGCTGGAAAAACAACATTTAAGTTATAGCCTAGAAGCACCACTTGAACTGAAAAATGGTAGCAACATCAGGTTCAAATGGGCATGCCATACACATAATGCAATGGGGTTTTTATCAACTACTAAATGGCCACACATTTGTGATTTGTTAATGGCCTGCCATAATCTCCACGTAGAAATAGAGGAATTTTTTAATTAACTAAACACAAAGTTTATTAACTTCAAACATGCTTATTTGACTGAAATATTCTCTTACCAACAACAAATGCTAGGGCCTGAGGAGGACTTGTTTTAGAATGAGCGACCTCAATTATCTACTAGTAGTTTGGGACTTTAGAAAGGTATGTGGTTTAAGATTTATTTGAGACGATTTAAGAGGATCCATGAAGGAAAAAAGAGAATTTTGGATTTAAAACTATTGGAAAATTTTTGTGATGCTTGTTTTCGTGAAGTAGATCCTCAATAGTGTGATTTGTTGTTTTTTGTAAAGAGAGTGTAATTAAAATATCACATTTGAGAACTTAACATAAAACTTTGAAGAATTTTTAAAATAAAATATTACACATTTTTTATGAGTGGAATTTTATGTCTAGAAGATATTGTCTTCAGTTATGAGAGTTCGCATTCCACATAACCATTTCAAGAAGATGACCGGTATCTTTAATGTTTTCATTTGGGTTATTGTTTATTAGAAGTTTAAGCTTGAAGGTTTGCAGGATTCCATTGCTAAGGAAGTGGATTTGAAATTTGATGAAAGCTTGGACAATGATTGGTGGAAGATGGTGTTATCGCCAAAAAATTGATCATCTAGCCTAATTTACTAGATGGATCAAAGTATACCATGTAAAGCCAATTTTACCTTAGTAAAATTGCTTTCACTGTGAGAAATTACCTAATAAACCACCTTTATTAAGTAATTTATAGTTAAACCCATGAAGAATAATTAAATAAATCACTATTTATTTGATTTTCTTCTAGGAATAATTAATTAAACCATTGTTTTTTTATTATTCCTTATCAAATTTGACCCAATCATGAAAGATAAACAGATAAACAGATAAATCATTATTTATCTTATTTTTCCCTAAGAATAATTGATTAATCACTAATTAATTATTATTCTTTGTTAAATTTGACTAGATCCCTTAGGAATAATTAAATAAATAATTATTTGTTTATTATTCCTTAACTAATTCCTTAAGATAATAAATAAATAATTTATTTATTTATTATTTCTAAATAAAAGTTTAAATACTTTTTCCCTCCTAAACAAATGTAATAAAATATTCCAGGTGGTTATTCCAAGAATGGGATCAATAACATTTTATTATGACTCATTATTCGAGGATAACTCAATATTTTGTTATAAATAGGAGGGTTTTCCGTTCATTATTCACTTTTGATCATTTTCATTGTTTCACTCACTGTTGTAACTCTAATTATTTTCATTGTCACAGACCATATTTTTGTTGGGTTTATGCATTATAGAGGAGAGAGACTCTACATAAGCTGAAGACGTTTGAGGATAGCCAAGAACCCATCCCATAGAGGGGGACTAGTAACATTTATCTATTCTCTTCACAGGTGTTATTATAAAATTATTCTTTACATATCTGGTTTCCATTGGATGTTTTGGGGTTATTACTCTTCCTTTCGCTGTTTAACTATGATCATAGCATAGATCAGAATTTTGGCAGGTTTTGTTTCTATCAATAGCTATAGATCTATAATGTTTAGCAGCCATTTCTATTGTTGAGATTGTTTGTCATCCATAATCTTAGGTGGGTTCTTTTTGTATGTCATTGAGAAGAAAACACTACAACAAATTAGCGAATTCACTGGGTTTTATACTTTAGATCCATAGATCTGGGTGACCTTTGGTTTTCAGCTTAGGGTTTCTTCTTTTTTCAATCCTATTAATGTTTCCTAGTGTTTTAACCCTAGATCTAGTAAATTTCTAACTTTCGCAAGCTTTCTGGTCATTTCCAGAGTTCACAAGAACAAGTCGCGGCAAAGGCGACACTTTTTTTTGAAATTTGTAGACGGGGAGTCTCAAAACGGAAATCATGGTTTTCATGCCAAAAGGTGCGATATGGGTTCCAGAACGCAGCTTTCAGCCCATAAAGTGCGATTTCTGAGTTTTAGGGTTTTTCTCAAATCTGTGTCTAGGTTTTGCTGAGAGATGTCTGTTGGGTGTTTAACCTCTGTCTCATCCCGCTTAGGCCTTGATCCATTATTTTTTACTCATTGAAGTCAAATTTAGCCTCCCTTAGATATTCTAGTACACTTTCACCTTTCTAGGAGGAGTTTAGCTGAGTGAGAAGTCTGAGTTTCTCTAGCACTTTCAACCACATTTTCCAAATTTGTAACCTTTTGTTTAAGATCTGATAAGATAGGTTGCTACCATCCATAGTTTCACATTTAAACTTGTTTAGTCATTCCCTTAGGGTCCCATTGGTTTCCTTAGGTGTTTCACCCATCTCCCTATATTTTTGCAGCGATCTTCCCCTCTGGTTTTTTGTTGTTGCTGCACCACTTTCTAGCAGCTTAGAGTCACTTGATCCCAGTCACACCGACATTCAGATATCTTGACCGTTTTAGTGTATTTTCCATCGGTTTAGCCACCAAGCAGTACAGTGTTTTCAAACCCAGTTTGGGTGGGGTTTAGTTAATTATTTTGTTGTTTATTTTCTGCTATTTATTTCAGTTTATTTGCAGAAAGAGTTTCTCTTTTTTATCAAAAAGATCTGGGCTTAATAAATTAATACACTTGCACACACAAGCACACCTTAAGCGAAGGGCACTTGGTTTACACCGCCAAGCCAAGACTTAACATAATAAATTTATCTCATTGCATCAGAGATAGAAGATATATTGTTGATCTCCCTTCACCATTTCCATGTTCCGTGTGTCCTTCCATCATTGCGCCACCAAGGTGTGAGTCGCGGAGACTATTAGGCCTTCACCCCCAGTTTCCACTTGGGCGTATTACTCCTCCCTATCGGGTTCGAGTTCATAGCCCTCCGAGTCCCCATCCTGACTCTTCTCCTAGTCCTTTTGATTCCTCATCTGATTCCGAGCCTCCTTCATCGCATATCATCACCATGTCTGGACCCACAGCTGGTGCAGGAACCTAAACTGGTGGTGGCCTCGGTACTATATCGGTGGTCACATCAGGCGGAATAGTCTCTGGAATTGTTCGGTAGCCCCCATGCTCCCCTTTATGGCTGGGTTAAGTCTACCGGATCTTAACCAGTTGATAAATTACCCCATACACCATGTTGCTAGTTGACTCTCTATGCCGACTAAGCTCCCCTCGGATATCCCAAAGTTCGAGAGTATTGCTAAAGAGAATCCTACCAACCATGTTTGATCTTTCCACATGTGGTGTTTGTCCTGATGACTCCATTCGTCTTCGACTCTTCCAAAGTATGCTCACTAGAGATGCTGCATAATGGTATGTAGACCAGCCCTCCACCTCTCATTCCATTTTCACAATGCTTGCTAAAGTGTTCTTATCATATTTCTAGTTACCTCTCTGGTACAAAACTGGTACTAAGCTTTTGACCACAGTTCGTTAATCCTCCGCTACTCACCTTTCTAAACATTTACAAGAGTGGCATCAAAGGAGGAACACATGTCATGCCTCGCCTTTCAAATACTGTGTTTATCTAGATTGGTTTCTCGAGATCTTTTTATCCCCCATCGGGAAAGATGTTGCGTTCCATTTTCCTCAGATCGAGGAAGAAGCTCTCCAGACCGCTTTGAGATATGATCTGATTTATGCTCAATCAGGTTATGTCTATATCGTTATTCCATACCTCCCTTGTCCTGGAAGTGCTAATGCACTAGGGGAATCTCACGCCGTTGATGGTATCATTGGATCCATTTCACACTCTTCACCATACACTCAGCAGAGTTATGGCTATCCACAGGGGGGCACCAGTTCCTCCAACATTTATGCCCCTCCTCCTAGAAACATGTTTCCAGGGCCTCAACCTATCTACCAAATTGTTGCTCCTTCTTATGCACAGCCTGGCGCTCCATCCCCTCAAGCATTAGCGTTGCAACATCCCATGCATCCTTAGTCCCAAACAGGGAAAATTTGAAGGACGGAAATTTATCTTAATGTTTAGAAACCTTGGCGAATCCCACTATTCCATAATATGAAATCTATAAAATGTTTCGAGATATTTTTGTAAAAATATTCAAATTTATAATATTTTATATAGTCTATATATAATTTTTTGGCGATTTTTAGGGTAAAATAATTTCATTCTATAAAATTTGGGCAAATCATTTCTATAAAAAAATGGAAATTAGTGAATCCTTTTTTTTGAAAAAGTATAGAAAATTAGCCCATGGGCGAATATTAGCCCCTAAAATTTTCCCTATCCCTAGAAGCCACCACCCCCTCAGGGTGAGGTGTTTGCATAGCAAAGTGATACCAATCCCTAGAATTTGAAGAAAAAGAATAAGGGTAAGGGTAACAAGGGTAACTAGGCTAACCAAGGTAACCAACCTAGTGAATCCCAAGGGAACTAGCCTAACACCAACAACCAGCAATGGGGCGGCTAGCCCAAGTAGAACAAGGCTATTTGTACAACTAAGCCTTGTGCATGTTGTGGTGTACATGGCCACTATACACATGAGTGTCCTCTTTTACCCCAGATGCGTTAAATGTCGGAAGCTCAAGCAGCTTCTCGAGGTCAACAATTGCTTGAGAATCTTAATCCACCTCAACTGGTCGTGCTCACAAATCCTTTCCCTCAGCAAGGATTTTTTGCTACTCAACCCCACCTAGGCCAAGCAACCCACCTCCCCCAACCATCTGTTCCTGGTGAATACTAGATCTTGATGATGAACTCTGATGAGGTTAACCCCTCCAATATCAACTTACAAACTTGGTCACGCCAATATGACAAGCCCTCCACTTCGTCAGCTATTGAGTCCAAATCCAAAGGGTCTGTTGAGCCTCTTACGACACCAAATGGTCCTTTACAGATCCCTCAACCCAAATTTGTGGCCATTCCCAAGATCCCAAATGGACCATTACATCGTAATGCAGCTTATAACAAAGTTTCCTATACGTACCGTATAGTAGACGACTTGGCCCAATCACTTACCACCATGTCAACACTGGAATTCCTCCAGTCGTGCCCTTCCAAAAAGAAGGCTCTACTAATTGCCTTGGGTACAGTGGATCTTTCCAACGATTGCTTGATTGTCTTCCCAATTGATACATCAGAGCACCCCCCATTACCTTCATCTGTTTCTTTTCAGATACCAATTAGAGTCTGTAATTCCATCATCTCCAGATGCATTATTGACGAAGGTGCATCCACCTGTGTGATGTTTGTTGCTGTTTGGAAACAATTAAAGTCACCTGAGTTGTCCCCCTCCACCATCACCTTACGTGCTTGGGATGGTCACTCCTCCTAGCTCCTTGGCATGTACCACAATTGTCTAGTGACCCTTGTGGGCAAGACTGTCCATGTCGATATCAAAGTCATTGATGCCCCTTTGGATTACAATATCCTCTCAGGTTGTATTTACACATATGCCATGTCAGTTGTTGCGTCTACAGTGTTCCACAAGATGTGCTTCCCCCATAAAGGGAAGATCATTACCATTGATCATTTGACTTACTACGAACCGACATCCATGATCTCCTCCTATTCCATCATCTCGTCGTTGTTTGACAACTAGTATTCACCTCCTTATACTAGTATCTCACCCAGAGTCTATAAGGATTCCTCATTGTTGGGTGCCTTCCCTGGTCCTCTCCCTCCCACTTTTGAACCTACTTCCATGAGTGTTTTCATGTTACAAGTGTCACGGGCTTCCCTTAAGCAGTCTAGTACAACTGATCAACAGCCAACTCCTCAACATCATGTTGTTTCTCTTCTAGCCAAACCCTTTGGACCCACTCCCCCAGGACCTCCTCCATTTGTGGGTGCCTCTCCTATGTTCCCACCAGGAACTATTCCTCCAGGTCTCAACCATCCAGGAGCTATTCCATCGGGACATTATCCTGCTGGCCAGATACCTTTCTTATTCCCCCCTCTGGGAATTGTTTCTATACCTATCACGACTTCGCTGGTCCTTCCTAGCATGAATCTCGGGATCCCAATATGCTACATCGACCCCCCTACAAACATTCCACCTGTTCAGCCAAGACCATATCACACTTTGACCCCGGTTCAACCGGTTCCCATGACCCCTATCACTACTTCAGTTCCATCACAACCTCAACAGGAACTAGCTTTTGTTGTGAAAGCATCTAGCGAGGGGGGCAAAGCTAAAAGGAAATATTCGAAGGACAAGGCTCCCCAAGCTTCTCTAGCCCCTAAGGCCCCAAAGCCTACACCCCTGTGCACTTTGTGTGAATTTTTTGGGCATGTCACCAACAATTGTCCTAAACTTCCTCAACTTAAACTATTGGTTCATGAATCGGTCCCTGAGTTCCAGAATTCCATGTTAACATACTAGTCCCACCTAAGAAACTAAAAACGCTTCGCACAAACTACCCTTGTTCCATTTGTGATCTTCATGGTCACTATTCCCATTGTTGCCCTCGTCTCGATGAGTTTCGTGATTGCCTTGGGGTGATTCATGACTACGAGGCCACTCGTAGTCGAACCTCTGCTCCTCTACCTGTGGACTCTGGTACCACTAGTCAACCATAATAGGGAAACTCTGACCCTTCTGTTGTGATCCCTCCCCCCTGATGTTGAGATGACAAACACCATAGGCCCCATTCTTTACCTTTCATTATCCTTGAGTTCCTTGTTGGCAAACCTTCCTGAGGTTGCTACACACATTTCTATCGAACCTCTTTCGAAAGAATCCCAGGTCTCAACATTTGTAGATCCTCCATCTACCAGCCCTTCGTCTACCATTCAAGACGATGTGTATGTGAACCTTATTCTTTAGGTTGATGCACCAAGTTATCGTCACATCATGTAGTTAGTATTCCTCACGTCCGCTCATCACCGAGCCTGATGAGGACACCATGGAAGCTATGTCTACCCCTGATTACCACTACACTTGAGTAAGGGGGAATTTCTTCAAGAGGATTTCGAAGGCCATGTCCATCCTAATTCTCCCAATGCACTCTATCTCCAGAAATGTTGCTCATAGCACATCCCTTTGATTTGCGTGTCTTTATTTCTACCATGTAGTTAGGTAGATTGCATCATCTCATCCATTGTCTTTTGCACCTTTCAGATGGATCCATCATCCACACCGTATATCAGTCATGCCGACGGTGCAAGTCACTTCTCCCGGAATCTAGCCTCGGCAACCTGGGCCATTTTTACCCCCTTGCATACGTTAGTCCTTTCAAACAGCATGTGCATTGGATCTGCCACCAATAATCAGGACAAATATGATGTAGTGATAGGTTTGTTAATCGATGCCCTCGCTCATCGCATCCTTCATCTTCATGTTCATTTAGATTCCTTTCTACTTGTCATGCAATTGAATGGTGTGTATCATGTGCATAACCAAGTCATATTTAGAAAATATCTACGAGTGAAGCTATTGGTATGTGAATTTGAAACCATTACTTTCAGTCATGTGCCTAGAGCCCAAAATCACTATGTAGAAGCCATTGCAAACAACATTTTGTATTGGCATTTATCACATGTATACCACAGAAGATAACCACACAAATGGCGAACCATCATTTCCATATAAAATGCATA
Organism: Pinus tabuliformis; assembly: GCA_031772625.1. Lineage (NCBI taxonomy): Eukaryota > Viridiplantae > Streptophyta > Pinopsida > Pinales > Pinaceae > Pinus > Pinus tabuliformis. The sequence continues at coordinate 710,898,010 of CM062805.1, read as the reverse complement.
ATCATATTATGTATCATACAAGTGTTTGGAGCCCTTAGCTCTAAATACATCTGGTATGCCCATATCATACTGGGGGGGCACATAGGCCCCTACATCTCCTTTGGAGGATCCCATGCCAAGTTGGGCTGAGATGCTTGAATCCATTTTTTGAGCACTCGGAACACAATGGAACTCCACAAAATCCTCTTGGTAGGGGCATCATTCCCACCTTTTCATACTAGATCAGTATCCCATGCTCAGGGGCATGATGGTTTACCCCTAGCCATTTTCTCAGTTGAGTCTTGGCCTGGATCCCATTGGATGTAGGTATGGTTGATTATCCTCCCATTCCTTGGATAGTTTATCCTACCAGCCTCTCTGGCGAGCCATATGCACATCGCATATCGTAGATGTTTGATACCATATCTTCAAATATTCTACTCTATGTCCACATAGTCCCCATGTTTGACTTAGTGGGTGAGGATGATTATAGACCTCTTCTAGTAGTTCATTCTCGTTTTCCTCTTCCCTTAATTCTTCACTAGGAACCATCATTCCAAGAAGAATTTAGGCCATGTATTAAACACACACATGGCAACAACATAATCTGAAAGATAAAACATGAGAATACATTTTTATTAACAAGAGATATACATTTATAGTACATGGTTTGACCATTGGGTTCCACATCCCAAGGTCTCTTGGATTCCTTTTGTCTATTCAGCTTCCACACTAACACATTGAGGATTAGGTGTCCAATATTCCCCCCCTTAATCCGAAGGGTTATGTATGAGTCCAATAAGAAAGCTGTAATACAAAATGTGCAACAATGCATGGCAGCACTAGGCTGAATGTGCTCTCTGAAATGTTGGTATAAAGGGTGGTGGTTTAAGGATGACCACCAACGCTGGAACGCTTAGTGCAGTTCCCGAAACTCTTCCAAAACTGGCAAGAAGTTGAAGTCTTCTGCTAGAGGAAGTGCTCCTATTGTTTTGAAGAGGGAAACCTTCAACCATGAAAGGGAGGTCTCACCCCGCATAAAAGGGAGAACTTCAACCTGAAAATGGAAGTTTCAACCTGTGATGGTTTAAGGATGAACAACAACTCTAGAATGCTTAATGCAATTCCTAGAACTCTTCCAAAACTGGCAAGAAGCTGAAGTCTTCTGCTAGAGGAAGTGTCCCCAATTTTGTTCTTGGAATTCTTCCGAAACTAGAAAGAAGCTGAAGTCTTCTGCTAGAGGAAGTGTCCCAGATTCTTTGAAGAGGCATTACCAAATAAAGGCATGCTCAGGGGCATGTTTGTCTCTGGCTACAAATCTGAAACTGGTGTGGCAGGTTGTGGCTCAGGCTCGCTTGATGTGACTTTGAAGCTTGTAGATGACCATCATTTCCCCCCCTGTCAGATACAAGGTGAGATGATGGAGAAAACTCAACTGCAAGACTGTTCAATACTCTGGAACAAGTTCTGACATGTGATTGGAATATCTTCTTTGTTGTTGATGCCCATTTCCAAGAAGTGATCCATCCAAGATGAATCTTTGTTCTTGCAGGATGTTTGTTTCTGAAGCATCTATATGAAGAATGGGTGGTTTTATGACAGTGCTTACATGGATGAAGATCAAAACAGTGATCTTTTAAATGGCCAACTTGGTCATAGTGTTGGAATTTCATGATCTGTTGCTATGGAAGAGGGGTAGAATCTGGAACAGATGGAGGTGAACTGTCATGAAGGAATCCAACACTATGAAACTGAATGGGATTTGAGTAGTCTGGAATATGAAAGGACAAGTCCTTCTCATATCCGAGACCAGTTATGTGTTTGTTGTGGACAATCTCTTCCCAAGGTCTGATGATGGGATTGGGAAGTGCAAGCTGAACTTCTACATCTACATATAACCTTGTTGCTTTATGGGATTCTGTTTCAATCTTCTGAATAGAAACAGGTTCAGAATGACTCCTCTGTTTTAATTCTTCTTGTTGTAGCTGAGATTTGACCTGCAAAAAAACAATTTTCTCTTGTGAATTTTGTAGACAGACCTAAATGTTTGTGAGAGAAACTTTGCTGATTTTTAATGTATCATGAGTAGTAGACAATATCATAGTTTTGAGGAACTCTAATACTTCATTGGTTCTGGTCATTTTTTTCTGTAATGTCAGAATTACACCTTAAAAACTGATCACAACTACTACTCAATGTAGAAAAGTAATACCCACTCACAGTACACAGAAATATCCTTTATAAATGTGCAGAAAATGATCAATGTGCAACCAACAAGCACCAATTACAATCCATATAAAAATAACAGTTTACTCATGACTAGCATTATGTTCTTACAATACAATTGACTAAACTTTTCTCCACAAAAGATTACTTTTATTTTTCAAAACAATCATTACCTTTATACAGCCCACCAAACTCTTATGCAGCAGTCGAATCAAGGAATCAATCAGAATATATATGTAGACAAAAACTATAATGAGTTTTAAATATAATGCCACACTAGGGTAGAAGCAACTGCAAACTTGCTTGGATCCTTCAAATACTCCTTCACTTTCTCAACCAGTGGAAAAGAATAGTCAAGTTCAATAGCGACTGCTAATACATTCTTGTACCCATTGATGATAGCATGTGGAACAACTGCAATTGTGGGATTATAGATTTCCAGAGAAAGAGCTGTACATAATCTCATAAACTGCAAATTGCTTGTTGTGGTGTGCCAAAGATGGTCTTCCAGAACTATTCGGACACATGCATATGACCAGCAGTGATACATATACCATAACATTTTACCATGACCTTCAAAAATATTCAGCTCGAAATTAAATTCACCAATGGATCATCCAGTTCAAGCGTATTATTCAAAAACATTGTATCAATATGCAAGGCCTGTACATTGACCAAAGTCACTTGCATAGAAAGATCAAGGCGGTATTTGTTATGTTTTAAAATAAATGCCATTGTACTGCAACAAAGCCAGCTAGATGACTTCATGGCAATGGTCCATGATAAAATGACAGAATGTATTTACCCCTCAAAGCTATTATCTTTTAAGACAAATTCCATGCCGGAACCTGTCGTTCAGGTGCCATGTTAGACAGGCATTCAATACATTCAACGTTTCATTCAACGTAATACTCAAACTGATCAGCGTTAAAGAACACATATAAATATATGGGCAGTGTTAAACAACACATATGGACAATGCTATGAGTGTTAATGGACAGCACTCTGAGTGTAAGACCGCAATGTAAGACAACGCAAACATTCACCACAGTGTTAAACAACACATATGGACAACGCAAAAATAATGCATACTGTAACAAACATTCAATGGACAACGCAAAAATAATGCATACTGTAACAAACATTCAATGGACAGTGCATCAGTTTCATCGTTCCTCGTTCCTCGTTTCAACAGACTTTGATGGCAAGAGCTCAAGTGTAAATGTATGTATGGAGCAATGCGAGTGTATACCAACAGATGGCAACGTTCCTTGTTCCTCGTTCCTCTTTCCAGCGTGCCTCGATGCGCACCAATCCAAAGCCACGGTGCCTTACCATCCACAGTAGCAGGATTAGAACCTCGACCTGCCAAACGCAACGTTAAACACTTTCTCTGTATATATTCTGATTTTTATTAGAGATATTTACACTCTAGTATATGAACCACTGTGCACCCATGACTTCACCGATTATCTAGGAACCCACTCTAATGGTACCCCATTTACTCACTCATTGTACAAATCTAAAACTCTTATTTCTCATTCCCAACCAAATTTCCACCTCTCATTGCATGAAGGTAGGTTTTCTATATCAGACGCCGCATCATACATTCAAAAATGCCTCAAAACGAGAAGACCAGATGATCGAATGGGTTCTTTAACAGCAACGTGACCATGCCCATTGTAACGGCTCAAGTGGACAGCACACCAAAGGACCTATGGCTAGCATCAAACCTCAATCAATGGAGCAGTGTTAAACATATATGGGAGCAGTGTTAAACAATGGAGCAGCGTTAAACTTGAAGCATATATGGGACAGCGCTACAGAGCAGGAAACACATGCTTGCGTTAATAATCGTATAAGCATTGTACTCTTTCCTCCAGCGTTCAAAAGACTTCGACGGCTACAGGACTGAGGTCCTTCAAGTGAGACGGAGACACATTGGCATGGTTGCTGCAGGTGTTATGTCAACCAGAGGAGTGAGAATACTGGAGTTCGATGGAGAAGCCGAGGTATAGATGGAGAGGCCATTCGATGGATGGGGCAGTGATTAATATATGCTGCGTTCAATGTCATACACAAGAGCATAAATACAAGAACTGATACCTGTGTTCTGGTGGCTATGGTGTTAAAGATACAACCCCTATCAAAGAGCTTAGTAACATAATCTGGAGTGATCAAGTAGGGCTCATGCAGTGGAATATTTACGAGGATATTGACCTGAGTCAAGAAACAGAGAGACAGTGAATGGAAAATGGAACCAGACCCGATAAGTTATTCCCACTTAAAGATAGTCTCTCCAGTTTTGGAAGCACCCCAATTGCAGCAGGAGACAATGTTTTCAATGGAGTATAGGAGAATATAAAACATCTATGACACTGACGTAGTGAGGCAGTTTTTGCAGCAGGTCTCTTGACAGAGGGCGTTCACTTAAAACCGCATATGACAGAGGAACGCATATATGACACTGCCTAGAGCAGGCTTCAGGCAACCAGGTAGAATATAGAAGGACAGTTCTGACAGGCTGGAAAATGGCAGACCAACATATATGTAAAATTAGGCTCGCAGTAATTATGCAGTGCAAGAATACGTCTGCAGCTCTGATACCATGTTAAACACACACATGGCAGCAACATAATCTGAAAGATAAAACATGAGCATACATTTTTATTAACAAGAGATATACATTTATAGTACATGGTTTGACCGCTGGGTTCCACATCCCAAGGTCTCTTGGACTCCTTTTGTCTATTCGGCTTCCACACTAACCCATTGAGGATTAGGTTTCCAACATTAGGCCACTTTCCTAAAAGTTGTAGATCCCAATTCTGATGGTCACTTTGTCTGCTACAATCTCCACAAGATTTAGGACCTTATCCTCCTCTCAAATTTGAGGGAACATGCCCTTTTATAGGAAAACCCACAGTTTTTCTGTTGCACATTGCAACCAAACTGTAGCTCCATTTGTCGAACCGTCAACACCATTGGAAATCTCTCACCGATCTCTATAATGGGTCTTCCTCAGTTTTTGATGATTTGACACTTCATAATGAAGTCTTTCTTCCATGAAAGGTCACTTCGTCGCCTCTCAAAATCGAATTTTGTCATAAAGTGACAATTGTACTTTGAGGTCCGCCTCCTCTTAATGATTGTCATACCATATGTCAATTTTTGTCATGAGCAACCATCATTTACTCATGTTTTAATGGTCCCCACTAGGGCCTAGTCTGTGTGGCAGCGTCATCAAGTCACCCTTGTTCAGAGCATCCACGATGAGTCACCCTTGCATTCTTGGAGTCTATTTCATGCCCCATCCTATCATGTCACAGTATTCCATCCATATTTGCATACCGTTCATCCTTTGTTGCCCATTTTTGGCCTCCAGTCATACTGTCTCCATCCCCTTCGGAGTTGAGTCAATTGCTGCAAGGTCAACCATGCACTTTATGATTTTACAAGGGTAGTCGTCTGTTTTTCCCTCAGTCCCTTTTTCCCCATTATCCTTGGTTTCAGTCCATTAGTAACATTACTATTTTCCCTTGTGCTTTAGTTGAGGACCATCATCGCCTCATCTATCGTGGGCCCTATTATGTTGACATCCGCTCATTTACTCTAGAAGAACGACCTAGAGGGAGGTGTATCTTGGTTCTAGCTTCCATTATTGTTTGGTGCCTTGGATCGAGTAGAGGGTCTCATTATTGCCCTTTGACTTGGTCATTTCCTGTTCATGATCCATACACTTGATGGTCCAGTGATGCAGTAGATTGTACTAGTGATTCCCAGGTGTGTGTGAGATGTTTCATACCTCATGAGGGGGTGGCCCTTCAGGTAGCCCCCAACATGCCCAAATGCATACCTACTATGCTACAGCCTCAAATATAGTTCCACAGAGTTGATGGGTTCGGTTCCTACCAATTGTAGTGTTCATAGCATGCACGTCTCCCCAAGATGAACCATTCAGTTTTGCAGAGCCCTTCCTTGATTAGCAGGGCTTCTCCGGTTGTTATACCCTCCCTCCCACCCATTTTTTGAGGGAAGGGGCTTTATATCTCATGTACTCATATATTATTGTATTCATTCATGGCTCATGTTTTTACCAGGTGCATTATGCATACAGGACACATTGTATTATTTTCTAGCTCTGTTATGTCAACATGTCATGTACCATTCAGCATGTACTTCATTGCTCAGTTTTATATTTGTGGGCAAACCATTATTTTTGTACTAAGTTATCTCGACAGCTATGGGTATGCCTCCCCCCGCCTCATTAAGGTCTGGTACCACAACACAAAAAAGAGACTTGCATTAGTCTCACCCCCTCTATCACTATCCTCTCCCAGATTTAGCTTCATTGGTCTCTCTCTCTCTCCCCCCTTGACTCCCTTGTGTTGTCTAAGTGATTGTGTCTTTACCACGTACTTCGGTCATACGTTTTTCTCCTAACACTCCTACAATGGGGGGAAATATGTTATCACCAAAAAATTGATCATCTAGCCTAATTTACTAGATGGATCGAAGTATACCATGTAAAGCCAATTTTAGCCTAGTAAAATTGTTTTCACTATGAGAAATTACCTAATAAACAACCTTTATTAAGTAATTTATAGTTAAACCCATGAAGAATAATTAAATAAATAACTATTTATTTGATTTTCTTCTAGGAATAATTAATTAAACCATTGTTTTATTATTATTCCTTGTGAAATTTGACCCAATCATGAAAAATAAACAGATAAATCATTATTTTTCTTATTTTTCTCTAAAAATAATTAATTAATCACTAATTAATTATTATTATTTGTTAAATTTGACTAAATCCCTTAGGAATAATTAAATAAATCATTGTTTGTTTATTATTCCTTAACTGATTCCTTGAGATAATAAATAAATCATTTATTTATTTATTATTTCTAAATAAAAGTTTAAATATTTTTTCCCTCCTAAACAAATATAATAAAATAGTCGAGGTGGTTATTCCAAGAATGGGATCAATAATATTTTATTATTGCTCATTATTCGAGGATAACTCAATATTTTGTTATAAATAGGAGGGTTTTCCATTCACTATTCACTTTTGATCATTTTCATTGTTGCACTGACTATTGTAACTCTGATTATTTTCATTGTTGCACACCATATTTTTGCTAGGTTTATGCATTATAGAGGAGAGAGACTCTACATAAGCTGAAGACGTTTGAGGATAACGAAGAACCATCCCATAGAAGGGAACTAGCAACATTTATCTGTTCTCTTCACAGGTGTTATTATAAAAGAATTCTTTACATATTTGGTTTCCATTGGATGTTTTGGGGTTATTACTCTTCCTTTGGTTTTTTAACTAAGATCATAGCATAGATCAGAATTTTGGCGGGTTTTGTTTCTATTAGTAGTTGCATATCTACAATGTTTAACATCCATTTCTATTTTTGAGATTGTTTGTCATCAACAATCTTAAGTGGGTTCTTTTCGTACATTATTGAGAAGAAACACTACAACAGATGGCATTGTTCACATATTTTGAGAGGAAACAAAAAAAAGAATAAGAAAGTAATCTCAGAGGTGATGAAAATAGGTTTAGAAAAAATTGACAATCATGAACTGAAACACTTTTTGTGGGACTTGTAGTTCAATACTACTATAATCCACCAGGAAAGTCTTCTGCAATATTTCGAAATGAAGTGTTGAATTCATGTGTTGTGAATATTGGTGCTAAAGTTTCATATGTTTTGTGTATTGAGGATGGAGTCTCTATGCTAGCAATAGGTGCAACTCTCGCATCTAGTGGGGAAGATATATCAAGGCGTCTCCCTGATCGAAATTCTCTTATGATGACCCTCAAGCAGGTTTGGTGTTATTTCTTATGTTGTTGGTGAAATAATCAATGACCCACATTGTCACGTGCCAAAAAAATATAGTGCATTGTATTTGATAAAACAAGTACCCTCACAAAAGGAAAACCCTTTGTTACTAGTGCTAAAGTTCTATCATATATGCAACTGGGAGAATTTCTCAAAATAGTTTCTCCTTGGTGTAATATTTAACAATAGAATCTTAACCTTACCCATGCAATTATGACCTTATTTCAATCTTCTAACTTCGTATTCCCATTCTAAAAATGGAGGTATTACTAAATTCCCACCAATTATAGCCATGAATGCACAGTCATTGTCAATAGCATTGAAGCACCAAAAACATGCAGTATTTTTCAAGAATTCAATGCCAGATTTAATCATGACCATTTACATAACTAATCCAACAATCATCAGACTTCATGGAGCATTGATTTAGGGTCCACTCTATAATTTCAGTGGTTTTCAAATAGAGGTTGGATATAAAATGATTCCCAAGCTAGCAAAGACAACGCCACTCTTCCACATGCAATAGAGGTTTAGATCTAAAATGATTTATTGTTTTCACTATGGTTCAAACAAGATTTCATTAGATTTGTATGGTGACCTCCATTTCAAACACATTCAACAAAATCGATTCAAACAGAGTTGAGAAGTGAGCAACAATTGGCTAGGGTAGTGGCAGACTACGTATATCACTTTCATTTCTTTTGTGAGCCGCCTACAACTACATATACGAAGGGGCTTGGGATCAAGAATACTACTTTATTAGCTTAAAAAAAATTGACTCTCCTTCTAGAAAATATGTAAAACGTTTAATAGATGGGATAGATATTTTTTTTGGTAACTGGAAGCTGATATCTGAGTGTGGAGTGTCTACACCTTCATTTGTAGAGGATTATTTAAAGGATATGGAATAACATGCCAGAATAGGAATTTTGGTGGCCTTGATAAAATACTAGTGGCAATGTTGGCCATTTCTGATCCATTTAAAAGGGAGGTAGTTGTTTTCATAGAAGGTCTAAAGAAAATGGGCATACACCCAATCATGGTTACAAGAGATAACTAGACAACAACTCAAGTTGTTCTACAAGAGTTGGGTACTTAAGATGTTAAGGCTAAGGTCATTCCTGCTAGAAAAGCTGAAACAATTAGTTCCCCTTAGAAGGATGGAGTTTAAGATATGTAATGGGAATCCATATATAAGTCCCGGGAACTCAATTGGGTGAAAAATAAATATTTCTCATTCTCAGTAACTTGGATGAAATCTTTCCAAAAAATAAAAGTAATCCACCATTGATATGAAACAAAATATCCCACATCAATATCATCTGCCAAATATGTAAAGCTGACAATGTCTGAAGTGCTCTCAAGAAAATGAAATCAGAAGGTTTCTAACTGAATCTGACATTCACAATACTTATAAAATATATGGGTGATGGAGGATGTCAAAAAACACATTGTTGGTTTTTCACCAAATAAAACCCTTTAATTGGAAATCGAGATCATCCAAATAGACATCTTAAAGTGGTTCGAGCTCTAGATCGATGAAATGCAGGTCCCCTACCCTTGTCATACACCTTGCCTTAGTAGAACTAGGTGCCCTAGATGATTGATTTCTTCTCATCATAGGAGAGAAAAAACTAACCATTGGTTGTGTTTTTTCTATCAGCAGTACTTCTAAGTTAATTAGAAAATCCTCACAACCCAATTGGATGTATGCACGTGATTATCATAGACCTACAATAGAATCTTGATATCATTCTTCTTGTTTTCGCTTCTAGATACAGCCTCAGATTTCTTACAAGACCAATGCCTGGAACATCTAGATTTTGTGTGTCTCATATAATTTATTGGGAAACTGGGGACATCACATATATTTTTGTATATATATATATATATATATATATATATCTATCTATATATAAAATAAAAATCTTAGGTTGGGTCATTCATCTACAGGCACAAGCCATGCATTTCTGGTACTTCTTCACATATACGACTCAGATAAATATATGATAAACTAGTGGAGGCTGAGTAGTTCAAGGACCAGTACTTTAATAAGCTTTGGAAGAGAAATGAGAGAGGATAAGGAGATAGAGTAACTCATCACATAGAGCTTGAAGCGTCAGGAATTCTACACTTATCACATAGAGCTTGAAGCCTCCATAATTCTACACTTTTGAGCTAAAGGTAGACATAATGGATGAAAGAGGATGGGAGTGATGATTCATGGAGCGCAATTTTAAAGATATAATATCAAATATCCATACAGGCACATGCATTAAAGAATCAATACAAATGAATCTGTAAGAACATATGAAGCCTTTCTAGCAGCTACGATTACATGAATTCAGAGAGGAAACATGAACATAATGGAATTTAATAGAAGGATAAAATACTATAGTACTCAAAGGAGGAATCACCACCATTTTATTAATATTTTGAAAGACGCATAGCATAAAATCATATAGTCTTGAAAATAACATGTAGTTCTTTCTTTAGAATTATGAACCTTTGTGAAGTGTTTCTTCCCCCTAGTTATCTTAGAAGGGAAGCATTGAACAATAATTACAACAAAATATCTCAATTGAGCCTTAGCTATCAGATCGACTAGCTGTCTCGGCCTGGGATGTATCTATGGCCCAAAAATGACTACAAAAATTAATTTCTTCAATAAATGGCAACACATTATAGGAAAACAAAACAAGTCAATCAATTAGATGAACATGCCAACAAAATATCTCCATGCCCATCCCTGTGATCGCCTTTGCTTTAGGTTGTTGCTTTCCCATGGTCTGGTCACCTGTGTCACAAGCCGATTCCGTCACTTCTGCCTTTACTACTCGGATCATTCGTTCTTCAAAACTGGGAGCGGTCAACTATCAGTTTAATGCCACAATATAGAAGCAGAGGTCGCTTGGATGGTATTTCGTCTTCCCTCTACGTGGAGCACCATGTTGGATCATCAAGCCCTTCCGAGCTTCCATGTATTCATTTACTCTGTATTTTTTGACCATTGTTTCGTGTCACAAGGGTCCTTTCTGGGTCAACCCATGCCAATTTTGAATTCTGCACCTCCTTTCTTAAATGCCTCAGTCGCCGAGCCACCACACCTTTAAAGTTTTGCATTACTTCATCACAGAGCTATTACATCGGGGTTTTCCATTAATGGTCCTTATGGGACAGGAAATTCTGGTCTACTTTAGCTCCTTTTGCTTCGTGTGACCGGGGGCTACGACCAAGCTTTTAGCCCTTGGGTGCTAGGACTTTTGGGCTCATGTCTGTGAGGCTCAACCCTTTGTTAAACAGAATCTCGCATATCAGTGATTCCTGATGCTCGCTTTCGGTGCCTTCCCTTGACAATTGCAATCACTGATATGCGAAGGTTGGGCCCAGCCGAGATATCGCAATCGGCCATTACATAGTATTACCTCTGTTTTCTATGTTTTATGACCGTGCTGCAGGATATACACCGAAAAACACCCTCGTTGTCCCACTGAGCAGAAGCAAAATAGACGTTTTAATGCTCGTTGATCTGGGTCTTTGGTCTGGGCTGATTCAATCTGGGTTGTTGATCAGGGCTTGATGGTATCACAATCATAATGCAGGAGAGGGCCTTTTTACCACATTTCATAGTGCTTTCCAATTGTCTAGATGTGAAACTTCCATAAAGAATGATACATAAAATATCGCATCCAGAACCAGAACTCGCATATCGCCATAGGAAAGGGAAAAGGGGCTTTAACATTGATTTATGGTGATTTCTGATGTTCTGTACATGACAGTTTATAGAATGTATCTCATAAAATATTGCAACCGGGGTGTTATCACCCATAGAAATTTCAAGTTGGGAGGGAATGCGGCGAAGGGGGGACTTTGACTTGTGTGATCCCCAATTAAGATATTTCAATCAGCGAGGGAAGGAATTACCATGATCGGTGAAAAATATTTTATCGCAATCAGCGAACAGAGGAAATATCGCAATCGGCGAGACTGAGGAGGGACTTACACTTTGATAATTGGCAAGGGACTTTGTGATATGCGATATCGCAATCGCAAAAGTCAAACAGGGAGACGGGTGGATATGTATCACAAAAAGGGAAGGGGCCAATAGCGATTATGGTTTGTGGGTCCCGACGCTTAAAAAGGGTTTCGACATGATTTATGAATATTTTTAAAACATTTCAAAGGGGAATGGGAAACACAGCTAGAGTTAGATATACAAAGGGATTTTGGTGAGAGTTAAAATTGGGTCACTACGGCTAGAGTTTAAAAAACAAAGGAAAAAGGGGGTTTATGAAAGAAATGGTTTCTAGAGAATATGGAAATTTCTCCAAAATAATTTAAACTGGACTTTTTCTTCCTCCTTTAATCTCTAATTTTCAAAGCACAACAACCTCCTCTCTGTTCTTTTGCCCTCTTTGTACAACTAGAACTCTCTTTTCAAAAGGTCAACATTGGCTCCACCCGGGGATGGGGAATTGGATTGCAATGTGTCGAGAACCTGCAGACTGTGAACTTCTCTTTTGGGAACGGAGTCTTTTTTAAAAAAATGATAATTTTGTGAAAGTGGAATTTTCATCAAAAACTAGAAATTTCATATAATAATTATAATATACACACTGATATTTACAATGGGTGCAAGACAGGTACCTTTAACTTTGAAAATAGAGTTTGAGGAATTGACCATTTACTGGCATCTCGAACGATTCACCTTCTAGATTTTCGAGTACGTATGTATTGTTTCCTTTTCCCTCTGAAATTTTGAAAGGGTCGAACCAAAGTGGATCGAATTTTTCCGTGTTTTCCTTGTTCTTCCCGTCGGATATCCCATCAAAGAACTAAATCTCCTGGTTGAAGAGGTTGATCCTTGGCCTTCTTGTCAAACAGGGATTTCATCTTTTGTTGGTAATTCGCCAATTTAGCCCCAGATGTTCTCTATTTTCATGAAGTTCAACGAGTTGGTTTATCCTTCGTGTCAAGGCATTTGGCTCTTCCTCAACTTCTTATAGTAACTTCACCATTGGAATTGCTAATTAGATTGGGAATACTACAATCTTACCATATACTAGATCGAAAGGCGATTTTCCAGTGGATCGTTTAGGAGTTACTAGGTTAGCCCAGAGGGAAAACTTCAATTGGGAGTCCCAGTTCCTTTGATTCTTAGTGATGGTCTTCTTCAAAACTCTCACCATAGTTTTTTTTTAGCACTCAGCTAAGCCATTACCTTGAGGATAGTAGGTAGTGGAGTGCTCAATCATGATATTGAATTTCTGACAGAAGCCAATGAATTTTGTGGATTTGAAGACTTGAGCATTATCAGTGATGATTTTGATAGGGAAACCAAAACGCAATAATGTGTTTTCCTCCATAAACTTAATTACCACCGAGTGATTAGTGTTTCTAGTTGGGAAAACCTCTACCCACTTGGTGAAATAATCTGTGGCTGTTGATATCCACTTATGTTGTCCAGAAGAAGGTAGGTTTATTTCTCCTATCTAGTCCCCACTGTTTGAAGGGTTCTTCCATTTGTACTGGAATTAGGGGGAGAGGAGAATTTTTTTGTCTTTCAACAAACACTTGGCACTTCTGACATGACCTGACCTGGGAATGAACATTTCCAAATAGTGTAGGCCAATAGAATCCTACCTAGAGGATTTTGTGAGCTGTGGTATTCCAGCTGTAATGACCTCCACAAACTCCTCCATGAAATTCCTCAACCACTTTATGTGTTTCACCTTCTATAAAACATAACAAAAAAACTCCCACCGGGTCTTTCCAGTAGAGTTGGCCATTGGATATGATATACTTTTGAGCTTGCAGTCCCAGAGTTCTTTATTTGGATTTATCCAGCTCTAGTGGGTACCTCAGGAATAAGAGATAATGGATGATATTCCTATACCAGGGTGATCCCTCATATTTAGTATAGATGTTTTGCTCTGATGTTTTAATCCCCTTCTACTGAACCTCTATTCTGCCTTCCTCTATTATTAGGTTTATCCCTAAAGCTTGGCAATTAGATTCCGATAAAACCTTGGCCAACCCTTGGCTTTTTATGAGCTTAGTATGCTTTATGTCTAACTCATATTCCTATATATTTGCTATCCACCTACCCATTTTTCCTTCACTGTATCCTTGCACAAGGATTTCCTTAACCATTTTTGTTGGGACAAATGCTGTGATTTCTGATTGTAGCACATAGATTCAAAATTCCTTCAAATCCTTGACTAGCACATAGGCTTGCTTCTCCAAGATTTTATATTTCAGCTCAACATCCCTCAGGACTTGGTTGAAGAAGGTGATGGGTTGCTCATAACCATGTTTATTCTTATGTAGTAGAGTTGTGGTAATAAAATGTGGAGAAGCAAAAGAAAAGATATAGAAAGTCATAGTGTAGTCAAGGCTAACTAGTACCAGGGCTTTAGCCAAAGCTTCTTTAATTCTAGTAAAAGAATCTCGAGGGGCAGTGCTCCACTTGACTTCATTTTCCTTTTTAGCATATCTATAATACCCTTTAATATTTCTGCATAGTTGGGTATGAATGTCCTCAAGAAATTGATTCTCTCAAAAAAGGCTTGGACCTATTTCTTATTTCCTGGTAGAGGAATATGAATAATAGCTTCGACTCGCGTAGGATTGATTTTCACTCCTTCTTGCACTACTATGTGTCCTAGTAGCTTCCCCTCACTCAGGGAAAAATGAGATTTATTGGGATTCAAAGAAAGACCATACCTCCTGCATTTCTGAAAGGTGAGATTCAAGTGGAGGATGTGTTCTTCATCGGTCTTAGAGAATACTGTGATATCATCCAAATATACCACTACGAACTTGTCTTTATCCCCTACAAAAGCTATATCCATATCTTGCTGAAACATGGCCCCTACATTAATAAGACCGAGAGGCATGAAAGTGTACATGAATGTTCCCCACGGGGTGGTGAAAGCAGTCTTCTTTTGATCATCAGGGTGGACTACCACTTGGTTGTAACTAGAGAACCCATCCATCATGGACATTCTGAATGACCCAACCACCTTATGCAATATGTAATCCATCTTAGGAAATGGGTAGTTGTCTTTTAATGATGCCCTGTTAAGGTTCCGAAAATCTACACATAGCCTAATTTATCCATTCTTTTTCAGGACTAGGACTAACTTGGCCACCCATTTCGAATACATTAAAGGAACTATTATTTTAGCATATAGAAGTTTTCTCACTTCTTTTTCAATGGAGGGGAGTAAGAGTGGATTAATCTTCCTGAGATTCTGCTTGCATGCTTTTATTCCACCCTTTAAAGGAATATTATGTGGTATGATGTTAGTATCAAATGATTTTAATTCCTCATAAGACCAATAAAAAACATCCTTATAGGTTTTGAAGAGATTTAAATACCTTTTTTATATTTCCCAGGGATTCCTTTTGATAGTCTAACCATCTGGGGTTCATCCTCTAAGCCGATATTGCAATCTTGTACTTGTTCATCCATCTCCGGAGCCATTGGTTTGGAGGCTACATCATCCTTATTAAATAATATTTCCAGTGGGACTAGCCCATGAGGAATGGTATTCCCTTTCAGTTGTAGAATTTTATGTCCAGCCATTGTGCCTTCCCACGAAGTGGGTTCTTGATCTGCCTCTTTTTCCTCTCCTTGATCAAAATTTGAGTTAGCGAACTCCCCAACTACTTCTATAAATCGTTTGATCTGCTCATTGTCCTAAAATACATGCCAGTCTTTGACATTATTAGGTATAGAGGGCCTATGTCTAACCTCCACCTCGCACCTGAGAAGTGGATTTTGAGGGGGTTTGAAATTGCTTACTGTTGTAGCAAGGGAATCAACCATTCTATTTCCTTATCTGGGCATAAACTGGATATTAAAGGCCAGGAATAAGTTATCAATTAAATCCCATACTTCATTCTAGTAAGTCCTCAATCTGGGGTGTTTAGCCTAGCACTGATTTCTAATCTACTTTACAATCAGCTCGGAGTCTCCATACACAATTAAGCATTCAATATTCATATTCCTTATTGTTTGTAGCCCAAGGAGAAATTATTCATACTCTGCCACGTTGTTGGTTTCCTCAAACTCCAGCTTGAATGAGAGGGGTATCAAGCTGCCCTCAGGAGATACCAACAATACTCCTGCTCCATTTCCCTCTTTGGAATTTGCTCCATCAAAGTATAATTTCCACACTTTGTTTTCATCTGTGTGCTAGTGTTTTAACTGCATCATTATATGTACTGGTGTTTCTTCTAGGATGGTCTCATATTCTTCTAGGAACATTTAGGAGAGGTCACTTTATTTTCCATATACTAGAAAATTTTTAGAACCTTCAGCTAGGGTCACAGTTTTTACAAATCTGGACTCTCTATACGACCTCTTTTCTTCGCCTCCAAAAGTGGGAATAGTGGCATAAGTTAGATCTAATTTGATAGATCTCCAACCTTGGAACCCCAAGATCTAGATAATAGCATGCCGAACTGAGGGGGAATATCTACCACTACGATGTCCATCACCACACTCTTCACAGGGATTTGAGTTAGGTTTACAAACAGATCTTTTATCATTCTCAAGCATTTGACCCTCTTAGAGTCAAAGGAGTATAGGTCCTTGTAGGGCCTGGTGATCTGCAAGCCAAGTTGTTCCATCACAGCTAAGGGCATGAGGTTATGTGAGGCTCTGAAGTCCAACATGCAGTTATGCAATAAGAGGTCATGAATTACGAGGGTCACATAGAAGGCTGCAGTGGAAGGATCAAGTTCTTCAACATGAGGCCCATAAACAACCATTGGTATTTCTTCTTGAAGTTTTAAACAATCATGGGTCGGCACTGAGGTGGATGGAAGCATGAACTGAGAGACTTGAGAGTTAGAAGTTCAATTAGAGGGACATGAATCTTTACCGTTTAGAGTCCCTTTTAAAGATTGAATGTAGGTTGGATTTTTTCTACACCTCCTAGCTCTGCTTCTCTTTCCTTATCATTGGTAGTTTTTATCAAAACAAGCGCCCTCTCTTTTGTGTGTACCTCAGAGCTATAAAATTACTTATTTGAGGGGACTTTTACCTTGGATGATTTGGGATTCAGCTTACCTTTTCCTTTTGTTGTTCTAGTTCCCGTGACCTCTTTCTTGAAGATCTTAGATCATACCTTCGGTGTAGTCGTGCTTGCATGAAATCCGCTAACTTTTTATAGTAATCACCTATGTCCTCCTCACTTTTTTTTGCTTCTTTCTCCTGACTTGTCTCTTGGTGAGCCATATTTTCATGTTCTTCTTCAGAGAAAGAGGAATACAAGTTTCCCTGCATCTCATGTGTATCCGATGGTTGTTCATCGGGATCATCTTCTAAATATAGAGGATGAGGGATCTGATCAAGTTGGTCCTTTCTTTCCCTTGATAGAATCTGTAATGGTGGCCTTCGGTATTGTGGGTTATAACCTCAGTTGGTACCTTCAGCATTCGCTTTCGGGAGACACTTGTTCTCCAACTCAAGTTTCACCACCTTATGTGATAAACACTTGATGAGTTTATCCATTTCTTCCCACTTTAGATCTGGCGATTCTTTAGATTTACTAGAGGATGTTTCTTCTTCCCCGCTTTTCTTCTCAGTAGGTTCATCCTTACCTCTTGACTTCCTTGTCGAGGTAAAATTTGCTTCCACCTCAAGAGAATCAACTTGGAGTTGATACGAAGTGCGAGACTTCCTTTCTCTTAGGATAAAACCAAAGTCGGATTCAAAGGCTCCCACAAAAGCTATGCAAGCAACAAATTGAGGAGGCTTTATCTCACCAGGTAGGTTATTATATTACTTATTGAACCTTTTATGAATTCTGAAATCTCTTCTTCTAGCTTCTTCCTTATAGCATTGAACACTGTGAGGAAATACTCATGATTTCTCTTTTCACCACACCTTTGAGTGAAATAGTTTTCGAGTTCCTCCTAGGTAGTGATGGAGGAATTAGGTAGGGCTTTAAACCAT
Organism: Pinus tabuliformis; assembly: GCA_031772625.1. Taxonomy (NCBI): domain Eukaryota; kingdom Viridiplantae; phylum Streptophyta; class Pinopsida; order Pinales; family Pinaceae; genus Pinus; species Pinus tabuliformis. The sequence goes on along the minus strand of CM062805.1, from coordinate 710,879,977 downwards.
TTTCTAGCTTCTCCATCAAGGGATTGTATGAAGAGTCTCAGGACGACATCCAGTTGTTCTACATTTAGATTCTTAGCAAAAGCACAAAAGGTTTCAATGTGTCTCTATGTAGTATTTTCATCCTCCCCATTGAACCTAGGCAAAAGCTTTAGGTAGGCCTGAGACATAGAACTTAGGGGTTGAGGTAAGTCAAGAGGGGCATATTTATTCAGTTAAAAACCAGGAAAAACCATCTGAATTAATGGAGGGGGGTTAATATTTTTAAGATAACCTTGGGCCAAGACCCCGGTGGTTCGAGTGGCTAGACTAAGAGCGGGGTATGTAAGGATCTTAGGAGTAAATTCTAAGCAGTGAATGACAACGAGTTGGGAGTTGGATGAGGAAGATTCAAAGAATGATGAGACAATAGCATAGGTACTAGGAGTTTTCTCCTTCCAGACTCTCCTGAAAATTAATTTCTCTGGGTCAGATAAAAATGGGGTTTTCTACGGAGAGGTATCTAAGTGGGTGTGAGGCTTTCTAAAATCTAGGATGATAAATGATAATGGGGTTTGTGGAGTCGCCAAGGTGATGAGGATGTAATCAGAATGTCTTTTCTCACCTAGACAAAGAGTTCTTAACTTGTCGTATCCCAGAGGAAAAATCTTTCAATATGTTCCCTAGCAATGGCGCTAGAAGATGTTGTCACTTCCAGAGACAACCTCGGATTGCTTACAAGACCAGTGCCTGGAACATCTAGATTTTGTGTGTCTCATATGATTCTCAGGAAACTGGGGACATCGCATATATTTTTGTATATATATCTATATATATACACACACACACACACACACACACACACACACACACACACACACACACACACATATATATATATATATATATTCATATATATATAATAAACAGCTTGGGTTGTTTCATTCATCTAAAGGTGTAAGCCATGCATTTCTGGTACTTCTTCACATATACGACTCACAGAAATATATGATAAACTAGTGGAGGATGAGTAGTTCAATGACCTGCATTTTAATAATATTTGGCAGAGCAATGAGATAGGATAAGGAGATAGAGTAACTCATCACATAGAGCTTGAAGCGTAAGGAATTCTACACTTATCGCATAGAGCTTGAAGTTTCCAGAATTCTACACTTTTGAGCTAAAGGTATACATAATGGATGAAAGAGGATGGGAGAAATGATTCATGGAGTGCAATTTTAAATATATAATATCAAATATCCATACAGGCACATGCATTAAAGAATCAATACAAATGAATTTGTAAGAACATATGAAGCATTTCTAGCAGCTACGATTACATGAATTCATAGAGGAAACATGAACATAATGGAATTTAACACAAGGATAACATATTATAGTACTCGAAGGAGGAATCACCACCATTTTCTTAATATTCTGAAAGATGCATATCATAAAATCATACAGCCTTGAAAATAACATGTAGTTCTTTCTTTAGAATGTTGAACCTTTGTCAAGTGTTGCTTCCCCCTATTTATTGCGGGAGGGGAGCATTGAACATTAATTACCAAATAATATCTCATTTGAACCTCAACTGTCAAATCAACTGGGTATCTCGCACTAGGATAGCTTGGTGGCCCAAAAATGACTACAAAAATTAATTGCTTCAATAAATGGCGACACATTATAGGAAAAAAAACAAGTCAATCAATCAGATGAACATGCCAATAAAATATCTCATTCCCATCCCTGTGATCACCTTTGCTTAAGGTTGTTTCTTGCCCATGGTCTGGTCACCTGTGTCACAAGTTGATTCTCGTCGCTTCTACCTTTACTGCTCAGATCATTCGTTCTTCAAAACTGGGAGCAGTCAACTATCAGTTTAATGCCACAGTATAAAATCAGAGGTCACCTAGATGGTACTTTGTCTTCCCTTTGCATGGAGCACCATGCTGGATCACCAAGTCCTCTTTAGCTTCCATGTATTCATTTACTCTGTATTCATTGACCCTGGTTTCATGTCATAAGGGGCCTTTTTGGGTCAGCCTATGCCGATTTTGTATGTTTCACCTCCTTTCTTAAATGTCTCAGCTACTAACCCACCACACCTTTAAAGTTTTGTGTTACTTCATCGCAGAGCTATTGCATTGGGGTTTTCCGTTAAGGGTCCTTATGGGATGGGACAATCCAGTCTACTTTAGTTCCTTTTTCTTCGTGTGACCGGGAGATATGACCAAGCTTTTAGCCCTTAGGTGATAGGAACATTGGGCGTGGGTCTGTCAGGCTCAACCCTTTATTAAACAGAATCCCACATATCGGTGATTCCTGATGCTCCCATTTGATGTCTGCCCTTGACAATTGCGATTGCCGATATGCGAGGATTGGGCCCACCTAGGGCATCGCAATCAACCATTACATAGTATTACCTCTGTTTCCTCTGTTTGATGACCGTGATACTAGATATATGTCGAAAAAAACCCTTTCCATCCCACTGAGAAGAAGCAAAATAGACATTTTAATGCTTGTTGATTTGGGCCATTTATCCGGGCTGATTCAATCTAGGTCATTCATCTAGGCTTGATGGTATCGCAATCGCAATGCAGGAGAGGGCATTTTTACCACATTTCATAGTGTTTTCTGATTTTCCAGATGTGAAACTTCCATAAAGCATGATACATAAAATATCACATCCAGAACCAGGACTCGCATATCGCCATTGGAAAGGGAAATGGGGCTTTAACACTGATTTATGGTGATTTTTGATGTTCCGAATGTGATATTTTATTGAAGTATCTCATAAAATATCGCATTTGGGAGGGTTCTTGGACTTTGAAATCGCAAGTTGGGAGGGAATTCAGTGAAGGGGGGACTTTGACTTGTGTGAGCCTCGATTGCGATATTGCAATCAGCGAGGGAAGGAATTATCGCAATCGGTGAAAAAGATTTTATCGCAATCGGTGAATGGAGGAAATATCGCAATCGACGAGACTGAGGAGGGACTTACGATGTGATAATCGGTGGGGGACTTTGTGATATGGGATATCACAATCGCAAAATTTAAACAGCGAGATGGGCTAATATGTATCACAAAAAGGGAAGGGGTCGATAGTGATTATGGTTTGTGGGGTCCGACGCTTAAAAAGGGTTTCAGCATGATTTCTGAATGTTTTTAAAACATTTCAAAGGGGAATGGGAAACATGGCTAGAGATAGATATACAAAGGGATTTCGGTGGGAGTTAAAAATGGATCACTATGGCTAGAGTTTAAAAAACAAAGGAAAAATGGGGTTTGTGAAAGAAATGGTTTTTAGAGAATATTGAAATTTCTCCAAAACAATTTAAACTGGACTTGTTCTTCCTCCTTTAATCTCCAATTTTGAAAGCACAACAAACTCCTCTTTGTTCTTTTGCCCTCTTTGTACAACTAGAACTCTCTTTTTAGAAGGTGACAACACTTCCCTTTCCCAAGGGAAACTTTAGACTTCCAGTTCCAAATAAGGCATCAACCCAAGATTATTCTTATCCATTTCAGGAGCCAACTCCCTCTTTCGTTGGGGAGTCAAACACATAAGGAAGAATATTCCCAAGTTCATCTGTCACAACCTTGATATGGAGGTTGGAATTAGTTTTACCGAGCCTTGATAGGTATGCATCAAATGTGCTAGTTAGAAGGTCTCATCAATTCAAAATCAGAGACTTTTTCAAGAAGATATCCATGGACATACAATCCATAATGCCAAATCTCAACAAGGCTCATAGAATTGAATCAACACCATTATTTAGAAGATATGATGGTATTTAATGCTTTAGTCTTGCTTATTCTACCTGCTCCCTCTGAGACTAATGTCTCTCTATTATGATCTTAAATATTCTCATGCTTCTCAAGTAATCCATATACTTTTGAAGAGCACTTCTTTTGTTGCAACTCAAGACATTGATCTTAATATTGGATTTCTTTTCTTTGTATATATCTCCATTAACAATTTTTTGTTGAAGATTGTGCTACAATTTTGAGAAAGAGTTAATATGAAGATTACATTATGAGATTCTTTTGAATTTTTTCATGTACCTCCAATAGGCATATAGATATAGTTGAATAACCATTATTCCTCCTATCTGCATCCTCAAGGAACAAGTGACCACTATTCTATAAAGATATTTTAGATATTTTAACTGGCACATTCTTGCATTTTCATGGAGAAATTTCCATTGTCAAATCTTCAGTTTTGTGGCATAACAGTCATGCAATATATATGCCAAATGGATTTCTTCCAAATAATGTTCATAACTTCTTACCACACTTGTAGAGACGTTTAAAATTTTTGGTGAATCTAAAATTAAAATGATACTTTAGAAATGGGTTTTCTTTCTATTTTCCATGGATCTTATCATTCTTGTCCATTGTCTCTATAGATTTTGAAGCAACAATTCTTAATCCATCTACTTCTAAGGATGATACATATTAGATAGATCTTTGACTGCTTAGGAATCACTGTAAACTCCACAATATTCACCTTGGGAACTTATATCTTGGACAATATGTTTATTGCTTGACAACCAAGAATCTTCCTATAAGCCAATATTATCACATAATAAGGCAACGAAAAAATTAAAAATTTTACTTCTGAAGCAGAATCATATCCTATTGAAATTTATGAAGTTTCTTTATCCTTAGGTTCATTAACTTTGTCACAATTGATGAAATGATAACACAATACAAAGCATCAGTGAAAGCTTCCATACCCAAAATTTTCATTGGGACGAAGTTAGAGAGCATATATTCCAGCCTCCCATGAATCCCAACACAATATAGGAGCATTGTTTCTGAATCCATGAAGGGATTTTCTCCACATTCCTTGGTAAACTTGTTGATCTACGACCTTCCCTCAAACATAAAAGACCAACATTGGGTCCCTTCAACTACCATACAATATTCATAAAAAATTGGGTGAAGTTTGACAATTGAGGATTATTAAGGTCACGTTGTGGCTAGAACAATTCAACTCCACTTTTTCATTCTGAACAAATATGTATGTGTTGAGCCATGATTGCATGTGCACGAGAAGCATAGATTTTTCATTTTGTTCACTAGAATGCCTCAGCTAAGTTTGATATAACACCAATACAAGACTATTGTGTGAAGTGAATTCCATAGGTATTTTACACAAATTACAAAGTATATGAACTTTAGATAAGAAATCATTAGTGTTTAGATAGTAAAGAAAGGTATTTTTTCATAGATTACAAAGTATATGAACTTTAGATTGGAAATCATCAGTGTTTAGATAGAAGTTAGAGAAATATTATAGATATATAGTTAAATATTGATCAGAGTTCTTTTATTCCAAAATATCTACATAGGTGCATGGGAGGGTAGATCGATGAGGAATCCCCTCCAAGCTTTCTTATGGACCATTCTTAACTCCTTTCATACTCTTGTATTCTCTTGTTATGAAAAAGGATCTATGTAGCTGTGGCTTTGCCTTTTGGGGTTGGGCCAAGATCTTTGATAGATCACAAATTGAACCCTTTTGTTTTTGTTGTGGCACAAGAATTGATATAGTTTTTCTAAATAGTAAGGTTCCTACACTGCATGAAATTCATTGGATTTTATTCTTTAGGGGAATCCAAAAGATACATCAAGAACTTCCATCCCCAGTCCACATAGTTGTGAAGTATTCAATCACTACCACAGAGAGAAATGAACTGATCATGATATCCACTACCAAGAGAGATGAAAACTTTCTTGCAAAGTGCTCCACTATATTTGGAATGATTTTTCAATGAAATTTTCTTTCTTAGAAATAAATCACCATCTCCATATTTCTAGGACTTAAAATGTTAGGAATAAATTATGTTTAAATAGTAGGGTAAACAACAACTTGTATTCATTCAATTTGAAAACTTTGCATGCTCTATCCAACAAACTTTAAATCATGCCCTTACAAATTGGAATATCAAAACCCCAAGCAACTTTTTCGGCATATCTACAAATATCTTGATGTCTTGTGTAGTTTTCCCTGTTTTAATTGATACAATTGAGATGCTACTAAACTTTGAGGATGGACAATCCTTATTAAAAGAAATTATCAAGAAATTATTATTGCTCTTGAAATAGATAGATTCAACATTCTTTTTCGAAAATATGACTAGTCAGTCCTATTCCTTGGCATTCGTAAACTTGTGTGAGGATCGGTTTTAGCAAGTCACTTAAAGTGGAAATTGTTCAACTTAGAGTCTACAATAATACATGAAATACCTCAATAACAATCCTCACCAAGCGATTAATTAATTAATTTTGTAATTCGTTATATTCCAGTAACACATACATTTCAAGAAACAACTAAGAGACCTGCTCAAAGTTTTCTTATTGACTCTTCATGACTCCTTTTTCACTCACCAACTTCCATCATATGATGGAGCATCTACTCTTTGAAGTGTGCCTTCACCCCTTGTGATTGGGCCAAAATATCTATTATATCTTCAACCTCCCTCTTAAATAGCTACAATTTTCTCAATAAACCCAACTATTCCATGAATATGAATCAAGTAGAAATCCCCCCTTTTATCTTCCCTTAGGAAAATTGAACTTGAAAAAAAATTTCTCCTGAAATAAAACATGTTAAATTTCCTATCATTTGGATGGTTGTAGTCGCAAATGAAGTATGCCAAAGTTATTGGATTATGTGGTTTAACATAGTTTTCCAACTGGACGGGGAAGCATTTACCCTCTTCACCCACACTAGCATATTCAATATAGCTATCTAACCAAACTTTGGTTCAGTATTAGATTGGAACGAATGGCAATAAATATGAACAAGAAAAGGCAAAATGAAATTTTGTACTAATAAGAAACCTAGGAAATACAAACCCCATTAAGTATATGTGTGTAGGGCAAACCATTTTCATTCTTTGTAGAATATGCAAACACTATGACATATGCTATGGGTGAAAAGTCATTGATATTTAGGGATGAAGCAATAACCTAAGCATTGGTATCATAAGACTAGGAGTAGAGCTATGTGCTTTTTCCTTGAGGTTACATCTAAGGGATGAATCCAACTTTGTTAACGGATAAAGGTATCATTATTGAATAGTAATGCTAGAAAATATATGCAGTTTTCCAAGACTCTGAATGCTCAAACCATATGGGGAAACCCTTTATCTCTTCTTCCACAATGATATGGAAAATATTCTAGGGTTTTGAGCCCTTTCTGAATCTAGGACTTTCATTGGACTTAATCATGTCCTTTTCATTCTTGCTACTTTTTGGCGAATGAAATATTTTCCTTATGAATGTTTTTGGAATCTAATAATTTACAATTTTACTTTCTTAGGTGAATTTTATCCATCTTAAACTCATTTATTTTGACATTTGGCATGTGATAACTGAGACTCACACGTTTATATTTGCTCAAATTTATTTATTTGTAGATAAACAAATTATGTTTCTTAACTTTATTGGATTATGTCCCATTTCTTTCCCTCTATCCTTATCCCCTACCTATTAGTTTACCATTTCATAGTTTTTCCACCATTCATCTCAAGCCATATTGTCTTATTCCTTCATTTCCCACCCTTCTTGGCCAGTTGATTTCCATACCATCCCCATCCTTTCTTTCCATGATTTGATCAATCCCACCCTTTCCTTGCATCCTTACAAGTACACAATTACATGAACAATGAGAGGAGCATGACATTGATGAAGGTCCAAAGTATTATTCAATTAGTCATGCCACACTGTAAGATAATCAATTACATTGATGGTAAGTAGTGTCGTGTAGTAGCCCTACTCTGATATGTGAATATGGATGATATTCCTTTTAATAGAGTTGAAGGAAACAAATTGTTGTGAACTCCATAAGCTTTAGCATTAACTATCCCATTGACAGAATATTTATTACCTAACTACTAATAAAATCATCCTATAAGCTAGTGTTCTCACATGAAGAATATACATTTTGTATGGATATCTTCAAACTAACTGTGCAGAAATTTATATTTCAGATTTAACCATTTTGTCCATCTTAAACTCACTTTTCTCATCTATTTTCATCTTTAGCATGTGACTGAAAGTCAAGAAAGTATTCTTCATATCTGTTCAATCTTATTATCTTTGCATATAAACATATAAATAAATTCCTCATTTTATCATCCCATTTACCTTCCAAGAATAGCTAAATTAGTTTATTCTACTAAAGAAATTCATGTGAACTAGTTTCCAAGCATGAATTTGTCTTGTTTTTTCTCCTTAGAAATTGAGATTGAATAAAAATTTTCCTCGAGAATAAAATAAGTGAAGATTTCTTTCACGTGTCACCTCTTCTCAAACTCAATGTATCTTCTTTATATGAGTTTATTCTCTTGAGGCTAATTCCTCTACTTCCAATTATAATCAGTATACGACCTAAGACAACCAAGTTGAACAAGATTACAAACAGAACTTGTGAAGAACATAAAACAATATCTAACTTAATTGAGTTAAAGATATTACACATTGTAGCTAAGTTTAAGAGTAGTGGTAAGTTGTATGCAAAGACACCCTCACTAACACCAATCGATGAAGAGATTTTAAATTTAAATAATAGGTGTAAGATTTCTTGAATAAAGCTAATAACTTTCACAGTATTCATTTAAGTAACAATACATAGATGAGACTCTAGAACCTTGCGGGTTAGTAAAACATAAATAATTTACTCAATGAAAATTGCAAGAGAGAAATATGAAGCTTAAACTCAGCTTGGACTTTGTACGCATCCAACCTGGAACAAATGTATAAATTTAGGTTGCAATTGAGAGCATTGATAGGTCATGCTCTATCCTTGTATAGTTAATCCAATGGAGCAAGGTTTCTTTTGTCTCCCCACGATGCAAAAGTTGGATGCTATCATCAAAAAGTTGTTAATTCTCTTGAATATTTGGTAGGTTTCAACGAGTCTGTAACAAACAAGGTTTGTATATTCACAAATATTCGGAATATCTAGAATATGGTAATATCCATAGTATTTATATATAAGATTGTTGAATGTACAAATCATATCATTGGTTCCAAATGAGTGTTGAAATTCGATTGCAAGTTGAATTTCTAATCTTGGTAATTACTTGTGAGAGAATTATTATTCTCTTAGCATTCCGTATTCTTCGTCAAAGAATCATACTTCAACAATTTTAATTGTAAGAGATTACTAATTCTTATGGTTTGTAGCAAATATGGATGAGTGTTAGGATTCGAAGATATTGGGGTTGTCTTGGTTTTTGAAATGGATATTTTTTAGGATGTAAATAAATATGAAAGAAGAAATTCAAGTGGGTACATTTGGTTAGATACATTGGAAGGGTGTGTAAATGATATAGTTTTAGAAAAAATTCCAAAATGCCATTTGTTTTCCATATTTGATCATTTTGGTGGGTATGTGGAGATAAAATGCGAAAAGGATACTATGGGGTATAACTAGTTAGGAATGGACCAATAGTGGAAATGATAATAACCTAGATTTATATATTGCTTTTATCACCAAATTTACATCACGGTAAAAATATGAATATCCCATTAAGTATGACCTAAAGATGATTCAAAGAATCTCACCTTTAGCCTAAGCACATGGCAAAGTAATTTCTAAGGTGTAACATTTTATTAGAGGCATTGTTTGTTTATTTTGGTTAGAAAAGGGTTTTCTCTTGGTTTTATGTGACTTTCAATTTATCATTTGTAGCATGTTTAGAGATGGGAAAGAATAACGTGTGATATCTATTTTGCATAAATTGATGTTGAATGAAAGGATATAGAGTTTAACCAAGCTGCAGTGTTCTTTGGTAGAGATAGAGGAACATCTTAAAAATCAGCCTAAGAATACACCATATACAAAGTTTGAACACAAGTAATATATGGTTTTTTCTATTGCATATATGTTATTTTTCCTACCTCATTAAGGTTGATTTTTCCATTGTCCTACTTGATTGATACCTTCTCATGATAGGAAGACTTTAAATATGAATTAATATGTTCCTGAAACAAATCAGATTCAAATTTTATAGATATAAAAGATGCAAAAAAAACTGGCAATGCCTTCATTTGATTGTTACTTGACTTTGATGTGGGTAGGTTACAGGAAATGAGATTGAAAAAAGGATGGGGAGACAATGTAGAGAATGTCTTGGATATGATTCATTTATTGTTGGAGATCCTTTAGGCACCCATGCCATCAATTTGGAAATGTTTCCGGTAGGGATTCCTATGATTTTTAATGTTGGGATTATTTCACCTCATGGTTATTTTGGGAAAAAATGTTTTAGGAATGTTAGACAAGACACAGGTGGACAGGTAAACAAATATTTTATAATTGCAATATCCATTCCATGGTATCCCGTCTATTGTAGTGGCTACAACCACCCTCAAAAATTTTGCCTTAGCTTCGTTTTGAAGCCTCCCTACCAACCTTCCTCAGCAACATGTCTTGCATGATAGCTTGTTGCATCCCCCTCACAGGTTGTTTCTCCAGACTTGGTCCAGCTGCAAGTTGAGCAGCTTTCTTAAGAAATTGTGCAATTCTAGAGGGGAACTAACCTTCCCTCCAAAAATTGCGCAATCATGTTTGGTAGCCTTCCAGGATCCATAATTGCACAAATATGCCTATCACCCTTCACTGGAAAAATTGCGCAATTTATCCCAGCAGGACTGCTTAGCCCAAAAATTCCACAAATCTAGGTAGAAATCATCTTCTCAGCCCAAAAATTGCACAATCCTTCTAGGGATCCAGCCCAGCTCCCTCCCAGAAATGTGAAAATTTTTCCCCTTAGCTGAGCAGGTGTTGCATGTGCCATTGAGTTGACCAGTTCCCTTCAGGAAGAGTCAAACTGATTTTCATGCATGGACTGCCTCTCCTAAGGCAGCATGCAAATGTATCCCTTGATTTGGGGATCTATTTTTAGCAGCTGGAGGTTACATGAAAGGATGATTTCAGAAACCTCCCAACAAGTGTCGCTCTTCCTAAATTTGTGGCATGCGTGTCACAACCTCGATTTTATCAAAACTCATCAACCGAACATTGCATATATCATTCCTCACATCGATCTTGCAGCTCTGACATCCCAAATTGCATTTAGGAGTCGTTGGCACATTCAGCTCAGTTGTTTCAGGGTAAGCCCACTTTTCATGTCCTATGCTGTGTTTCTTCACTTTTTGTGTTCCACTTCATGTGAGTGCTTTCTTATTGATTTCAGTGAGTGCTTGTTGTCATTTTGATGTATGTTAGCTTGTAGAAGCACCGTTTCAATTTTTGTTCCCATCTCACTGTTGTTGCATGCATGACATTGTTTTTGCACGAATGGTCATAGTTGTGCGACTCGCTTCACACACATGTATGATTTCCTATTCTTTGAATCCTGCACTTTTTGTTTGCATGTATGAACATTCAATCTTGTTTTCACTCATCTCATCATGCATTCATATTTCTCATGATTTCAGTCACCCGTCGGCTGGTTTGGGTTGGCTTGTCCCGGACTGTGCCCTACCCTGCTAGCACTACGCATTTTTGGAAGTGAAGGTTGTGCCTTCCCTCCAGAAATTGTGAAATTTTAGCCCAGCACTAACCTCCAGACTTGCATTACGCAGTTCTTGGCGGTAGTGTCCTTCTAGCCCTAGAAACTACACAATGAAGTTTGCTGGTTGCATGTCACTACTGACTAAAATTGCACATTGCGCAGTTTCAGTCCTTAGCAGGCTAGGCTAGAAGGTCCATTGCAAAGTTCCAATAGTCATTTAACTTGCTGACAGCCCGAACTATGCCTTTCGCAGTTTTGGCAGTCAGTCTCCCGACCTCCCGGCGGAAATTGCGCAACCTTCACGTTTAATCACACAGGTATGTTGCAAGTCATTCCTCAAGTTTTTTTTGGTTTTCAATTGAAATATTTCTTACCATGAGTGTTACTATGTCTCCAAGCATCACAGGTGTTTTTCTGTCTCTGAGCACCTTCAGGAGAACAGAGTCAAAGGACATCGTTGAGAGCACAACAGGGTTGCATCCAAGCAAGTGTCTATGAACTTGCCTACCTATGAAGACATCAAGTTGTTCGTAGACAAGGAAATCAAGACAAGATGGCAACAACATCACAACGAGCAGCACCATGAGCAGCAGTAGAAGGCAACACACCTACATGTCGCGAGTGCAAGAGGAAGGTTGTTGAAAACATAGAGGCGAAGCAAAGCTGCAAGTTCAAAGTAGATCGACTCATGATGAAAGCAGCTTTGGAGATTGAGGCTATGAGGTGACGACACAGAAAAAAAATCGCACGAGGATAGAGAAAGGAACAAAGGAGTTGCATGTGCTGAAGTAGCAACTCATGGAAGAACATGAGCTGCACAGACAAGTGAATGAGTTGCAGTAGGAAAGGGTATAGCAAGGGGTGCAACATGCATAGAAGGATGAAACTGCACCCACACAAGTTATAGATCCATCCCAGTAGTTGGCACGGAGCAGACAAGGTGAGCATTTTTGTTGATCGTATGCAAGGGAATTCAGCGTCATGCATGTCATTATTCGAACGCATGCGATCCACCCATTTTGCGCACTCACCGAGGCGAAGACAAGAAGAAAGTATGACTGGAGTTTAACATGTACGTCGACAAGTTGATGCGCACAGCCACCAGCACATGTTTGGAGATCAGCGCATATACTATGCATGAACATGTTGCCAGTACAGTAGCAACCAGGAAGACCATGTGCATGCTATCAAGCGAGTTAGACAGAGGAGCCATATCAGTGTATGTTGATGCAATGAAGGAAAGAGTTCGCTTCAGCAAGATGTCACCATTAAGCACATAGACACCATCACGGATGACCAAGCTTGGCATCAGTTCGCCACCATCGACCATCATAAGGATGTCAAAGAGTTGGTCTCACCACAATGATCCAAGTGTCAGTGATTTCTTTCATGGCTTGCTCAAGCCATTTTGCCTCACATGGGTACATGTGCATTGTAATGTAACATCTTGTTAAGTGGAAGTTCAAGTATCGATAGTTGGATGTAACAGTCATAGAGTATATGAAGAATCATGAGGGTAGATGAACTGTCGCAAAGGGGAATGTCAAGGGTCACCCCACCCTTTGTTATAAATAGTCCCTCATAACTCATTTTATAGGCTTTTGGTTAGCCAAGCTTCTAATAGGAGTATCCTGGAGAAATCTTGGATAGTATTGTAACGAGGATTGGCTTCTCCATTGCGCAGAGCTACTATAACTCTTTAGAGGAGCAAGCCATTGTGGCTATAACATTCCACTGTCAGAACTAGTGGTTGGACATGGATGTATTGTATGAATGGAACTTACACTTTTTAATATAACAGAGCTAGCACATTTCATGCATATATTGTATTGTATTTTAGCTATCTTGAGTACTCTAAATGATATATGTATCTTTTTTCTTACGCATGCATGTGTAGCTATTTTTGTATATGTATGTATGAATGTTTCCAAAATGTGTTGTTGTTTTAACCATCATTTTGGATTGCTAGCTAACTTGCCTTCCATGTTGTGATGCATCTTTGCTCGTGTGTTCCTTTCTTAACTTCGTGCTATCACAGGTTTCCAAGGGGTGCACTCACCTCACCCTCCATTTGTTAGAACTGTTCATGCACCATCCTTGACTTACTGTGTATGTCACACCCTTGCTACCAACAGGGACATCTTACTTGCATCTGTGTGAAACCATGGTCAAGGCATTACCGTGTGACCCACTGTTGGGACTCCTATACCAAATAGTCTGAGGTCTAATTGGGACTTCTTACTGGGGAGATCCCCTAACAAGTTGGCAGGTCCAACACTGTCAACATTTTGGTGCTAGAAGGAGGGTCAGATGACAAGTTGAGTCCTCACATCTGTTTTCAATCTCTACTTATCTATCATGACTAACTACAGAGTTTCTCTTCTAGAGTGTATGTCTTATGGAAACGACTTCATTATCTCGGAAAATCTCTCGGATAACTTGTCACATAAAACATACGATGGTGGAGGGCACATAGTCTTGGTTAGGCATGTGGTCGATGTTGTAGGCTCATGCGAAAGACATGGAATCTTTTCAGAATACATGACCTATGTGATGTTCATCTACACGCTTCGAGGGCACCCAATGCACTAGTGTTCCATGCTGCCTGAAAAATATATTCATTCTCTTGTTCATCTGTTCGTAGAGATAGACCGTGCTTTCAATCACTTTAACCATAAAGAACTTGATAAAGAAATTCTAAAATTATGGAAATCACCTGACGAATCCATTGAACAGTTTCACACACACTTTTGTAATCTTGCATACCGATTTCCCGAAGATGAAATTGATTGGCAATTTCTCGATGGAATATTTGAGTATCTTATTTACATATTCAAAAATCTGTAATTCTTGAAATCATTCGAATCCCGCTTAGCATACTTCGATGATGGAACTGCGCAATCACAGGCAGGCACAGTTGTTGTCACAAGTGACTATCCACCTTCACCTCATCAAATAGATCCACCACCGTAGAGTGATGTGGGAGATTAAGCACACACATCTGTTGAACTGTCACATTCTCCCACCCCACCTACTTTTGATATCTGAGAAGATTTTTCTTTCTCTCGATTCGTTCCCTCAACCTCCGTCCCCGTGTTCTGTTGATGCTTCGGATTGTACTGTCTTGTTCTCCTCCGTTTCAGACTCCACACCTGTTGTGAATGAGGATCAAGTTGTCGATGGAGTTGGTGTTATGCATCCAACCTACACCATCATTCATGATGAGAGTGTGCGGGAATCTAAATAAGAATCCGCGGTGAAGGGTGACACCCTTCCATCTGCGCCTCACCTGCTATATCTTGGCATCCCTTGTGATTCTTCCACTGTTGATTTCCCCTGTGAAAACTCATTTCCGAATGTTTCTACTTCTGGTCATTCACAGGACATGTCAAATGTCAGTCTATCATTACACTGCAGAGAGGACAAATCTTCCTCCGAAAATCTATCCAATTTGTCATCTATCATTTCTGAAAACACAAAGGGTGAACATCCTTTCTTTTCATCTACCCCTCTGCATGATTCATCAAATCATGAGGATGCCGATGAACATCCTAGATTTTATGATCTTGGTTGTCATGATCTCTCTACTTATTCAACTAATCACGATGTTCATTCACTCGTTGTTAATCTGTCTAAGCCACTGGTCTATGATTATCTATCTATCGACAAAGTTGAAACCCCACAGACTGTTGAGGAACTTCAACCCGAGCTGATGGTTATGTCAGACCCTCACTATCTTGAGGATGGTTTCGCTTCTATCAGGAAAATTTTGAAACACGCAAGGCTCCTCATCACTCTCTTCTTTGCATTCAAGATAAATCTAACACTCAGATTTCACTTCCTCCACTTGAACTACACGATCACATCGCTCGTACATTGGAGGAATCTTACATAGCAAGCACACTTACAACACGTAAGTGGTCTACCTTTCTCACGTTTGTTTGCATGTCACAATCAAGAGAATGCATATACTCAACATCTTCACATAGTGTAGCACAACACCTTAGAAAGTCCACAGAGTGCATGTTATGCGCTTTCACTTACTTATTTTCTGTGGATGCACTTAAGCTCGGAGTGTGTTCATCTTCATCGTTATAACTTTCATGCTTGCTGGTTTGCGCAACTGTGAGGCTCATGAACCATGCCTTCACCAACATGGGTCGACCAATGTGGCAGTGGCTGCATTGGAAATATCACTTCATGTGATCAGGCCCATGCACTATTAGCTTAGGAGTAGGAATAGTGTTTTCTTTTGAGTTGTTTGCTTGCATGTATGTTTTCTTTTTTCTTTGTGTCCTTGCTTTCTTTCTTGTTTTTTTGCTTACTCACTTTGCATACACATTTGTTTATGCTTCTTGCTTTGCTTTTTGGTTTTTTTTCTTGTCTTTGTTCGTAGGTTAGTTCACATGAAACTGTGCTCAACTCTTGAAACAAGCTAGGTAAAGTACAAGAGGCCTTGTGCAGCTATCACTACTTGGTTATCTGTCATCTTACCTATGTGTGAAGAAATTGTTACTTTTTTTCCATGATACATCGATGGAAAATACGCATTGTTTGAAGTGAACCTTGGTGAAAACACAACGTTTGTGTGCTAACTAGTGTCACCTACTCTAGTCAGTTGGTTTTGGGTTAACCCTTAGCAACTCAGTCAAGTAGAGTAAGGTGAGGGGGGAAATCTTAACAGGCACATCAGAGGTATATAATAAACTACTTCTCTGAAGGAACAATCTCTTCTACTCCTAATAAGTCAGGATCCCTCTTCCACCTCTGAAATGAATAAGTGTTATGCACAATTATGGAAATGAAAAATGAAAAAAATGAAAAGTGAAAATTTTCGAAAAAATGAAAAATGAATAAGGCGAAAGAAAAGAAAGGCTTCCTGCACAAAGAGGTGAAGCAAGTAACTCCACTTGGGTACTAACCAGCCTCGCTGGCAGCGGAGCAATGCTTGTGTTCATGTGTGACTCCGTCAGGGTATTGTCCCGGCCTGCTGGCAGCGGAGTAACACCAGAGATGAAACTAAGACTATGACAACTATATTGCTTGTGCACCAATATACCCCTCAACCCCAATCGAAACAACTGTGTTTCCTTGGCTTAGATTATGTGTCGATCGACCAAGATCTTGGCAGATGCTACATCTTACAATCAAGCAAGTGTGGAAACCAAGACGAACTAAGAATTAAACAATACTTCCAGAGGTGTTAGACTTGCTTTTCATTAACAAGGTCCATTCATAGAGCTGGAGTTCTACCAGTGTGTCACCAAGTGTTGTAGCGGCTACAACGACCCTCTAAAATTTTTCCTTAGCTTCATTTTGGAGCCTCCCTACCAACCTTCCACGGAAGCATCTCTTGCCTTGTCAGGTACACAAGCTTGAGTGGTTTTCTAGAAGACTGCCAGCCTGTGCATGATAGCTTGTTGCATCCCCCTCACAGGCTTTTTCTCCATACTTGGTCTAGATGCAAGCTGAGCAACTCCCTCAAGAAATTGCACAATTTTGGAGGGGAACCAACCTTCCCTCTAGAAATCATGCAATCATGTCTGGCAGCCTACTGGGCTCCAGAATTGCCAAATATGCTTGTCACCCTTCATTGGAAAAATTGTGCAATTTCTCCAAACAAGACTACTTAGCCCAGAAATTGTGCAATTATGGGCAGCAGTCAACTTCTCAGCCTAGAAATTACACAATCCTTTTGGGCATCCAACCCATCTCCCTCCTATAAATACACAAGTTTTCCCCTCACCTGAGCAGGCTGTTGCATGTGCCATTGAGTTGACCGGTTCCCCCCGGGACTAGGGAAAACTGATTTGCATGCATGGAATGCTTCTCCCAAGGTAGAATGCAATGGAATCCCTAAATTTAGGGATCTATTTTTAGCAGCTAGAGGTTACATGCAAGGATCATTTCAGAAACCTCCTGCCAAATGTTGCTCTTCCTAGATTTGTGGCATGCACGTCACAACCTCGATTTTTATCAAAACTCATCAACCAAACATTGTAGAGATCATTCCTCACATCAACCTTGCAGCTCTGGCATCCCACATGCATCTAGGAGTCGTCGACACATTCAGTTTAGTTGTTTCCGGGTAAGCTCGTTTTTCATGTCTTGTGCTGTGTTTCTGTCGCTTTTTGTGTTTCACTTTGTGTGAGGGTTGTCTGCTTGATTTCAGTGAGTGCTTGCTGTCGTTTTGATGTATGTTAGCTTGTTGAAGCATCGTTTGAGTTTTCATTCTCATCTCACTGTTATCAAATGCATGACATTGTTTTTGCATAAACGGTCATCGTTGTGGCGACTTGCTTCACACACATGTATGCTTTCCCATTTTCTAAATCCTGAACTTATTATTTGCATGTATGAACATTCACTCTTGTTTGCACTCATCTCATCAGCATTCAGACTTCTCACGATTTCAGTCGCCCATCGACCGGTCTAGGCTGCCTTGGCCCAGACGGTGCTCTGCTCGGCTAACACTACGCATTTCCGGAAGAAAAGGCTCTGCCTTCCCTCCAGAAATTATGCAAGTCTAGCCCAGCACTGACCTCCATACTTGCATTGCGTAGTTCTTGGAGGCAGTGTCCTGCTAGCTCTAGAAACTGTGCAATGTAGTTTGTTGGTTGCATGTCACTACTGACTGAAATTGCGCATTGTGCAGTTTCAGTCCTTAGCAAGCTAGGCTGGACTGTGCATTGTGAATTTCCAACAGTTAGTCAGCCTCTTGAAAACCCAGTTTGTGCCTTGCGCACTTTTTGTAGTCAGTCTCCCAACCTTCCGGCAGATATTGCGTAACCTTCACGTTCAATCACACAGGTATGTTGCAAGTCATTCCGCAAGTTTGTTTTGGTTTTTAACTGACAGATTGCTTGAAATGAGTGTTGCTATGTCTCCAGGCATCACAAGTGTTCATCTGTCTCTCAGCAGAACAAGTACAATGGCCTTCAGGAGAACAGAGTCAAAGGACACTGTTGAGAGCACAACAGGGTTGCAGTCAATCAAGTGTCTATGAACTTGCATACCTATGAAGACATCAAATTGTTCGTAGACAAGGACATCAAGATAATATGGCAGCAACATCACAACGAGCAGCACCATCAGCAGCAGCAGAAGGCAACACACTTGCATGCCGCAAGTGCAAGAGGAAGGTTGTTGACAGCATAAAGGCAAATAAAATCTGCAAGTTGAAAGTAGATCCACTCATGACAAAAGCAGCTTTGGAGATTGAGCTTATGAGGTGACATTGTGACAAGATGATCACGTGAGGATAGAGAAAGGAACAAAGAAGGAGTTGCATGTGTTGAAGCAGTAACTCAAGGAAGAACAGGAATTGCACAGACAAGAGAATGAGTTGCAGCAGGAACACGTACAATAGGGGGCACAACATGCATAGATGGATGAAACTACGCCCACACAAGTTATAGATCCATCCCAATAGTTAGCACAGATAAGACAAGGTGAGTAGTGTTGTTGATCGCATGTAAGGGAATTCAACAGCATGCATGTCATTGAGCGCATGCATGCGATCCCACCCATTTGGCACACTCACCGAGGTGAAGACAAGAAACAAGTATGACTAGAGTTGAACATGTACTTAGACAAGTCGATGTGCACAACCACCAACACATGTTTGGAGATCAGCACATACACTATGCATGAAGATGTTTCCAGTCCGATCGCACCCACGATGACCATGTGCATGCTATTAGACGAGTTGGATAGAGGAGCCATATCAGTGTACTCGGATGCAACGGAGGCAAGAGTTCGCTTTAGCAATATGTCACCACTGAGCGCACGGACATCATCACGGAAGACCAAGCTTGGCATCAATTCACCACCATCAACCCTCACAAGGATGTCAAAGAGTTGATCTCACCAAAACCATATGAGTGTCAATGGTGTCTTGCATGGCTTTCTCAAGCCATTTTGTCTGACATGGGTACATGTGCATTGTAATGTAACGTCTTTTCAAGTGGAAGTTCAAGTGTCGATAGTTGGATGTAACAATCATAGAGTAGATGAAGAGTCATGAGGGTAGATGAACTATCACAAAGGGGAATGTCAAGGGCCACCCCACCCTTTTCTATAAATATTCCCTCATAACTCATTGTATAGGCTTTTGGTCACCCAAGCTTCCAATAGGAGTATCTTAGAGAAATCTTGGAAAATATTGTAACGAGCCTTGGCTTCTCCAGTGCGCAGAGCTAGTACATCTCTTTGCAGGAGTAGGTGGTTTTGGCTGTAACGTTCCACTGTCATAACTAGTGGTTGGACATGGATGTATTGTATGACTGTAACTTACACTTGTTAATATAATAGAGCCAACACATTTCATGCATATGTTGTATTATATTTCAGCTATCTTGAGTACTCTAAATGATATATGTATATGTTTTCTTACGCATGCATGTGTAGCTGTTTCTGTATATGTATGTATGAATCTTTCTGAAATGTGGTGTTGGTTTAACCATCTCTTTTGATTTCTAGCTAACTTGCCTTCCATGATGTGATGCATCTTTTCTCGTGTGCTCCCTTCTTAACTTCTCACTATCATAGGTTTCCAAGGGGCGCACTCACCTCACCCTCAGTGTGTTAGAACCGCTCATGCACCATCCTTGACTTACTATATATGTCACACCCTTGCTACCAACATGGACATCTTACTTGCCTATGTGTGAAACTGCAGTCAAGGCATTACGTACAACCCACTGCTAGGACTTCTACACCAAATGGTTTGAGGTCTAATTGAGACTTCTTACTTGGGAGATCCCCTGACATGTTGGTAGGTCCAACACCGTCAACACCATCTTTATTGTTTGATTGTATTTTGAACGTTTCCTTTGATTTTGTTTTGTTTTTTAACCATGAAATTGAAAATACTTGGTATCATGTCCATTTAAACATCCAAAGCTTGAATATGAGATTAGTATTACATGATATTAATTGAAATCCTTTTAGCTATTTTGTGTTAAGAAAATTTCATGACTATTAGAAAAGTTTACTTTCATGTTGTTATTTGAGCACAGGTTGTCTATATACTTGACCAAGTTCATGCATTAGAGAATGAAATGTGTTGTGAATAAAATGACAAGGATTAGACATCACACCTCAGATTATTTGTTTTCACAAGTTATCTACAGTATGAGCTTTTTAGCATGTAACTTAGTTGGCTTGATTGTGCATAAGCTTTCTCTAAAGGTTGAATACTAAGTTACTAAGTTGTTCTTTTCTATGGTGACGTTTTAATTTCTTTGTTTATACAGGTCATTTAACCACATAGTGTCCACTACCTCGCCTGACTGAAGAAAAAATGTTTGAGTTTCTTGTTTTTATGGAGAAAAATGGCACTGACATTGCTAATGTTGAGGTATATGTCGTATAAATATTTAATAGTCTACTTTAGTTTATATTCCAATATTCATTGTATTTCATGTCTTATACTCTACATTGTATCTTCTTTCGTTTTCAAGAGAGGAACTCAATATTGATGGTAAGAAGCAAGAATTGAAGAAAGAGGAGAACAATAACACTGGAGCAACAAACAAAAAAAGAGAAAGAAGAGAACAAGTCTAGGGATACCCTTGGATCCAACATCTCGCATAAGACACACAGATAGAGATTGACGGTCAAGTCTTCAAAGTTGGTGAATTCACTTGTAATGTCTTGGAAACACAATGAGAATGTTTTGAAGTGATGAAACAATATTTCATGTTTAAATTGTAGTCCAACCAATATTAAATTGGAAACTCATATTGTAATACTTGACATTTTATATAATATAATTTATGGTTGAAATTATTTATAGTTGCACGTGATATTATTTAGTATTGTAATTAACATATGTAACTTTGTGTTTTCATACTAAATGAATATGCACATTGTATGACATTTTTTTTTATTTAGTCGCAAAATCATACTAATTAATTTGTGTTGATTAATAATGAACACATAAAATCAATCTAAAACTACTAAATTAGTAGTTCATATTGATTAATGATGAACACAAATAAAATGAATACATGACTAATTAGTCGTTTATAATTATTATTAATAAAAGTAAATGAAATGAATATAGACTACTAAATTAGTCGTTTATATAATGAATATGAAACTACCAAAAAAATATAAACTACTGCAAATGATAAATTTGTGATTACAAATGACGACTAAAGTTTGCATTAATATGACTATTAGTACTTAATTTACAGTGTCTTATAACATGACCAAAATGTAGTCATATTTCTTTGGTTATTAATTGGTTTCAAATGGTGACTAAAATTTGCATATATATGACTATTAGTAGCTAATTTACAATATCTTATAACATGACCAACATTTTGGTCATATTTCTTTGGTCATTAATTGGTTTTCTCAGATGATCATATAGTAATATATTTTGTTGTATATTTGGTCATTAATTGTGGCAATTAATGACTAAATTAATGGCCAAATTAATGACCAAATTTATGTCTAAATATATTACTAGATGATATAATTGAGACAACCAATTAATGACTAAGCTAAAAATGACTAAAAGTTGGTCGCGTTATAAGATATTGTAAATTAGCTACTAGTGGTCACCGACTGAAAAATGGTTGTTTATATGAAAATTTTAGTCGCTTTTTTAGTAACCAATTAGCCATTTTCTACAAGTGATTTCTACTACTATTATGTTGGTTATGTATGTGTTTTATGACAGAAGTCATGTATGCCTTTCATCATGTGTTTATCTGTAATTGAATGATCAATCTATTTGACCTAATGGATGGAATGGAAGTTTATGTATTGAGGCATCAATGGTTCTTAGCGATTCTCAACTAAGTATGAGACCCTTATGCTCAGAATGATTATTTACACTTGTAGATTACATATTTGTGATATGTTTGACGAAATTCCTGTCATGGCTAGTATGGGTCCATTCAAGGTATTAAACAAGTATTTTCTTTAATACTGTCATTTCCATGTTATTTTACTGTTCTTAAGAGATGGTTAATAACTTCTGGGCAGTGACCTGGGCTTTGGGCCTGGAAAAGTGGCTCCAATCCCCGGGTCACTAACATAGCACTGACAAATTTATTCTTTGGTCACTAGCAGACAAACCTGTGAGAGTGAATTTGGGTTTCTGGACGTTGTCATGCCTATAACATGAGAGCGACTGAGGCTTAAGTTGTCAAAAATTTCAGTGGAACCCATGGGAAAACTGTCTAAAGTATTGGATTGGTTCCTGAGGGTCCAGTTGTTGATGTTGAATGTTTTTATGGTGTATTTCTATCAGTTCCACTTCCTTAACTTGACCTAGGAAGTCGAATCATATCATAGTGGCCTCTCGTAGCATGTTTACCCCAACTGGCTAGTTGCTTGGGTAGATGTGGGATGAGGGTGTTACAACGCCCATCCTAGAACTAATTGATCCAAACAAAGAGTTTGATGTATGCATAGATGCTTGTAAATAATGATTGGGAGGTGTTTTAATGCAAGTGGGCCATGTGATTAGTTATGAGTCTAGAAAGATAAAGGACCATGAAAAGAATTATACTATGCATGATTTGGAATTGACAGCCATAAGACATGCTTTAAAAATGTAGAGACATTAACTATTTGGGAAGAAATTTTAGCTAAGAATAAATAATGTTAACCTTAAATATATTTTTAACAAGCCAAACCTAAATGCTAGACAAGCTAGATGGTTAGGATTTCTTAGTGAGTGCAATTTTGAAATTGTACATATTAAAGGAAAGTAAAATAAAATTGTTGATTAAGAGGATCAAAACAACAATAGAATTCGATGAAGAATACTTGCAAATCAAAAGGAAACTGCATAAAACTAAAGAATTAGGTGAAAATGAAACTGATTTTTCAGTAAACAATGCAGATTTGTTATTGTTTAAAGGAAAATTTTACTTGCATAATGAACCAGAATTGAATACATTTGTGTTAGATGGGTTACAACAACTAGTCATCCTAGGTATCAAATACTGATAATGGTACTAAGGAAGGATTATTATAGGCCTAGTATGAAATATAAGATAACATAATATGTGGCTAGATGTTTAGAAAGCTAACAAGTGAAGGTTTCCCATCAACATCCAACATGATTGTTGCAACCTTTACCAATTCTAGAATGGAAATAGGAAACAATATCCATGGATTTCATTACTAGATTGACAAAAACTAGAAAGCAAAATGACTCAATTATGGTAGTGGTAGATAATCTTAGAAAATTTGAACACTTTATTCCTGTTAAATATACTTTTAAATCCATCAAAATAACATAATTTTTTATGAAGGAAATATTTAGGCATCACAATATGCCTAAAACAATCTTTTCAGAGTATGACGCCAAATTCAATTCAAAATTTTGGAAGGTATTATTTGAAGGTTTTATCGCCTAAATCTACCTTAGGCTGAGGGAAGGAAAAAATTAGGGTAACCACAAACCACGCTCAGTCTGGTAGCTAGCCCTACCAGAGTAGGAGAGGGCTCTCTCCGAGTCACACTCAGCAAATGGATAGGCAAAATGGTCTGAGATGACTTACACTGCGATATTGACCTTAGGCTAGTAAGTGAAAAAGGATTTTGGAAAAGATTTTCGAAGTGACTGAACTTCTGAGATGTATATGGGATTGGCGCTTAGCAAAGAACAGAGAATTGAGGATGAAGGCACAGATTATTCCATGAGGCAAGGTAGGCGGGAAGTGCAGCAATTTTAACTTAAGGTGATGCGGAATGGAAAGATTGCCAAAGATAGTGAAAAGGGCATGGTCGCATGAATCCTTTTCAACAGAAGAATAACACTGCACATGAAATTTTCCCACAGGCAGAGCAATATAAATTGAATTCTACCTAATCTCACTTAGAAAATTTCACTGAAATGAAACATGAAATGAATTATGAAACATAACAAGATACATATGGAACATAAGAACAC
Organism: Pinus tabuliformis; assembly: GCA_031772625.1. Lineage (NCBI taxonomy): Eukaryota > Viridiplantae > Streptophyta > Pinopsida > Pinales > Pinaceae > Pinus > Pinus tabuliformis. The sequence goes on along the minus strand of CM062805.1, from coordinate 710,855,538 downwards.
ATTTGCTACACTCACAACCACAAGAATCTCATGAAACAAAGCCGCTGCCTTTCATTAACTCTCTGTCAAAAATACACAGTGCAGAAACAGAGTTTCTTTCCCATAGTCTCTCAGAAGTTACAAGCCAGCCAACCCTTTGCAAATAACTTTCTTACAATATATAGAAAGTGTAGAGAAGAGATGGAATGCCCAAGGGTTGGGAAGTTACTCAAATCATTTCAAAAAGGAGATGGAGAGCCAACCATCAGCTACAGGTGCAGCGCTCTCAAGCATGACATTTGGCTATGGTGACCCTTTGCATTCTTTTGCCACTTAGATAGATGCCCACCTAGAGATAAAATTCTTTAAAAGGTGCCCTTGGTGCCAAAAAACCAAAGAGTAAATGACCGGGCCCACTTGGAGAAGTCGCGACCCGAAATTTCGTGAAACGGAAGCAATTTGGCAGTTTTTTCCCCTGTGCGTCGCGCCACTTTGGAGCCTGTTTTGGGGCACTTGCAGGTGTCCAAAACGTGCCCAAGTGGGCTTGTTGGAAAGCATGTCCTATCTAATTTCCAACCCAACTAGAATTTCTGAATTTGAAGCTCATTTTCCCCTCCAAAACTTCATTCTCCCGAGACTGGTTTCTGTGTGTCCAAAAAGTGGCAGAGAGGCCATTTTTGGGTGTTTTTTGACCTTTAGGAGACCAAAAACTTATCAAAATTTATTGCCTGGACACCAGTAGATGTATTTTTCGATGCTAAATCCAAATATGCAAGCCGTTCCTCGATCTGAGTTCTATATTTTTAGCGTCGCGCCAGTGGCGCGGCGCACAGGGAGAAATTTCCTGTTTTGTGCCCAAAAAATTTGCCTGTGACCAAAATTTGCCCAAATTCCTTGAAATTTGGGCTGGAGGTTCCCTATGAAGTGCTTTGCTATTCCAAGGAGGCATATGCCAAGATTCGAAGCCGATATTGCTCCTTTACCTCCTTTGCCTCTTTTCTCGCTTTGCTCAATTTTGCCTTTAGGCTCCTGATTCTTGCCTTGGAACTCATGTTGCGTGCCTGGTAGTGATGAGTCATGTGCCTCAGCATGTATTTCTCCCTATTTGCTTTGCCCAACTACTGCTCCAAGTGAACGTTCACTTTCTCTAGCACATACTCCCGGTCTTCGTCTCTTTGCTCCATAGGTCTGCCTTGCGCTGCTAGGATGTGTCGTCGGTTTTCCTTGATCATTTGCAACTCTATCTCGGCTAGCCGATCCTCAAGTTGCTTGTTCCTCTGCTCTAGATACTGCACGTTCCACTTGGCCCTATCCAAGTCCAGGGATAGTTTCTCAATCACAGATTGCTGCTCCTGAATGATCTCTCCCAGCTCAGCATTTGTAGGTTCTGCATCCGTCTCATCATCCTGGAGGAGAACAAACTCGGTCTCCTGCTCACCTGATGGCCCCTCCTCATGCACTGGCTCCTTGCCCTTACCCTTCTCCTGTGATGCTGATGGCGGAAGCGAGGCCCCTTCCACCCCGGGTGGAGATAACACTCGCTTTGCTGCTGCAAACAACGGTCTGGTGCCTTTCGGATAACCTCTCTGATATGTGATGAAAACGGGCATGGTGGCAGTCTCATGACTCTCAAACTGATGTGAAGGACTCTCCACCTCACGCTCAAACTGATGTGAAGGACCTCCTGTATCATGCTCAAACTGATGTGAAGGGCCTCCCACCTCATGTTCTGCCTCTGATATCACCGGTGGAGCGCTGAAGAAATCACGGGAGATGAAGTCCTCCCAAGCAATACCCTGCAATCCCAACTGATGGTCCACCAAAATCCGGATGAGAGAAAAATGATAGACACTGTTTAGCTACTGTCATGGGGTCTTGCGCTGCATGAATTTCTTCATCTTCTCAATGTTGTTGCAGATGAAAAATGGGAGGCTCATCATCTTCACCCTGGTGAAGTGCATGAGCAAGCGGATGTGATAGGCATAAAGGCGAGAAAACCTCCCCTCGCAACTGAAATATTTCATGATCAATCTCATGAGTGGGGCATACTCATCCCTCAAAAATCTAAATGGAAAAACCTTGGTGAGCTGGCTTAAGCATATGTTCTTGATGTAAGGCTCATAGTGATGCCTCTCCACCTTCTTTTTCTTATTCCACTGCTCCCCAACATTAGGTATCCCTGTTGCCACTGATATAGCCTCCGGTGTGAAGGTGAAAGTGACCCCAGCTAGGACAGATTGGCCTCCCTATAGATGAAGTGCAAAAAGGCGGGCCAACTCATGATGTACTCTGACATTTGCCACCCTTTGGCAAAATTCATAACATGCCAAGTGCTGGAAACAAGACATGGCAAGTGGGCATGCTTGTAGCTCTGTGAGGGTGTTGGGCTCGTCTCTGAGATGTCTGCCACTCTGGTGATGTCTCCTATGGGCCCTCTCTCCTGAAGATGTGTCACTGTGTGTATCCCCCTCATAATCTGATGAATTTTCTGATGCCATCACTGCTGCTTGTACCTTGAGTTTAGTGATTCCCTTTGAATTAATGACACTGATGAATTCTCTGAAAATATGTTACCAAGGGGACAATAAAACAGGGGAGTGTTAGGAGGGGAATGATGAAAAGGGGAATAGGGGTTTAAAGGGGAAATTTATCAGGGATTTGGGAGTGTTTGGGGTGTGTTTTTGATGGGGTAGGGTTAAGAAACTTTTGAGCTATATGAGTAAAGGGGACAAAGGGATATGATTGCAATGTAGCTAGGGTAACTATCAGGGGAAAATGCTCCAGGGAAGTCAGCTGATCAAGGAAGGGTAGGAGCTTATTTAGCAATTGTGTTACTGTAGATAAAACCCTAGCTTTTTTTCCTCCTTTGTGTCATTTTTGTGTTTGCTTAATAAAAATTTGTTTTTGATCTCATGGTCACCAACATCAAATTTTTCTTTGAGTTTTAAGGATCAATGATGAAGGTGTCTAGGGCCACTTTTGGAATGATGAGAGCCAATTTCAAAAAATTTGGGCGATTTCATGGCTTTTTTAGGCTCACAGGCCTGTGCGCCGCGCGCTTTGCCCAGTGCGTCGCACGCTGGGTATGCACCGCGCCAGTGTAATGTTAACACTGTGGCTGGGCTCCCAGTGCGTCGCGCGCCCTGAGTGCACTGCGCCACATTGTGTGTGCGCCGTGCACGGTCAAACGACACAATTTTTGTTTGAAAAACAGGGGAGGTAGTTTTAGGGAGATTTTAGGGGGTTTGCTTTGGGAGACAAGGAGGAATGGAGGTGAAAATGATGACTAGTGAGGGGACAAGGGGAGGAAAGTGACCTTGGTGCTAATCATTACAATCTGGCAACCCCATCAACCATTTTTCTTGTTGCTTTTTCCATGGAAGGCCATTGTGCTTTTGGATACCTTTCAAACATCTTACAAACAACTAAACATTGACCAAATTGATGGAGAAGAGGTGTCATAAGGCCTACCTCGTGATTTGATAGCTTTCACAAAGATTTGAAACGGTTTGGGACTGTTTTTATGCCCCTGGCTGTGTGCGTCGCGCGCCAAGCCCAGTGCGTCGTGCACCCTGAGTGCATCGTGCCCTTGTGGATTTTGCACTGTGGGCTGGCTGCCAATGCATCGCGCCTTCTGTGTGCGTCGCGCTCCCTGGTGTGTGCGCCGCGCCCTGTGGTAACCGGCTCTCCTTCACTCAAACCCTCATGAATTTGCTCTCTCACCTTTCTAATTTCTCTCCAAGCTTGCCAAAGCACAAATGGTCTTTGTTTTGGGCAAAAACAAACATATATAGGCTTTGGGAGAGTTGGGTTTAATTTTTTCCTCTTTGGAGACCCACTTTCTAATGTTTGAGTTTTGCACTTTTCATTGACTTTTAAAACACTCTGTTTTTCCCTTTTCTTTGAAATTTTGGCTCTCATGATAAAATTTTCGGCGTTTCTTTGCGGGGACTGTGTGACTGGGCCTCTGGCTTTGAAATCCATGACTGCATCTAAAAATGTCAACTGTCGATTTTTGGAAAATTTTGTCATAGTTGACCTTGTTTGACTTTTCTTCAAAACAGAGTTTTGAAGAAGAGTCGATGTCTCTTGCGGTGATGATGAAGCTTTCTGCACTGTAGGTGTATAAGATCTCCCTCTAGCCTGCATGACTTTATTCTGGACATGTTTTTCAAAAACCACATTGATGATTTCCTAGACCCAGCAATAAAAAGGACTTTGACCTGTAATATGACCAGACCTTGGCTATCATGAATTTTAGTGATTATGGATCAAGACCTGAACTAGCAGGGGCCAGACATGAGGGAAAATGAGTAGCATGACTTCCTCCATCAAATCATGACATGTCCCTAGCGAGATGCAGTTGAGTGGATGGAGCGAGACATCTAAAATTGAAATGCACAAAGAGCTTTGATCTCTGACGGAGGGCTGACTAGACCGACTCTAACAGAAGGAATGTGGAAAAATTTGAATTTCAGTACATATTATCACCCTCAAACTAATGGGAAAACATAAAGAACTAATCATATTTTAGAAGACATGTTAAGAATGTATGTTATGGACAAACCAACTAAGTGGGAGGACTACCTTCACCTAGTTGAGTTTTTTTATAACAATAGGAACCAAACTTCTTTAAAGATGAGTCCCTTGATGTACTATATGGTATAAAATTGAAAATTACTTATAATTTGGAACCATCATGAAGATCGGTTAGTGTTAGGACCAGACATGTTAAAGGAAATGGAAGAAGTGGTTAAACAGGTTAGACAAAAATTAAAAATATCACAATACTGCCAAAAAATGTATGTGGATTTAAAAAAGTTTCAAATATAATTCAATGTGGTAGATCATGTGTATTTAAAGATTAAACCTAAAAAAAGTATGCTTAGACTTGGAAATTGTGTTAACTTATCACTTAGATATTGTGAACCTTTTGAAGTCCTAGCCAGAATTAGACTAGTTGCTTACCAACTTGCCCTCCAAAAAAAAAAAAATCATAATGTCTTTCATGTGTCTTTATTAAAGAAGTATGTGCATGACCCTAATTATATGCTTAATTGGAATGTTGCACAATTGGAACCATAGGGAGAGTTCCTAGAAGAACCATTGTGTATTATAAACCAGAGGGTATTCATGCTTCGGAATAAAGAAATACCACAGTTGAAGATTCAATGGAAACATTTCATTCCTGAAGAGGCAACTTAGGAGTTTGCAGGATGCTTTCAAAGAAGCATATCCTTCTATGCTATAACAAGTTGGAATGTATTCCAGAAGGACAGTGATCAGACATCGAGACAATGTCAAATTCAAGTGGGAGAGAATGAGATACCGCCTAGCTTGATGTTTTTATGTAATTAAGTGCATATATGTGTTCCTTTTTAAGTGTTTAAATCTGAAATACATTTGAATAATTTAATTATAAGTAATTTATTAATGATATTAACTGATTATATATCTATAATTATGATGCCTTTTTTATAAATAAAGAAATCTGGAAAATATATTTTTGAGTACATGTAGCTGAAAGATAGTGAGGTTGCAAAATTATTGGTGAAACTAATTACCCATCAATAAGTCCTAGGCATCTAATCTGGATGACTAGATTAATTGAAGAATTATGGACATGAGGTTTTATTTAGGAGTGGGAAACAGAAGCTCATTAATGAGCGAGTAATTATAATTGTGGGTGAGGTGGAGGTAGTTACTGAACACCAAAATAGTGGTAGATGAGTAATTCATAAAAATCATTTTGTCTACTTTTTTTTTTCTAATTTTGAGAAAAATATAAGAGACTGAAGAGAAGCAAGAGTGAAAAAAGGCAAGAAGGAAGTTTCATACATATTATGCTTGGGGGGATACTAGCTAGATGAAGTATCAAGGTTGGAAGGATCCAAGTACTTAATATTAATTTTCCAGACATATTTTCCAAATCAATATTCTAAACTTATAACTATGTGTGATTTTTAAAGGAACTAGAGAAATGGGAATGTTAAGATTTTATGTTCATAGCCTAGAAATATTAAACTATGTCTTATGAATATTTAATGGTTTCTATTGAGATGTTCAAAAGATATTTCTTTGTGGCCGTCGGGCCCCATGAGGAGTGACAAATGGGTCGTTAGGGAGGGTCGTACCTCCTGGTCCCTCTTCCTATATGGAGGAGGGAATGGCCTACAGAAGCCTTAGATTTAAAGCATGTGATTATTTATGTTGCATTAGGAATGGTGAGTGATAATGGGTTGATAGAGAAGATGAGGAAGGTGTCAGGATTTCATTTCAGTTCTCAGGTTCGGGGGTAGAACTATACTTGGCCTCCTGCTCGACGATGAAAGAGGCTTCAGAGGCGTGATAGAATTGGTGGTTTCTTGGTTTTCTTCAGGGAATTGTGTCTTGTTGCATACAACGGAGTACAACTTGTTTTTTTGCAGCCTTGTAGGGTTGGATTAGGTTGGCAGCCGTTGTGTGAAGGAAAATGGTATTTCTAGTTCATTTGGGGTAAGAAGCGTCTATGTAAAGCTGATAGTGCCATGGTGAGGGTGGCGATTTGGAGGTGCCAAGCTTCTAGAGGGTCGTCGTCCTCCTGGTAACTGGCTATGTATAGTGGAGTGACTGGTGTGGCGAGGAATGTGAAGGTGGTGTTAGCAACCGTAGGCAAGTGGACTCCTCGGGCTCCAAGAGAGCGACCCTATCTCACAGTTGGCACAATTCTATCTAGGTCTGTCAAGATAGGGACAATCTACACATGCTTCCACCTTGTCCCCAAACCCGTTCTGAGTGGACTGACGAGTGGAGCGATGGAGCTACCATCGCTCATTGGAGCAGGTGGAGAACCTTGAAAACTATCTAATGGACAGGTGGGCAGCAATTCAATTTAACAGACGGGGCAACACCCTCGATCGAATTGGGTGTACTTGGGTGGCAGCAGATGTGCCCTAATCCTCAGCGTGAGCGGTCTATCCTCCCGACGAAGCTAGGGATGGGGAGGGAGGAGGCCCTTGCATTAAAAACCATGGTGGATGGAAGCGAGAGAAAACCAGTGGGTTGGGCTCGGGCTGAAGTGACTAGAGCGCATAGATGGTGAGGTGGCGTACTTCATGGTGGTCGACGCCAGATCTCCTGAGGAGGTGGAAGGAGGTGGGGGTAGTTGACTCAGTGTGGTGACAATGGCAGCACGAAGAAATCCCGCATTGGTAGCAGTACATGAACTCTTGGCTCTTGGAGGGGTGGTGGGCACAGGAGAGCACATGCAACTCAAAATAATGGTCGATGTGACACCCCAAACCCACAGGTATTGCAACACTGTTGCTTGGAAAACTGCTGAGGCCTAATTCAATCCTTAGTGGACTAGACAGATGCGACATAATGAATAAATCGGGAAAATCAAGACGATGTAATGGAAAAATTGGATCGCATGCATTACTTCCAGTGCCAGGTAAGTGAGCGAGTGGTGGTAATCTCGTGAGGACAAAACCATCTAGCACAGAAAGTGGAAAATCTGGAGAATTGGATGGCAAACTGTTAAATTTGGACAACTAGGTCCAAACTCCATGTTCTGATGCTCAGATTAAGAGGCTAATATTTTTGTTGGATTCCTCTTTCTGAGAGGTGTAAAATCCATATAAAAATAGTCTTAATCCGATGAGCATAACTTATATTTTGAATTTATTATTCTTAATAAATTATATGTGCAAAGGTCAGCCAGTTTTGTAATGTAGGCTCACATGCCCAACAGATGTGTCACACACCCTCATTGATGGATATATATATACAGGAAAAGTTGGAGAGAATTGGAACACAACACAACTCACATCTTCCTCTCTCATCCTAAAAAGTACGAGCTACCTGGAGGACGAATTTCAGCCACACGTGGGAAGGACGAAGAGGATGTTTCTACTGCTAGGGTTTCGCAGAAGTTTGACCAGCTTTGACTTTGGTCAACGCTTGGTCCAAACAAGCTGAAAACTTGTGGGAGGTTCGATTTTTGAAGGCCATACTACCTGGCACAAAAATCGAGGTCAAAGGGTTGACCGTTTTGCTGCTGCGTTGACTTTTAGCTTGCTGCCCCTGCGTTGACTTTTCAGGACAGCGTTGAATTTTGTAGAACTGACTTGGGTTGACTCATCTACTGGTTGGAGGGTTGTTGTGACACATGCTGGGCTGGCTGACCAAAGGAGACTTTGCTGGTTGAAGCATCCTGTTGACCGCCGAAACAATCACATACTTTTTCTTGTTTCTGATTTGTCTTCTGTAAGATCTGCTTATACGTTCTATCTGCATTTTTCTTATCTACTTGTATGATTTCTGTGAGAAAAGTGAAATTGCTCTTAGCATAGAACATCTACAAAACTTTACATGGTATCAGAGCTGAGGTGAAGACAAACTCTATCTATAGCAATCATCATCGAAGGAAATGGATTCCTCTAAGCTTGAATTCAGGGAGAATGACAAGCTGACTGGAAGTGATGACTTCCATGCCTGGAAGATGTTATTAGATCTCAAATTAGAAGATCATGATCTCCTAGATCATGTGACAGGGAAGATTCAAGAACCTCCATCAAATGCCTCTGCTGCTGTTAAACACATTCTTGAGTAGTCTCCTCCTCTCCACGTCTGGGATTTTGGTGAAGGTGAGAGATATCATGAATGATAGGCTGGTCACTAAAGTAATGCCCTCGCTGCTGTACGTTGCCCCAGCTGTAGATACCTAGCCACAGGTGATACCCTAGATGCAGTGATGCCCTAGCCGCAGTAAGCAACAGGCTTATGAAGAAATATAAACGCAGTCAATGGGTCAATAAAACGTAGTCAACGAGACCTGTTCACGCAACAGAACTTTGCATTCCTCTCTGCCATTCTACGTGAACTTGGGATACATATATACGCTATACAGGTATGGCCATTCTACGTGAAGTTTGGATACATATACATGATATATATATATATATATATATATATATATATATATATATATATATATATATATATATATATACGCCATACAAGTGTGACAATTATAGCCGCAGTTGAGGAATAATGAATCCGCAAGAAATGAAGGAGTCGCAGTAGGGTTTGACTGCACTTTGTTTCGGTTTTAGATACAGTTATGATCTCGGCTGTATGGAGCAGTAATGACTTCGATGAGGACACAACAGTGAGGCAAGTTCTGGGCTAAATACATTCTCAAATTGCAGGTGCAAATCTCGGATAGATGGACCAGAGAAGATCTCAGATGAGGATGCAGTTTTGGCATGAAGTCTGGGCTAATCATATTCACGGCCTAATAGAGATCACAGTGATCCTGAAGATACTGTCTCAGTCTCGGCATATAATCTCGTTGAAGAGAATTTCAATGATGACTGTGTCTACTGCAATCTAAGCAGTGACAATCAAATCAGGAGCTACAGTCTCGGTATACTCAAACGGAGCAGTGACGGATCAACTCTCTCGGATCAACGAAGGTCATCTTGAATATTATCTCTATTTCATATATATTACTGTCTCAGCATAACCAGATTAATGAAGTATGTTTAGGTGATGACATTGATTCTCGGCATCCCTGAAAAAGGAGATATATCATATCAATAGTCTCCATTGTATTCGGATCTAGTGATCTCGACATGAATATGATCTCAGAAGCAGTCACAATGACAAGGGTCACAAGAAGTAGTAACATGATTATTACAGTTTAAGTATAATGAAAGAAGCAGTACAGTGAAGTGTTGTCGTGGTCTTTATGGTGTAGAGATCCTAAGGGCAACCATTCTCAACAATAATACCATCCCTAACTTTGATGAGCTTCTGTCTAGATGTATGCAAGAAGAAACAAGGATGAAGGAATTTGATAATGAAAGAAATGCTGCCTATGTTGCTCATTCCCGAAAGAAGAACTCTGGTGGTTCCAAGGACAAAGGAAGGACTAAGACTCAAAAGAAGAAGGGTAAATGTTTCACCTGCCATAGGACTGGACACTATGCTAGAGAATGCCCCTTCCAGAAGAATTCTCCCGATAGTGACGACAACAAACAACAACCGAAGGAATGGGAATCAAAGAAATGACAAATCCAAAGGAAAGAGGAAGGCTCACTTTGAAGGAAACCATCCACCTTCTAAAAGGACCAGAAATACCAGGTATGAGGAGTCTAATGTTGTTGATAAAAGAAATGAGTATATTTTAATATCTGCTCTCTCAGCTGCATCTTCGCCCGACACTATGGATGTCTGGCTAATCGATAGTGGTGCCTCAAGACACATCACCGGATTCAAGGAAGCACTTTCTGACATGGTTGAAAGGGATACTAATCTAGAAATTATCCTTGGGGATAATGCCACTTATCCTGTGAAAGGGACTGGGACTGTGACCCTCCACTTGTCTCAAGGACAAGTCCTCCATCTACAAGATGTACTCTATGTACCCAAATTGAAGAAGAACCTTGTGTCTGTATCTGCCATGGAAGACAAAGGATTCAATGTAACTTTCTCTGATGGAAAGGTACTCATGTGGAAGAAGAGCTTCAAGGAAGCTATCTCAATTGGTTTTAGAGTTAGTACACTCTACCAGGTTGGAGGGAGTCCGTTGGGAGCTATGACTTGTGATACTATCCGTCAAACCGAACTATGGCACCGAAGATTTGGACACCTTCATTATAAGGCTCTTCCCGAAGCAAGGAAGGTGGTGACAGGGATGCCTGATTTTGGAAATAATCATAAAGGTGTATGTAAGGGCTGTGCTGAAGGAAAACATACAAGGGGACCTTTCCCCTCAAGTGTCACAAAGACATCTAAGATATTGCAACTGGTCCATTCTGATCTTTCCGGTATGTTGCCTGTAACATCCCTGGGGGGATGTTCTTACTATATGACATTTACTGATGACTTCTCTCGCAAAACCTGGATATACTTCTTGAAGAAGAAGGATGAGGCTTTCATGTGGTTCCGTACCTTCAAAGCCTTGGTGGAAAATATGACCAAAAAGAAGATCAAGATTTTGAGGACTGACAATGGCACTGAATATGAGTCAAATGAGTTCAAAGACTTTTGCAGAGAAGCTGGCATTAAGAGGGAGACTACCACTGCATATACTCCTGAGCAGAATGGTGTTGCTGAACGCAAGAATAGGACTATTGTGGAAGCTGCCCGTGCCATGCTATGTGACCAGGGTCTTCCAAAGTTTCTGTGGGGAGAAGCTGCAAATACTGCTATGTACATTCAAAACCGATGCCCTCATTCCGCTTTGGACTCCAAAACTCCCGAAGAGGTTTTCTCTGGTAAGAAACCTGATGTCTCACATTTTAGAATTTTTGGATGTCCTGTCTATTTTCATGTGCCGAAAGAAAAGAGAAGTAAGCTGGATGCTACTGGGAAGAAAGGAATGTTTGTGGGCTACAGTGAGACTTCTAAGGCATATAGAGTCTATGTACCTGGTCAAAGGGAAGTAGAGATAAGCCATGATGTCACTTTTGACGAAGATGCTTCCCTGAAGAAAGTAGTAGATCTTCCTAGATCTGAAGGAAAGCCTCTCATTCTAGTGCTGTATGTGGACGACCTCTTCCTGACAGGTGATGACCCTCTCATTCATCAATGTAAGAGGGAGCTTGCTGCTGAGTTCGAGATGAAAGACCTAGGACTGATGCACTATTTCCTAGGCCTGGAGGTCTGGCAGAGACCTGGAGAGATTTTCCTTTCTCAAGGAAAGTATATTGTGAAGCTTCTGGAAAGATTTGGGATGGTGGACTGTAAGTCCGTGTCGACACCAATGGAACTCAACTTTAAGAAGTTGAGTGGCAGCGCTGCAGGGCCTATCTTGACCAATCCTACTGAGTATCGTCAACTCATAGGAGCTTTGATGTTCTTAGTGAACACCCGTCCGGACATATGTTTTGCAGTGAATACTTTGAGTCAACAGATGGTTGAGCCTCATCATTTTCACTGGGTTGGTGCCAAGAATCTTTTGAGATATCTTCGGGGCACGATAAACCATGGGCTGAGATACACTGTCGGGAGTGTGATACTCCGGGGATATACTGATGCCGATTGGGCTGACAGTGTGGTGGATCGTAAGAGCACATCTGGATGTTGTTTCAATCTTGGTTCTGCTTCGATCTCATGGATGAGCAGGAAGCAGAAGTCGGTGGCTTTGAGCACCGCGGAGGCCGAATACATTGCTGCTAGTATGGCCTGTTGTGAAGCAGTTTGGTTGAGGAAGCTCTTTAGTGAGCTGTTCCAACATGTGCTAGATACCACTGTAATACTCTGTGATAATCAGAGTGGGATTCGTATGACTGAGAATCCTGTGTTCCACGACCGATCCAAGCATATTGATATCAGGTACCACTTTATCCGGGATATGGTACAGCAAGGCGCCGTAAGGCTCGATCATATAGGAACTGATGAGCAGGTCGCGAATATTCTCACTAATCCCCTGGGGAAGGTCAAGTTCCTAACCTTCCGTGAGAGTCTTGGTGTCGTGGAAAGACCCTATGATGTGGGTCCTGTTGGACGATGAGCTCTGGGAGCTCTGGGGGGCTTTGGGGATAGCTTCTCGGAGCTATAAGCACTCATAATGCTTCTGCCCCACCCTTGTGATTATTGAGCTGGTTCGCCACTCATTTAATCTGTGCCTCGTATGCATCCTACCCATTGAGTTCAGGGCTCATGGGAAGTACCTCTCATTTGGCCAATGAGGTGTGGAAAAGCTAGAGACTATTAGCAAAGACTGATGGACGCATCAGAGATTGCCATACTCTCTATCTAGGATGGCATGGTCCAACCACTTGATCTGGGATCAAGATTTGTGAGGTCTGGGACCTCTGGACTGATTATGTCAGTCGGGGAATGATGTCTTTGTGACTGACCCACTTCTGTTCTGAAATAAAGAAGCCAACAAAGCAAGTTTCGGCGGGATGACTCACGATGTTAATTGCACTAATAGATGGAGTTCTCCCTAGTTGAGAGGGAGTGTTAAATTTGGACAACTAGGTCCAAACTCCATGTTCTGATGCTCAGATTAAGAGGCTAATATTTTTGTTGGATTCCTCTTTCTGAGAGGTGTAAAATCCATATAAAAATAGTCTTAATCCGATGAGCAGAACTTATATTTTGAATTTATTATTCTTAATAAATTATATGTGCAAAGGTCAGCCAGTTTTGTAATGTAGGCTCACATGCCCAACAGATGTGTCACACACCCTCATTGATGGATATATATATACAGGAAAAGTTGGAGAGAATTGGAACACAACACAACTCACATCTTCCTCTCTCATCCTAAAAAGTACGAGCTACCTGGAGGACGAATTTCAGCCACACGTGGGAAGGACGAAGAGGATGTTTCTGCTGCTAGGGTTTCGCAGAAGTTTGACCAGCGTTGACTTTGGTCAACGCTTGGTCCAAACAAGCTGAAAACTTGTGGGAGGTTCGATTTTTGAAGGCCATACTACCTGGCACAAAAATCGAGGTCAAAGGGTTGATCGTTTTGCTGCTGCATTGACTTTTAGCTTGCTGCCCCTGCGTTGACTTTTCAGGACAGCGTTGACTTTTGTAGAACTGACTTGGGTTGACTCATCTACTGGTTGGAGGGTTGTTGTGACACATGCTGGGCTGGTTGACCAAAGGAGACTTTGCTGGTTGAAGCATCCTGTTGACCACCGAAACAATCACATACTTTTTCTTGTTTCTGATTTGTCTTCTGTAAGATCTGCTTATACGTTCTATCTGCATTTTGCTTATCTACTTGTATGATTGTTGTGAGAAAAGTGAAATTTCTCTTAGCATAGAACATCTACAAAACTATACACAAACTTTGAAGGGCATGTTTAGTGCAACTTTCGCCCTCCTCCTCCTCCAGGAACTACTCTAGATAACCAGCTTTTGTCACCTCATACGATTAGTATGTCCTCTAGTTTTCTTTATGTTTTGTTTGTCTATTGGAGCCTATGGCCCTCTCACTTGTCGACACTATTATTTGCATCTCTTTTATATTTTTTCCTCCTTCTACATATTTTGGTCAACAAAGCCAATTGGGGTGAGACCACATGCTTTTTGAAGTATCATATGCATATCTTTTTCTTTCTTTTTTTCTGAATGAATAGAATGTTGACTTATATATATATATATATATATATATATATATATATATATATATATATATATATATATATATATATATATATATTTAAACATTTCTATCAAATAATGAAACTTGTTTAATTGACATAAATGCTTAATAAATTTAAGAAAATTCCACACATCTATAAATATTCTCAAACATGTATTCAAAAAGAATTGTAGTAGTTGAAATAATAATGCATATACATTCTTGTAAATTAAAAAGGAAATATTATGAGAGGTACATATATCTTCAAAAGAAAATATAAATAAATACTAATTCAAGGCAAAGTTATAGAACCTAAAGGTTCTATCTATAATAGTAGAAGGAGTAATTATTACAGATGAGGCCTATAGGCTTTTAGGTCACTTCCGCTCAGGAATAAAAATATACAATTGAGGAATTTAAGAAAACTAATCAATAAACTTTTCAGAGATAAAACTCTCATGATGAGTCTTCGATCATAGTATATACACCAGGTAGAATGAGTGAGATACCAAAGGTTGGAATGCCCAACTTGAGAAAGCATGACCGAATGAATAGTAAGTTGTGGGATTTATTCCATGAGCATTTGGAACTGTAGGAATTTACAGGGTAAGTTCCTCAGACAGAACACCAAAGGACACCGCTCCCAAATAGATCACAAATCAATACACCAATATTCTTGGCATGGTTAAAACCCTCAAAGAGGGAAATAGTCCACAGCCTGAGCCAACACGACCACTTTAGGCAATTTATTAATAAAAGAAAGAAAATTTACCTAAGCTTCTCTCATGAAAGGTCACCCTACAAATGACCCTCCATGCTCTTTAAATAGAGATCATGGACCAATCGGGTGTTAATCCACAGATCAAGTGTCGGTAATATTGAGGAGAGAATGAACCGTCGGATCACTTCATGTCTGGAACATATCGTGACCGTTGGATTGTAAGTTTAAAAAGTACATAGTAAAAAAACACACTTTACCTAAATCTACAATAGACCAAGTTATACTTAACTATTTCCTATGTGTCAGAATATCCTAACATCCCCCCTTAAGAACAACTTGGGACAGGATTGAAGGATGTAAAAATATGACACAATAGGAGAAGGAAGGAGGCATTAGAGCCTATTCCCCCTTAGTGACAACTTCCTCAACTCCAACCATAAATCGAAGTTTAGTAAACTACGCCTCTGTGAGACCCTTTGTAAAGATGTCTGCAACTTGATCATCTGTTGACCAATATTGCACTTCCAAAACATGGTCATGAATGAGATTTATGATGAATTGCATGTGCAGTTCAATGTGTTTGTTGCGCTGATGTTGGAATGGATCTTTGCATATTCGAATGGCACTTTGATTATCACATCAAAGTGTAGTCGTATGCTGCTGCTGAAAGCCAAACTCTGACAGGATCTGACAAAGCCACAGGGCTTCCTTACTAGCTTCTATGGCACCACGATACTCTACTTCTGTTGAAGAAAGAGAAATTGCACTTTGTTTCTTGCAAGCCCATGTAATAGGTCCTGAACCAAGAGTGAACACATAACCTGCAGTAGACTTCTGATCATCAGGGTCACCAGACCAATCAGAATTAGTGAAACCAACCAATAGAGGAGATGCTTTTGCACTGTAATGAATCCCAAATTGAACTGTACCTTGAACATAACGAAGTATTCTTTAGCTTCTTTCCAATGACTTTCATATGGGTTTTGCATAAACCGAGCAATAAGGCCAACAACAAAGGAAAGGTCAGGATGAGTATGGGTTAGATACAAAATTTTTCCTACAAGTTGACGGTATAAGGTAGCATCAACTTCAGGGGAAGTACAAGTGACTGAAATTTTGGCTCCAGATTGAAAGGGAGAAGGGGCTGGCTTATAGTCTTCCATGTGAAAATGGCGTAGAAGATCACAAGCATACTTGGACTGGGAAAGGGAAATACTTTTCTTGGATTGCAATACTTGAAGACCAAGAAAATAATGCAAGTGTCCTAAGTCTGTTATTTCAAACTTCTTTTTAAGGCTGGACTTCACATGGTTTATAAGGTCAAGATCACTACCCGTAAGGATAAGATCATCAACCTAAAGAACAAGAATGATAAGAAACTTGCCCACTTTCTTGGTGTAGACAATATTATCAGAATGACACCTAGAAAAGCCAGTTTCTAAAAGAAAGTTATCCATTTTGGCATACCAAGCCTGAGGGGCTTGCTTGAGACCATAAAGGGATTTCTTAAGCTGACATACAAGGCTAGAGTCTGTTTGTATAAAGCTAGTGGGTTGTTCCATATAGATTTCTTCATGCAAGTCCCCATGTAAGAACGCAAATTTAACATCCATCTGATGGACTTCCCATTTGAAAGAGGCAGCAAGAGAAAGAACAAGGTGGATAGAGTTCATTTTGGCAATAGGGGAGAAGGTTTCAGTATAGTCAATGCCTTCAAACATGTGAAAAACCCTTAGCAACAAGACGAGCTTTATGTTTATCAACTTTTCCATCTGGTCCATACTTGGTTTTGTAAACCCATTTGCATCTAACAAGTTTTCGTCCCTTTGGAAGAGGAACAAGATCCCATGTATCATTTGCCAATAATGAACAATATTCTTCATTCATAGCTGCATCCCAATTTGGATGGCCTGAAGCTTCTGCAAAGGTATCAGGATCATAATTCGCTAAAGCTTGAGCCAGTAAAGAAGAGGCTCTATTGAACTGAGAATGTGTATGCCACTGATCTGTAGGATCACCGGCAAGAGCACCTGTTGCATCCCGAGTATCATGGACCTATTTTCGAAGCTGAGGAGCTGAAGGAGGATCCTGAGAATGTGGGGGAGGATTTTCATCCTCGATGTCATCATTTGAAGAAGAAATATTTTCAAAAGTAGAAGGGATAGAGAGAGGTGGCACATCTGTCGAACTAGGCTTGTAGGCCGATATTTTTCAGCAAACTTTACATCTCTTCTAATGATAACATTTTTGGACTTAAGTGGAATAAGTCTATATCCTTTGACATCTTCAGAATATCCAACAAAAATACATTTCTCACTCTTAGGTTCTAAAGCTTTATGTTTCTCATCTGAAATATGGGCCCATGCTTCACTTCCAAAAACATGAAAGTGACTTACATCTAGTTTAATTGAGCATTGTGCTTCTTCTAGAGTGATATTCTTTAAAACCTTAGTAGGAGTACTATTTACTATGTAATTTGCAAAGTTAATTGCTTCTTCAAAAAAATTAAGACTAAGTCATTTAGATTGAAGCATACAATTATCCATTTCCTTTAAGGTGTGATTCTTCCTTTCAGCTACACCATTTTGTTGTGGAGTATATGGAACAGTATGTTGCATTTGAATTCCATTCTCAGTGAAAAAGTTGATGAATTTGTTGTTAACATATTCTCTACCATTATCAAATCTTAGCTTAAGAATTTGATGTCCATATTGCTTTTCAACAAAGGCCTAAAAGGCCAAGAGCATGTTAAATACTTCACTCTTGAGTTTTAAGAAGTATACCCAAGTGTGTTTGGAGAAATCATCAATGAAAGTTAAGAAATACATGTAGCTAGAGAATGAAACAACTAGAAGTGGACCACATAAATCACTATGCACAAGATGTAAAGGGGCCGAGGCATGCCAAGAGTCACGTTTTTCAAAACTATCCTAATGATATTTTCTGAGTACACATCCAGAACAAACACCATCTCTACAAGATACAATTGGAAGACTTGTCACCATATTTTCTTTACATAGATTCTGAAGGGAGCGATAGTTTAAGTGACCAAATCGCTCATGCCAAAGTTTTCTTACTTCATCATTATGAGCAACAAATACCAAGGGAAGATTTGATGACCCAAAGTTGTTAAACTTATACAACCTTGTATAATCATCAGCAATGCCAGTAGCTAAAATCTGTCTAGGATCTCTTAGGTCCTTAATTACAACATCATGAGGTGAAAATTCAACGATTTTACCTTCACCTGAATGAGTTATATAATATACAGATAGAAGGTTGCCGGATAAGGTTGGAACACATAATACATTATTAAATTGACCAGTGTCTCGGTGAACAGTTCCAGTCCCTACAACCCTAAGAGATCTATCATCACCAACATATATATTTTTGGTGTTACAATTATTTAAAGAAGAAAACATGGCTTTGCTTTTGGCCATGTGATAAGAAGCTCCAGAATCAATGAGCCACTCATGAGAATGAGAAGAAGAAGATACATTTAGTGCATAACCAGACCGAGATGCTTGAAAACCACATGCAGAAAGTGATATTCCTGAAGATGAAGTTGAAGTTGAAGAGTGCTCCAAATGGATGTTATGCTTATTCATTGTTGCTTCCAAGGCTTCCATCTTCTTAAATCATTTGGATTCTAAGTGGCAATCTCAATTACAAAAGTGTCAATGTCTATCAGTCTTCTTCTCTTTGTTTTTATTTGCCTTATCATTTTGTTGAAATGATTTTTAATTTTGAGATTGAAATTGCTTAAGACCCTTGTTTGGTTTAGGACCATTCTTTTTAGGATACTATTTCTTAGGATTCTTTGAATTTGGTTGTCGTTGGGCAGCTAAGGCTTTCTTATAAGAGTTTTTCTTGTTCTCTTATTAAAGAATCACAAAAGACATCAAAAGAGGGGGACTTGTAGTCTTGTCCTTGAGAAAAGAAAGGCTTCTCTAGTAGAATGGAAGGTGGAAACAAACACATAGTAGGCTGGTCCCAACTTAGTAAGAATGGAATAGATAAGGCTACCATATTCTTTCTTAACCTTAACACCTTCCAAGAGAAGTCTAAGGGTCTTGAACTTGGACAAAAATCTTCAATGGAAGAAAAATTATTGGGGTCCAATGTAAGCAACTGATTTTCGAGTTGATGGGCTCTAATTTCATTTTTAATTCCACAAAATTTAGTAAGGTGTTTCATCTCTTCATTAGGAGTATCAAGTTCTGCGATATGGAATCTAAGGTCTGGAGAAATAGACATCCCTATCAACCCACGTGCTTGATTTGACCTATTTTCCCATTTGGTTGTCTTATTTTCATCTTGAGGTTTGGTTTCTTGGCCTGAGGCTATTCATTAAAGGCCTCTACTTCTAAGTAAATCCACAATGTAGGACCACCATTGAGAGTAGTTGGTGCTGTCAAGAATAACTTGGCATGGACTTTCCATTTTAACAAAAACTGTAGCTGTAGATGCTGAAACTAAGTGTTTCAATGGAAAGATCCCGAAAAATTAGGTTGATTACAAAAAAATGGTTCTGAAAACGGCTTCCAGATGAAGAAGTTATGGCTTTTTGAAAAAAAGTTGTTGAAGATGCCGACGAAATGCGTGAATGTGCGGAAATGAATGATAATGTTATATTTAAATGCCTCCCCTCACCCTCCTCTCCCCCTTCTTCCAAACTTAATCTAATTAGCTCACTTTAAAAAAAGATTTTATGTGACTCACTTTTATAAATAAGTGAAAGTCACTTTTACAATGAGACTTTATGAGCTACCCACTAAATAGTAACTTAAATAAAAGATAAAGAGACTTTAGAGTTATAAATGACTCACTTTTTATAATGGGTGACAATACTTTTACATAAAGTAATTTTAAAACATAAATTACATGTGCTTTTTGAAAAAGTAACTCAACAAAAAGAAAGACTTGAATTTAAGACCCCTATTCTCATAAAGTAACTTTGGACCAAGTAAGCTAGTTTAAAAGGTTAATAATTTTTGGAAAAGAGGAAGGATTTTTTTTTTATTAGTCACTGGAGCTTTGGGGTGTGTGCTTACTTGAAAAAGCTATGTTTTTCTTACAAAACAAAAACCACAAAACCCAACACAGACATACAAAGAAAACAATCCTTACGGCTTGAAGTTAGCTTTAGCTAGAAATTAAATATTTTTCTCAATGTTTCTGGTTTTCCGAGATCACACTAAGGCGCGGTGGAAAAGAGCATACGCATGAGAAAAATCCTTCCTTTTTGTTTCTGATTTGCCCAGATCGCACAGAGGGGCAAACAACATACACATAAATGAAAGGTATAAATCTAGGAATAAAAACAGAGAGCTAAATAAACCGAAATAAACAAAGAGATGAATTGCTAGAACTGCAAATAAACACTGTATACCTCCAGATCTTAAAAATGACGTAGCTAGGGCTAACAGAAACCTTTTTGCGAAAAAAGAAAGAGGTTACTCACTAGAACAGATGCTCCTAACACAATAGAGCAGTCATCTCGGCTTGAAAGCAGTCAGAAACAATAAATCTAGGAAACGACAGTTAGATGCAGTTGTACCGACTTCAGATTTGGATCACTAACAGATGCGACCCTCAAATAGCTCTGACACCATGTAGGAATTTACAAGGTAAGTTCCTCAGACAAAACACCAAAGGACACTTCTCACAAACAGATCACATATCAATACACCAATATTCTTGACGTGGTTAAAATCCTCAAAGAGGGAAATAGTCCATGGCCTAAGCCAACGCTGCCACTTCAGGCAATCTATTAATAAAAGAATGAAAAGTTACATAATCTTCTCTCATGAATAGTCACCGTACAAATGACTCTCCATGCTATTTAAATAGAGATCATGGACCTGTTATTACTCGGAAATTTCTCTAGAAGTTATTAAAAGAAAGAAAATGACCGAGGTAACCACAAACCAACTTTTGGGCATAGGCTCTAGCCAACCTAAGCTCAGAGAGGGCTCTGTCTATATGATTCATCTTTGTTTGTTGGGATTTTAGGCTAGTTCTGAATTTTTAGGGGTTTTTTGAATTGTATTGAAGATTGGGTGGTGGGATCCTTAAAACAGATGGATAGAATGATGTCTTTAGACCATTGGGCTATGGAGTCAATAGAAGGGCAGCAGAACTGGATCAACTCACTAAATGGAATGGTCAAAGGGCAAGATAGCAGAGTAAAGTGCAAGTCTTTGGGGGCAGAGAGGTGAAATGGTTTGAACCAGGGTGAGAGAGAAATTAAGAATTCTCAGACCGGGATTTAAACGAGGAACAGAGGGTAATCGGAAACAAAGGGAAATTAAGAATCCTTTGCTATAGATTATAAAGAGACAACCTAAACTAAGGAGCAATTAAGAATTCCTTAACTTAGATATCAGTTAACATTTATTTGCTTAATTGTTAAAACAGAGTGTAATTAAACAAATTCTGAGATAATATTCCAGTTATAGCATTTAGATTCAGAAATACATTAAAGATTGTGGAAAAACTTTAAGAAAGATAACAACAACATGAGAAAATACTTGTCTGCACTTCGCTCAACACATGAATCCTTTGAAATATCTTGTCTTTATTCATCAATCCAGCTTGCTTGCTCAGTCAATGATCTAATAGTTTTACAATATTTTGATCAAGAAGTCTATAGAATGTCTAAGAATCCACCCACATACTTCGAATTGTGAAGTATTTATACAAAAGTTTTATTACAAAATATCTCAAACTAACTTGAGATTTAATCTAGGAAATACAAATATCTTCTGGCAAGAAGATAAAGACAGCTTTTGAACTGCTTTCATGCTGTCCCATTTATTGTGGTATTACTGGCCTTTATGGTTTGGTTTTAGCCATTTATGCTCTTTTTTGTTTGGATTTTCACGTTGGAAGCTTCATTTACTTCAGGCTTTCATCTAATACTCTATTACACTGATACTCTTTGACTTTGTTGACCTGTCAATATCCTTTACTACGTTTTTATTTTTACTGTACATTTTAACTATTTACTGTGTGTTTCAACAATAAATTATTTAGCTTTTTATATGTGTCAGCATCTGGTAGTTAGATATTGGTCAACTTTCTGCATGTTTTATCTGTTTGTCTTCAAATTGTATGCTCTGTCTGGTTCCTCTGTTTTGACAGTCAATGTCTCTGTGTGAATGTTTTCTTCTCTGTTTTGTGTATAATTGTCTTCTTCTTCTTAATATAGAATTTTTAATAGATTTCTTTTCGAGTCTTGGAGTAAACAAGTTTTGTGACTAGTATCAAAACTATTTGTCCAAGCTCTCTGGTCTTCTGCTAATTACCTGCAAAATTCAACAATTATTAAGAAAACACAGGTCGGCAGGAAAGGCAACTGATGGCTTTTTTGCACAAGGATGTCCGAAGAAGGAGTCATGGCAATGTTTTGAAAGCAATCGGAGGTCGAATTTTGTTGCAGAGGTTCAGGGTGGCGCCGGGAGGATTTTAATGGGTTTTACTGTGAGACGGGGCAAAAGGCATGAAAATGAGGGTTTTCATGGTTTTAAGTTTTAATGGGCAATTTCTTAAATTTGGTGTGGAAATCCATATTTATGAATAGTAAGTGGTTTATCGGGTCGAGTGGGGAGGTGGTATTGGAGGTCGTCACACCGCTTATAAGGCGAAGGCGGTATTTAGGAGGGGTCACCCGATCTACTCCAGTGATTAACACATAGCCTTCGGGGGGCCGGGGAAAACCACTTTATCGGGCAGGTAACGATCGGCCATCGGGCGCGGCCGATATGGCTGTGGACTATTGGATGAGGGGGATGATGATCGGACGACAATTGGGTGAGGGAAGCGCGCAGGTGATAAAAGCATGGTTTTCTGGGGGGGTGGGGGCAGAGCTTTAATCCTCGATGGTTTGTGATTATTTAAGACTTTAATCATGGGTTAAAACGATCGGGCGAGGCTAAATGAAAGTTTAACTTAACTTCAGGTAAAGTTCGAGCATCGAGTGAGCCCAATATGGTTGTGCATCATCGGATTTGGGCGCAGATAATCGGACGGTAGTCGAGTGGTGAAATAGCACGGATGAAATGAACTGAGGTTCAGGAGGGGGCAGGACTTTAATCACGGCGGGTTTGGATTATTTAAGGTCAATGAAGGGATTTGTTTGTTTTGTCGGGATAAGGGGTAAATGTATAGTTTTTATTAAAACTAAGGGTTGGGGGTATTTAGTTATGGGATTTAATTAATATACGGGAAAAGGTTTTATCGGAGAATTATATAATAAAATTAAAAATTAATATGAAATGTGATGGGCGGAGTGGATATCCCCCTAAGCATAATGTAAAGTGTAATATTTGTGCATACGCTTTATACTTAGGATAAAATGTTTTTTGTGGGGTTTTTTTGGGAGAAATAGGATTTACATGGGGGTTTTCACTTTTCTTAGGCAAATGGTGTTTAACTTTAGGAAAAGGAGTTTTATTAGGAAAATGAAGGGGGGGATGAATTTTATGAAAGAGATTCTAACACTTGATGTCCATAAGTCATTAAGTTGAGGGTCTGGTCCCACCAAAAGTCCGAGAAATGCTCTGAGCCTCTTTGACTTAAAAGATTTAAAGTACTAGAACATACTTGTAGATAAGAAATTAGTAAGGGGAAAATGAATGAGGGGGAGTTAATTAAATTAACTTGCAAACCTTTGTTTTTGTTTCCATAGTTGATCATACATATTTGAAATATGTGTCTAAGCATGATGAATGTGTTTTGATTCAATCAACTTTGTAGTTCAACAACCTTTCTTCTACTTACCCATTTCTTATCCTAACATGTTTTCTTCATTTCTTTGGGTGCATTTAGGCTAGCAAACCCTTATCCTATATTTTTTTTTATAAAACAAACTATCTATTTCTAACTTTATATCATCCAAGGGCTCAGATTAAGCTTATGAGTTCCTTTTATTTTCTCTACCTATCTATGATCTACCAAGATTAAACTGTTTGGTCAGATTTTATTCTCTAACTATAAACATAAAATTCAAAGCATGAAGTAACCAAGATTAAACAGTTTGATTACCATGGATTGTGGCATGAATAACAAGCTGCACACAATCATTATTATGCATAAAAGTAAATAGTAGTGGCATTTAGACTTGCACACTTTCATGGTCTCTTTTTGTTTTTGGGGTTCATATATTTTCATTTTTTGACCTTCTCTTATTCTTTTTGTCCTTTGATTTTTCTTTTAGGACATACCCTCTTTACATTTTTTAATTTTTTAATATGGAAAACATTTGCAGAAAATGAAGGTATGTACAATATTACAAGGATTAACCTTAGTCATTCAAAATTATGACTCTTATTGGTATAGGAACCTAACAAGACCAATTGGGTGTCAAGCCACGAATAAAGTGTCGATAATATCGAGGAGAGAATGAAGCATCAGATCACTCATGTCTAGAACATATCGTGACCGTCAGATTGTAAATTACAAAAGTACATAGTAAAGAAACACACTTTACCCAACTCTACACTAGACCAAGTTATACTTAACTATTTCCTATGTGTCGGAATATCCTAACAAGAAACATCAAAGGAACAATTGAGAGCTCGCTTGTTATATACATTCAAAGAATACATATAGAAAATAAAAAGAAAGTAAAAATTAGTATGAATTTCCGAGATCTAATAAAGATTTAAAGGAAAAAGAACAAAAATAGTTTATTTCAAGTTACCTTCAGGAGATTCAAACCCTTTGGAGAACATCCCAAAACATCTATTAAAGAACACATAAATAAAAAACCAATAAAATGGTGTTTAAACCAACAAAGTAGATATTGTATATATATTTAGGTTATTGAAGGAACATACTAGTTTATAGAAACAAAACCCTTTTCTTAATAACTAGAATGTTTACTATGAATATCCAAAGGGATGTTAGGGTATATGAATATCCAAAGGGATGTTAGGGTATGTAGAGAGTAATAATATTACCTTGCACTACCATAACAATAGGAAAGAAAATAACGAGTGTATTCTTGCAAAACGAGTAAAACTACTAGCACAAATCGTTGTTATAAGCCATTTAGAGACCCTTAGGGAAACAATGCATATAAAATAAAAAGTATAAATGAAATTATGATTTATTTCTAAACAAGTAGTAATTTATGACTAAGCGAGTTAAATTTTGGTCATTATAAACCGACAAAGTTTATTTTATAATCATGAAGCCCAAACAAAATACATATATGTAAATAGAGGTTGTGTATTTAAACAAAGGCCATAGTAACAAAGAACGTAATTTTGGAGTTTGTATAGAGACAAAATAAGCTTGGAAATAAGGGAAAAGCCACAATTCCATAGATTAACAAACCCAATAATAAAAAGGGAGAAAAACACTAACAACGTTATGTGGAAAAAAAATAATAAAGGGCTAATGAATTACTGAGTCATAATGGGTACAAACCCTGGGATAAATTCGCGGAGGAGATAGTTTAACAGCAGAGGGATTTTGTAAAATGGAACTAAATCCATTATAAAATATACGCAAAAATGAGTCCCTATATGTTCACTGATACATGCAAGAAGTCTTGTACGGGGGAGGTCAAATTTATGAAACCCTGAAGTCGTTATGGTTATTCCTAGGGACATATAGCACAAAAGAGATGATTGTAAATTAAATCCAATGTACCCAATTTCATAATCAAATTATATACTTGAGAAATTGTAACGAAAATCTAAAACAACCAGTCTCACTTCCTGAGAAAGAAATTATAAGAAATTATACTGTCGGAATAATATTTGTATTCCAGATGAAACCCTAAGAAATGTTAAGTGACTATCGGTTTGCTCAGAACACATTACAACTGTAGATCTGGTAGGTTGGAAACCCTTCGTGGAAATACCACAGATCAACACTTGGCTACATGGAAGGTTCCAAAATTCATTTACATGTTAAATAAACCATTTCGAAATCAAAGCCAGGGGTTAATATACTATGTACCACATCACTGATGGGACTTATAGTAACAAGGGTTAATAAATCAAAATTGCTGTAAAATGATTAACATATATTAAACATATAGAGAGATAGATAAACATATATTATTTCCAAGCATGATTTATACATGTATATGTAATATTTTCTAGTTTTAGCATAAATTTTCCATGCGACAATATAACCCGACTATATAGTATTATGATTGGGTGGAAAAAAATTGAAGTATAGAAACCATATGTATATAGATATGTAGTGGTCATTAAATTTTAAAGGTTGCCACTATTAAGAAAAGAGTAAAAAAAATATGAGTTAGGATCAGGGACTTTAAGGAAGCCACAAATATAAAATACATTTACAAATGTATTCAACGATTATTGAATGCATTTATGCAAAAGAAAGAGCGGTTTTAAATGTAAGAATAAATTCATGATGGCAAAGAAGAGATATGTCAAATCTCATAATATCTATAAAAAGATTTTAATAGCCATAAATATAAAATACATTTACTAATGTATTAAATGATTATCGAATGCATTTATGCAAAACAAAGAGTGGTTTTAAATGTAAGAATAAATCCATGATGGCAAAGAAGAAATATGTCAAATCTCATAATATCCATAAAAAGACTTTAATAAAACAAAGAGCGGTTTTAAATGTAAGAATAAATCCATGATGGCAAAGAAGAGATATGTCAAATCTCATAATATCTATAAAAAGACTTTAATAAGTTGAATCTTAAAGCTTGCCACTATTAAGAAAAGAGTAAAAAAAATATGAGTTAGGACAAGGGACTTTAAGGAAGCCATAAATATAAAATACATTTACTAATGTATTCAACGATTATCGAATGCATTTATGCAAAATAAAGAGTGGTTTTAAATGTAAGAATAATCCATGATGACAAAGAAGAGATATGTCAAATCTCATAATATCTATAAAAAGACTTTAATAAGTTGAATCTTATTGAAGAAGGAAAAAATGGGAATTGTGAACTATCAAAGTATTGAGTAATCAGTGAAACAAGGAAATTATATTGATGTATGGTAACTTACTTTAATGATTGTTTAAGGAATAATTATATAATTATATACAATAGTTGTACTGACATAGTTAGACGAAGGGGTATCATGATGGTAATAAAGAATGACATTATTTTTGAAAAAAAAAGTGTTAGATGAGATACATTATAATCAATTTACCTCAATTAATCTCGATTAAGTAAGCCTTTTCCCTAAGTTAGACTTAGTAAAATTAATAAAATGGCTAATTAATTTAATTTTCCTTAGAAAATTTTCCTCGATATTGGAGAAAATTAACCCACTATGTTCCTTAGCCTCATGGACACCATCTGAGACTAGAACACATGTTTGAGATACATAAACTAACTGGGTATCCTCTCTAATTCTTCGCTATGATCGGCTTAGGCATTGACAGAATGAACATATGCCCCATATGAGGTGGAAAAACGTCTCAACAGTCAACAACTCTGCTCCCAACATCAAGTCAAAATCAACAAGTTGCACTATCGTAATGTCTGCCTTACCTTGCCAATATCCCATATGGATAGGCACATCATCAATCAAACCGATCACTTACATATCTCCAAAGTTGATAGCCTTAAAGGAGTCCTTCTTAGGCTTGGATCTAATACCAAGCTTCCTTTCTACTTCTTCCTTCACAAAGTTGTGGGTAGATCCATTGTCAACCATTGTTATCACCTAGGTGCCCCCAATTCTATCCCAAAAAACTCTAATTAAGTTCTTTTATTACCCACTTTGATCAGACTTATGCAAGAATGAAACATAATACAGATATAAACATATACATAGATATGAAACATAAATAAATCTTCATTTTCATCAATATCAAAGAACTGAAAGATGCTTACATATAGAATGAAAATAAATTAGCTTGGGGGATGGTAGCTTATCTCTGAGAAGAGATGTGGCAGCTACATGCCTCTAAATTGTGTTACAATGAGGCTCAAGGGCTTTTTTATTATTGAACAACAAAGGGAAACCCTAAACAACCAAAACCCTAACCCTAGGAGATGGAACGCCAAGAGTTTGTGGGCAATGTTGGGGTTATTTAGGCAGCCAACTTCTCGGGGTCGTAACTTGGTCATATGATCTCTATTGGGCAGACACGATACCTTGTTAGAAAGGTATCTCTGAGTAATACAAGATTTGTGAAAGGCCCAACTGATAACTATGGGCCTATTGTAGACCTCAAAAAAACGTCATTTAGGGGGTCAAAATAGATCCAAAAGTTCAGGACCCAAAAAATTGCTAAAAATAGTAAATTGTGTTCTAATTAAGGAAACTGATGAAATCGACTCGAGTTCTAGGTGGAATAGGTGAGAGGCCACCAATATCCACCTAGGTCAGTCCTCCTCCCTTACGAAGTAGTTGTCCCCATTGTGCGCAGAGCCTCCATGAGGTGAGAAAACTTTTATTGAACATGGTCCCTAATGAGCTACTTTCCCTGGTGAAGGAGTTGGCTTGCTTTGACAACTCGATATAGTTGGATCCTCTATTGGTGAGTGTTCTTGATCTGTGTGTCCATGATCCTATCAGTTGTGTCTTATTTTCTACAGCTTGGTGTTGTTGGGAAAAGTATCCAATACAGAATGACCCTATCCCACTCTAAGGGTGATAGTACCTCAGCAACAACCGAATGCAAAGCTATTCAAGATTACTTCTTTATGAGATGTAAGAGAGGGGAGAAAGAGATCCACTAACCGTTATCTTCCGCTAATGATTGATCCAATCTTCTCTCTTTGCTGCTTGCTCCCAGCTCCTTGCTCTTTCACTGGCCCAGCTACACCAAGATCCTGCAAAATGACAAGAGAGGGAAACTACAAGAAGCATACATTCATAATTGATTCAAGGATTAGAATAAATCAAATATACAAGTATCAATACGCCATTGAGACACATGCATATAGAAGAACCTCAAATGATTTATTAATGGAAGAAGTAAAGTTCTGAGAGTGTTACAACCATAAGAGGCCCAATCCAGCAACACCTCCCAGCAGAAAGAAATCTCCTCTTCACCTCCTTCAAGCAAATCACCCAATAGTTCTATACTCAAACCAACAGCACTTCCTTACATTCACCAGATTCCAGCCCCCCTAGACCTCATGAGAGAGCTCTATATATAGGAGATTTGGAGAAAGGATGAGTCAGCTTGAGCTTGGCATGGAGCTGACTAGTGTCCTCTCCCACTTCAGTTATTCTTCAGTTCTTGAGTCCACTTGGAGGTTCTTGCTTCCACTTGGAGATCCAGATCCTCTTACTCATCACAAGGCGAATTCCCTGATCCAAGTGTTATTTTGGAAGCTTCCTGGGCATTTGACACCTTGAGGAATGACTGTGCCACTTGGCCAAACTCGCCCAGTGCAGGTAGCCTTCATTGCTTTTGACATTCAGCGCAGGTACAGAGTGGAGCAGTTGACATTCAGCGCAGATGCTCAGTGGAGCAGTTGACATGATCCAGAATTAGCTTGTTTTTGAGTGTTTTCAGGTGGAGAACTGATATTTAGTGCTGTGGTTTGCTGACCTTGTTCCTCTAGGGGTAGGAACAACATGTTTAGGGACTTTGGATCCCTTAGATTATTGACATTTCATGCTTCATGCTGTAAGGCACAAAAATGTCTATAACAATTGCCCCCTAAAGTATGAGGTCGTTTATCGGGTGAAATGCTTTATCAGGAGGATCTGAAGTTCATTCAATCGCTGAGAGGTGACCTGTAATAAAATACAATACAATACATTATTTTTCATTCTGCTTTCATGATCTAGCTGAGGCGGGCATTCCCATGCTCAGCTTTATAAATTCATTTTGGTACATAGAACAGACGATCGTCTGATGGTAGACTGATAATTCTCTGCTAAAATTATCATCCTTTGAGTAGGATGATCATCTGCTGCAATGATGTACATATCAAATGTCTTTATATTTCCTGAATATATATCGCAGCCCGGATGGATGAAACTAGATCCGGGGTCTTCAAACTCGTTCGATCTTCACTCTAAGTACAAGTCGATCCATGTGAGAATTGCGCTGAAGTCGAACATGGAAAGACATCGCTTGATTACCGGTCAATAATGTAAACCGTTGACAAGCGCGAGAGGAATCACCGATAATGATAATGACCCTCAAGGTACTGCAGTACAATTCACGTGGTGTGAATAAAGGACTTGGCGTCGAACACCACGCAAAATCTTCTGGTCGAAGGTCATTAATGTATACCTGTCGCCGGAAGTGAGAAACTTGCCATTGAGGCATGCAAGCTTCAAAGTACTGGGGGGTTTGTCCCTAGATCAACTTCTTGGATAATGAGCTGAAGTCGACAAGAAGCGATCCGTCAAAGGAGGGCCTTAATGAATCCCACATCAGTGACATGGAACGGAGCTAATGATTTTAGTGGAGGTGAAAACAATCTGCGAAATATGATTCAGGGTGGCGATCATGGGTGGATGAAAGATAATGTATGGCAGTGGATGGGACACGGTTGACTCTTTCTAAACAACATCTCTTGAACATATAACGACACTGATGTGATGGATCGGTAGCATTACCCCAAATGTGGATGGTTTGGCGAAGACCATGGTGATGAGACCGGTGAATGAAACAACCCAACCCGATGTGATACGGAGGACAAAGTGTCATGTTCAAGAGCGACTTGCTACCATTAAAGCTTTGAGGTTCTCCCAATTTTTCCCCAGTCATTTCTGACCAGTACCTCTTTATTTTTGTCAAGCTTGAGGAGGATAACATATGCTTGTTCTATAACCTGCCCTTCGGGCAAGCCCATCGCTATGTTTTAACGAGCCTAGCGATAGGGAAACTCGTTCTCCTCTAAAGACAAGTTTGTCGCTATTTAATCATTTTAACGAGTCTAACGACAAGGAAAACTCGGTCCTTTTCATTTTTAGAGAGTCTGAAAAGGTACAGAAAGTCAACTCCAAAATTCCTTTTTCGTCATCTAATCCCTTAAGTCCGAAAAAGTATAAAACAATACAGAAGGGATGAGTTTTCGATAATTTTAACGAGCCGAATAAAACAAGCGCTCGACCTTTTTGTGTAATAATCCCTCAGGTCCAAAAAGATTAAAATCTAGAGGAGGGATAGCTCTTCCGGTCACTTTAACGAGCTGGAAGGCCAAAACTCGGCAAACTTTTCATATTTTACGAGTCAAGAGAAAAGAGCTCAAAGAAGACTCGTCTTTTGAGGAACGAGTGATAAACAGGGATAGCAACAGATTCCAGGTACAGGTTGGAATTTTCCAATCACGGCAGTGTCACAAGGATGGCTAGGTGAAATCACTCTTCGCAGCTGTTCCTCAAAATGGGTAAACAATCATATGGAGGTGAACGATTGGCCAAATGGAATGGAGGTGGCGGGTGCAAACACGACCAAGGCTTTTTATGGCTAATAAATTTACGATCACAATGTTTATTTACCGGTATGGGTTCAATTTTTAATGAGTTTAAACTCTGGAGGAAACTCTTGCTCACGCTTTTCTATTTTTTAACGAGCATAAATTCCACGGTAAAACTGCTCGAATCTTCTCTTTTCTATTTTTTAACGAGCATAAATTCCGCGGTAAAACTGCTCGATAATACCAGTCATAAGATAAGAAATGTCTCCTGTGAGATAGCTATTTTTTATGGAGCTTTATCTCACGAAGCTATGCTCCTCATATCCTTTCTTTATGCAAGTTCGGAAACGTCTAATCCCAAAAACAGATAAATAACCGCTCTTAGCTTACACTCCAAAAGGTTTGCATGCCCCCAGGTATAAAGTACAATTTCAAGGCTGCCCCTACTTATCCGATAAAACATTTGTTTTAAAGGGTGAGGCTTGCCTCTTTTTGGTTACCCAAAGATTGTTTTGTTAACACCATCAAACGAAAACATTTCCTCGGCACTGTCTACCGAAGTAGACAATGGTGAATGACCTTTTTCAAACAAGTAACCTTGACAAAAGAATCCTATTCTAGAACAACCCCTCTTCCATCCACGGACGGGGTACGGACTAGTCATATTTTTTCGCGGAAATTCTACCCTATACCCAAGGTTTCCTCTGCCCGAAGCAGACCCGGATGCATGCCCCCTGGGTTCCAGTCCCATCTTTCCGAATCACTCGCACTCATCGGGAAGGAGGACTGGGGGTGGAGACATTTCTTGATTGAATAGACCATTCAGGGTTGGTATGTGACTATTTGCGATGCGTGATCCCGGAAATGAAAGTTGGTCTACGAGCTTGACCATTCTTCCTTCGTGTGGAAAACACATTACTCTAAAGAGTGAGGAGACTATAGCTCCCATGCAATATATATAGTCTCATCCAAGGAGTAGGTTATAATCCAAGGGTCCTTGAACGACCATCACGTTCATTTGAACGGTCTTCCCTTTCAATGTAACAGGTACATTGGGGAGGATCCCTAATGGTCGACTGGTTCCTTTATCAAAACCCGAGAGATTTCTTATCTCAGGCAAAAGCTCCAGGGAACCCAGTGCTTTCCAAGCAATAGAGGAAAGGATACTCACAGATGCCCCTTCATCAATGATAGTTCCAGCCATTACCATTCTATAAATTTGGACTATGATTCTGAATGGTATACTGGCTGGCAACCGGGGTCTGCCTAGTTGGTTCCAATCAAAGGACACAACCAGGTTGCTTGGTGGTGGGACCGAATACACGGCCGGATATGACCCTGACGATGTTCCTTCCTGCGATAAAGGAATGGGCGCATTGCCCTGATGCTCATCAGAGTCTGTGTTGACGAAAAGAATCTGGATGGTGTCATCCTTATTCTCTTCAGTGAGGGTGTCATTTGAAGATGAATCTTCAGTGACGGTGTCATTTGAGAATGAAACCTCTGAAGGAAGAACCGGGTCAACTGCCGTATCGACCTTTAGACTTTCGTCCGGTCTGGATTCAGTAGGTTCATTTTCAATGACCGACTCTTCAGCTGACCACTTGAGCGGGCCAGCTGTATTTTCAACCAACGAAGGACTTGGCACGAGTTTTTTGTATCCAGGAGGAAGTCTCAACGGTGAAACCGGGCGATCTTCCAAAACTCTCTTCGCTTCGTCTAAGAAGGGACAACGGTGGATGGCGTGATCGCCTTTACACAGTTTGCAGGGGGATCTTGCTCCCCCTCTTTGTCTTGAACCTTCACTTTCGCTGGTTGACGGTAAGCATTCAACATGGCTATCAGAGGTTGATGCTCCCGAATTGTGCAAACGAGGTGACCAGTCCCTTAGTATCCGGGGAATACAGGGACAATCTCTATGGAAGTGGTCTCCTCTACATATGACACATGGCGATTTAGGCCCGGTCTGTGCTGTGTGTGGATTTTTGTCAGATGTCTTTTGCTTGCCCCCAGTCACCTTTGGCTCCTTCTTCTTCTTCTCTTTCTTCTTCTTCTCTTTCTTCTTCTTCTCCTTCTTCTCCATGGGAGCTTGGCTTTTGCCGGCTCTACCTTGTGAAGATGAAGGATTAGAGGAAGAGTTATAGGAAGTTGAAGGCTGGTGGGCAGCTCTAGACTCATCTAACTGTTGACTCGACTGTTCAGGAACCATGGTGTTCTGAACTACATTAGTTGAGAATAGCCAAATTGGCAGGCCAATTGTCAGTCCTGGAAGCGACAATGTGGCCATGTGGGGTGCACCAACTTCTCCCCAAGAGGAGAAAGGACTAGGATTTCCATCATGTGGAATTCCTTGGTTGGGGCGTTCCATGTTCTCAACCTAAAGATCAACGCGGGAATAGGAGGTGATTATGTTCCGTTTAAAATAAATTTTATAACGACGCTTTAGACACAACTTGCTTTTTCACTTTTTAAGAGTCGAGAAAAAGCTAAAGATGACTCTAGTCTCCTTCGATGTTTGAACGAGCCCGAAGTGACAAATGCTCGGATGGAATTTTTCAGTTATAGAGTTTGAAAAAGGCCAAAAGAAATTGCTCTGGAGTTCTAGGCAGAGGGTGTGCCAAACTTTTCGCAAAACCACAGAATACGTTTTACGGTACGAGTGGTCGATCTTCGTGAATGCTATGTTCACTGCATTGCGATCAGTAGGGCGGCCGACACGGTTTCCTATGGATAAAGGCTTTGTTCCTATAGGGGTCTCCCAATATATACGCGACGGTACGTGGGAGCACAAGTCCATATTGATACTTATCGCTTCACCGTGGAGGAATCACCCAACCACTCAACGCTAAGATATCACGTTTAACGACGCCGGAACACGTCTCTAGCTTAGACCTCTATGTGTTTGCGTTATGTTTCAATGCGTTGTTATGTAAATTCAATTTATTTTAAGGTTGATCTTGTTTAGAAGTTTGCCTTTATGGATCACCACGAGATGTATAGTAACACTCCTAAATGCAGTCTAAGATGATAAGCAAGCTTTTCAATCTTTCAACTTTGAAAATCTTAACTACTGAGGGAAAAGAAAGACAACATCTTTCCACACAGATCATAGAGCACACACTAATGCACTTTTTCCTAAATCAACATACAAACTGTCATAATGCACATGCACAATGCAGGTATTTCTTTTCTCTTTCTTAATGTTTGTGCGACACAAAAAGAAAGCTGTTGTATAATTTTGAATTCAATTTCAAGTGAAAGCAAACAAGCTTGTCCAAAATCAAAAGACACCTTAAGATTTACTTGTTTCGACACTGGAAATATATAAATTCAAACCATATGACGAAAGCAAAAGCTCAATCAGCTATGAACAGCAAATAAACTAACTCTTAAGATCAAAACGACACTTTATCACAGGTCTAGATCTAAGAGGTCACAGCAAGACTAGTTCACTTTCGTTATGGGAAACTGCAAATGATATAAGAAATACACAAAGAACAAATACAATTTCTTTATACAACCGAGGCGGAATAGTGGCAAGGAAAGTTGGTTTCAGATAGGTACATTGACTGGTAACAGGTTGCAAAAACAAAGGTGAAAACAGGGCAAGAAACAACAGGAAACCCCAGTAGCACAAGGCAAGACTGGTTCAGCGCAGGTGGTACACTGTCACTTTGACATTCAGCGCAGGTAGCCCCTTCGGGAACTGCGCTGAAATGCAGACAGCCTTCACACAGCCTGCACTGAAGAACGAAACTTTCGTTTATCTTGGTTTCCGGGTCACAAATTGCTCAAAAATTCACAGTTTTTGGCCAAATCAGAAGATATCAGTCAAGTACACACTAAGGGATGAAAAGGAGGATGAAAAGCTATCACTAAGAGCTTATTAGAGTCCTTGTGGATCAGCTCTTCAAATCATAAACTTGCCCAGAAACTGAGCTAGAGTAGCTGCCCTCTACTTTGCATTTGAAAGATCCAAATGCAGTTCGATTCGGTACTCCCTGTGTTTATGAAATGAATAGCAAAAACACAAACAACCAACAAGATACGATCCCCAGTGGAGTCGCCAATTTGTTGTTGGGAAAAGTATCCAATACGGAATGACCCTATCCCACTCTAAGGGTGATAGTACCTCAGCAACAACCGAATGCAAAGCTATTCAAGATTACTTCTTTATGAGATGTAAGAGAGGGGAGAAAGAGATCCACTAACTGTTATCTTCCGCTAATGATTGATCCAATCTTCTCTCTTTGCTGCTTGCTCCCAGCTCCTTTCTCTTTCACTGGCCCAGCTACACCAAGATCCTGCAAAATGACAAGAGAGGGAAACTACAAGAAGCATACATTCATAATTGATTCAAGGATTAGAATAAATCAAATATACAAGTATCAATACGCCATTGAGACACATGCATATAGAAGAACCTCAAATGCTTTATTAATGGAAGAAGTAAAGTTCTGAGAGTGTTACAACCATAAGAGGCCCAATCCACCAACACCTCCCAGCAGAAAGAAATCTCCTCTTCACCTCCTTCAAGCAAATCACCCAATAGTTCTATACTCAAACCAACAGCACTTCCTTACATTCACCAGATTCCAGCCCCCCTAGACCTCATGAGAGAGCTCTATATATAGGAGATTTGGAGAAAGGATGAGTCAGCTTGAGCTTGGCATGGAGCTGACTAGTGTCCTCTCCCACTTCAGTTATTCTTCAGTTCTTGAGTCCACTTGGAGGTTCTTTCTTCCACTTGGAGATCCAGATCCTCTTACTCATCACAAGGCGAATTCCCTGATCCAAGTGTCATTTTGGAAGCTTCCTGGGCATTTGACACCTTGAGGAATGACTGTGCCACTTGGCCAAACTCGCCCAGCGCAGGTATCCTTCATTTCTTTTGACATTCAGCGTAGGTACAGAGTGGAGCAGTTGACATTCAGCGCAGATGCTCAGTGGAGCAGTTGACATGATCCAGAATTAGCTTGTTTTTGAGTGTTTTCAGGTGGAGAACTGATATTTAGTGCTGTGGTTTGCTGACCTTGTTCCTCTAGGGGTAGGAACAACATGTTTAGGGACTTTGGATCCCTTAGATTATTGACATTTCATGCTTCATGCTGTAAGGCACAAAAATGTCTATAACACTTGGGTTGAGCTTTGTTGGCGTCAGGTGCTCAACAACGTCAGATGTGTCTAGAAATGGGGGAAAGTATGGTCGCAGTCGGTCCACATTGAACATTAGGTGCAGGCCAAGGAACGAAGGAATGTTGAGCTTGAAAGCATTGTCCCCTACAACCTTAATGATGGTGTAAGGTCCATATCGAAATAGGTGAAGCTTGTGGTGGGCCTCATTGAGGTGCTCCTTCTGCAAATGTAACCAAACTTTGTTGCCCACCTGAAACTTGTTTGGCACCCGATGCTTGTCATGAAATTGTTTGTACTTAGCATTTTCTCTATCCAATATGTCATGGACCTATTGGAAGATGTATTGAATGTGCTCAATAAATTTTTTAGTTTTTCACCTCCAGACTGGACATGCGTCGAATCTACCTGAGTAGCTATAAGTGGTATGGCAACATCAATGGGACATAGTGGCTGGAATCCTAATCCCACCTGAAAGGGGATATGGCCAGTTGAGCTGTGGAGGGCTTTGTTATAGCTATGTTATACATAAGGGAAGCTTTCATCCCATGTAGGTGGATGTTTCGAGTTTTACATACACAAGATGTGCATGATCATCCTATTGACGACCTCTATCTAGCCATCAGTTTGGGGGTGGAAGGTCGTGGACTTAGTGAGCTTGGTATACAACAATGACCAGAGGCTTGACCAGAATGTACTTAGGAAACGATGTCCTAATCCAATTTAATGGACTGTGGGATCCAAAAGTGTACCCATATTCGTTCAAAGAAGAGTTTGGCAGTGGCTTTTACTGTGATGCTCTTCTTGCAGGCCGCCAAAATGGCCATCATAGAGAACCTGTTGACAACCACAAAAAAACAGTCATTGCCATGCTTGGTAGAAGGAAGTCCTAACATGTAATACATGGAGATGGATTCCCAAGGTTAGCTAGGATTAGGTAGAGGAGTATACAAGCCTTGCTTCTTGATTGTAGGTTTGGAAATGGCATAGGTAGCGCAGGATCTGATGTACTTCCCAACATCCTATCGAAGATTTGGCCAATAAAAATAATTTTGCAACACTGTCATTGCCTTTTCTACCCCAAAATTTCCAGCAACCCCACTGTAGTGCACCTCCCGAATCATCTTGGAACGTTCACTTAAACGAACACAAAGGTGTCCCAAGTGGCATAACAGAGTGTCCTAGAGGTGAAAATCTATAATTTTTCTTACCTTCCAGGAGCCTATGGTATGTGGTGTCGAATTCTAGATCACTCTTATAAATATGTGGCCATCCTAAAGTCTCGTGCCCACAAGAGTCAAGCATAGTGGTCAACACCATAACTGGTAATCGGTTGAGGCAGTTTGTAACATTATTAGTGTTTCCCTTCTTATACTTAATGTTCAAATGGAACTGTTGTAGATATGTGGACCATTTCTGATGGTAATGTTCTGCAACTTTCCTTGTGTTTGTATGAACTGCAAGGGTCAATGGTCTGTGTGGATGACAGTTTTGTTCCCCAAAATGTAACACTTTCATTTTCGGCAGGTCTGCACAATGGAATACATCTCTTTGTCATAGGTGGGATACTTTTGGACTGTCTCTGAAAGTGTTTTATTGTGATATACCACCAAATTCCCCTGTTGAGTAAAAACTATGCCAACAACATAGTCAGAGACATTTGTCTCAATTTCAAATGGTTGATGCAGTCTGGTAGTGTGAGCATTGGTGCAAAGAAGAGGCGATATTTCAACTCGGAAAACCTCTTCTATTGGGATTCACACCAAAAGAACTTTTCTTTCGCTCTGCCCTTGGTGACTTGACTCAAAGGCTAAGTGATATGAGAGAATCCCAACATGAACCTACGATAGAAATTGGAAAGACCCAAAAATTTGTGGAGCTTTATCAGAGAGGTTGGGGCTAAAAAATCCTGAATAACTTATATCTTGGTTCATACCAAAAGTGCATTTCTCCAAATTGGCACACAATTTTTTTGTTGTAGGTTTTGGAGGACCTGTCGAATATGGTGTATGTACTCTTCCCAACTCTGGCTGAAGATCAAGATATCGTCTAGATATAGTACCACAAACTATTTGGTGAAGGTGTAACACCCTCCTCCCACATCCACCCAAGTAACCATGTTAACCAACGTAAACATGAGACGAAAGGCTACTATGATCAGATTTGACCACCTAGGTGACCTTAAGGAAGTGGAATCAATGGAATATCACACACAGTCATCCAAAAACATCCACATAAACTTCAAGAGACAAGTCAGCCACTTAGATAGCTTGTCCTTGGGTCCTACTATTGTTTTAACCAACTTAGACCAAAGTAACGCTCCCAAAACACTGCAAAGGCGAGTTATAACACTTCCTAGACACTGCCCAGGCGAGTTATAACACTCCCTAGACACTACCCAGGTGAGTTAGTCTTTAGGCTAATGCTTTGTTTTGCTAGCATTCCGGGATTTGAGCCCCCTTTTTCGGCCCAGAATGGAATGGTCACTTAAAATTGGTAAGAATACAAGGAAACAAGGATGCAAAAGAAATAATATGAACAAGACCATAACTAGACCCCTACTAGCCATGACAGGCATTTCGTCAAACATATCATCAACATGTAACCTACAGGTGTAAACAACATAATTAAGTGTAGG
This sequence comes from Pinus tabuliformis, assembly GCA_031772625.1. NCBI lineage: Eukaryota > Viridiplantae > Streptophyta > Pinopsida > Pinales > Pinaceae > Pinus > Pinus tabuliformis. The sequence goes on along the minus strand of CM062805.1, from coordinate 710,816,618 downwards.
GATCTCATACTTATCTGAGAATTGCCATGAACCATTGTTTCCTCATGTCATTTGTTGCCTTATCATTTATTAGATCATAGATACATTATCCATTCAGATACAAGTAAAAACATGTTGAGATCCATACATAGTTGTTGTCACAAAATATACATATAACCAACATAATAGGAACATAAATACAATGGACATATCAGCCATCAAAATCCATGTATACATCAATACTTTTACACATGAAAATCAAGGGAATGAATTTCTCATTAATGAATGAAATGAACCAATCAGAGATGGGACTACCACATTCCACCTGACCATAGATTGGCTAAGGCAAGTCTCTCTTCATCCAATCACTTTCGTGCCATATTCTAAGCATGAATATGGGACTCATAGAACACATCAAAAAACACCAATCAATGTGGATGCCACCCGAGTTCTCTTCCTACACCATGAGGAATTTGAGTGCCTCCTAGTCTATCAGGTTTTATCATGCATCCACAGTCCAATCCAGGGACCACTAGGCCCTACACTAAGACATACTCTCCAGTATTTACCGTGCATTCCATCCCGGGACCACTAGTCCCAATGGAGAGAAAATCCACCTCTTGGCTTTACCGTATATCTCGTCATTCACTAGCAAGTATTCTTAGGCCCACCAAGGCACACAATATGGTTTTTACTGCAACCCATAATTCAATTCAGGGGTTACTAGGTTAGTGGCTTCATGATCCTTAGTCAGTTCAGGGATCACTACACCATGTGTTTGTCAATTCAAAGATCCACCCCACTCAGCTTCAAATCAAATCCGGCAATGCCACGTAAACCGAATAAGAGAACCCATCTCATCAAAGCTATTAGGGAATGGCAAGGCTAGGCTGAAAATACTGCCACACTTGGTAAAACCCATGTCATGGTAGAAAAGAAACACATGCAATCCCATGCATGCCAAATATAGCAAGGAAAATACACATGCAAGTCGATACATGCAATGAAGCATGTTGTAGCTACTTGATGCTACCTTTCCCTACTTGATCCTTGCCTCCTCTTTCCTTCTTTACCTTTCTTGCCCCAATGCCAAAGTGCTCCAAGAAAACTCTAAGTGTCTAAGGGTATGAGAGAGAGAGAAAATAATCAGAGTGCTCCAACAATGAACTGACAAAAGGTTACACTGACCAAGATTTTCACACTGATCCTCAAAAGCCTTTTTATCAATGAGGCCTCTATTTTCTTCATTTGCCATTATTTTCCTTTAATTTCCTCCTACATGCAACTTGTGACCTTTCACCTCCTTTTTCTCCTAATTTCCTCTATTTTCATAAATAAATGTGCCAAAATACCTTTTTGCCTCTTTAGTTCCTTAGCCATTGCATTTTCCAATTTCCTTAGCCATAAATAATCAAATGAACACCCCCCACTAGGATTTCCTACCCAACATTCAGCTTGGAATATGTGTCCCATCATTTGTGGTATTTATATATTTTTACATGGAATTTTCACCAAGGTTGTTACAGAACCCTCCCCGTTGGGGGAACACCATCCTTGGTGTTCAATGACGCCTATAACCAATGATCAGGCACTCAGTATTTAGCTCAAAAATAAAATTTCTCAGAATGGATCAAAACCTAAACGACTGCGTCTGTCTTGGAAAAATGATCCTAACACAACTAGTTTCACTAAAAATTGAGTTTGTATGAGGAATTTATTAAGTTATGTTTACTTTGCTAAACATGCAAAGTTTTCCCAAAAAAAAAATCCCTAGTCACTGCACAATCAACAGTCCTTACTGTTGTCATGGCAAGTGACTAGGCACGGTCAACTTCGATCAACATTCAATCATGCTTCGACAAGTGTCAATTTTTTATTGGGTTTCAAATTGATGATGTGGCAGGTTATTAGTGGTTTGAATTGGACCAATGAGGAGGGGACAAGTGGCAAGCCTAGAGGCCGCCACGTGTCCCTCCCTAAAGGTCGGGCTCAGTGCAGTGTAACAAAATTTTATGGAGGCGTCGAGGTTCAACCCTGCGACCTCCTACCCACAGACCAAAGCTCTTGACTATCTCTGCTAACTGTGTTACTTAACTGGTATAGTGCACCACATATATTTAAAATGTAACTGTTTTGGAGTTGGCGGTTAGGAGGGCAGCTCGCAGGCAACCCTCCCCATGTGAATGCGCCAACAGTTATCACAAATGGTTAAACCGATGGCTCCATAAAACTTAACCCTCATGGTACCGCATACATGTTAACACGCAATGGTGATAGCACACTGTTAAGGTTATGGTCAGTTGACCCGGCGGACAACACTAACAGACCACGACTGCGATGGTTAATGTAGCATGTGACCTCTACCTAAACCGCCAGCGGTTAAGGAACAGTCAGCCACAAAACCACGCTTAGTGCGCTAATCTTCCAGTTGATCTGAGTATAACTCTAATCAACCCGTAGCTTAAATCGATGATGTTGTTAGAGGTACCACTAAATCCGACATTTTCTCCAAGTTTAGCGACCTTAACTAGAGTTCTTCCAAATTTGGAAGAGCCTTTTCTAGGAAGAAAATGTTTAAGTCATAACTGGAGCATTTTATCGACCAAATTGAGCTCAGGAAAAGGTGTTCCTAGATAATTTCGAAATTCTGAACACATTTGTGTAGGTATTAGGAGCAGTAGAGCTTTGTAAACAATTTTTTTTCCATATTGAGATAATATAGACGCCCAGGCCATGGAAGTTGGACCAAGGAGATGTAGCCCAGGAGGGGTGAACTCCTTCATCAAAACATTGTGTTAAGTTTCTATTTGATGGTTTTTTGTGCTTTTCATTATTGTTGTTCAACACCTATCTTTTAAAGCTAATTTTCTCACGAATGTCACATTAAAATTGATGTAATTTACCTGTTTACAATCACCAAACAACCTAAGGAAGCCTATGCACAAGAATTAATGAATAAGCATTTGTTTATAAATCTGTAATTGGAATTAGCATAACAAAACTAGCATTCAATAACAAATCAATTTGGTATCAAAGAAAAGGTTTATTTGCTTGATTGCTTGAGTTTTGTGCAAGCAGGGTTTTAATGGTTGCAAAAGTGTGATGCTTACCAGGTTAAAGTTGGAGAGAGGAGAAGGGAAATTGTTGGTTGCAACTCCTGAGGTTATGTCGAGAAGAAGGAGAGCCACAAGGCCACAATCTCCACCACCCAAAGTTCCAATTCCAGCTGCACTTGAAACTCCTCAAGTTTTTCCTTCAATTGATATTGAAGAGGTACAAGCAGTACCAGTTTCTGAGTGTGAATCCATAGCCACTATCTCTAGAGAAAGAGAGCCTAGAGGTCCTTGTTCAGAAGAGGAAGAAATCAAGAAATATTTCTATACTTTAACTAAGATGGTTAAAGTCCTCTATGAAGACAGGAACACTAGAATGGTTGGAGAGATTTCTAAGCCTCCACATGGATAAGGAAGATGAGGAGAAAAAAACTATGATAAGAAGGATTCCAAGGGTAATGGAGGAAAACCACCTCCATCTCCACCATCTTCATCATCTTCCTCATCATCTTCATCATCCTCAACAGCTCAAATAGCTTCCACTTCCACCACCAAAATTTTCCATACTCATTCCCAAACCCCAAAAGGAAAAACTCCCTTACTCAAATTGGACATTAAGTTTGAACTTCCCGCATACAATGGTGAACTGAATGCAGAAAAGTTATACAATTGGATTCGACAATTGGAGGTATAATGTAGAATTCAGAACCTTCAAGAAGATGACATAAAGATCCAGTTGGATTCATTAAGGCTAGAAGGAGAATCATTAATCTGGTGGGAAGAAAAGACTCAAGAGGAAATGTGAATTCATGGTAAGATATCCATTTCTTGGATTGAATTTGTTTCATCAATTAAAATACAGTTTTACCCTTTAGCCTATATGCAAAAATCCATTATGAGTTGGAAGAATTTTAGGTAGCTCAAAGGCAAAACAGTCCAAGACTATACCCAGGAGTTTAGAAAGAGGGCTTTGTTTTTAGGAGTAAATTTGAATTCCCAATATACAATGTTGAAATATATTGGGGGTTTACATTCCTATTTGAAACATACTATCTTTATGTTCAATCCAAGCAATTTGGATGAGGTATGTGTGCAAGCCACGCACCTTGAAGCAAGGGGAAAGAAAATTGAGGAAGAGGGTAGTAAGAAGAAGCCTTTCAAGGGTAAGGAGAAAGAGAAAGGGGGAAATGGAAGGGAAAAAGGAATGAAAGTGTGAACAAAGAAAGGGAGAAAACCATATGCCAACACTATTCCAAAGTTGGGCATGATGAAGCCCATTGTTGGAAATTACATCCCGAATTAAGGCCTAAGAAACAAAACAATAGGGGAAAACAAAAGATGACTGCTACCACACAACATGACCTTGGATCATATTCTGGTGATGACACCAATATTTCAGCGATGGTCACAAAAGTGAAAGAAGTTGTTGCAAGCACTAGTTCCTCAAATAGTAAAAAAAAAACACTCCGAGTGAAGAATCAAGAATAGAGTTGTTTCATGTAAGGGTAATTTCAAATCATACAAAGATTGATGCATTACTTGATAGTGCATCACAATCAAACTTAATTTCAGAAGACTTGGTCAAAAAACTCAACCTTGAAACTATACCTCATCATAAGCCATATCCATTGGGTTGGATAGTCAATAATGAAAATTTACAGGTTACAAGGAAGTCTTTATTCAAGTTCGTCATTACTGAAAAGTTCATTGATGAAGTTGAGTTAAATGTAGTTCCACTTGACATCTCAGGAATAATTTTGGGTAGTCCATATTTGTATGATAGGAAAGAAGTATTTTATCGCCATGAAAACAAATACTTATTGCTCAAGAATGGGGTGGAGTACATTGTGAGAACCCATCGCAAAAAGCTGAACATTTTTTTGGTTAATGTAGGGCATATGAAGAGACTAGTAAATGAAAGTAAAAATTTTGTGCTTCTCATTATCAATAAAAAGAATGATAATGATTATGAATCTTTTGAAGTTTGTGATGACAAATTGAAATCTGATTTGTTTGATGAGGTAAGCAAGCATGGCAAGATGTTTTAGGAACCAAAGGGGTTACCTCCCAAGAGGGGAATTCAACAGGAGATACAGCTGCAGCATGATGTTGCACTTCCAAACATTGACATGTATCACATGTCGATTATGGAGAGCATGGAAATCAAGAAGAAAATTCAAGAATTGTTGAACAAAGGTACCATACGGCCATCTGCTTCGCCATGTGGTTCACCCATTGTCTTGGTGCCAAAGAAGGATGGGACTTGGTGCATGTATGTGGATTTCTGTGCACTGAACAAAATCATGGTAAAGAATCGTTATCCACTCCCAAGAATTGATGATTTGCTTGATCAGTTGAGATATGCAAAGTATTTCACTAATTTAGATTTATGAAATGGTTATCATCAAGTTAGAATAGCTGAAGAGGACATTTGGAAAACTGCATTTAAAACTAAACAAGGATTGTTTGAGTGTCTTGTTATGCCTTTCGGTCTTACAAATGCTCCAGCTACTTTCATGAGAGTTATGAATAATGTATTGAGACCATTTCTATATAACTTTGTCATTGTGTACTTAGATGATATACTCATATTTAGCAAATCCAGAGATGAACATGTCATGCATGTAAACAAAGTACTTGATGTCTTGAGAAAAGAACAATTGTTTTTAAAGATTTCGAAGTGTGAATTTGGAAAGACTTATTTAGTGTATTTGGGACACATTGTTGGAGGAGGTGAGATGAAGATAGACCCCTCTAAAGTTGAGGTCATTCTGAATTGGCCCAAGCCCAATATAGTTATAGAGGTAAGAAGCTTTTTAGGGGTAGCACAATATTAGAGAAAGTTTATTGCTAATTTTTCTTCCATTGCAGCTCTATTAAATGCATTGACAAGTGTCAAGAAAGTATTACATTGGGGAGATGTACAACGGAAATCATTTGATGCTTTGAAGCAAAAGACCAGTTCAGAACTAATATTGGCTCTTCTGGATCTTAAACAGCCATTTTAAATTCAAACGGATGCTAGTGATTATGCCATGGGAGCAGTTCTTACGCAGCATGGTAAGCCCATTTCATTTCATTCTAAAACTTTTAATGGAGTTGTGACTAACTATCCCACTTATGACAAAGAAATTTACGCATTGGTACAAAGTGTCAAAAAATGGAAACACTACTTGATGGGAAAGGAGACCATTATCCATACCGACCATCAACCATTGTAGTACTTATAGTCACAGTCAAAGATGCAATAGTCACAACATTTTAGATGGATGGGTTTTCTACAACAGTTTCATTTGGTTATCAAGTATAAAAAGGGAATATAAAATAAGGTAGTTGGCATGCTGTCAAGGCCTATTGTAAATTCATCTATTATACTCAAGCAAAATTTGGTTTTACATGAAAGTTACATTGAACAATATGCATATGATAGTGACTTTCAAGATGTGTATGCAAACTTGAGTCAAGAAAACTAAATTGAAGAGTTGGATTATCATGTACATAACAGTTTGTTGTATCACTTGGGTGAGTTGTGTATTCCATGGGGAGAAAGAAATAGTATCATAAGAGAGGCGCACACTTCATTGATTGTTGGACACTTTGGTGTAGGCAAGATACTAGTGAATCTCCAAAGGTATTGTTATTGGCCACGCATTTTTGATAATGTTTCTCGTTTCAGAAGAGGATGTTCTTTGTGTGCAACAAGTAAGACTAGTAATAGGAAACTAGGATTGTACACTCCACTTCCAGTACCTTCACGTCCATGGGAGAGTATCTCAATGGATTTTGTAGGAGGTCTTCCATTTTCAAGGAAAGGTCATGATTACTTGTATGTAATTGTAGACAGGTTCAGTAAAATGTGTATACTAACACCATGTAGAAAGCAAATTACAGCTAAACAAACAGCGCATCTTTTCTTCCAAAACATTTGCGTTCATTTTGGTCTTCCTACTTCCATTGTAAGTGATCGAGATTCTTGATTTGTTGGGAATTTTTGGTCAAATTTGTGGGACATGATGGACACAAATTTGAAGAAGAGTACAACCTTTCATCCACAAACAGATGGAAAAACTGAGGTGGTCAATAGAACAATCATTCATCTTCTTAGAGGATATTGCAGCAAACATCCCAAGTTGTGGGATGAACAGTTGCATTACATACAACATGCATACAACAAGGCAAAGCATTCTTCCACAAACACATCGCCATTTGAGGCATGTTATGGGTACTTGCCAAGATCGCCACTGAACTTTATCTTTGAGAAAGATGTCGCCATCGATGGTCAGTGTCACATCGATAAGGCAAGAAAGTTCATAGAGAAAATTCAATTGGAACATCACACAATGCAGGAACAATTGGAAAAGAGTGAAAGCAGCTACAAAGAAAGGCATGATAAGCATCGGGTTGATCACAATTTTCAAGTTGGAGATGAAGTTTGGTTATATATTAGCAAAGAGAGACTTCAAGGGGAAGGTAAAAATCTTAATCCAATTCGTTATGGTTCTTTTAAAATTCTGGAAAAGATTGGTAACAATGCATTTAAGCTTAATTTTCCTCCTTATATGCAAATATACTCTATTGTTAATGTTGATAATTTGAGATTATTTGAGCCTCGTTTGATTGATGATTAAGGAGAGAATGTTCAACTACCATCAATAGATGATTTCTTGCCAGAATATCTTGACGATCTTCAGAAATATCTCATACTTGGTAGAAGAATCAGAACTTCGAAGAGAGGGAATGTCGAATTCCTTAGAGTGGGACTCAAGGGAAAAAATTCTTCTAAAGCCAAACGGTTCTAGATTGAGAAGGTAAGGGAGTCGTACCCTCACCTTCTGAACAATTGATAGTATCTTTTTTGGTCCAAAAGGCTTCTAGTGGGGAGGAATGATTAGGCACTTAGTATGTAGCTCAACAATAAAAGTTCTTAGAATGGATCAAAACCTAAACGACCGCGTCCACCTCGACAAAACAATCCTAACACAACTTGTTTCACTGAAAACCGAGTTCGTTTGAGGAAGTTATTGATTTTTGTCCACTTTGCTAAACAAGCGAAATTTTACAACAAAAAAATGCCCAGTCACTGCATAGTCAGCAGTCCGTACTGCTGACGTGGAAAGTGACTAGGCAGGGTCAACTTCGGTCAACATTCAATCATGCTTCGACAAGTTTCAAGATTTTATTGGGTTTCAGATTGATGACATGGTAGGTTATTAGTGGTTTGAATTGGACCAATGAGGAGGGGACAAGTGGCAAGTCCAAAGGCCGCCATGTGTCCCTCCCCAAAGGTCAGGCTCAGCGCAGTGTAACAAAATTTTATGAAGGCGCCAGGGTTCGACTCCACAACCTCCTACCCACATACCAAAGCTCTTGACCATCTCTACTAACCGTGTTACTTAACAGATACAGTGCACCACATATATTTAAATTATATTTGTTTGAGAGTTGGTGGTTAGGAGGGCCATCCCTCCCCATGTGAACGTGCCAACAATTATCACAAATGGTTAACCTGATGGCCCCATAAACCTTAACCCTCATGGCACCGCATACATGTGAACACACAATGGTGATAGCACATTGTTAAGGTTATGGTTAGTTGACCCAGTGGACAATGCTAACAGACCATGACTGCGACGATTAATGCAACATGTGACCTTCGCCTAAACCGCCAGCGGTTATGGAACAATTAGCCACAAAACTGCACTTAGTGCACTAATCTTCTAGTTAATCCTGGTTTAGCTCTAATTAACACGTATTTTAAATCGGCAGCACTTTTAACGATACCACTAAATCCGACCTTTTCTCCAAGTTTAGCGACCTTAACTAGAGTTCTTCCAGATTTAAAGGAGCTTTTCTAGGAATAAACTATTTGAGTCATAACTGGAGCATTTTTTGACCAAGTTGAGCTCAGGAAAAGGTGTTCCTAGTTAATTTTGACATTCTGAACACATTGGTGCAAGTATCAGGAGCAGTAGAGCTTTGTAAACAACATTTTTTCCATATTGAGCCAATACAAAGTCCCAAGCCATAGAAGTTGGACCAAGGAGATGTAGCCCAAGAGGGATGAACTCCTTCATCAAAACATTGTGTTAAGTGTCTATTTGATGGTTTTCTATACTTTTTATTGTTGTTGTTCAGCACTTGTCTTTTAAAGATAATTTACTCATGAATGTCACATTAAACTTGATGTAATTTACCTGTTTAAAATCACCAAACAACCTAAGGAAACCTATGCATAGGAAGAATGAACAAGAATTTGTTTATAAATCTGTAATTGGAATTAGCACAACAAAACTAACATTCAATAACAGATCAACCAAAAAGACTATTGAAACAAAACATATTTCCCATGGAGCTTTATAACATAGGTCTTTGCAGTATTTACAATGAAATACCTGCTCAAAAGAAAAACATCATGACACCATGACAATATAACAACCATACTGCATACTAGAGCCTTATAACACAACTCATTATGGTATTTACAATAACCACATATGCACATGCACATTTTCTAAACCAACAATTAAAAGGATACGATGCCCGTATCAATCAACAAGGGAATCCAAAAGCTCACACCTCCACGCTCAATAGTAGTACCAGGATTCACCTCCTTCCCAGGAAGTGAAGAATCCACTACAAAGTCAAATTTGCATCCAATTTCCAACACTATAATCCTACGCCACTTTTCCTCTTAGTGAACAGTTATCAGCTCATTGTTCTAGCTTACACTCCCAATGTGCATCTAATTCCATCTGGAAATTCTAATGACCAAAACAAATCCATCCCTACCTTCCATTCTCTACTACACAGTCCCTCGGGCAATCTCGTCACCCCTTTCGTGTAGTCACTCACCTTCCAAGTTTCACTGGCACCCCATCCCGGGTAGTCCACCCCTTGGCAAGGCTTCCTCACATCGAAAGATACAAAAACCAAGGCATATCCCTGCCTCAAAACCATCATACCGATCATAGCATGCTCATGGAAATTAATGGACACTATTGGGTACTAGTGTCCCATAATGGCCCTGTTTCTGAATGCTTTACCAACATACTGCTACATGTTCCAATTCCTTTCATTGATGCTGCTAGTCCTTGCATTCAATTTCAGTCACTCAAGCGAGCATGTTCATTCATTCCTATTCCAAGCACACAATTTCCATTAGATTCAAAATAAATTGAAATAAACTCACATCATACCTCATTGGTAGCTCGTCAATAAGGTACATTTGCAATCCTGTTCACTTCCTGTCACAACAAGTCAAACTAGAATATTTGACCAAATCAACATGTATAAAAATATCACATCAGGTTAGCTCACAACATAACCATCAAAATCATAAATCACATGTAACCATCATAAACCAAAATCATAGATCACGCGTAATCATTATAGACTAGAATAATAAATCACATATAATCATCATATACCATAATCATAAACCACATGCATAAGAAAACTGAAGTAAAATGTTGATACTTATCCTTTCATCAATCCTTAGCTTCGTCCTTTGTCTTTATTCCGTATGCACACCGAATCGGTCACCATACCGGATAAATACCCAATGCCTTCTCCTCAACCATGTGCACATACACATATCATGCATCACACACATACGATGACACACGGCATACAACACCATGCACCTACACTTGACATACAACACATACACCTACACCTAGTGTACCACAACACAATACATACTCCTACGTCCGATGTATGACATAACAAAACATGTATATGTACACAATGTTCATCACAAGACATGCATTCGCACACAACGTGTGACACCAAAAAATGCATGCACATACATCTTATATACAACACAACTTATACATTCATACCCGATGTACAATGCCAAATGATACATGTACTAACACAGAGTACAACACAACAAGTACGCATGTCACAACACCACAAGTCCACAATAAACATACATAGTACCACATGCTAGCAACACAACATGTATGACATGCTCTCAATACCACACGTACACCAGTACCATATGTACAACAAGTACATAATACCACTTGTACACTACACCACCTGCACAACGTCTACACAACATCACATGTACACGGCGCCACCTGCATAATATTTACACAAAGCCACATGTACACTATACCACTTGCACAACATGTACATAATACCACATGTACATAGTACCACATGCAATACATGTACGTGACACCACATGTACACAACGCCACATGCACAACATGTACATAGCACCACTTGCACATAGTGCCACTTGTACAACATGTACACAACACTATATGCACAATCATGCACACCACACCATATGTACATAGTACCAATCTACAACATGCACGCAACACCATTTGTACATAGCACTGCATATCCAACATGTACATAGCATCATCTGTACACAACACCACATATCCAACATGCACAGAGAACCATATGCACACAACACTGCATATACATCATGCAAACAATACAATATGTACACATCACTGCATATATAACATGTTCATAGCACCATCTATACCCAGCATTGCATACACAACGTTCATACAATACTATATGCACTAACACCCTGTACATAATATTGCATGAACAACATGTACACACAATACATCATGTGCACACTCATCTCGGATGCAACATGTACAACATATACAACAAATTATTAACAATAATACCACACATCCAAAACCACTTTGTCCTTACCAAGAAACCTTACTTCCAATGTCTTATCCATGCTTATCCTAGCATGCCACAGACCACACTATTTTCACTTTGCTGATGTATCCTTCCACATTACCTGTCATAACATAAACATATTACAAGCATATAATATCAATTCATAACCACATGATATTGACCTCGTATATTTTTCGTGACTACTAGACTTCCCACTTGATTTCTCATGAACCAAGAATCTCTTCATGCCATTCACCTGCATAAGAAATCATTCCTCCACAGGATGATCCCTGACAACCCTATCAGACAGTGACATAGATACTCATGTACATGTATACATATATAAGCATCAGCATAATCATGATCATAAAATAATTACCAGATAACATAAGGCCTAGGTTAAGAGAAATTCCTTATTGTGCACAGCATGCACAACATTGAGAACCACAAATTCCCAACTTAGTCAAACCATTTGACATCTCAGATCCATTTACTTTACCTTTTCTAGTTACCTTTCTCATGACTTTACTGCCACCGTCCATTTACCACAATGGACCAACCAGTCCAACCGACTTTCATAGTCACATCTTCCACTATGCTTACTCATGCATAGAGATTCATCTGAATCTTACATTACCTTTTAGGTACCACACAACTCTCCCGAGCTCCATTAACTTTCCTCTTTCCCAACCAATTTCCAAGACTCAAAACAATAAGAGGAAAGAATGGAAACAACAACAACAATACCATGAAAACCAAAAGCAATACGGCACTGCAACAAAGTGGCATAACTATGCACCATACATAGTCAAAATCACAAATCAAGTGCAACAATCACTAAAGACCAAAAACACAAGATTAACAACAGACACCATGACTCAATCCCCATGGTTCCCAGTGCTTCCAAGGGAAAATTCAACCTGAGCCTTCTTCAAGATTTCATGGCAACCTCTCTTACCATGCAGTCCCCTGCATCATATTTCCATAAACACATAACTAACAGTGTATAAATAAACATAACAATACAATGGTTACCTTATCTTGTTGTGCCAAGCATATTGCTTGCAACTGAGCACATCCACGCCATCTCTCAAGGGACTCCAATCCCTTTGACAGATCCACCTATAACTAAATACTAGCTAATATACCTATCAAGTACATGTTCATGAATATAGCATGTATCCACATAATGTGAAACGATATCACGTTAAGAAGACTTCTTGTATGTAAAGCACTCCATTTGTTTGGAATTAGGGTTTCCAAACCTAGCCAAAGGAATTGTTTACCAATTCCTTTCTTTGACCTTTTCCTTGCTACAATTGAGTTCTACTATGCACTGTCACATCACCCAACTGTTAGTGATATAAACACAACAACTATTACCTTGTCAGGCTAATACCAGCATGCTTCCTACAACTGCTCACATAGGTTAACCACATGTTCCAAATATCAAGACAATCATATCTATCAATGTGAAATCAACATTTAGCAAGACTAACAATCATGTCATAATCCATAGTCAACTCATAGTCATTAGACATAATGCTACAATTGTCAACTACTATACTCAAATACATATCAACTGTCTCAACTCATATGTGTTAGTACAATCATCACAAAACAAGATCGTTGGAACACATACTCGTATTATGAAACTCATCAAACATTCAACCAACTTGCAAACATACCATGTTAAATAAATCAAGTAGATGACATAATCAAACAGTTAAGTACCAATATACAACATAAGAAAACTCATACCTTAATGTATCTCAGGGGAGGTAATCTTGTCTGTACAATCAATCTAGGTTAGCACAATACAACTTCACAACATATCAACTCAAACATAAATCATGATATCCATAATAGTGACTAACTAACATTTTCACATCATAAACTCATAAGAATTTGTCGTTCATGCATAATGATCACATATGTACGATCAGTCTAGATTAGTATGACACCATATCACAAATATGTTGGCTCATACCTGAATATTGCAACCATAACCATCTGCATAGGTCAAACTAGGTTAACACAATACATATAACATCAAGATCTTTAATGCAATGAACATAACCATCGCACATATGACCAATCCAAATTACAACATCTAGATCTCAATGAAATAACCCTAATCATCAATTTAATAATATATAACAACAATAAGCTATATATCATGTTCATCAACAACATATAACATAATCCTCAAGTTATCTATTAAACAACAATAGCAATGCATACAACCACAAGTTACCATAATTCTTGACTACCCAACACATGTGCATATGACTATACTAATCAACTAGCATTTATCATGTATGTAACCATAACATCAAAATACATGTACATAAACCTAATGTATATAACCCTAATGCATATAACAATTCTTAACCTACATACCTGCATGCCCAACATACAATTCTGTATGACGACATGCTCTTGCCTTGAGGTCCAATGTCGCAACTTCACTTTGATGATCTGCATCTCCTACTTTACCTCATTCAACGCATTAGCATCATAACATACCAATAGCACCATGATGACCTAAATTACAAACCATGACTTCACACGACATGTTTGACCTACTATCCTTGCATAACTATAACCAAAACCATACATGCATAACGACTGCATATAGACATATAACACATGAGTACAAAACTATATACACATCCTTCTAGTTAGAGCCCAATCACCAATGCATGACCATATCAACTACACAAACCATGACCCAATGCATGATAACAACCATTACTCCATTGTACACATTGCTACATGCAACTATCAACATGCATAAGCAATGCCTAATCAACTACACATATGTATAAGCGCATGTAGTCGAGCATAAGTGATCAATTCTTGTAATCAACCCACAAGACTGATACATGTAATCAAACATACAAGAATGCAACCTAACATACAAGGATGTAATCAAGTGACATACAATAATATTTAGCCAGTCATATACTCATGATGATGCATTCCAAAAAATCAACATCAAGTTTACACATAATGACATCGTTATGACCATGATCAACATCATCCAAATGCAAAAAACATATGGAATGCAAGTGTAAGAGACACGCATGCAAATGACATGCATGCATGACCAACACACACTACCCATCTAGTCCGATGGTTGAACCATGCTTTGATACCACTCTATAACACCCTCCTCCCACATCCACCCAAGTAACCATGCCAACCAGGGTAAACATGAGACTAGAGAATATTATGATCAGATTCAACGTCATAGGTGACCTTAAGGAAGTGGAATCGATGGAACATCACAAAAAGTAATCCAACATCATCCACAGAACCTTCGGGAGACAAGTCAACCACTCAAACAGCCTAGCCCTGGGTCCTATTGTTGTTTTAACCAACTTAGGCCAAATTAGCGCTCCGTAGATACTGTCAAGGCGAGTTATAATGCTTCCAAAACACTGCCTAGGCGAGTTATAATGCTCCCTAGACACTGCCCAAGCGAGTTAGTCTCTAGGCTAATTCTCTGTTTTGCTATCATTCCAGGATTTGAGCCACCTTTTCATCCCAGAGCTCGGGACACTGGCAAGAATGGAATGGTCACTTAAAATTGGCAAGAATACAAGGAAACAAGGGTACAAAAGCAATAAGTTGAACAAGATCATAACCAGACCCCTATTAGCCATGATAAGAATTTCATCAAACATATCATCAACATGTAACCTACAGGTGTAAACAACATAATTAAGTGTGGGGGTCTCATACTTATCTGAGAATCGCCATGAACCATTGTTTCCTCGTGTCATTTGCTGCCTTGTCATTTATTAGATCATAGATACATTATGCATTTAGATACAAGTAAAAACATGTTGTGATCCATACATAGCTGTTGTCTCAAAATATACATATAACCAGCATAATAGGAATCGAAATACAATGGACATATCAACCATCGAAATCCATGTATACATCAGTACTTTTACACATGAAAATCAAGGGAATGAATTTCTCATTAATGAATGAAATGAACCAACTAGAGATACGACTACCATGTTCCACCTAACCATAGATCAGATGAGCCAAGTCTGTCTTCAGTCAATCACCCGCGTGCCATATTCCAAGCATGAATGTGGGACTCATAGAACACATAAAAAAACATCGCTCAATGCAGATGCCACCAGAGTTATCTACCTACACCATGGGGAATTTGAGTTCCTCCTAGTCTCCCAAGCTTTACCATGCATCCACAGTCTGATCCAGGGATCACTAGGACCTACGTCGAGGGATACTCTCCAAGATTTACTGTGCATTCCATCTTGGAACCACTATGCCCAACCACCTCTTGGCCTTACTGTATATCCCACCATTCACTGACAAGGATTCCTAGGCCAGTGGCTTCATGATCCTCAGTCCGTTTTAGGGACCACTACACCATGTGTTTGTCAATTTGTAGATCCACCCCACTCAGCTTTGAATCCAATCCATCCATCCCACATAAACCAAATGAGAGAACCCCTCTTATCAAAGCTATCAAGAAATGGCAAGGGTAGGCTAAAAATACTGTCACACTTGGAAAAACCCATGCCATGGTAGAAAAGAAACACATGCAATCCCATACATGCCAAATCTAGCAAGAAAAATACACATGCAAGTCGATACCTACAATGAAGCTAGTTGTAGCTGCTTGATCCTATCTTTCCCTGCTTGATCCTTGCCTCCTCTTGCCTTCTTTGCCTTTCTTGTTCCAATGCCAAAGTGCTCCAAGAAAACTCTAAGTGTCCAAGGGTATGAGAAAGAGAGAATAATGAGAGTGCTCCAACACTAAACTAACAAAAGGTTACACTAACCAAGCTTTTCACACTGATCCTCAAAAGCCTTTTTATCAATGAGGCCTCTATTTTCTTCATTTTCAATTATTTTCCTTTAATTTCCTCCTCAGATGCAACCTGTGACCTTTCACCTCCTTTTGCTCCTAATTTCCTTTATTTTCATAAATAAATGTGCCAAAATACATTTTTTCCTCTTTAATGCCTTTGCCAATTTCCTTAGCCATAAACAACCAAATGAACACCCCCACTACGATGTCCCGCCCAACATTCATCTTGGAATACGTGTCCCATCATCTATGGTATTTATATATTTTTACATGGAATTTTCACCAGGGTTCTTAAAAAAGGGATGCAAGATGTCATTCATCAGCCACATGAAATTTTTGGGGGCATTCATCAACCCGGAAGGCATGACTAGCCATTTTAAAGGGCCCTCCTTGGTTTGGAAGGAAATCTTCCACACATCGGAGGGTTTGATTGGTACCTGGTGATAACTGAACTTCAAGTCAATCTTGTTGAAATATTTGACCCCCTTGAGCTGGTCCAGAAGGTCATGAATCTATGGGATTGGATACCTATTCTAGATAGTGATCTTCTTTAGCGCTCGATAGTCAATACATAGCCTCCAAATTTTGTCCTTTTGTACCAACGCGATTAGGCTCCCATAGTGTGATGAACTTGGCCTTATGTGCCCTTTATTGGGTGTGGAGCCTGATTATCTTCTTTATTTAGAGGTATCGCCGCATTGGACCCCAGTTCGTAATGGGGCAGCAACACCACCCGTAATATTTGCGCTGCAGATAGGGTCTAGGGGGAGGGCAGCGACGACCTTTGGGAGCCCCCCCAAAGTGCCCCGAAGCTAAAAATAGATGTAAAATTTCCTTGTAAAATGTTGTAATTTTGTAGTCAATCTAGGCCGTTCATTAGGCGGAGATTTGATGGTAGAAGTTATGTTTAATTTAGGGTTTTTTGTCCTATAAGGAAACCCCTCACTGTATATGAGGGAATTGTATTGCGTCTAGGTAGATCTATATTCTGAGTGAGGAAGAGAGAGGAGATTTAAAGCAAAGAGGGAATTACAGCGGATCTGTTGTAGGTTGTATCTCTTCAGTTTGTTGGATAATATAGAAGGAAGGACTGGTTGTTTCTCCGTGAACATAGCCCAAACTGGGTGAACCACGTATATTTGTGTCTCTCTTGTTTTATGTGTTTTTCATGTTTATATTTCTACAATATTTTATGTGTTCCATTGTTTTGTAATATATAATTTTCTAACACCCTTTCTGCAACAACTCTTGAATTTTCCTCTTGATTTCATCGTTCTCCAGAACAGAGTGTTGATAGATTGGTCATTGGGTAGTGGTACACTTGGGGTTAGAACGATGGAGTTCTTGACTTGACAGTATAGGGGTATCCATATGGGTGAGGTGAAGATGTCCCTATACTCCTCCACAAACTTGTCCATCCATTGCTTCCATGCAGAGGAACCCTATCTAGAGGTTTTGGATGTGGCTACAATCTTCCCCTTGCTCTGAGGGTGAATCATAAGTAAGACAAATTTCTCGTTCTGGGAAATTATCTTGCTGCATTGTTTAATAGAGATCAAAGATAAGGTGATAGGCAACACTACCTCAGGTATACTGTACAATTTCTGACCCAAAGTAATAATAATAGAATGACGTCTAGATTCATATATAGCATGATGCTTCCATAGGCATTGCTGACCTAATAAAAAATCATAGACTTCTAGAGGGGAGACATCACATAATACCTCATATGAAAAGGGATTGATGTTATAAGGTAGGTGACACTGCTGGTTGACACAAATATATCGCCCTTGGTAGAGTCATCAGATGGAGTGTAATTGTGGGTGCGGCGTCATTGGTAGCTTCAATCTCTTAATGATCTTGGCTGAAATTAGGTTATTCTAGACCTCACTGTCAATTATTAATTGCACCTACGAACCCTTTGCCCACATATGTGAGTGGAAGAGGTACTCCCCCTCCTCTAGATCCTCAGGTTCCATCGTTTGGGGCTTGGTGGTGGCTATAGTCATATTGGGTCCAATGTCAATGATCTGCTTTCCCTTATCGATTCCCTTGTCGGGTCCGGGCTTAGAATTAGAGCATGCATCTGTCTCTGCATCTTTTAGCTTGGCCACTAGCGCCTGCTTCACAAAAGATTCGTTCATGTTTTGAGTGAGCGTTTTATGGAAATCACACCACTTGTCAGTGTCTTTCTTCGCCTTCCCATTATTCTTGGATTACGGCTTTGAGGAGTTGTCCTGGGCGATCACAACCTGAATTTGTCCTTTTCTTTATGGCTTAGGGGTGCCTTTGCTCTGCTTCAGGTTCGTAGATCCAAAGTCTCACTTATTTTGCTTGAATTTTTGCTCAATCTTGGCAGCATATCGGTATCTTACACCAAGCGAGGATATGTCTAGGAACTCCATTTCATCCTGAATGTATTTGTGCAAAAAACTATGGTACTTGAGCACCAAATGTTTCTCAAAATATTTGATACGCAACTTTGTATGCATGGTATGAAAAATATTCGTCAGCTCATGCACATCTTGATCCCTTTGTTCTCGTAGCGTAGTCCATTGTATGTAATTTTCCTCATATCTCCCCATGGGGTAATATTATTCCTTGATGATGTCTCAGAAAGTATTGCAAGTAGGTGCGGCTGAAAATAGTTAGGGTTCTATATCATCCCTTTGCTCACAGTAGGTTTCCCACTAGTCCTTGACATGGGCAGCGAATTTGAGGAGTGAAAAAGTAATATTTTCCCTATTGGGAAAATCACGAATTGAAATTTATCCTTCCAACAGATTTAACCATCTATATATGACGTATACATCTATCTAGCCTTCAAATATAGGAATATCAAAGTTGACTTGTACCTTGAAGGCACTTACAGAGTGGCTGCTTGATGAAGATGTGTTGCCTATGGGCAGTTTTTTAAGGATCTAGGAAAATTTGTCCATCACTGCATTCCTTTGTCGCTTGAGGGCTTCTTTGAGGAATATTTTGAAAGGATCTCCTGCTCCCTCATCTTTCTTTTCTTCCACCATGGGAGGTCATCAGGGTTTGCAAGGCTGGTCTTCCAAAGGTTTAACCATTTCAATCCCTAACTCCTTATACCCCAACCTTGTTGGGGACATGCAAAGAAAAATAGAGAAAGAGAAAAATGATTTGATACCACTGATCTGGGCTTATGAAAGATCGAAACAAAATATAGATATAAACATAAACACAAAGATTCAGCAGAAATAAATCTTCATTTCATTAATGTCAAAAAATTGAAAGATGCTTACATACATAATGGAAATAAAGTAGCTCAAGTGATGGTAGCTTATCTTTGAGAAGAAATGTGGCAACTACATGCCTTTGAAATTTTTTATAATGAGGCTCAAGGGCATCTTTGTTATTAAAAAACAAAGGGAAACCCTAAACAACCAAAACCCTAACCCTAGGAGATGGAACACCAATATTTTGCGTACCCTATTGGAGTTAGTTGGGCAACCAACTTGCTGGGGTCGTAACTTAGTCATATGATAGCCATTTGGCGAATATGATACCTATTGGGCATGGGATCCCCCGCGGCAAGTTTTTGGGGCTCAAAGACCAAGTTTTGGTCAATTAGATTGTAAGACTCTGCGAATTGTTGGCACAGAGCGCGAAGTCTATGATGAGTCGTAGGGCGGTCCGCCCTAAAATATTGTAATTCAACGTAATGTTGTGTCGGCCTACCCATGGTCCGTGGACCATGGGATTGTATAAATAGAGTGAGGCTCTAAGTGTAAAGGGAGGTAATAATAGATAGAATAGCGAAGGCATGGTTCGAGCTTAGAATTGGATCTGAAGACGCTCTGCAGCTAAGTGCACAGAGGCCTAGAAGAGTCCGCAGCTAAGTGCGCGAACTCCTGCAGCTAAGTGCGCAGGGTGGAGTCAAGTCTGTACTTGGGATTGAAAGTTAATAAAGAGAAGTTTATTCTGTGCATCTGTTCTTCAATTTGTATTTTGATGTTATGTAGTACTTTTACTCTGTTGACTTACCACGCGCAATTGATAAGTACTTGTATGAAAATAATTTAAGTAATCAGCTAACAGAGCCTAATTAAGGAAAACTTGGGTAAATAACATGGGTCTCGCTACGGCTAGAACTACGCAAAGATCGTATCACAAGGCGCGAGGTACCCGTTGATGTGCATAGCGCAGTAAGTGCGAAGGTTGGGTTGTGTACCAATCACCTCCTATCAGATATCCCCAGGGTGCGAAAACCTGGTTCTAGCACCCTCCCATACTACTTTGGGTGAGACCTCAGTCCGCGCTCCGCGGACTATTACCGAAAGGGCTAGTAGTACTGGGATTTTCTTGGCTAAATCACTTTTGAACCTGGGTCAAGGCCCACTAAGCCAACAAATGGTTTCGTTGTCAGGACTGGGATGTGCATAAGGGATGTCTAATGTTGTGCCACTGGAACCCAAAAAAGCAGGAAATTGAAGAGTGGTTGGAAAAAAAGATTCATGAGTTCGCGACATAGGAAAACAAAACTCCACAAGTATCTAAGGAAAAGTGGTTGGAGTGCTACGTGTATACGGAAATCCATGAGATTTTCTTTGCTTCCTTTCCTTTTGAGCTGTATGAGTGGATCGCAAACTTAGCCGACAACCAGGGAAGGTGTAGGCTCGACAAAACAATAGTGTGGACTCCGGAATTAGTGCACAGACTAGAAGCATCAGAAGATAAGATCGCGCAAGCTATGGACCATTAGCTTCACTAGATAATAGGGGGATTTGTCACTGAGTTTGCGGTAGACATGACCATGAGCTACAGCGAGGCAGAACAACGCTTTCTCAAAGGACCGCGAGGTAAGTATATTAAATCTTTGAATACGTGGATTAAGATGCTATTGTGTGAGAAAAGGGTCATGTGAATACATTAATGTTTGGGACCACATGGAGGGGAAATATCTACAAAAGTAGTGAAGAATTAGAAAATAGTCCCTTAATTTCACCCTCGCAAGAGAGTGAGGAAGAGTTTGCTAAGGTTTCTCCGAGAAGTGTGGTCAGTTTGATAAGGCAGTGAATTTTGCAGTTACCACCTCCACCCACACCACCACCCGCTTCACCTCCCTCACCTCCACCTCCACCACCTCCATAGTTCAATATCGCGAGCATGATCAAACTACCAGTATTCACAGGAGTGGGGAATGAAGATCCAAACCAATTCTGGTTTGTGGTTAGAGCAGTATGGGAAGCACAAGGTGTCACGGACCACAATATTAAGAAGGCTACATTGGTGAGCACGCTGTAGGATCGCGCATTAACATGGTATATCAAGCACTCTAACGACCACCCAAATGTAGGGATAACAGAGATCCAGAACGTGCTGAACAGGGAATTTAGCAAGCCAAAGTCAGAAACACAATCAATCATCAGGTTTAAAGAAATCGCGATGCTCTGGGTGAGATTCCCTAAGATCTGGATCAACGGCTAAAGAGTATGATCCGCAAAGCCAATATGACATTGACAAATGGACAGCATCGCGCATGGTTTGTAGCATATTTGACACCGCACTTGAGGATGGCGCTATCACAACAGAAACTTTCCACCCAAGTCGAAGCATTGGAAATGGCAATGAGATTACATGAGACCCCGATACAAGACCCTGGGTTGGGAGTTCAACAAATCCACACGCAACTACAGAATCTGTGTTTGGAAATGAAAAGTTTGAAGCAGGATAGGGCACCGTGGCCAGAAGCGCACGAGGAAGTATGGTGTATAAAATGCAAAGGCCAAGGCCATGACAAGGATCATTGTCCAGTGTTTGCGAACTACTTGGCAGGAGGAAGGCAAATTCCATTGAGACCGGAGGCACAAGCAGGGCCGAGTGCAGTACCCGCTTTATGGTGCGTGATCTGTCAGATAGAACGGAAACACATGATGGATAATTGTCTTTTGTTTCAGAAGTATACACAGACACCCCAGCAATTGTTTTGTAATTTCTGTAGGTCGGTAGGCCATGATGAGCGCACTTGCCACAGTTACAAGCTAATGATGGATCGAACCCTTGCCTATAGGATGCAGACTGAAACGTGAGCCCTCGACCTAGATGTGGGGATGGCGCACGCTAGATTTCAGGGGCGAGGTCAAGGATGAGGTGGAATGGGACTAGGAAGGGGTTATGGACAATTAATTTGTTACAATTGCGGAGGACCAGGGCACTATTCCCGTGATTGTACCAACCTGACGAGGATATCCTATTCGTATTGTGCTCAATTTGATCATGAAACAATAGATTGTCCTACGTTGATCACAAGGATGCACAAAAAAGGGGTATTCCAGCCTCCCTCGACTCAGAATATACAAATGATGAGGTCTGAGCCGTGCAAAGAGGACCTGAATGTAAACATGATGCTTAGAAGTGGTACACCCACGGGAGAAGATATGGGGAAGTAGCTAGAAGAAAGTACGTGGGTTCGCAAGGCTCCTGCATAGGAACACGAGTTTGATTTAGAACACATGAAGGAGACAGTCATGGAAGCTAAGAAGAGATTCATGGAGGCCTCCACTTCAGGTAGTAAGGATCAACCAGAGCCAGGAATGGATCCTTCAATGCTCACTACCTTTCTGGAGACATGCATGAAACTGTTATGCGACAGCCAGGCAATTAAAAGACTACAGGATCTAATCACCAAGTGCGTGGGGTCAGGAGAACTACGTGTAGTCCAGAAATTGGGGAAGCATGCATTGCGCACTGGAACGGAAATAAGGTTGACTACACAGATTGGTGAGTATGAAATGGATCAGGTAATCCTAGATTTGGGTTTGAATGCGAATGTATTACCGAAGCAGACATGGGAACGCATGGGTAGGCCCATGTTACAATGGTCCCCTATTCAATTACGAATGACAAACCAACAAAATATTTTTCCCATGGGGAGGTTGCAAGGGGTAACAGTTGATATTGAAGGCACGAGTGCGTAGGCGGATTTTGAAGTAATAGAGATTGTTGATGATAGCAATCCCTATCCCGCATTGTTAGGAATAGACTGGGCCACCGATATGAACAGAGTCATCAACCCGAAGAAGTGCAAAATGATCTTAGAGAAAAATTCATTATGTGTAGTAGTCCCACTAGACCCAGCCGAAGGAGCGCACTACACTGAACCAGTGCTCGATGATGATAATGATGATGATCTTGATTGTATTTACAAAATAACTGCGTGCGACCAAGATTGGGTGAATCCGACTACAGATGGGAGGATCACGTGGGAGTGCGAGAGCTCCTGCACTTCAGATTCAGATGAAGAAGTAGAGCGATGGCAGAATCGGTTGCACGAAGTGACGACGTTGAATTGCAACATGATGATTAGATCACTGCGTTGCGTGACAACAGAGGCGAGAGAGCTGCCGACATATCATGGATTGACAGTGGTGGATGAATTCCTGAGAAAATTTGAAAGCACAGTACCGGAGTAGTAGTGGTTCGATGCGTTGAAGTAGGCACTACGTGAAACATCTGCACGATGGTGGGGTACACATCAAGGGAATTTTAAGGACTGGCGCGAATGTAGAAGGATGATGCGCCTACGATTTGGAAGCCCCCAAATTTGAACAAGAGACGGTCAGCAAGGACAGAGTAACTTGCACAGATGTAGAAGGATGATGCGCCTACGGTTTGGAAGCCCCCAGCTTCGAACAAGAGTCAGTCAACAAGGACAGAGCAACTTGCATGCCCACCTGTCTCAATGGGTACAGACATGTGTTTTGCAGCCAGCACAAGCACACCCCAAACTTAGGATCGAAAATCAGCACAAGATGCAACAGCAGGAAAGGCGATAGGCACCACAAACATTCCATGTGGAAGCATTCAATAAGGTGTGCGGAGTTCTGAATAGGGTTCATCAGACGAGAATAACTGATTTCGACCTGTGCGTGCCAACGGTTCGATGGGCCTATAGGACCATGTGCAAAAACGTGAGCGCGGAGATGATTCCAAAGCTGAGGAGCAGAGTCGAGACCAAAATATTGGAGTAAAGGAATCCTCATGCAATAGCTCCCATAGTTGGGACAGTAAGCAAGGATCAGGATGAAGGAATTATGCAGCTATGTGAGGGCGAACATATGTGGATTAAAGAAGCCATTCGGCGAGGGAACCTTAAACTTCGTGAACTCGAAGAAGATCATGTATGAATAAGGAAGAAAAGCATGTCAATGAACATGGACATCAAAAAATGGAAAACGAAATCGCACAAGCATGTCTCATCGCTAAACTAAGAATGAAAAAACAAGATATAGACAGCCACACTACTACATTAAAAGATTGTCGCCGAGAATTTATTACTCTGCTACCATGGCTGCAACCGCACCTTACCAAACAAAGTAACCAAGGGAGCGCACCACATAAGGAAGAATGCGCAGCGTTGACTGTCGCAAGGGTAATCGAGGAGTGCCCACGGACTAGGCTGGAAGGTGAATTGAAGTCTCACACAGGTGGTGTGACGACTTGAATAACCATAGGGAGCATAGTCTTAGTGCTCCAAGCAGTTGAAGGAGAGCGCGGGACTATTAAAGAGTCTATGGGGGAGCTGCACGATAAGGAGGTTACCCACAGGATTGACATGTCACAAGGGTCGCGCCTGCACAGAGGGGGCTACGCTACCACGCGGGTAGGTTGGCAAGTGATCCTTGGTGTCACTATTCATGACAAGATGTCTAATATAAGACAAAGAGGAGCAGGAGGCGGGCAATTAAGACACGAAGTCAAAACTAGATTTGGGACGATCTGCTGCCAAGAATGCATTAATGACTCAAAAATGGGGGGAACAATAAAATTCAAATTCAAAAGATGCTATAAAACTACCAAGGCTAGCCATGAGACAACACTTGTTTGTTTGAGATTTGAGCTGTTACAAAGGGCACAAAGTGTTGAGCACCAAGTGGTGTTTGAGCCTCCAAAGTCGCGAACAACTACAGACAACTTGAACAAGATGACAACTACTAGGAGAGGTGTGGGATTTGTAGAAAGTACTACTAGGGAAGCCACGCAAAGCCCTATGATGCAGGTGGGGGATGCACCGAAAATTCTGAAATTGCCCCAGACGCCAAGGCCCAAGATGGATACATAGGTAGCGGGACCAGTCCGCATGTCCCCACGAAATCTGTGGTTTGGTAAACTTTCTATGGAAGACAAGGGCAAGACTGTTAACCTTGAGACAGATGATGAGGAGGAGGACCTCCAGGCTTTCGTAGAGGAGATAGAGGCGGATGAAGAAATGGAAGAAGACATCCAGCCAGTGCGTGCTACAGCAAAACTACCCAAGTATGTCCCTCCATGGAAAGGGAAAGCAAAAGTACCCAAGGATTTGGATGCCGCTAAGAGCGCACTCCAAACCCCACTCCTCCCAGATGGAATTCTGTTTGAAGGCTCGGTCCTGGGCTGCATGCCCACGATGAAATTTGAAGATTGGGACCTCACGAACAGCAAAAAGTTCCCACATTTGGAGACTAGCAACCTCATGAAATAGAGCAAGGAAGGGTCAGTTATAGCGCTAGAGCCGTGGAAATGGCTGCGCGGTGTGGAGAAGGCCAGGCTACTCCACCTACTATGGATTCCACACTTTCACCGGGCACTGATCACAATCTTTGTCATCAAGCAACTACTTTTCCTGGTGCACGATGGGTACTTGTGGCTGGAGGAGCCTATTCCCATCACGGCGGAGCTTATTCACAGGATTTCTTGGCTTCCCTGTAAGGGAAGGGACCCTACGGAAATAGCTGGCAAAAGCAGAGATTTGGCGCTCGCAGAGGCCATGAAGAAGAAATACAAGTTGGAAAAGAAGTAGAGAGGCTACGTAATTAGTAGCATTCAAGACAAAGGGGTGCACGTAGCCACCCAGCTGCTAGCCGGGAAGGTGATGAGAAAATGTCGTGGCAACGAGGTACCAGCGTCGGTCATCGCGCTGGCCGAACAATGTGTGGAGGGGGTCTAATTAAACTGCGATGAATTCCTTTCTGAAGAATTTATAACCAATTGCAAAGAAGCTCAGGAGCAGGGCAAGACCTTCCACTACGTGTGGTTGCTCTTGTCTATCTTATTGGTGACCGGGGAACTGCCTGAGGATAGTCAGTTCCCTCCTCTTGAACAGGACTTGCCAGAGGCAGCAAAATATGCATCGCTCTGGGCTACGAAGGACACCATGAGGATCTGCGAGACTAAGATCTTCTAGGTGCTCATGGAGGTGAGTGTCCAGATGTGGATCAACAAAAGGCTGCACCTATCCCCCACAGTGTACAACAGTCTACGAAGCTTTGCAGACTTCAAGGCGGATATGCACAATGTGTATATTAAGGTGCATAAGGATCCAGTGCAGAACTAGACCAAAATTCCTTTCATCACAATTGATGATGCCATTTTCACTGTGCTTGACTCATGGCCTCCTGAGTGGCGTGCACTGGATCTGGCGGCGCGTGGTGAGATAGCGGTACAAAAACAGAAGGATGCCACCAAGCTGTTGGCTCAGCAAAAGCACAACGAGCAGTTGGCCATGAAGGTAAGGGATGTCTGTGAGGCAGTGAAGGCCACCGCAGAGCAGACCAAGGCCGCCGAAAAAGCAGCAACAACATAGGCAACAGGGGCCACCACGACACGGGAGGAAGCAGGCACAGATGTGACCACAAGACCAGGAACAGAGGACACAATGGAAGGCACAGAACTAAGAACAACATCTACACAACTGAAACGGTTGCGCAGTAGGGAACGAGCGGGCCCACGAAAGAAGACCAAGGCTTCCAAACTAGACAGTGAACCTATGACACTGACAGAGGGTGATCTCTATGACATTGGCAACATAGTTCGCAAGGTCACCAGGGAAGCGCTCCAGGAAGCGATGACAGAGCAGCAGAATGTGTTGGGGGGCCTCAGGGCACAGTTGTAGCAACTTTAGGTGTGGCCCCCATAGGAGGGAATGGTAGTTTCCTACAGTGTCGCAGGTACATCGGCAACAGAGCAGTTGCTATGGGCCAAAATGGCTAACACCATCGTGCTGCCAGAAGGAGCACTAACAGTGGAAAGCACGGAGGACAGAGGCACGGTGGGCTAGATCAACAGACTTAGCCTAAACTTGGTTGCCCTTCTGCGGGATACATTATACTAGCTATAGGATGGAGCAACAGCAAAACTCTGTGCTAAGGAAGGACGCGCAGTATAGATGCTCAGCAATCAACGAATCAACATCAAGCAGCTTAGTCTACAATGCGATGAAGTGCTGGCATAGAATCAACAGCTAGAGAAAATAGTAGAGGAAGCATGTCAGCGTGCTCCAAAGCTAGAAATTGCGACAGATCTACCAGTAGGAGTGCAAATTCACAAATTGGCTAGTGGATTCCATGAGGCAAAGGAGGAAGCAATGAGGATACAGCTGGACCTCAACCTTCAGATTTTCGAACTGCAATTAAAGGCACAGTAATCCACACCCTTGGAAGTTAGGGAATAGCATGCTAGCGCTATCCAAAAAGGGCTGGAGGAAATAGGACAAGCAGTGCAGACATGTACTACTATGTTGGAAGAATCCTTCGCGGTCCTCACTTCCTTATAGGAGGACCCCACCATACAGTGCCTGGAAACAGAGGTGCGGGAGCTTCAAGTGCAGTATGATAATGTGCGTAGAATGGCACAAATGGTTGTCCTGACCCAACAGCAGGCGAAGCTACAGTAGGCGAAGGCATTGAAGGAACAGGTGAATGCTGTGCCACAGAAAGAGGCAGTACCTAAAGCACGCATCCAGCCTTGGATTGATGAGGCCTTCCTCATCACTACCAATATCGAAGGAAAGCTCACACAGATGAACGTGATGCATGCCTTATGATAGGGATTTTCCCCTGATAGCGAGCATTCAGCCGAAAGAGTCGAGCAGATCCAACAGACAGCAGAACAGTGTGCTGCGAACCTTCACGCAACACATGCACAATTGGGAGGGCTCTATGCCAAGATCACCGCACCAATAGAGTGACTCGAGACGAGTCACGATGATTGTGTTGGGGGTCTATTGGGCATGGGATCCCCTGCAGCATGTTTTTGGGGCTCAAAGCCCAATTTTTGGTCAATTAGATTGTAATACTCCACAATTGCGGGCGCAGAGCGCGAAGTCTAGGATGAGTCATAGCGGTCTGACCTAAAATATTGTAATTCAATGTAAAGTTGTGTCGGCCTACCCATGGTTCGCAGACCATGGGATTGTATAAATAGAGTGAGGCTCTATGTGTAAAGGGAGGTAATAATAGATAGAACAATGAAGGAATGGTTCGAGGTTAGAGTTGGATCTGAAGTGTACTGGGTCATAGTAGTAGGAAGAGGCTCTGCAGCTGAGTGCACAGAGGCCTAGAAGAGTCCGCAGCTGAGTGTGCGGACCCCTACAGCTAAGTGCATAGGGCAGATTCTGGTTTGTACTTGGGGTTGAAAATTAATAAAGAGATGTTTATTCTGTGCATATGTTCTTGAATCCATATTTTGATGTTATGCATTACTTTTACTCTGTTGACTTACCGCACACAATTGATAAGTACTTGTATGAATGCTTATATATGAAAATAATCTAAGTAATCAGCTAACAGAGCCTAACTAAGGAAAACTTGGGTAAATAACATGGGTCGCGCTACGGCTAGAATTGCGTGAAGACTGTATCACAGGGCACGGGGTACCCGCTGGTGCGCGTAGCACAGTAAGTGCAAATGTTGGGCCGTGTACCAATCACCTCCTATCAAACATCCCCAAGGTGCGGAAACCTGGTTCTAGCACCCTCCCATACTACTTCGGGTGAGACCTCAGTCCGTGTCAGGCGGAAAGAGTCGATAGTACGGACACAACCAACCTCCCTAGGAGCCTAAGACTCTCTAGTGACAAACAAGACAAACAAGAGCGATCCTTCTCTAAACATGCATTTACTATACGAGAAATCAAGTGTTTATATCCTACCTATAGTCCAATGCTGTTGTAGCAATCCAGCCTCGCCGATCCAGATGAGCTCCTCCTTCACTTCGAAACCTGCATTCACTAACAATCAAACGATTAAATAGCACTTGATAATCTCATAAAATAAAACATATTTAACACATAGACCAAGAAGTACATGAAACAACTCATAAATAACAAGTTATTGAGAAGAATGGACTCATTTGCATTAATAGGAAACAAAAGGAACAATTACAACCTGAGCCTTGGTGTTGTGCAAGTTCCTCCCAGGGTCCATCAAGAGTTCTCCTTTACCTTGACAAAGCTCACCCACCTCCAAATAGAACAAGCAAAGATGGTAATCTCTCCTCACAAGCTTCTAAATGGGAGTCCTAATTCCAGCAGCATCTACCCTTAGAAATGTTTAGCTTCCAGCCTCTTCTCCTTCTGGCCCAATGCCTGTATTTATAGTGCTCAAGAGGAAGTTAATCAGGTCCACCATCAATGGGACAATCCCCTCTTTGGATGGGATAGCTCCCTTATTGATGGGATAAGTTCCTCTTTGGTAGGGGTACATGAACCATCTGGAGGCGCTTCATACACGTCAAACATACTTCTAGAAACCTCTAGAAATGACCACAAGTAACTTTTTAAAGATGAAACTTGCGCATTTTGACCTTTACAGGGGTACGCACCTGCCCCTTTACATACAGAGCGTACAAGTACGCAGCTTTTGTGAACATTAGGTGCGTATCCGCAGGTAAGGTTGAGAGAACCTGCGTACCCAGATATAAATACATTTATAAAGACTTTCTCTCTTTTTGGAGTTTGACATGGAGAGCAGAGGCATAAGACTTGCCCAGGAGGATAGCATGACTGTTGATAGAGCCATACTAACTGTAAATAGCCATGGTGACATTTTTTAGTGTAACAGATTGCCCCCTAAAGTGCGAAGCCTGTAGTAGATTAGGGTTTTGTATTATCTAGGAAGGGTGAAGCGCTTTATCATTTCAAGGATTATCTCGGGAGAGCCTGGTCAGAACCTGCAATTTTCAACACAAAATACATGTATAAGATTATATCATCGCTGAGGTAGGCATTCCCATACTCAGATCAAAACTTTAACTAACAGACTAACTACTCTGATACAGGAATGATCTTGCAGTACATCATAATCATAGACTTTTGTAGACACAGTATGGGCGCAGCCATCTGTTTATGATTAGTCTACTTAGATAATGAATAAAAAACTCCTCGCAGCCTGGATGGTGGAAACTAGATCCAGGGTCTTCATTTCTACTTCCCGAATTGGTACGACTCTAGCCATGCGAATAAATGAGTTGATGTCGAACATGGTAGAAACCACTTGATTACCAGTCGATGATGTAAACTGTTAACAAGTGTGAGAGAGACCACCAGTAATGTCAATGGTTCTCAAAGTACCCAGTACAATCCATGAGATGTGAATGAATGAGTTGATGTCGAACATTTCACGGAATCCTTCGATCGAAAGTCAATGATGTAAACTGACGTCAAAGGCGAGAAACCTGCCATTGATGCATGCAGACTTCAAGGTACTGACGATTTCTAAGTCATCTCTCTAGATAATGTGCTGATGTCGATAGAAAGCGACCCGTTGCAGGGCAAGCCCACAACACGAAATCATTGTTCAAGTTGAAGAAATGTTGCTGTAAGGACTGACTCAGGGATGGTCAAATGGATGACAAGTATTTTGCAGATGAAAGTTTTGCTTGCAGACCTCTTGAACACATAATGACACAACAGATGGCTTGGTGACGAATGACTCAAAGTTAATCCCCGGAACCCGGCTGAAGACTTTCAAAGTGGTTTGATCAACTGTGAGGCAAAGGATTTCCCAACCCAGGTGAATGAAAAGTGTCGTGTCCAAGAGTGGTAATAAAGTTTCTTCTGAGACAAAAGATAACAAATAGGCTCATTCTTCTCTCTTTTCCCCCACCATTTCTAGCAAGTACCTCTTTATTTTTAACAAGCTTGAGGAGGATAACATATGCTTGATTATAAGCTCATCCTTCAGACAAGTCCAACCTAGTTTTGATTCGAACCCTAGGAAGGAGTGGTTCGTTCCTGTTTGTAATTGAATAGGTCCTTTACTGTAAAATTTTAACGAGCCCAGTATAGGAGAAACTCGGCGTTTTTCAATTTTAGAGAGTCTGAAAAACTTAAGAAGACTCCAGGTTGAACTTTTTCGTAAATTTGTGTCCCCCAAGCCCGAAAAAGTATAAAATAATACTCGGGAGAACCGCTTGATCTTGCGACCAAGGAGTACTTTCATAATTAGTGTCTCTGACCTGAAAAGTAAAAAGCGACCAAGGACACGTCGTTTTATTTCCATATCGAGTTTGAAACGACAAAAACCCGGCAATCTTTTCCTGTTTTTACGGTCAGAAAAGAGCTATAAGGGGACCGTCTTTTAATTCCATTTTAACGAGTGTAAAAGAAACGCTCAGCAATCTTTTCATGTTTTAAGAGTCAGAAAAGAGCTTAAAAGATGACTCTGACGTGAAAAATGATAATTTACCCTAAAGTCCGTTTGTCCTGCACAGAAACAACACATTACTCATACCTGTTTAAGATGGGTAAAAATACATTGAGAAATGTCCTTTCATGGTGAAAAATAAACAAACTTAGCATTCATTCATCAAAAAAACCTATAAAAAGACTTTTTACCATGTCATTTTTACCATTTTACTGTTGAGGTTGAGAAAAGGGCTTTTGACAAGAAACTTCCCGTGGAGATTGCGGAGAATCCGACCGTCAGAATCGAACGTCGTTTCACCAGGTATTCTACAACATCCCTCTCTTGATTTCCATCCGTTTAGAATTCATTTTTAAGCTTTTATTTGATTTTTTGGGGGTCTTGGGGTTTCAAGATGCGCACTTCGGGGTACGCAGGTCATGCACTGCTGACCTGCATACCGCGATATTTTCCCAATGGGAAAATTACGGGGTGTACGCACCCGGCCTTAAGGGAAGCTGCGTCCGAACGCTCTGTCCCTAAAGGCCGGGGTGCGTACCCCGCAAAACACAAATTGAAACCCTCATATCTCCAAAATAGACCAAAATTTTTAAATTTTATGGATTCTAACTGATGTTTTATGATGCGCAGGGAGCACACCATGCTTGATTGGCGTGAAACAAAGCACGAGGACGTTGATTTGGCCGCAATAGGTCATTAACCTTCCATTGATGCATTAAAAGCATGCGGACTGTACAAATACTGGGCCATACCTGGCATGAGGGGCCAAGTGCCTTTTCTTGAGTGGCTGGTTGAAAGGTGGAACATTCAGGAGCAATGTTTCTACATCGGAGAGCACCAGCTTGAGATAGAGCCCTCCGACATATATTTTCTCACTGGCTTGCCTAAGAGGGGCGAGCAACTTTCTCTATTCGGGACTAGGCCGGGTGGCCAATCCCTTGCTAGTCTCCGGCTAGTGTGGTGCAACAACCAAAACCATGAGAAGGGGATAGAAATCAAGTACATATCCCGACTTGAACTTATGGTGATAACCTTTACCGTTACCAGAATTTGCGGCGCGGCCGCTTTGTACCAAGCCACCGGGTTCCAAATGCGGATGGCTATAGACTGTTTCCATGGCACCATTTTCGACTGGTGCAATGCTGTGTTGGCTAATTTGAAGGGCCAACTAACCAGGGCAAAGAGAGGACAACTGAAGACCTTTGGATATGGGCCTATAGTCGTGAGCTTTGCCCTAGAGAGAGTTCCAATGCTGGTCCCCCAGCATCTTACAGTTCCAGTTGGGGCGCCTCGGGAGCCTAAGTTGACGAGATGGGTTGCGGTAATGGCCCGTCATCCTGATGAGGGCGCAGCAGTTGTTCGATTTCCTGATGGCTACTTTCACTTGCTAGAGAGCCAGGTCTTTGCTATTCAGGACTTTCCTTATGCCGGAATGGATTTTCGGAATGATCCGGACATGGTTCTTCCACAGGGAGAACAATGGGACGACAGAGGTATTTCATTTTTCACGAGTTTTCAAATTATGTATATATTTTTTTTTTGTTTTTATATATCGCCTCAAAACTGACAGCACAAATTTTCAAAATGCAGATGTAGGTCCACGGCGTCCAGCCAACCTCCGGGCTTTTGAGAGGAGAGTACCAGCTGTACCAGCACCAACCCCACAGGATGCGGCCGCAGAGACCTTAGCCGAGCTGGAACAGGATCTAGAGCGTCTTACGACGGATATACCAGAGACCACCATAGATGACATTCCCATTCGACTTCAGCGCTATGTGGTTGCAGTCCCAAGACCTTTTAGGAGGTTCTTGTGTAGGGTAGCGCGGGCAATGGTCTCGTATAGAGAGCACCACCAGTGATTGACTAGTCACTTTTGTAGACACATATGACATTTTGGTTTTTTGTACTTATCATTTTTGCCGATCATAAGGTGTTTTTAAACCTATGATCGAAGACGATGTATATTTTTGACACACTCCTATCTATATATATATATATATATATATATATATATATATATAGATATATATATATATATATATATATATATATATATATATATATATATCATTATTACCGGCTCATTTTGTTTAACATATGTGATGAAATGTTTTTTAAATTTACTTGTATGATTATCGCAAATGTCTGTCCAACATTCGAGAAGCAATTGCATCTGCTAATGTATTTAAAGACCTTGGAATATGCTAATATTCAATGTAATCAAATTCACGTTCCAAGAGACGCACTCTCAAAAACAACCTTAATAACACAAGATTTCTAATGGCATATACTCTATTAAGCTGTAATACAACGAGTTCAGAATCTAACCTCACTATCAAACGTCGAATTCCAAATGAAATAAATTCAGACAATAATTCAACCACTGCACTGTATTCTGCAATGTTGTTCGTCGTTTGACCGAGGCTCACCCCATGCATAGAAACTAACTCGTCAGAGGGCGAATAGATAACCCAAGTTGCGGAAGAGATATTCTGTGTACTACGACAAGCACCATCGGCAAATCCAATGTACGTTTGGAGAGGCGTTGACATCTGCAATATCAAGAGTAAAACCAAGATAAGCCAGAATAACGACGAAAAACACACTTCCTAAGCTAAGCACACTATCTAAACTTAACAAACATACTGGCTAGAAAGAAAACCTAACCTAACTAAAAATCTCCATACCCACCATTTAAGCATAATACCTCTTTAGGTAAAGTCCATTTCTGGGTTTACCCAAAGAGTCCCCATCAAAATATACCAGCTCATATGCCCCTTTTGCTAGCTTTCGCTTTACAATGTAGGGTCCATGCCACATAGGAACGAATTTTCCAGCACCTAGCTTATCGTTAGCTTGATCATATAACAGCACTAGGTCTCCCTCTGAAAAACTCCGAGGGGTCACATTTCTATCATACTGAGCTTTCATTCGGTTCGCGTGAGTCTCGATTGCCAATGCAGTGTCACGTCGAGTCTCATCTAATTGAGCTAAGTATAATAAACGTTTCTCCTCTTCGGAAGTAGCTGGGAGTAATTCGACAGCCATTTGAAGTGATGGGATTTCGCATTCAATGGGTAACACAGCTTCCAAGCCATAAACTAGCTGGAAAGGAGTGAACCATGTTGAAGTTTTCACTGAAGTTCGGTATGCCCATAGCGCTGAAAATAACATGTTGTGCCAATTCGACCGATGAATACCAATGGTTCGTCGGATCATGATAACCAGAACTTTGTTGATAGACTCAACCAAACCATTGGCTTGCGGATAATAAGGAGTAGAGCTATCGTGGCGCAAACCAAGCTGGCTTGTAAGCTCAGTCATCATGATGTTTCGAAAATGGCTGCCATGGTCAGTGATGATTGCTTGTGGGACACCAAACCTAGTTATAATGTGATTGAATACGAAAACTGCAGTTGTTTTGCCGCTTGCGTCGAATGTAGGCATCGCCTCGGCCCATTTAGTAAAATAATCAACCGCGAGGATGATATACGCATGCCCCCCGGCCGAGTGAGGGTTACAAGTAATAAAATCGATACCCCATTTGGCAAAAGGACCAACGGCAATTATAGGGTGGAGAGGAGCAGGTGGTGCGCGCATCTTGCGATCAAACACTTGACAGTTGTGGCATTTCCGGACCGCAATGATACAATCTTTAAACATGGACGGCCAGAAATAGCCAGCGCGCAACACCTTCTGAGTTGTGGCATACCCAGACATATGACCACCACATGCTCCAGAGTGACAATCATTCAAAACCCTCTCAGCCTCTTCGTGAGTTAAACAACGTCGAAAAACTAAGTCTGCCCCCCGGCGATAAAGTGTATCTCCAATAATCTTGTATTGCTGGGATTGAAACCGAATTTTTCGACGTTCCGACTTTGAAGCTTCAGGCCGAAAGGTTTGGGTTTGGAGATAGATGATTATATCCCTGTACCACGAATCTAAAGTACTGATAAGAAACAAAGATTCGTCTGCAATGGACTCCTCTGCCACAGTTTCTGTGTCAGCACACGGGAAATCACACATCAATTCCGCAAAAACTAAGGATTTCTTAGACTTGGACTTCTCAAACTCCAAGTCGAACTCTTGCAGGATAACGATCCATTTAGAGTACTTGCCCCCTAGCAGTTGTTTTGTCAAAATATAAATCATAGGGTTGCAATCCGAAATAACTGTAGTTTTACGGAGAAGAATGTAGTGACGAAAACATTGGACAGCTTGAACGGCTGCCAGGACCAATTTCTCCACATGCGAATATTTTAGCTCAGTGGGGTTTAATGTCCTACTAAGATAATATATCACATGTTCCGCTCCGAATTCATCTTCTTGAACTAACACCATTCCAATGGTGGAATGCGAAGCTGCGAGGTATAAGAAGTAGTCTTGGTTGTAGTTGGGAGGATGCAACAACGGTGCATGGGTCAACGCGTGATTAAGTGCATCAAAAGATTGTTGGGCAATCTCGTCCCAAAAGAATTGAGCGTTCTGTTTCAACAACCGTGTAAAACCTTTAGTGACCTCGGCGTAATTTGGAATGAATCGGCGTAAAAAGTTCGCTTTCCCTTGCAAACTTTGGAGTTGGCGCAAACTCGAAGGAGGAGGCAATTTGATGATAGCTTCGACCTTCGAGGGATCGACGCGAATGCCGGCTTTTGAAACAACAAATCCCAGCAATCGACCCGTCTCTATACAGAAAACACACTTGTGGGGATTCAACCGAATTCGATAATGCCTACACCTCATAAAGATTGCTCGTAAGTGGACAAGGTGATCAGCTCGATGTAAAGAATGAGCAGGCAAATCATCGAGGTACGGTTGCACAATGTGCTTGATGTCATGAAATGCGTAAGACATCGCCCGTTGAAAAGTGGCCCCGGCATTCTTAAGCCCAAAAGGTAATTTGCAATAAGCAAATGTCCCCCATGGACAAATGAATGTCGTTTTTGGTTGGTCGGCAGGTAGAATATTGATTTGATTATAGCCCGAAAAACCATCCATAAAGGAAAACATTTCACTTCCGGCACAATCATCAATAATTTGATCGATATAAGGCGTAGGATAGTTGTCTTTTGGACAAGCTCGATTTATATCCCTATAGTCGATACAGATTCTTATTGTTCCTTGTTTCTTGTTGACCGGAACAATATTCGATACCCAATCCGTTAACGGGATTGGATAAATGAAACCTGCTTTCAACAGCTTCTCGACTTCTGCTTTAATCGCAGCCGCTTTCCGGGGGTGAATCTGACGCAACCGTTGCCGGACGGGTTTAGCGTCCGGGTAGGTCTTTATTTCATGAACAACAATGGCAGGGTCGATTCATGGCATTTCCTCGTAAGACCAGGCAAACACATCGCGGAATTCTTGGAATAGGGCCTTGTAAGTTCGAATTTCATCTTCTGTACATGAGGCACCTATATGAATGTTTTCCTCAATTCCGGGCTTCACTGAAATGTCAATGGGAATAGTGCGAGAAATATTCCCTAAATTCAACTCTGAATCAGAATGTTTCGTTGGATTTTGAGCATCTTTGACATATTCAGCGGTAAAGATAGATGAAAAATCATTTTCAAAAGCATCATCCTCAGGTAAAAACGAAGATCTATGATGGAGATCTTCCCATGGTAGATCGTTTACACTTAGGATTTCGCGAAGTTGCTCGTCAGATGACACGACTTCGGGAAACGCTATCCGTTCTAAGGTTGATGTGAAAAGTGATTCTTCACTGACCACATTCATTTGGTCGATTTGGGTTGAACGCAAGTCAGTAAAAGACATGACGGCTTCATAAGCAATTTCATATGGACTCAAAGGCATAGCATCACCGAATGAGT
Source organism: Pinus tabuliformis (assembly GCA_031772625.1). Classification (NCBI taxonomy): domain Eukaryota; kingdom Viridiplantae; phylum Streptophyta; class Pinopsida; order Pinales; family Pinaceae; genus Pinus; species Pinus tabuliformis. The sequence goes on along the minus strand of CM062805.1, from coordinate 710,778,797 downwards.
CTATCTCAGATTCAGATGGGACAATCCAAGGATCATCATAAATAATGTTTTCTGATGTAATCATATGAATTGATGCAAATGAAGGGTCTGCGTTGATTGGAGGGAAAGGAAAAGTTCCCAGTAAACCGGAATCTTTAACTAAACCTACGCCAACGTCCCTATAAGGGATTGTCGTCTTACCGACATGCTGGATACTCTCTGAAGAGGCTGGGTCGGATGAAAAGTATGTCAGCTGATCAATTGTCACGATCTTACCGTTATGTGGAAACTTTATTACTCTGAAGACCGATGAAACGACCGCTGTCATAGCATATGACCAACTTCGACCCAAAAGAAGGTTGTAGTCTAGAGGGGCATCAACCACCTCCACATCCAGACTAACGGTTTTGCCTTCTACCCCTATAGGCAATTCCTGTAGAATACCAAACGGACGGAACCCACGGCCATCAAAGGCCTTAAGGATGGTCGGGGATTGGTTCAGCGAAGGAGAACCAAGCGATCTCCAACATTGAATCGACATAATACACGTAGAAGCTCCCTCATCAATCACAGTCCGATGAATAGGCCTGTTTTTGACTATCACTGGAATTTGGAAAGCCATTTGATGGGGTAGACACGGTGTACTATTTTCTAGATCGAAGATTATCAGATTCGGGTCCTGAACATCAACAGCTCTGATAGCCGACAAAAGTAATTTTCGTTGTGCTGGGCATGATTGCAGCACTTCAAAGCCGACATTGCTGAGGGTGAAACAGCTAAGTCCTCAACAATGTTGTAATTCTGGGCTGCTCTCGCATGTGGATTGAAAGCAGACCTTCGAAGTACACCCTTGGCGGGTGGTTTGATTACTAAGTCCGGGTTAGGTTTTTCGATCTGTAGTGGATCGGAACCAGGAGCTGAGGTTGATGGATTAGAATGAGAAGATTCTGCTTCCTTACCATCAACAGGATTCTTACTACCATAATCTTGCGATCGAGTCGCAATCCACACATGAGACATCATCAAAATGGGTTCTTCACTGGCAGTCGAGGAAGAACCTATCATCTTACTCTCCTGCTTCGGAAATGGATCTTTTAACACAGCAGGAGTGGGAGAACCTTTGACTATTTTCACAACCTCGGCCCGATGAGGGCAATCTCTTGTAAAATGATCCTCTTCACAAATAAGACAAGGATATCGAGGTTTGCGCTTTTCGTCATTGGTTTCCGACTTTTCCGTTTTCTCCTTCGGAGCCTTGTCTGCTTTAGCCTTCTTCTTTCCTTTCTTCTTTCCACCGTTTTTTGATTTGGCCGTAGATGACTCTACAGCGTGAATATCGACGGAAAGTTCAGGAGAAGACTCTCCTGTCGGGGAATCAGGCAAAGTGATTATAGGAGTAGTAGAATTCTTGGAAGACTTCTTCTTTCTCTTTGTATTCACGATGCCAATCATACCATCAGCGGCATGAGATCCCGAAGGAGCAGCAGCGATTTGATTCGATTTTGGAAGATCTGGGATCTTGTCGTGTAACGTACCTGACTGAGTATAAACCAAGTCAAGGTACTGCGCCTGAGCAATGACTTGCTCCTCAGTAACTACTCCGGCCTTAGCTACATCTTCAGTAATCTTCGGTAATAATGATTTAACAAACCATTCAGCTAATATTTGGTCCGGAATAAAAACTTTCACTAATCTTCTTCGACGTCTCCACTCATGAATGTGATCAGAAATATACGTGGACGTCGATTGTTTTAGTGAAGTTAATAACTCTGTGCCGTTATCGTATCTGACCGGCAACTAAAAGTGAGTTAAGAACGAGGTAGCTAACTGGCTAAAATTGTAAAAAGAGGCCCGTGGTAACTCAATGTACCACTTGGCCGCGAGACCAATGAGTGTACGTTGGAAAAGACGTAAGCGGATCGAATCATCCGAGATAGAATTTGAAGCACACCAGAGGTGGTAAGTCATCACATGATTGGACGGATCCTCTCCAGACTTACCTTCGAACTTGGGTATATCACTGGGCAACTTATTTGGCATTGGCGGCCAGAACGAAAGATATTGAATTGGATCGTTCGTTAGGCGCGTCAAGTCTGGTAAATCCAAAATTGCGATAAACGGTAATTGCCAGTTAGGATCTCTAAAATTCTAGGTCACAAGACCAGTCCCAGGAGGAGGATATCCAGGATAACTAGGAACAGGAATCGCATTAGGGATATTATATCCTCCTGGAAAACCAGGATTAACCGAACCGTACTGGGGTTGTTGAGGTTGTTGATAAGTGTACCCAAGATACGGTTGATACTGGTAAACCGGCTGTTGGACAGCTTGCCCATGTTGGTACTGTCCCTGATACGGTTGTTGAACAAATTGAGGTTGAGTAGTGACAACCGTACTTATACCAGGCTGACCTGTAGGCATCTGGACCGTGGTTTGAATCATAGATCCAGACAACGGTAAAGATGTCTGAGGAGTGGTTGCAGAGACAGTAGAAACCGGAGCTGTCGATACTCCAGAAGTAAGTGCGGCAGATGTAGCGGTAGTTGCAGCAGCCGTTTGAGATGGAGTACTAGGTGCAATTGGCGGCTGAGTAACTACCGAAGTTACAGAAGTTTGAACATTTGACTGGACAGGTTGCGGTTGCTGGGGTGGACCAGAAACTACGGGTTGTCCAGCTTGAGGTACCAACTGTATACTTGGTTGCAACACCTGTTGACCCTGTGATGGATCCCACACTAACATTCCGGGGTATTGACCCGTAACAGGTTGAGAATACTGAGATCCGTAACCGGATTGAGGATAGGATTGATAACCGAAAGGTACAGTTCCCATACCTTGAGCATATGACTGACCTTGAGGTGGTTGATAACCTTGACTCGAGTATTGACCTTGAGGTTGATAACCTTGGGGTAAATACTGATACTGGGGTTGACCTTGACCTGGAGGTTGATACCCTTGGGGTTGATACCCTTGAGGTTGATACCCTTGAGGTAAATATTGATACTGAGGTTGACCCTGGGGTACATATTGAGGCTGGGGTTGACCTTGAGGCATGTATTGCACCATAGGTACATACTGACCTTGAGGTTGCCCCCCGGACACAATTTGTGTACCTTGAGGTTGCCCCCCAGGCGTTAATTGAGGCTGCCCCCCAGGCGGTAATTGGCCACCTTGAGGTTGAGAAACGGGAACTGAACCTGACATCATGTAAATGTCTCCTACACCCAATGGTATATTACCATTGTTTCCAGCTAATAACCCATGATCAATGGGTTGAGGAGATGCCCCCGCAAAGGTACCAGAAAGTGATTGATACCCGGTGGGAACAGAAGGACCGCCGTGTAAGAAAGATTCAGGAGTTTGAGTAAACACGGACGCCTGACCAGACATATTTACAGGAGTATAAATACCTCCAGGTGGAAAAGGAGTACGAGGTGTAGAAAAATCTACCCCTGAGTTGTCTAAATAATTAGTTAATGAAAGGTACCAAGTAGTACTCCTAGGAGGACTGTAAAATATGGATTCAGGCTCCCTTAGATCAATAGTAATTTGATCTTCAAGGTTAGAGACGCCTATTTCTTCCTCTGGAGCAAGTTCTTCAATAGCAATCAGACCAGTGGGAAGATTTTCGGTGATAACTCGTTCTACTCTTGGTGAATCTGGAACACTAGAAGTTGGAGTAACAGGTTCAGATATTTCAGGTTCTTCGCCTGTATCACTAGTAGACGAAAAACTACCAGCAAGCTCAGAAACTATAACAGCTTCGGGATTATAACCTGTCTCTAGACTTTGGTAATCTGGATGGACTACCAAGGAAGATTCTCCTTCTTCAGGTGAACCTACTCTACTGCCACTAGGAGGAGTTACAAGGACCTTCAAACCTTCTAGATTACTGGGGTCGTCTCGAGGAGGCTCACCCCGAAGTCTACGGGATCTCCTCAACAATTCGGCCACAGAAACAACTTCAGGAGACTGGCCCCGAAGTCTACGGGACTGTCTCGGTAATTCCGCCACAGCTAAAAACTTTTAACTACTACACACGAAAACAAAGTAAAATCTCAAATCAAACCACCTAAAGTCTCTAAAGAACCAAACAAATTTGAAGCACACGCCTAAAGAATCTAGGGCGTCAAACCAAGCACAAACAGTAGCCTTCCAGACCGAAAACGCTAGTTGGAGATGAAACCCAACATCGCCGGATTCAGCACAGAAGTGGCGGGTGGAACAGTTACCCCGGCAACCTGCTTAATGAATAGACCGGCACAAGTTCCTCCACTTTAACCGTCTCGAGGGAAGTGAACCCCCCGGAAAATCCAAGTGAGTCTAGCCGACGTCTGCTCCAGGTACAGTGGGATCTTCTCTCCACCGTCACCTCGGTAGAATCCTAAAGATAATGGTCACTAAGGTTACCAACCGCAACAAATGCACCTGGGGGAACAGTCTACACTCCGACAGCACGCAAGGGCAGAGTATCAAGCTCAATCCCCTTGCCGGTTCCTTGACAATAATCCAAGGTTTACCGACAAGTGACCCCTGGCTCCTCGACAATGGTTAATCCGAGGTTTACCGTTTGTAATACGTGCGTGTCTGGCGTCGTTCCCAACGAGGGAGGATTGATCCCCTCACTGGTTCGGACACGAGCTCGTGCTTCTCCTTTAAGAGGAGCTTTCCCAGAGTACAAATGAGACAATTGGATGTATTCTATCACAAGATAAGCTACTTGTTTTGTTTTGTTGTCTTGGAGAGTTAATTACTCTCCTACTCCAAGACACTAGCCTGATCTAAATTGGTGTTTCAGAGCCCTAGTAAATAAAAGTTACTAAGTTGATTTTACTTTAAGCGTTAATTTTATGGTTTTTCTTAAAGACAAAAGGTAGCGGAAATGAAACCAATGGTGTGTAGACTCGACTCAAAACCACTACAAAGATGCACCTAAGATGATTTACGCTACTTTTCTCTTTCAATGAAACTCCTAACTAAGAGAGTTGGAAAATGCAAATTTTATAGAAAACAACTTTCTTAGTAAAGACAATCAAAGAAACAATTCTCTTTATCTTTCCAAGCATACAAACACGACCACTCCTTACGTGCACGAAAAATTCTTTTTCTTTCAAAATCTCTCAAAGCTACTTGAAACAAAACTTTTCAAAGGAGATGTTTTTGTATTTTCTTTTATTTAATAAAGCATATAAATCTATTTTAACGAAAATCAATCTCAAAAGCTATAAAATCTATTAAAACTTGACTCACAAGCAAATCAAAAAGAAATTTACTCTAAAGCAAACCTAACGAGGCAAAAGCCTACAAAGATGATTCTAGGTTGTTTTACTTGGCCACAATCAAGCCAAGGACCAGCTAATGCAGAATCAAAAGACTAGTCAAAACAAAACTCAAATCTTTTTGTTCTTTTTGTAAAATGGAATTCAATACTCAATCAACAAGCACTTCGAAATTTGCCAAAGAGACAACTCAAAGGTAAGTTTCTCTCACAGGTAGACTTTATGACAGGTCCGACTTCTAAGAAGGCTGACAAAACCAGAGAGATCTAAGGTTTGACAACTTCTACCGCCAAAGTCACTACAGGACCTACTCAAAAATCAAACCCTAGGGCTTAAATTTCTATGAAATCCACTAAAACACTCAATACTATCGAAACAAGTTCAGGTGAAGATTTTTGACAAGAGACTAATGGATCTGGGCAGTAAAAACTCAGAAAAAGCAAAATCTAAGAGGAAAAATGTAAAAAATGGAAATTTCTTAATTTTTAGCAAGGTACGCAGGCAACCTGTTAAAACAGGTGCGGGCCCGCTCTGTGCACACAGTAACAGTGCGTACAAGTACGCACTGTGCAATGCTCAGAGGGTGCGTACTACTGAAAAAACCAAGAAAAGCTAAATTCAATCTAACCCTAAGCTAACCCACCCAAATACAAAGTCACAAAGGCAAAAACCAGAAAATAAATGACTTTTCTCAGACCAAAGTTGCATACAAAGGAAAAGACTTTCACATCAATGGAGTCCCCAGCGGAGTCGCCATTTTGTCAGGCGGAAAGAGTCGATAGTGCGGACACAACCAACCTCCCTAGGAGCCTAAGACTCTCTAGTGACAAACAAGACAAACAAGAGCGATCCTTCTCTAAACATGCATTTACTATACGAGAAATCAAGTGTTTAGATCCTACCTGTAGTCCAACGCTGTTGTAGCAATCCAGCCTCGCCGATCCGGATGAGCTCCTCCTTCACTTCGAAACCTGCATTCACTAACAATCAAACGATTAAATAGCACTTGATAATCTCATAAAATAAAACATATTTAACACATAGACCAAGGAGTACATGAAACAACTCATAAATAACAAGTTATTGAGAAGAATGGACTCATTTGCATTAATAGGAAACAAAAGGAACAATTACAACCTGAGCCTTGGTGTTGTGCAAGTTCCTCCCAGGGTCCATCAAGAGTTCTCCTTTACTTTGACAAAGCTCACCCACCTCCAAATAGAACAAGCAAAGATGGTAATCTCTCCTCACAAGCTTCTAAATGGGAGTCCTAATTCCAGCAGCATCTACCCTTAGAAATGTTTATCTTCCAGCCTCTTCTCCTTCTGGCCCAATGCCTGTATTTATAGTGCTCAAGAGGAAGTTAATCAGGTCCACCATCAATGGGATAATCCCCTCTTTGGATGGGATAGCTCCCTTATTGATGGGATAAGTTCCTCTTTGGTAGGGGTACATGAACCATCTGGGGGCGCTTCATACACGTCAAACATACTTCTAGAAACCTCTAGAAATGACCACAAGTAACTTTTTAAAGATGAAACTTGTGCATTTTGACCTTTACAGGGGTACGCACCTGCCCCTTTACATACAGAGCGTACAAGTACGCAGCTTTTGTGAACATTAGGTGCGTATCCGCAGGTAAGGTTGAGAGAACTTGCGTACCCAGAGATAAATACATTTATAAAGACTTTCTCTCTTTTTGGAGTTTGACATGGAGAGAAGAGGCATAAGACTTGCCCAGGAGGATAGCATGACTGTTGATAGAGCCATACTAACTGTAAATAGCCATGGTGACATTTTTTAGTGTAACAGTCCGTGCTCCGTGGACTATTATCGAAAGGGCCAGTAGTAACGAGATTTTCTTGGCTAAATCACTTCTGAACCTGGGTCAGGCCCCACTAAGCCAACAATACCTCTTTAGAAAGGTCGATCTGAGCACTACAAGATTCACAGCAAGCTTTGTGGCCCTACTATGAACCTCAAAAAAACATTTTTTATGGGGTCAAAATAGCTTTGGAAGTTTAGGACCCAAAAAACTACTAAAAATAGTAAATTGTGCTATAATTAAGGAAACTTATGAAACCGAATGGAGGTCTAGGTGGAATAGGAAAGTTCCCCCCAATATCAACCTGGATCACTTTTCTTTTTCCTTCTTCCTCTGCGAATATATTGCTCCTAGTACCTGTAATATCCCAATTTTTGTCACCCTTTTATGCTCCAAAGCAACCAATTTCTGTTTGATAGGGAAATCCCTTGCCAAGTGATATTCTCCATAGATCCACCAAGATATGGGCTAATTTTATTTGGCTACACCTACTAGATTGCCTTCGTTGGAAGTCTTCCCCTTCTCTTGATCCTTCTTCTTCTTACTCCTCCTTATCCTTCCCATTTTCTTGGTAATGAACGAGTTTCTCTGTTGTGGAGATGATTGCAACAAGAATTTGCACTCCTTGCTTCATGACTTACCCCTTTTCCCATGGGTGGATATTGTTGATAAAGCAATAAACACTATCCTTATCATGCATATCCCTAATCTCCAAAATAGGACTTGAGAACTCCTTGATATAGGTCTATATTTTTCTAGTATGGTTCAAATCCCTCAAACAATCCCTAGCCACACATTCTTGATTCCCCAATCCAAAATATGCATACAAATCCTCTTTCAACTTTCTCCAATTCCCAATCTTATTTGTGATATGATCAACTGATAAATCCTCAACTCAAGTTTTCCACCAAATTTTTTGTTGTTCCTGTGAGAGATATGGTTGTTTCATTGAGTTTCATCTCTTCGAATCAATCATTCATTTGTTCTGGCATTTGTTTCATGTCCCAACATAATTTTCCAAGAAACTTACCACTTCTAGTTCCATCATGCATCTATGGTTCTTACAGGTTCAACTTCATAATGAATTGCCTAGACTCTGCCCTATGGATTTCTTCAATATTTTTATGGTATCAGCTTGGTCTTGTGAATGCCAAAAGTGACTTCACCTGATATTCTAAATGCTTCAACCAATCTCATGATCATGGGATTTTCCTACTACATAATCAAGGGAAGAGGAACCTACATTGAGGGCTCTGTTAATTTCTTGAATTTCTTCTTGGAGCTTTTCAAAATCCCTTCCATGGCTTTGCATACTGTCTACCATCCATGCCAATTTTAACTCAATATCTCGAACCTTCCCAAATAGTGCCACCTCATCCTAGTCCATTGGGTTAGACCTTATGTTCACCATTGTGACCTACTTCTTTTGAAGGTGACCTTTCCATGCACACTTCAAATACAACCTGTACCAAGAACTTATAACTAATAAACCCATTACCCACCTCGAAATTGATTACGTAAGCACCTTCCCCAATAACTTGCAAAAGAAGGTAATTTTATTTACAATCTCCCTTCAACCCTTGCTTCTTCCTGGTACCACCTGTCTAATGTAAATGTTGTTTATTTCAATTCTAATTTGAAGAACTAGTTAAGTAACAAAATACTCCACTAATACTTAACTAAAGTGAGAGAGGGAGGCATAATCCAAGTCTACTACAATAGATTTGGGTAGACCATTGAGCATAATGATGTTGGTGTTGTACGTCGAGGAGTCCATGGTGTGCCTTGATCCATGTGTGTATCATTAGAGTTATGATAGGTGGTATCATAGTAAGATTATGGGTAGTGGCACCACCACTACCATAACAATTATTTTAGATGAGATACTATTACAAATGGATTTTGAGTAGAATATGGCGATAGTTTAGATGAATATTGTAACAACCCCGGGTTGATTTTCCACGTAAATAAATTAAACCAAGTTCATGGGACACATATTCCAAGTTGAATGGAGGGAAAATCATTATAATGGGCATCACTTATGGTTTATTATTGGTTATGGAAATTGGCATTGGCATTGGCAAAGGAGAAAAGGAAATAAATGACAATTAATAAAAGAAATAAAGGAAAATAGGAGAAAAGGAAGATGAAGAGACAAGAATATGCATGCAAGGAAAATGAAGGAAAGTGAAGGAAAAAAGAAAAGGAAAAGGAAACAAAAAGGAGAGGGAGAACATCCTATGCCTCTCTTAGTCACTCTTATTTACTCTTGATCAAATATTGGTTACTCAGCATTATAGCATTCACTTGGACATTGAGGCATTCTCATTTGAACTTGGAGAGAGAGAGCACTTGGACAAAAGCAAGAAAGAAAGCAAAGGAAATTGGGGAAGTGAGGAAGAAGGTTGGAAAAGAAGCCACAACATGAGAATATTGCAGGTAACAGGTTGCATGTGTAATTTCCTTGTTGAGATTTGAATGCATGGTACATGCATCTAGTTGTTTGGTTACTTTGTTGTCATTGGCATGGGATTTTCCTGGCTTTATAGTGGTTCCATTCTTGCCTTGTCATTTCTTGAATAGCCATGATGTAGTGGATTCCCTATTTTGGTTAATCTTTGGATGGTCGATAGATTTCGAAGCTTGGTGAGGTGGTCTTAGGAAAAATCCCAAGGGTCGAGGGTGGAGATGGGAATTCTCCTAAAACTCTTGACATATGGGTGGAGATAGGAAAACTTCTCTAGGTATGATGAATAAAGTCTAAGGAAGCCAATCTTGTTTGGTTTTGGTGATTTCTACACCTATTTAGGTGAAATCATTGTTGTTGAGGGTTGAGGTGGTTTATCCTCTGGAAGCCCTGATTGGTTCTATTTTGGTTTATCTCATGTGATCCCACATTCATGCTTGAAATATGGCATGGGGGCGATTGACTAAAAGAGAGATTGCTTCATCCCAATCTATGGTCGGGTTTTATATGGAAGTCCTTGAATTGGTTAGATTTATGCATATGTTATTATGTGTTATTTCTTATTGAGATCAATGAGCACATGAAATGGTTATTGTATTGATTTTATGACGGGTTTGTCATGGCTTCATTCTGGTTATATGTTGTTCATAGGCATGGTTAAATGATGTGCTCTTGTTATGGATATTTCTTATGGCTTGATAAGTTATTGAATGGTTATGTGAATGCATGGTATAACTAGTGTTATTGCTTCTAGCTAGAGAGGGAAGTGAGTCTTCTTGATGATTCTTTGATGAAACTAAGGAAACAATGTATAGATATGCATTCATGACCTATTACTACCATGTTTACCATATGTTTATCTAAATGTTTATCATGTGACTTTCATGGTTGGGAAAGATATTAGTTGATATTAGTTTAAGTATAGGTTATTCATACTTGTGATTATCATAGACTTGATTCTGGAGAGTTATGGGCAATGGCCTACAGGCTAGCCCTAAAGTGTGGCACTGATTTCACAGTTGCGGTATTTTAACTGAGAAGTTTCAATAGTAGTTGCACAAAGGAAGGTTTGTGCATACAGATGGAGCCTTTTGGCCACATGCATAGCTTGGCATGCGTGCAGATGGCGTGTTAAGTAAAGAAAAAAGGTAGTTCCAGCTCAGGGTAAGATCATCATTGGATGTCTTCTAACATCTCGGTGGTATGGTGTCCCTGGGAAGTTGCAATGAGTTTTATTATGGTAGACCCAACTTCCATAACTGGAACTTGGTTTTTGGGTCTCGTCATAGTAACTCTCATCTCATGTTTACCCTGGTGAGCTTGTAAAAGCAAGTAAATGTGGGGTGGGTTGTTACAAGGTGGTATCAAAGCAAGGTTGAAACATTGTAACTTGGGGTAAATGCAGAATTTTCGTGCATGAATGTTAGTTTTTTATGTGTTTATCATGCATATATGTTAGTTATGTATTGTTATGGTTATGATATCCATGTATGAGAACGTATGATTATGACGTTGTATCATGCTAATCTGGATTTGCATATGCATATTCAATAGCCTCCCCTAATATTCATTGAAGTATGATTCTGGTTATGTTATTATTTAGCTAACAATGACAAATTGTAGGAAATAAAAGGCTAAGAGATGAAGAGTAGAATAGTTGAGTACAGTTCATATGACTTTGCGTACAGGCCGGAAGAGACATTAGTAGGATGGGAGAGATTAGTTGAGCAACAGGGAGATGGATATTCTCCTGGTTTGGCAGATACATTGAGAAGTTTGAAGGCAAAAATCATGATTTTCAAGGGAAAACAATGAGCAGTTGATTGAGGCGCGGGAAAGGCTTACTAGAGCTCAAGAAAAGAAAGTTGATCTTAATGGAGTACTCCTCCAGATACTTTCATATTTGTAGAAGCATGGACAATTGGGGATTAGTCATGGGGATGGACATGAAGAAAAGTCTAATGGTGCGGATGGAAGTAGGTCTTGGAAAGGGTACAAGATGGAAAAAGATGATACAATAAAGGGTGCATATCCTTGTACACACCTGAGAGAAGGGCTAGCACTCATGGATTTTATTGTAGATTTGTTTCTAAGAGACATCATCGCCATCACTTCCAACATCCTTATAGGAGGAGTGAGAGGAGGTACTTTCCATAGGAGTTCAAGAAAGAAAAGACTCCTAATTTTGATGGGTAAATGAAGAAATCAGAAGATGTAGAAGCATGGCTACTTGGGATGAATAAATTCTTTAGGTTGCATGATTACTCAGAGAACATGAAATTCAAGATAACTACCTTTAGTCTCAATGGAAAAGAAGATATATAGTTGAATGATGTTAAGCATGTCAGAGGCATCATGGAAGAGGAGTTGTTTTGGGGTGAGTTTGAAATAATCTTCGGGAAGAAGTACCTGTCTGAGAGATATTATGATGGAAAGGCCAAGGAATTCTACGAGCTCAAGACAGGTTCCATGGTAGACAAAGAATACACAACCAAATTTCTAGATCTATTGAGATATGTGCACTATTTCAAGGATAAGAAAACAAAGATACAAAGGTTCATCAACAGATTTCCATTATCATTCATAGCCAAGATATAGTTTGATGAGCCTCGGTCATTGGAGGAAGCCATTAGAAAGTTGATGCATTGTTATGAGTAGTCAAAACGTAAGCCTGAGTTCAAGCGTGACTAGAAAGGTAATAAGAATACTAAATGAAAATGACTCAAAACACAAAGAAGATCCTAGGATGCAAGTGAAAAGGAAAATGTGGCACCTCATAAGAAGTTCACTGCAACTGAGAGAGGACATGGGTCTTGACCCGAGGAGTGGCAGAATAAAGGCAATAGCAGAAAACCTTTGAGGTGTTGGACTTGTGGTGGAGACCATCGCGGGAGGGATTGTCCATTGCATCAGGGAGACAAAACTCAGATCTAGAGTGATCAAGAGAAATAGATGGTTGGGGTTGTAGGTCAGAGAATTCCCCAAATCTATGTAGCATTGGATAACAAGTAGGCAAATCACCAGGCATCCATTATTGAGATGGAAGGTAAGCTTTGTGATGAAGTTGTTTATATTTTTATCGATCCTGGATCGAATTATAGCTGCATTAGTCTTGACTTGGTGGATCAATATCAATTGAATAAGGAATTGCATGTAAGATATTGTTTGGTACAGTTGGCTATAAGGACCAAGAAAAGAGTTCATCACAACGTGAGATCTTGTGCATTTGAGCTTAATGGCATGCCTAGTACATCAACACATCTAAATGTGCTTCCTTTGGGTTCATATAGTATGTTTTTGGGCATGGACTGGCTTTTCATTCACAGGACTAAGGTATATTTCTATGAGAAGGCCACTGAGTTCTTGGATGATGATGTAGAAAAGGGAGTGTTGTTGGGAAAGAAAAAGCCTACATCAGTGATAATGGTTACAACTATGCAAGCCAAGCGCACTTGCAAGAAAAGATGTTTATTATTTGTAGTACATGTTTCCAGTGGAAAAGGGAAGGAATATGAGGATGATGAGATCCTAAGGAAGTATCCTCCATTGCAGTAGTTTCAGGATGTGTTTCCTACAAAGATTCCATAGATCCTTCCTCATAGGGAGGTGGATTTCTCTATCGAGTTGGTACCAGGAGAAACACCAGCATCTAATACACCTTACAAGATGAGCACTCTCGAGTTAGGTGGAATTGAAGTTGCATTTTAAATAGATTCTTGATAAGGGATACGTAAGGCCAAGTGTATCTCCTTAGGGTGCACTAGTGTTGTTTGTAAGGAAGAAGGATGGTACTCTCAGGTTGTGCATCGATTACAGGCAGTTGAAGAAGGTGACTATCAATAACACGTATCCATTACCTCAAAGTGATGATTTGTTTGATCAGTTGATTGGGCAACATTATTTTCGAAGATTGATTTGAGATCAGAATATCATCAAGTGCGCATCAAAGAAAAATACATCTATAAGACTGTATTTCATACAAGGGATGGGCATTATACATTTGTGGTGGTTCCTTTTGGTCTTACCAATTCTCCAGCCACCTTCATGTGTTTGATGAATAGTATGTTGCAACCTTACCTGAATAAGTTTATGATAGCCTTTGTTGATGATATAGCAGTATATTCAAAGAATGAGGAGGATCATTGTTGGGCCTCAAAATAGTCCCTATTTTCACTCCATTATTCAACAATATCTTCACATTTTGCCTTCATGTCACCTCCATTCCACCTCCACATCATTACATTTACCTCATTATTGGGTTATAACTATGCTTTTCCAAAGTTTATTAATTCTTAACATTTTTAACTGAATTTATGGCTAAACTTTAGAAAATAATATGCTTATACTTATACCTAACAATTAGAATGAGTTTGTTGACATCTGTAGGTACAAAGGAAGCTTCCAGGGCATATTTATGTGGCCTTGAATGATCAAATTCGAATTTGATAAGATAAGCCTCATGGAAAAGATCATGATCTCATGGAGAAGATCATGGACCTCATGGAGGAAATCATGGAGGATAGGGTTATGTGTCTAGATGGTTGAGAAATGTATGGAACTAAAGAGAGATTAGTGGATCATCATTATGAGTTTGTTATCTCATCCCATTGTATAAATAGGAGTACCTCCTCCATTCCAAAGGGAGGACTCTTGGAGCATGTATCCAACTTATGATGGAATATAATAAAGCTTCATTTTACATATATTTTCATTATGTAGTTTTAGATATAAGTTGTACATATATTTCCATTATGTAGTTTTAAATATAAGTTGCCTTAATGTAGTATATGGAATAGCTTGTCACTTTGTTCTTAGGAGAATTGAGCTCACTCTAGAAGGATCAAAGGAACATGTTATTTCATATTAGATCTTATTTCATTTAATTGCTTAGATGTTTGATGTTTGAGGATTTGTTTGTGATTGATGAATGAGTTTTAAATTAGAATCTTATCAGCATATGAGAGGATAACCAAGGGTCTAAGTTAGGCTCTCTCTCTCTATTTGATTTGCATGATAATTGAAATTCATTCTTTTGCTTTTATGTTTCAAGTTATTTCATTTCTTATGCTTATGAATGAATCTTAGTTTAGTTTGGATTAGTACATGAGAGGACAATCAAGAGACTAAGTTAGTCTTTCTCTCTCTTTGAATCTGAACAACAATTAAAGTTCATTCTCTTGTCTTCATTTCAAGTTTCTAGTTTTATGTAATCAATGATTTCTCTACGATACTGTACGGAAGGACAACCAGGACCTCCTTAGTTAGGAGCCTCTTCCCTTGCATATTATATTGAATCGTAAATAATTTAGTTAGACATAGAGTTAGTTGCCTACTCCTGCATATATTTTGCTGGCATCATCACAAGCTTACGAGTTTCCCTGGTTAATAATTTAATGAAGCAATTTAAGCCCAATAAATTTCCCAACAATCATGCAAAGAACCTGGTAGCAATGTTGAGATTGTTGAGAGAGCATAAGTTATATGTCAAGCTCAACAAGTGCAGTTTCTTTTAGTCTCATATTCATTACTTGGGACATGTTGTTTCCAAGGAAGGGATGCAACTGTGGATCCAAAAAAGATTAAATTTATCATGGAGTGGCCAGCTCTAAGGAATGTGGATGAGATCAAATCATTCATGGGACTAGCAAGTTATTATAGGATGTTCATCAAGAACTTCTCTAGGATTAGCTATCTTATGACATCTTCGCAGAGGAAATGGAATAAGCTTGAATGGACTGATGAGTGTGCAACTAGTTTCGATCAGTTGAAGAAATTTCTTACCAATGCTCCAGTTTTGAAGATTGCAGATCTTGATAAGGAGTTTGTGGTTTGTACAAATGCTTGCAAGGAAGGACTTAGTGGTGTCCTAATGCAAGAAGGGCGGGTGGTTTTCTATGAACCACAAAAGATGAATGAACATGAGCAGAACTACGTGACTCTTGATCTTGAGATAGCATCCATCATTCATGTGTTAAAGATGTGGAGACATTATCTCCTTGGCAATAGTTTCATCTTGATGAGTGATCATAGTGGACTAAGGTACTTGTTTGACCAACCCAATATTAATGCAAGGCAAGCTAGATTGTTGGATACTCTCAATGAGTTTGAATTTGAGATCTAGTACATTAAAGGCAAGGAGAGCCGGGTTGCGGATGCTATTAGTAGGAGAGTGCAGGTGAATCATATTCCAGTTGTGAGATCTTATGGCATAGCTTTATAGGAGCAGATCTCACATGTAGGCCAGCATGATGAGAAGTACCAGCAACTGAAGAAAATATTACAATAGCAGAGTAACATTGATAGGGATGAGGAGTTTCACCTCACAGTAGATGTCTTAGTCATATTCAAGAGCATGATTTATGTGTCAGATAATAGCGAGTTGAAGAAGATTATTTTGAGATATTTTCACGTCAAGCCATATCCAGGCCACCCAAGATACCATAAGGCTTTGAAAATTATCAAGAATTTATACTATTGGCCTAATTTGAAGAAAGAGGTGGTTGATTTTGTTGCTAAGTGGTTGTAATGTCATTAGGTGAAAGTTGAATGCAAGCATCCAACTGGTTTATTGTAGCCTATTCCAATTCCAGAATGGAAATGGGAGGTCATTTCCATGGACTTCATTACAGGGTTTCCTAGGACATCAAGGCAGCATGACTCCATCATGGTTGTGGTTGACAGGTTGAGCAAGGTAGCTCACTTCATTGCAGTGAAGTCTACTAATTCAGCTATTGAAGTGGCTCAGATCTTCATCTAGGAGATAGTGAGGTTGCATGGGGTTCCCAAGAAGATCATATCATACAAAGATGCCAAGTTTACTTCCAGGTTTTGGAAGGAGTTGTTTGTAGGCTTGGGGATAGAGTTAGCTTTCAGTACATCTTATCATCCATAAACAGATGGATGGACGGAGAGGGTTAATAGGATCCTCGAGGATATGTTGAGGATGTATGTCATGCATCAACAAAGGAAGTGGGAGGAGTATCTTCCACTGGTGGAATTTTCATATAATAATTGGTATCATGAATAATTGAAGATGTGTCCATTTGAGGTTCTCTATGGGAGAGTTGTAATACTCTTATTAGTTGGAGTGATCTAGTGAACATGGTATTTATTGGACCAGATATGTTAGCATAGACGGATTAGGAGATGTTGGTTATCAAAAGGAATTTAAAGGCAACATAGGACAAGAAGAAGAATTATGCATATCAACATTGACCATTCAAGGAGTTTCAAGTTAGGGAGCATGTGTACTTGCACATCAAGCCCAAGAAGAGCTATATTTTTATGCTATCACATCATGTGTACTTGTACTTGTTTATATTTGTATTGATCCTAGTTTGAATTATAGCTACATTAGTCATGACTTGGTGGATCAATGTCGATTGAATAAGGAAGTTCATGGAAGATATTTTTTGGTGAAGTTGGCTATAGGGACCAAGATAAGAGTTCATCACTGCGTGAGACCTTGTGCATTTGAGTCTAATGGCATGCCTACATCAACACATCTAAATGTGCTTCCTTTGGGTTCATATAGCATGCTTTTGGGCATGGAGTGGTTGTTCATTCACATGACTAAGGTAGATTTCTATGATAATGCCATTGAGTTCCTAGATGATGATGTAGAAAAGAGAGTGTTGTTGGGAAAGAAAAATCCTACATCAGTGAGAATGGTTACAACTATGCAAGTCAAGCGTAGTTGCAAGAAAGGATGTTTATTATTTGCAGTACATGTTTCCAGTGGAAAAGGGAAGGAAGATGAGGATGATGAGATCCTAAGGAAGTATCCTCCCTTGTAGTAGTTTCAAGATGTGTTTCCTACAGAGATTCCATAGCTCCTGCCTCATAGGGAGTTGGATTTCTCTATCGAGTTGGTACCAGGAGCAACACCAGCATCTAATACACAATACAAGATGAGCACTCTCGAGTTGGTGGAATTGAAGTTGCATCTTAAACAGATGCTTGATAAGGGATACATAAGGCCAAGTGTATCTCCTTGGGGTGCACTAGTGTTGTTTGTAAGGAAGAAGGATGGTACTCTCAAGTTTTGCATCGATTACAGGTAGCTGAACAAGGTGACTATCAAGAATGGGTATCCATTGCCTCAAAGTGATTATTTGTTTGATCAGTTGATGGGAGAAACATTATTTTCAAAGATTGATTTGAGATCAAGATATCATTAGGTGCACATCAAAGAAGAAGACATCTACAAGGCTATATTTCATATAAGGTATGGGCACTATGAGTTTGTGGTGGTTCCTCTTAGTCTTATCAATGCTCCGGCCACCTTCATGTGTTCAATGAATAGTGTGTTGAACCCTTACCTGAATAAGTTTGTGATAGCCTTTGTTGATGATATAACAATATATTCAAAGAATGAGGAGGAGTATGAAAAGCACCTGGTAGCAGTGTTGAGATTTTTGGGAGAGCATAAGTTATATGTCAAGCTCAACAAGTGCAGTTTCTTTCAGTCTCAGATTCATTACTTGGGACATTTTGTTTCCAAGGAAGGGATGTGACGGTGGATCCAGAAAAGATTAAAATTGTCATGGAGTGGCCAGCTCTAAGGAATGTGGATGATATCAAATCATTCATGGGACTAGAAAGTAATTATAGGAGGTTCATCAAGAACTTCTCTAAGATTAGCTATACTGTCACATATTTGTAGAGGAAAGGGAATAAGTTTGAATGGACTAATGAGTGTGCAACTAGTTTTTATCAGTTGAAGAAATTTCTTACCAATGCTCCAGTTTTGAAGATTGCAGATCTTGATAAGGAGTTTGTGGTTTTTATAGATGATTGCAAGGAAGGGCTTAGTGGAATCCTAATGCAGGAAGGACAGGTGGTTTTCTATGAATCACAGATGTTGAATGAACATGAGTAAAAATATGTGACTCATGATCCTGAGTTAGCGTCCATCATTCATGTGTTGAAGATGTGGAGACATTATCTCCTTGGTAATAGGTTTGTCTTGATGAGTGATCACAATGGACTAAGGTACTTGTTTGACCAACCCAGTCTGAATGCAAGGCAAGCTAGATTGTTGGATACTCTCAATGAGTTTGAATTTGAGATCTGGTACATTAAAGGCAAGGAGAGTCGGGTTGCGAATGCAATTATTAGGAGAGTGTAGGTGAACCATATTCCAGTTGTGAGATCTTATGGGACATATTTACCGGAGAAGATCTCGCATGCAAGGCAACATGATGAGAAGTACCAACAACTAAAGCAAAGATTACAATAGCACAGTAAAGGTGATAAGGATGAGGAGTTTCACCTCACAGTAGATGGATTGGTCATATTCAAGAGCATGATTTATGTGTTAGATAACAATGAGTTGAAGAAGCTTATTTTGAGATATTTTCACATCAATCCATATCTAGGCCACCCAGGATACCATAAGGCTTTGAAAATTATCAATAATTTCTACTATTGGCCTATTTTGAAGAAAGAGGTGGTTAATTTTGTTGCTAAGTGGTTGGAATGTCATTAGGTGAAAGTTGAATGAAAGCATTCCACTGGTTTATTGCAGCCTTTTCCATTTCTAGAATGGAAATGGAAGGTCATTTCCATGGACTTCATTATAGGGTTTCCTAGGACATCAAGGCATAATGACTCCATCATGGT
The DNA here is from genome assembly GCA_031772625.1 of Pinus tabuliformis. Lineage (NCBI taxonomy): Eukaryota > Viridiplantae > Streptophyta > Pinopsida > Pinales > Pinaceae > Pinus > Pinus tabuliformis. Next base: position 710,759,623 of record CM062805.1, on the reverse strand, counting down.
TTTGGTTGACACCTTGAGAAAGGCAGCTCACTTCATTGCAGTGAAGTCTACTAATTCAGCTAGTGAAGTGGATCAGATCTTCATCGGGCAGATAGTGAGGTTGCATGGGGTTCCCAAGAAGATCATATCAAACAAAGATGCCAAGTTTACTTCCAGGTTTCGGAAGGAGTTGTTTGTAGGATTGGGGATAGATTTAGCTTTTATTACATCTTATCATCCACAAACAGATGAACAAGCAAAGAGGGTTAATAGGATCCTTGAGTATATACTGAGGATGTATGTCAGGAATCAACAAAGGAAGTGGTAGGAGTATCTTCCACCAGTGGAATTTGCATATAATAATTGGTATCATGAATAATTGAAGATGAGTCCATTTGAGGCTCTCTATGGATGAGTTGTAATACTTATTAGTTGGAGTGATCTAGTGCACAGGGTGTTTATTGGACCATATATGTTAGCAGAGACGGAGTAGGAGATGCTGGTTATAGAAAGAAATTTAAAGGCATCATAGGATGAGTAGAAGAATTATGCATATCAACATTGAGCATTCAAGGAGTTTCAAGTTGGGTAGCATGTGTACTTGCACATCAATCCCAAGAAGAGATCCTTGAGGATTGGGTCATGTGCCAAGTTGTCACCTTGATATTCCAGGCCTTTTGAGATCATTGAGAGTATTGGACCAGTGGAATACAAACATGCACTGTCTCCATCAATGAAAGTCTATGATGTTTTCCTTGTATCATTTCTTGAGAGATATGTACAAGATGCTGATCATGTGATTGATTGGTCTGTACTACAAGTGGTGTTATCATCCACAATGTCCCAAGATGAGAGGAGATCAACGAAGGATACCACAAACCAAACTTTCAGTTCAGTAGCTAGCCCTACCAAATCAGAGAGGGCTCTCTCTCTATGATCACAAAAAATGAATTGACTGGAAAAGGAATAGATTTTAGGCTAGGTATGATAGGCTCAGGTAGGTCTTGCAAATTTAGGGTTTTGATGATGGACAAGGGATGAAAACCAGGTAGCTAGGTCAAAGGCTCAAAGGGTTACAGTAGCAAACATATAGAGGAGCAAGGTACCAATAATTCTGTGATGGATTTAGGGTGTGTCGGTGTAGTGTAGTGTTTAGAAGAAACAAAGGGTTCTAATGAGCATGTGCATCATGAATTCATTTAGCAAGAAGGAAAATAACACACAATGATATTCCCATTAAAACAGAGCTTTATGCAAAGAATTTTGTTTATAAACTTTAGGGAAAACCATTGAAAAACTGATGAATGGAAAGAGAAGATGAATGTCTTTCATATAAAGCTATAACAGAGAAAAAACAACATCACAAACTTACTGCACATGAATTCCTAGATAATAGCTGCAAACTATATCCTTTGATTTTCAGAAAATGTCTAAGTAAAAGCTACAATAGTTCTCTCCTCTAATGTCCAACCTGTTCTATGACTGATAAAGTTATACATATATAGCAAAACAATATATCCCTACTCTCAGGGGTCGAATCCATGAGTCTAGGAATCGCTACATGAGGTGTTCCAATCAAAGCCCTAAATACTAGGGAGGTTAAAACAACTACTCCAATTAACTTTGACTCCAACCACTCTCATAAATGATGCTAAATTTACATAAAAACAACTTTAACAAGACTAATTACTCACTATTACATTAGATTTACATTAGGATTAATCAATTACACCATATAAATCCGAATCCAACTGACCAAACTGGAGAAAAACTGCCACAGGCAAAAACGCAATGAATTTATGAGAAAATGCAACGAAACTGGAGAAAACACAGTGAATTTGGAAAAAATGGTTTTTGAAGGCCTTCCTGAAGTCAAAATTATGATATTGATGGCTCTTTGGAAAGCTGAGGATGTATGCTACAAGATGGACTCTTCAGGAGCTGAAAAAGGCCACTTCTATCCCCTCAAAATTTCATTCTCCCATAGGTACTGTGGAAAATGTAACGTGGTCTGTAGCAGGGTGGCAGAAAGGTGGTTTTTAGACCTTTTCACCTATCAAATCTTGCTAAAAGTATGTTCCCCTTAGGTCAAAAATGATGTATGAACCATGCCAAATCCAAATATGTAAGAAAAAAGTGAATTGGAGCTCTCCAACAAAAGCGCAATGTGGAGCACACTGCGTTTTTGTCTCCATGACTGTGTTAAAATATGCAAAAATTCTCAAAAAACCAAAATTCCTCCAAAAATCTTCAAAATTGGTTTGTGATGTCCTCAAGTGCTATGTTATGCTATGAGGGAGGCATCAGCAAGCAAATCCAACTTTACCTTCCCTTTTTTCTTGATTAGGGTTTCATTGAGTTTCTCCTTTAACTGCTTGACCTTAACCCTAGCAACCTGATTCCTTGTGTAATAATGCATGGCCATGTGTCTTTGTAGCCTGTTGTCTCTGTTAGCCCTCTTGAGAAGCTTCTCCAAATGACAATTCACCTTGTCAATCCAAAATTCTCTATCCTCATTGATTTCTGCTGCAATTAGGTCAATTGAAGTCATCTGCTCCTTTTGTTGTTGAAGTGCTCTTTTGAGGCCTCTGGTCCTTGGCCTTTTCCTTGTTACCTGTTCTTGATGTTCCTCTAAATCTTATGCATCCTTCACTGCATTTCCCTTTATATCCTGTTTTCCAATATAAACTTCACTCTTTTCCAAAAGAATCTTCTTTACCTTCAATTGTTGATTCTCCTGCTCTAGGAATGAAATCATGAAGTTTGCCTTTGATAAATTGTCCTTGAGCCTTTCTATCTCAGCATATTTCTCCATGATGACCTGCTCCATTGTCTTATGCTCCTCATTAGCCTTCAAATCAACCATGTCACTGTCAATATGAAATGTTTCCTCATATTGTGATGGTGCTTCATGCTGTGATTGTAATCCGTACTTTGTTGATGATGCTAACGTAAGCTTAGCCCCTTCCACAAGATGTGGATTAAACACAAGCCTCCTTCCTTTCTGATATGTCTGAGTTACTTCAGGCCTAAGTATCCTCTCAACTTCATGTCTGCTAGATGAGCTACCTTTCACATGCTTAGGTGGTGTTGATGATGTACTAGGGCTTGCAGATTGACTAGTAGAAGACAATAGAACATCTGACTGAATGAAAGTTTCCCAAGTGATATTATTTTGAGTCAGCTGATGCAATACAATAACCCTGATTAGGGCATGGTAGAAAAAGATCTTTTCATCGGCACTCTGTCTATGTTGCACCTTATCTGCCATCTTAGCCAAAATTTTGTAGAGGTAGTAAGCTAGGTTTAGTGGCCTTACCCCTGTGAAATGCATGAGAAATCTGACATGGTATTTGTACAATCTTGAGAATCTTCCTTCACATGTAAAGTATTTGATTATAACCTTCATCAATGGAGCAAATTTGTCAAGGAGATGTGGAAACGGAAAACCCTTCTTAATAGTATGTCTGTAGTGGCCTTTGATGAATGGTTGATAGTTTTGTAGGTCTAAGTCCTAATTCTTAACCCATTTTTCTCCATCGTTGGGTATCCCCATGGCTACTGCTATGATTTCAGCTGAAATAGTGAAAGTAACACCTGGAATAGTGACCTTATCCCTCCTCAAATGAGTGGCAAAGAAACTAGTCAATTTGGCATGGTATTTGACCCTTTGAACTAGCTCACAAAACACTAAACACTTTGCATTCTCAAAGCACTGCTTAGAAAATGGGGAAGACATCATCTCCTCAGCGTTTAATGTTTCATATCTCAAGATTTCCCCTCCTTTGTTAGAAGATTTCTTCTCCTCCTCCATTTTGACTGTGAGCAAGTGAACCCCTAACTGGGAAAACAAGGGATTTGAATGAGCGGATAGGATGGAGGGTTTAGGGAAGGGGGAAAAGGGTAGGAAAATTTATGGAGATGAGCAAGGGTGTAAGGGACCTTTGGGAAGTGGAATGGGGGAAGATGAGTAGAGGGTCTGGTTTAGAGAATTGAAACACAGCCGAAATAGGGAAATAGAAAAAAACACAACGTATAGAGTAATATCGGTTTTTCAACTTGAAAACAAATGAAACAAGCTTATGGCAAGGTGGAGAGTGTTTAACTTATTTGTAGGAGGTTGCTAGAGACTTGAATTGCTGTAAAAACCTTTTCTAATAGGTGTTAGGGCCGAAACAAATAAAATGAAACGAAAACTTGACAAAACACAGTGAAATCTGGAAAACACAACGAAATACTGATAAAACACAGTGAATTACTGATAAAACGTAGCGAAACAGTTCAGATGGGCCTTGGGAGTGTTTTTTCCTTTGAAAATGCCAAGGAAATGTATTTTGGTGAATGAGAGCTTCTTCAGTAATGAATATAAGAGGGAGAGATGAAATGAAGTGGTCTTTATAGCTTGTGGAACTGAATTTTACAATGGTAGGGTGGCCCACCATACATTTACATTTTGTTTTGGAATAAACTATGTAACCTTGGAACTTTCATATGCAGCTTTAAAACATAAACTTATTACATCACTTTGAAATGAATTACACTTTATAACATAACCTTTTGAGCATAACCCTATCACTACTCCTTCATTTCTCGGTTTTATGAATGACATGATAGTTTTGATGACTCTAACCTTAATAACTTAATGGTGACACTGAGCTAAATGAAGACCATGATGACATGAATAAGAAGATGAATTTTCAGTGATGGCACATCCAACTGAGTGATGGCAGTGACTAGATCATGAAAACTTTGAAGGAGCAGCAATAGACCTAGACACACTAGCTAGTGACCAAATTTTATTTTGAAAACCTAGTGAAATGATAAAATTTGACTTTGAGACCCCTAAAAAATCTGGTAAGAGCATATTTGATCATTGGTGACACGAAAAACTGACTGACACTAACATTGGCTTTAGCTAGGGATGGAAGCTCCTTGGAAGTGTCAAGAACACCGTAGACTAGGTAGCCTTATTCATTGAGCATGGAGTCAAAATACAAAGATTGAATTCAAATTGAAAACTGACTGACAAACCATAAACAAAAAAAACTGAATCCTTCAAACCAGAAGCTGATCAAAGAAGCCTTATGGCCTTCTCCTTGGGCTTCAAACTCCCATGATAGCCACTTCACACTCTGGCATGAAAAGTAAACAGGTATATACAATGATAACTAAAATATGTAGAAATTTCTTCAAGTAAGGTAGTGCTTGAGAAGCCTACCATTTATTTTGAAATACTTCTTCCCTATTTTGTTGTAAGTGGATCATCTGACTTGTCCTTCACTGCCCACTTCCTGCAGAATCTTCATGACTGGGACAATAAGGGATGAAGGAAAGACAGTATCAACCCCATACACCAACTGAAAAGGAGACATGCCTATGGATTTCTTGTTACTTACTATGTCCGCCCATAAAGCATTAATGAGCTTTTTATGCCAGTTCTTCTTATTCACCTCCAACACTTTATTGATTATGTTGATCAAAGATTTATTAGAAGATTCAACTAGCCCATTCACTTGTGATAATAAGCAGTTGAATGCCTCAATGTGATATGATACTTCTCACATAGCTCCAACATCTTTTTTGACTTAAAATCAGCAACATTATCGGTGATTATCTTCTGCGGGCACCGAAATATAGACAAGATATTAGATTCAATAAACTTAATGACAACAAAATCAGTAGCTTGCCTGGTTGGGATTGCTTCAATCCATTTTGTAAAGTAATTTGTGGTTGTTAGAACCCATTTGTGTTGTGCTAACGATGAAGGATGGATCTCCCCAAAAAAATCAAGACCCCACTACTCGAATGGAACCGAGACTAAAACAGGATGCAATGGCAATGGTAAAAGTTTTCTTTTCCCTTGAAAAAATTGGCATTCATGAGAAGTCATCATTGTCTTATACACATCAACAAAAAGAGTAGACCAATAAAACCCAGCCTGTTGAGACCCATTTTTGCCTAATTTTGACAGCTTTCCTAGACTTTACCTCTCCCATTTTGAACTCTCCTAGACCCCTAATTATGCTTATTTCAATTATATCCTCTAAGTTTTGGCCACAAGGGTGCTATATGCTTGAGGTATGCATATTAACATAAAAAGTGTCATTTTACCTTAATCTTAAGTATTCCTTAAGCTATTTGTTTCCTTATTGAATTGTCATGACAACCAATCTAGAAATCTTATGCAGATTTGCTTTGGTTCGAAACAGTCCCGCAATTTCCTGTAGACAACTCCTGTGGTCATATTTCCTGTAGATGCTCTGAAATTCCTACAGACACGGATTTCCTGCAACCGCCCAGATTTCCTACAACAAAATCGACAGTTAGCTATGTTCCACTCACTTCCAAATCAAATGAGAACATGGGTTTTGTGTGGAATTCGTCATACATGGATGTTGTCCTATTCACTATTTCAAATCCACCATCAAAACTACCCAGATTTTCAGACCTCTTCTCATTGGCCACATGAGGAGAAACTCCAACTATGTAACGAATTATTTCTAATTCATGCTTTCAGTTTTGTGGGGAATTCATCATATATAGATGTTGTCCTATTGGTTGTTTCAAATCCACCATCAAAACTACCCAGATTTGCAGACCTCTTCTCAATGGCAGCATGAGGACAAACTCTAGCTATGTAACAAATTTTGTCTAATCCATGCTTTCAGTCATGGATTAGACTCGGTAGAGATAATTTTGACAGTCTGTACCAGTATTGATAGCTAATAGCTCAGATTAGTATTTTTCCTCATTCGAGCCAAATATGGGCTTTCGAACTTGTATAAATTCGATTATGTTTTATATTGTAAGGGGTTGGGTTGGGTTTTCTGATATCACATATCAGATTGTACTCGACTGTAATATCTTTAGATTAATATAATACTTTATGTTCTATCTATTCTACTGAGCAAGCCCTTTTAATTTTGAAGGGGTTGTGAGTGGGGGAGGAGCCCCTTTGCTCACAACTCCCTTATTTGTAGTGTGTGTCCATTTTAATTCTTTTATGCAATAATAATTTGTTTACACAACTAATGTACTCTTTCTCACATTTCAGCAACAATGTTCTATTGATTGAATGATTAAGTTTCCATGTTAATGTGTTGATTTCATTTAATCAAATATTTGATTTACATTGTTAAATTGATTATTTTATTGATGTAAGTTTGATTTCATATATTTTCTAATCAAAATCAACAATACTAAGAGTTGTAGAGGGATGTTTAAATACACTCTATAGCCCTTTGATACCAAATGTTGATGCAGAAAATAGGCATTAGTTCTGTGTATGATTGACTGGTTTTATTAGTAAGCACTCAAGGTATTAAAGCTTGCATATATTTTGCATAGCATAATACCAAAAGTGTTTTAGTATTATTTGTGTTGCTTGAAATTTTCAGGACTGGGCGAGTCGAGGTGGTAAGACGAAGGGCAAAGCCTACGCACCTACAAAGGTCAGAAATTCGCCAAAGTTGTGTCCTGATTGCTTGGTAAGTAGTTTTTCTTTGAATTTGTTTACATAATAGATGATAGGGTCCAATATTTACAAATGTCTTTTGTGGTGGTGTGAGCACCACTTCATTTACTAATAAACTGGCAAGGAAAAAGAAGTCTGCAAGAAACAAGGCAACAAGGGAAGAAGAGTCCGAACAGGAGGTCTGTGGTCCTGAAAAGAGCCCAGAACATATTCCTACTTCCACAGTAGAATCTTTTGCAGGAAAATCTTCTGTTGCTGCCCATTTAGAACCTCCCCTTACAAGGAAGACAACATCTTTACTTAGTGGTCAGCCTGAAAAGGAATTCCTTGTTAATCCTATTCAAGAACTAGAATTTCAAACCATTGATTCCACAAAATCTATAGTTTACAAAGGTCCTACTCCTTTTTGGTCCAATATGGCTCATGAAGAAGGAACTGGTAATACAGATGGAGGCTATGATGAGAAGGAAGAGGAACTTGTCACATTTGAATTCCCTGTCAGGGAGACTGGTGGAGCAACTCAGATGAAGAATATTCCTCCCTCAGCCTTGCCTAACTTTCATGGAGTCTCCAGTGAAGATCCTGATGCCTTTTTGTTCAAGTTCGATGTGTTATGCAGGAGCTATGACTATTCTTCCAATTCTCAGAAGCTGAAGTTGTTTCCTGCAACATTGAAGGATGCAACTCTCAGGTGGTTTATGGGGTTGGATTCAAACTCCATTACAACCTGTGATGACATGAAAAAGGTATTCTTGAAGAAATATCAAGATTATTGAAAAACTAGGGACCTTAGGGAAGAAATATCTGGCATGACTCAAAAGGAAGGGGAGAGTCTCGAGGATTTGGTGGAAAGATTTCAGTACAATCTGTAGAGATCCAAGATGAATCAATTAAGCAAGGACACCAAGAGAACAATTTTGCTCAGGGAAATTAGACCAGAATCTTTGGAGATTTTGAACTTAATGGGAGGAGGTGACATATCAAAGTTAAGTTATGATGATGTGTGTGAGCTGTGTCGGCGATATTCAAGAGGAAATTCTAAAGTTGGAGGAGGAACAAGAGATACTTCTTCCAGGCTTGTCAAGTCAGTTGCTGGAGTTGGAGTAACCAGAGCTAAAATGGGTAATCTATTTGAAAATTTTAAAAATGATATTCTTAGCACTTTATCTTCACAATTAGATGTTTTACAGGCTAAGAAGAAACAAGAGAAATAGGAGGAACTGGAGAAATCCCTGGTCGTGTTCTGCTCGAAATGCAGGAAGAAGCATGCCTTGAGGGAATGTCCTACATATAGTATAGAGGTATGCTGAATCTGTGAAGCTGAGCATTCCACTGATCAATGTCCTTCACTTCCTGAGATTAAAGCAGCATATCTAGCAGATCAGGGAGCTGTCAATGCACTTTATGCAATGGCACCTCAAAGACCATGGAAACCACATCCTATAGGTATGTCTCAATCGCATTTTCAAGTTCCTTATACTCAGAATCAGATGTGGAATATTCCAATGCCCTGGCAGCCTTGGCCTCCACAACAGCCTTGGCAGGGGAAATTTTCTTACCCTACTACACAAAATTTTCCCTCTCAGAACTTTTATCCACCGCAGCCCACACTACAGCAAATGATTCAACCTCAACAACAACAACTTCAGTTGCCTGCCCCACCAAATCAACCTCGTCCCACACAACTTCCTGCTCAACCAGTGTCTAACCCCAACAATAAAACCATCCAATCTACTCACAACATTGGATTGGTCACTTATCCCACTTTTCCTACCTACTGTATTGCACCACAGCCGCTACAGGAAATTTATGTTCCTGTGTTACAAGAATTTCCTATGTCGCTGCAGGAAATTCAGCTTAGATCTAGAAAAGTGGTGACTCAGCCCGGAAGGATTGAAGAGATTGTAGAGGAAGATACTCTGGAAATGCCTAAAGTTGAAACCACACTTGAACCAGTAGAACAACCTACTTCAAGGCCACAAGAACCTTCCTCATCCCATACGGTCCAGCCTCCTTTTCCAGAGAGGTTGGAAATGAAATTAAAACAACCCGAGTTTGATCTTGTGTCTGAACTAAGAAATGTGTGCATTAAGATCCTGTTACTGCAAGCAATTAAGGATATCCCAATTTATGCCAAAATAGTGAGGGAGATATGTACCAAGAAACCAGGAAGACAAAAGAGAGAACTCTCTACAATTCAAGTAGGTGGAAAGCTTGCAAGTTTAATGTCTACCGGATTTGTTACTAAAAAATATGCAGACCCCGAAATCCCTGTGGTTACCACCTTTATCAATGGACATCCCATAAAGAACACTTTAATTGATTTAGGTGTAGCCATTAATGTGATGACTATGGAGACTTTATCTCATATAGGATCCTTTGACTTATTACCTACTCCCACCATGTTAGAACTAGCAGACAGGTCTAAGGTAAAGCCAAAGGGGGTATTAGAAGACATTGTCATCTCATTAGATTCTTGGGAGTACCCTACAAACTTTTATGTTCTTCAACCCAAAACCAACTTGGGAGGGCATCCTTTGATCTTGGGGAGGTCGTGGTTAGCCACGGCAGATGCCTACATAGGGTGTAGGTCTGGAAACATGACCATCACTCATGGAGCTGAAACAAAGCACATTAATTTGTATCCCCCTGCTCAACCCCTCTTGAGATCAAAAAATACACATTGGGTTGAAGAAGAGGAGCATGATTCAGAATGTACCCGACCAGTTTTGACAATAGCCCAAGCTATGAGCCTTAAAGAAAATTCAGAAGAAAATTTGATAAATTGTTGTATTTCTAATCCTGATTTTCCGCAGCAATTAGAAGGGCAGTCTAGTCATAATTTGGATATCATTACTAATCTGCATGATTTTCATGAACATAGTACAGTAGCCGAACTACATTCAGCCCTCTTATCTGCATTTCCTGCATATTCCTTGACTGAATGGTGGAGTAAGGTATTTGAAATTTTTCCTAAAAAATATCTAAACATTAATTCTGCCTTAACCCTTGAACAAGAAAAATAGTTAATTCAAGAATTGAAAAAAAAATTAGACAAATTTGATTGGGAATATACAGATATGAGAGGCATTCACCCAGACACATGCATTCATCATATCTATATAGAAGAAAATTCTAGGCATGTGAGACAACCACAAAGGAGGATGAATCCCGCTTTAAGGGAAACTGCGAAAGATGAATTACAGACATTGTTAAATGCAGGGTTCATTTATCCTATCTCAGATAGCCAGTGGGTATATCCACTGGTTATTGTCCCCAAAAAGAATGGTAAATGGCGAGTGTGTGTAAATTATAAGGAACTAAACAAAGCTACCTTAAAAGATCACTTTCCCTTGCCTTTTATAGATCAAGTGTTGGACACATTAGCAGGAAAAAGGTATTTTTCCTTCCTAGATGGATTCAGTGGATACAATCAGATTAGCATAGCTCCAGATGACGAGGAGAATACAACTTTCACATGTCCCTAGAGTACCTATGCATATAGGGTATTACCATTTGGTCTATGCAATGCACCAGTGACATTCCAGCGGACAGTCCTTGGTATTTTCTTTGACCTTTTGCATGATTGTGTAGAGGTCTATACGGATGATTTTACAGTTATGGGTGATACTTTTAAAGAGGCTTTACATAATCTTGAGAAATTTTTGCAAACATGTTGAGAAACTAATCTTTCATTAAGTAATGAAAAATGTTTTATGATTATCACTGAAGGTATTGTTTTGGGTCATCATGTTTTTGCTGCAGGAATTAAAGTTGATCCGGCAAAGATTGAAGTTATTGAAAAGTTGCCCCCACCAAACAGTCAAAAGGGAGTTCGAATTTTCCTTGGACATGCAAGCTACTACAAAAGGTTTGTTGAAAATTTTACAAAGGTAGCCTCTCCATTGTTCAAATTATTGACTAAATAATCTCAATTTCATTGGAATGATGAGTGTTAAGTTGCATTTGATACACGCAAGGAAAAGCTTTCTTAAACACCTGCCTTGAGAGGCCCAGATTGGAAATTTCCCTTTCATATTTCCACTGATGCCTCTTTTTAAGCCATAGGAGCAGTATTGGGTCAAAAGGAGGATCCTGTAACCCATGCTATTTATTATGTTAGTAAAAATTTAACTCTCGCAAAACTGAATTACACGGTAACTGAAAAATGATTCCTTGTTTTAATTTACGCTATTAATAAGTTTAAACATTACATCACGAGCTATGAAGTTTTTGTACACACTAATCATTCTGCCATTCGATATCTCATGAACAAACCAGTCACTAATGGTAGGATTACTAGGTGGCTTTTATTGCTGCAGGAATTTGACATCACAGTATTGGATAGACTAGGAAAATAAAATCAGGTAGTTGATTTCTTATCTAGGCTCAACCATGTAGGTGAGGATGTTCCTGTTAATGATAGCTTTCTTGATGAAAATTTATTTGCTATTTCTGTCAAAACACCTTGGTTTGTAGACATGGCCAACTACCTTGCTACAGGAAATTTGCCCCCTTACTTTTCATCTAATCAGAAAAAGAGAATTATTAGGAAAAGTGTTGATTACTCTTGGATTAGGGGAGATCTCTTTTTCACTAGACCTGATTTGATTATTCACAGGTGTGTCAAGGAAGATGAGATCTATGACATCTTGAGAGCCTATCACAATGAACCTTGTGGAGGAAACTTTGCAGACAAGCGGACATCCTATAAGATCCTTCGCTCAAGTTACTATTGGCCAAGTCTTTTTAAATATGAAAAAGAGTATGTCCAGAAGTGTGATAGCTGCCAAAGAATGGGGTGACCTGTACAATCAAACGAGATTCCTTTGCAACCATAGGTTCTCATAGAACATTTTGAGAGGTGGGCTCTTGATTTTGTAGGTCCCATCAATCCTATGTCCAAAGGTAAGAAGTATATTTTAGTTTTTACTGATTATGTTACGAAGTGGGTGGAGGCAAGAGAACTACCTAGAGCAATGGAGAAAGCAGTGGTAGATTTTCTTTTCTCTGATATTTTTGTAAGATTTTGGGTACCTAGGGAGATAGTTATTGATCAAGGTACTTAGTTTGTGTCAAATCTTATGCAGGGAATTGTGCAGAAATATCAGATTACTCATCGGAAGTCCACCCCTTACCATCCACAAGCCAATGGGTAGGTGGAATCAACAAATAAGGTGTTGGAGACAATCCTTACCAAGACAATGCAATTACATAAGAAGGATTGGTCTGACCAACTTCCTGAAGCATTGTGGGCTTACAGGATCACATGGAGAAATACCACTGGCTTCTCTCCATATGAATTGGTGTATGGAAAGCAAGTTTTATTGCCCATTGAATTTCAGATCAGAACTTTCAAAATGGCAGCAGATTTGGGTATAGACCTTGATGAAGCTCAACAGCAGAGAATCTTGCAGCTCAATGAGTTGGATGAGATTAGGCAGGATGATTTTCAGCATACTGACTTGATCCAACAACAACGGGCTAAATGGCATGACAGATACATTAAAAAGAAGCAATTCAAAGAGGGAGACTGGGCTTTGTTGTATGATTCAAAATTTAAGAACTTTAAAGGGAAATTCAACACACATTGGCTAGGCCCCTATGAAATTGAGAAAGTTTTTTATAATGGATCTGTTCGGGTTAAAACCATTGATGATGGGAATGTTACCTTCTTGGTGAATGGGCACAGACTCAAGCTATATCAAAAACCCCAATCTAAGGAGGAATTTGTGGAAGAAATTGTGAAGAAAAAAGAGCTGGAAATGGTGAGAGAAGGAGTCATTCCTTCCACTATCTCTTCCTAATTTCCTGCTGATACAATGAGCTCACTTTGTTCCTCCTCGTGCTCAGTAAACCATGAGAGGAATTTCTATTGGGTACAGGTTTATTCCTTTTTCCGGGCCCAATAGACTAGTTACGGAAAAGGATCCCCCTTGGAGTCTTCTTTTCCAAGTATTTCAGACTCTCTAAAACTGAAATCGGGCAAGCATGGACTACCCTGGGCTCGTTAAAACTACAAGTCAGTAGATTCTCTAGGATACTCTCAATAAAATTCTTTTTATTTAATTTTGGATTGCTTGTGTTGGAATGATGTGGGATTTCTTAAGGCCCTCCTTCCAAGAATCTTGGCCCATCAACATCAACAAATTATCTGGGTGTAAGATCAGAGTCTTATGATGCCTTGAAGCTTGTATGCCCTAATGACAGGCTATCTCACTAGCAACAATGGGGAATCACTATGGCTCCTTGACTGTTGGATCCTACAGGGGTTTTGATAACAACGTATAAATTCACACCCAATAAGATGCATTAGGTCACCTTGGTCCTCACTCTCATTAATGGTGATGGGCCTCGCATTGGTTAACAGTTGACCTTAATGGCTAGTAATCCAATGAGATCATTACACATTCGACATCAACACCTTTACTCATGTGCAATGAACTGTACATAAATAGGGGAGAAATAGTTTTTCCTGTAGAAGAATTTCCTGCAGAATGTTCAATAGTCACAGTTCCATTTTCCTGCAGCAACGTCCTGGGTTTCCTAAAGAACAAAATTTATAGACAGAACATTAGTTTAAATTATTTGATAAAGTACTGATAGTCTTATTATTGGTCGAGGTCATGAATTGTGGGATTATACATCTAATTTAATTTTTAAGTGGGTTACCATTTCAAGAATCAAGCAAACATCATATAAGGACTGGACCATTGGAAGGTAAGCTCAGTAAGGTACAGCCAGTGACAGGAAACTTAAGGTAAGAGGTAAACAATGTAAACTTTGAAATGGGAACTATAAACTCAAAACGGGAACTCTGGCAAAAAAACCCCGAAAAAACATCAAAAACAGTGCTAAAAACGAAAAGTGTGTATACTGGAACGATGTTTTTATTTTTTAGGCGTCAATTTTGAACATGTTTTAAAAATGGCAGTGACTACGAAATTTACTATGAAATTTTCGTGCAAAATATAGCTTCAAAACGAAAGTGATGATACTGGAACAATGATTTTTTTTTAGGGTCAATTTTCAAAATTTTTAAAAAATGCTAGTAAAACCAAATTTTTATGTGCCAAACAAAGTTGTTTATGAGGAAAAAACACATTAATGTTTTTGGTAGAATATCATTTTTCTTTCCTAAGTATAAATTCAACATGTTTTCAACCATAACATGCTAGATACAAAAGAAATTGAAATTTTTTCAACTATAAAATTAAAAAACCATGACATTATGAACAAATTACATTACTAAATGAATTCAAAAGTCATTATTTGTATATTGAATAAAACATACATTATATCTCTAATTTAATATTGCATTGTAGATATTTTAAACAATAAAATTTATCATAATTAAGACATATAATCCAACAACATAAAAATGCCTCATAACTTCTCATTTAACACTATATGGAAATCATTAATTTTACTTGAAGATACGATGCATACACCAGTTATATAAATTGTCTTAAACAATTATTCAAAATCACTCATATTTTCTTGCACACCATCAGAATTCACATCTTCAGATGAGTGACTAGATGCTGAAAAAGATGTTCCATATTCTTCTCTTTCATCAACTAGTGCCCCATCTGAGTCCACATGCATGCCCAACATTTCAGGTTTCAAAATTCTTCTAGATCTACGACTGGTTTTAGCAAACTCCCATCTCAACACTGTTCCTTCTGCTAACAACCTTTTCAGAATCTCTATCGTCTTGAAGCGAAGATTTCCTCTCTTTGTTAAATTGAAGTCATAAACAAGTATGTCAACATCCTCCAATTTTAATATGTTTGTGCTGCGGCGATTTATATTTGTACCCTTTCTTTTTCTCTTTCCACCATTTTTTTGTCAACTACCATCTCTAGCTTATACACACCATTGAATGGGTGTGTATTTTTGGCATACCAATGTACTTCAATACTTGTAACATCCTCATTTTATGTAAATACTTTTATAACTTTAGCAACCCAGAATGGATAGCCATTGGGATCTCCATCTTCTAGCACTACAATCATGCAACCCTCCTTAATATCATGTACTGAACCCCTGTAAAGGTCTTCGATGGCTTCACGTTGTGCACGAGATCTTCTGGAACCAATGTGCATCTCTCTTTCTACTGCCTGTGAAGAATTAATAATACCTTGAGATTGTTGTTGTTCAACAATGTTTATTTCCTCATGTTCATTTGACACATTTTGTGGCCAAATAAATGGATTTTTCAAAGGTATATCTTCATTTGTTGTTGTTGAAATGATATCACTTTGATTATTGAAAAATGACTCCCACCAAGCTAAATCAGCAATGTCAAAGTACTCATATGTATATCTAATACATTTTTTAATTTCTTCCAGGCAATCAGAATAATTTATATCTCTATTTTGTCTGCGTGCATTCTGAACTTCACCAACTGATTGTAATAACAATATTTTTGATGCAAATATTGGATGATCTGGAATGAACTTCAAAAATTGCAAACCTGATGACGGTGCCCATTCTGTAGTAGTTGAATACTTCTTGCCCCATATTAGTGTTTTCCCATCAATTTTTTTGATACGAAATTGATGTTGGAAGCTAATGTCATTAAGTTATTCAATGCATTTCCCCTCACCATATGATCCCAGAATAAACCTTCGCATGTCAACAGTTTCTTCCAACACATCAAAAGTAGGCTCTGGCATGTATGATTTCTTAATACATTCAATTAGTGATGGCAAGCTCCCAACTTCCTTCCTCCTCAATGTGACTGAAAAACGATTGAACATCTGATCAATATGGTCATGAGTGTGCCCAACAAGAAGGAAACCAACCTTTACCTTTTGAAAAATTCTCAATTCAACAAGCATGTTTAGATATCCAAAAACAACCTGATTTTTGTTTTCACGACAAGTGTTGTCTAATTGTAGATACAAAACTTCAGGAAGATTACTAGACCAATGAGAAATCACATCATGAATTATGGTTATGGTCAGATTTGCATCATTATGAATACTTGGAGCTGTGAAGTCTTGGCAACATTTTCCCATTGAAGACCATACAACTGACCAAGTGAAACTGAATAAAATTTTCCTCCTGTAAATTTTTGGGTATGCAAACAAAATGTGTAAAAGTGTTTTCTTCTAGTCCATACCATCAATTATCAAATCCAAATATTTATTTGGATTATCATAACACTTCTTTCGATGCTTGTACAACTTCTTCCTTTCATTTGTTTGTTGTTCGCGATGATCTTGAAGTTCTTTGACAGTTAAATCTACACAACATAAAAGAAATTCATTAAGAAATATGTTTTCATAGTTGATGACTATACAATTTTAAAAGTTAAAGTTATGAATGCTTACCTCTTTCCGACCCTTCATATTTGTCCCTTTTTGATTTAAGAGAAGAACATGTACTGCAAATCCCCATCCTTTTCTTCTTAGGAATACGGACATTATTGAATTATTTCTTCCATACTTTCACAAAATATTGATATGTAATAAACGGCCATGTCCCTCAGCACCTTCTGCATATTCTTTGTGTAAGTTGTAGATTTCTCGTCTTGAAAAATTATCTGGAATATGTATTGTCTCTCTATTTGGCATACACTCTCCATGCTTTGAAAAGAAATCTTTCATCCATGACATTGCAGTATTTGATAATGGCCCAAACTGTCTTTTATGATGTATTTCTGAATAAAATGTGGGATCCTTTTCCAAATTTTCTTGAATGCTCGAGAGACAAAAATTCCCAATCAAATGAAACATTTTGAAAGATTTTCTACAGATAAATAAAGTCCCAATATGATAATCGTAACCTGACAATGTAGATTGCATGCACCCAACTAAATATAAATTGTTCATGCTTTTATTCATTGACAAATATCTCTTCCTACTTTCTAATGCAAATTTGAAATCCATATGTTTCAAGCAATCTTTTTGGAAACATTCACTTGAAATGAGAGCGCTGATAGAACTTCTTCTCGTCAGATATTCTGCTCTACCCCTTGTATAACTAGAAATGCTTGCATTGATATGAAAAGGTCTACTCCTACTCCTCGATACAATATTTCTTGGCAACATCTCCATCATTGGATCATCATTTGTATAAGGATTTTCATCATCATTAAGAGGAATGTTATCCACACTATGATCAGCTCTGCTTTTCAAATATTGACTTGGAGGATATTCTTCATCTTCCCCTTCTTCAATGCTACTGTCTTAGTCCTTAGAATTCGGACTGAATGGAAAATCTGACTCGATGTTTAATGGATATTCTTCCTCATGTGCATTGTCAGTGCTACTCTCATAGTCCATAGAATCAGGACTACATCGAAAATGTGACTGTTTACTTCTTGAAGATGCTACATCCTATCCTTTGTCACTGTTACCTTTATACTCATTAGAATTAGGACTAAGTGCATCATCTTGTCCTTCATCACTACTGCTCTCATAGTCCTTAGAATTAGGACTAAGGGGACACAATGACACTCCATTCTTTTGAAATTCATCATCACTCTCTTCGTAACTGTTGTTCTCATAGTCCTTAGAATTAGGACTAAGTGGACACCGTGACACTCCAATCTTTTGAAATTCATCATCCCGCTCTTCATCACTACTGCTTTCATAGTGCTTAGAATTAGGACTAACTGGACACTGTGACACTCCATACTTTTGAAATTCACCATCATGCTCTTCATCACCACTGCTCTCATAGTCCTTAGAATTAGGACTAAGTGGACACTTTGACACTCCATTCTTTTGAAATTTGTTATCACGCTCTTCATCACTGCTGCTCTCATAGTCCTTAGAATTAGGACTAAGTGGACACCGTGACACTCCATTCTTTTGAAATTCACCATCATGCTCTTCAAAACTGCTGCTCTCATAGTCCTCAGAATTAGGACTAAGTGGACACCGTGACACTCCATTCTTTTGAACTTCACCATCATGCTCTTCAAAACTGCTGCTCTCATAGTCCTCAAAATTAGGACTAAGTGGACATCGTGACACTCCATTCTTTTGAACTTCACCATCATGCTCTTCATCACTGCTACTTTCATAGTCCTTAGAAGTAGGACTAAGTGGAATCTATGACTCTTTATTTATTTGAAATTCTCCATCCCCTTTTTCATCAATGCTGCTCTCATAGTCCTTAGAATCAGGACTAAGTGGAAGAATTGACTTTCTATTCATAGTGGAAGAATTCCCGCTATATTCATCAATATGAATAGAGTTGTTACGCGATGAAGATGTTGATGGTGTATAAATCGAAACTTCACTATCAGAACAATCCATCCCTTTCAAATAGAAGATGTTGAATGATAAAAATGGAGAGTCTCCTAAAGATATTATATAGCTTAAAGAATGAAATTTTCCCTCCAAAACGTTTCGCGAAAATATTTCCCTCCAAAAATTTTCACGAAAATATTTCCTTCCAAAAAGTTTGTTAGATTTATTTACCTTCATTATTTTATTCTACAATTTATTGAAAAATGTAAACTAAATTTTTTTATGAAATAAATCATTAAAATTAAAATTGTAAACTACAACTTCTACATTAATTATTTTAATAGTTAAAGTATATAATATTTACTAAACAATTGAATTTTTTTTTAATTTTTATAATATATTCTAAAACAAATTAATCCCACATTCAACCCATTGTAAAACAATTCTACAATATTCATTCTATAATATTTTAAAACAAATTATCCCATATTAACCGTACGGTAAAACATCTCCGTAATTTCACTTATATATTAAAATTTCATTATCACTATTACTCACATCACATCCAGGTTTTCTGAAAATCGTTGAAAGACTCGTGAATTTGTGGAGAAGCTACATTGCTATCAACAACATATTCAACGAAGAATTCTTGCAATTGAAAGGTAAGTTAGATTTTTTTCCTTGAAAATGTTCATATTAAATTAGTTTAATGAAAAAGAATTTTTTTTTTTAAATTAATAATTTTTCTGAGCCAATATAACAATTACATCCGCCGTGAGCATGGTGGGCTCGATCAAACTCAATCACCCAATAGCCGTGGGTGGGCCGCCGTGGTGTCGCAGGGTGGGTGGGGAGGTCGGGCGAGCGGGCGGGGTGTGAGGGCATTGGGGGGGCGGTAGGGGGTGTGGGGGCGGCTCGACGGCTCGCCCACCTGTCGCGGGGTTGGGAGATTCTGAGAATCACCCAACCCCTGCGGCGGGTGAGCAAGCTACCGGGGTGGGCGCTGCAGCCCGACTCACCCCCTACCTCCCACTCCCCCTCCCGACACCCTCACCCCCTTCACCCACACCCCGCGCCCCTGCCCCCTTAACCCCCCCTCCACATTCCACCCCCTCAATGCCACCCTCATCCCCTACCACCAACCCCCCAGACCCCTCACCCCCACATCCCCACATGATTTTCCAACCCTCCCATCCCCACCCGCACCACCCCCTTCCACCTCCACGCGCCCACGCTGCCCCTATCCCCTCACCCACACCCACTCGCCCTCCCCCTCACCCTCATCCCCCCACACCCACCTGACCACACCCCACATCGAGCCCCCAACCCACGCCCCCTCACCTGCATGCCCTGCCCCTCATGCACCCTCTCCACCCACGCTCTCCCCACCACCTAACCTACACGATGTTCCCCTCACCCGCTCTCTGCACACCCTCCACCTCACCTCCTCCCCCTCACGCGCCCTTCCCACCGATATGCCCTCCCCCTAACACACCCCCTCACCCACACGCCCTCCCCCCATGCGCCCTCCACCTCACTCACCCCACCCACCACCCCCCCCCCCCCCCCCCCCCCCCCCCCCCCCCCCCCGCTCCGCGTCCTCCCCCTCACCCACGCTCTGTCGCGCCCTCCCCCTCTACCACCCTCCCGCTCCCCCCTTCCTCACCACCCCCTTCGCTACCCCCCTCCCTCCCTCCACCTCCCCCTCCCTCCCCCCTGTCGCGGGCCCTGCCCCTCCCTCTCGCCCTACCCCTCCCCCATGTTCCCTCCCCTCCCTCCCTCCCTGCTACTCCCGTTCACGTCGCCCCTACCCACCCACCTGCCCTCCCCCTCACACATGCTCCCCCTCCTTGTCCCCCCCCCACCCCCCGCTCCCTCCCCCTCCCCCTTCCTCCCGCCCCTTCGCCCTCCCTCATCCCTGCCCTCCCTCCCCGCCCACACCCCGCCCTCGGCCGGCGCCACCCTGGTGGGGTGGGGCGCGGTAGGGGGAGGGAGGGGAGTGGGGGCTGAGGGAGAGGGAGAGGGAGGGGGAGGGCACGGGAAGGGTGGGGGGTGGAGGTGGGAGGGAAAGGGGAGCGTGGGCTGAGGGAGAGGGAGGGCGCGGGGCGGGGGTGGGGGGTGGAGAGGAAGGGTGCGGGGTTGAGGGAGGGGGAGGGGGAGGGCGTGGGGCTGAGGGAGGGGGATTAGGGAGGGGGAGCATTGGGGAGGGTGAGGGGGAGGGGGCGTAAGTATTGTTATTTATATTTGTATTTTTCGTTCTTGAAAGTGTCTCGCTATATTTTTTTAACTTTGTTTTTTATTGACATATGATATTTTGTTTGGCAGAATTTTGGTTAAAGTTGTTCAATTAGGTTGGGAGGCATTCATTTCATAGAGCGTGATATCATGAAAGTTGTCAGCAGTTTTTACTCAATGTCAAAAGAAGATATGGAAAACAAACAAAATGTAGTAATTGTTGATGCTACAAAACTACATCCAAAGAATCAGAAAAGAAATGCCTTTGGTGGATAAATCTAGCAAGGGTAAATAAGTTACTTTTGAGGACGATGAAGTTGAAACTGACCGTGAAGCATATGTTTCCATTACTGAAGACGACATTGGAACTAAGAATAGCCGTAAAAGACCAAAAGTAACAATGCCCAAGAATAAATCTATTGGGAATGTTATGACGAAGAAAAGTAAAGTTGAAGATTTTGAAGCAGTCATTACCAGCAGTCAAGAACCTAGTGAAACTTCAAAAGAAAGAAGAGAAATCATTACACCAGGAGTTGATTTAGAGGATGGCATTATCAAAACAAAACAAAATTCCATTCGAGAGAATTTTACAAAGAGAAACTTAATTGATGGTGGTCGTACATTTCAGCTTAATGTCAGGAAAACCTATAAGGCAAGTGAAGGAAAATGTCAATATCAAGTTAGAAAGCCACATCATCTGCATGTTCACAACTTGAAGACATTGATGAGGTACAATCCATATGCTCATGTGGTTAGTTATGTGCTTCATGTTGATCCACTTCAAGTTCCCAACAAAGAAGCATTTGATAAGTCAAAATGTTTTGAATACAATTATTATGTGCTTGGGGGGAACCATTCTGTAGAAGCTCAAAGACAATTGATGGAGGAATATCCTAATAACCCACATTTTGAAACAATGAAAGGTATCATTTACGCTGGTTTATCAGATACAAAAGCAAAGTTAGTAGCATGGGATCATAATTCAAATAATGAATATAGGATGTCTATGACTTTCACCCAAAGGGTTAGATTTATTCATAGTGAATTTGAAGAAAAATGTGGTGGGGATAGGATAAATGTTACTACAGATTGGGTGGAAGAGGTGGCCACCACAATCTCCCTTGTGGAAATCACTCATCACATCTTTTGCTTCATTTTCGACAAGACAATTCAGCAACACACCACCTGGATCTTTTCAAAACAAGACACCATCAAAAATACAATATTTTGAATCTCTCAACTTTAATGATCTACTTTTACCCTTGGACACTTCTGGTGGAGGATTTAAATGATGCAATACATAGACTATATCAGAGTACCAAGGAGATGAAGTAAACATGTCTGAGACCTGTACCTGTGAATCTTCCACTTCTTCTGTCGAGAGGGCAACAATCAAATTGATATCCAATGCATGCAAGTTAGATTCTGCCATAATATTTGCCAAACCTTGTCCCTTGATCAAATTTGTCATCTTTATCTCTAATTCATATCCTAGCATTGTTGCAATCCATTTTCCCCACCTCCCTTCTGGATCTGTCTACATGAAAACTTCTTTCACTGCTATTGTTGGAACATAAACTACAATACGTGAGTGCAAAATGTAAACTTGAAAGTCCTTAAGAGCTTTCACCAAGGCTAAAGCTTGCTTCTCAATAATGTTGTACTTTAGCGTTGCATCTATTATAGTTCGACTGAAAAAAGCTATGGGCTGTTCATTTTTCTGGTCCCTCTTTTGCATTAGGATAGATGCTAAATTATGCTTAGAGGCAAAAGAAAATATAATAAAATCTAAAGTATAATCGGACTAATCAAATTAGGGGAAGTAGACAATGAAAATTTAACTGCATTGAATGATTTCTTAGCATTTTCCGACCACCTTACCTTGCTGTCCTTCTTCAACATATTGGTCATCTCTCTTAAGTGTTCAACAAGGTTGGGGATGAATCTCCTCAAAAAGTTGATTTTTCCATTAAATGATTGAATCTCTTTTTTGTTTCTTGGGAAATCTAATTATTGGATTGCTTCAACTCATGCAGGGTCAATGCGAATACCATCTTTGGAAATGATGTGCCCCAATAGCTTGCCCTCATCCATGGTGAATAAGCTTTTCTTTGGATTCAACAAAATGCCAAATTTTCTGCATCTTTGAAAAACAATTCTTAGATGATGCAAGTGCTCATCATCAGACTTGGAAAAAACTATGAGATCATCCAAATAAATAACTATAAATACATCCTTTTCGTTAGCGAAAGCAATGTCCATTGCTCACTAAAAAGTGGCCCTTGCATTCTTCAAACCAAATGGCATCTTGGCGTACATAAATGTACCCCATGGTGTCGTAAAGGCTGTTTTCAATTGATCATATGCATGCACCAAAATTTGGTTGTAGCCCAAGTATCCATCAAGTAGTGACATCCTGCAAGACCCAACTACCCTCTGCAGAATATGGTCCATCTTTGAAAGAGGATAATTGTCCTTTAAGGACACTTTGTTCAAGTTCCTGAAATCAATACAAAGACGAATCTCCCCCATCTTCTTCCTCACTAGCACAAGATTTGACATCCATTCAGAAAAACGAATAGGAACTATAATACCATATTTGTAAAGTCTATTTACCTCTTTCTCAATGGATGGCAGCAATTTTGGATTAATCCTCCTCATCTTCTGTCGGAATGGCTTCTGATCAGGCTTAACTGGTATAGTATGTTGGATGATGTTCTTGTCATACACTTTAAGATCTGAATAATCCCAAGAAAATACATCTGAAAATTCTGTCATCAATGCAATGTACTTACTTTTCACCTCATGGGATAAAGACTTTGACACTTTGACCATCTTGGGCTTGTCCATTGTACCAATGTTTATATCTTCAACACCCTTCTCTGTGGGGACCATGGTGGGATTTTTGGCAACATCATAATGATGAAATAACTCTTCCAAAGGCACAAGACCTCGAGGGAATGTTATTTTCTTTCAGCTACAGCATTTCACCTTCAGTAGCCTCAATTTTTGGATCATTCTCATCAGATGCATCATCAATATGGGAATTCAGGAATTCATCCTCCATCTGCAGAAAATTGTTAATATGTTTTTCATCCCAAAACACCTGCCAATATATCAAATTCTCAGGGACAACTAGGTCGTGCTTAACATGAATTGAATACTTCTTATTTGAGTGAATAGGAATCTTAACCATACTTGTTGCAGTAGCAAGGGAATCAGCCATAATATTCTGAGTTCTAGGAATCAAAGACAAAGTATATTCTAAAAAAGTCTTAAGAATGTCAAGGACAACATTTCGATAAGCTCACATCCTTGGATTCTTGGCCTGGTACTCCCCTTTTACCTGTTTAATCACCAACTCAGAGTCGCCATAAACTAAAATTTTCTTTGCTCCCAGCTTTTTAAGAATTTTAAGGCCAGCAATTAGTGCTTCATACTCTGCCTCATTATTTGAACAATCAAAAGCCAACTTATATGAACTCAATCTTACATTGCGAGGAATTTTACATGACTGATGCAAGGGACCATGAATCCACATGCCAATCCCAACTCCTTCCTTCCCTAATGCACCATCAAACTCCATGGTCCAAAGACCATCTTCTTCATCCAGAAACAGAACTTTGGAAGGCTGATCTATCTGATTTTCTGGAGGATGACTCACTCTCTCAACAATCTCTATTTCTGGCACTAATTCAACAATCTCTTTTGGTGAATTTTTCGGTTGCGAACAGTCTGCACTATTTTTTTGTTTTTCTACAATCAAATATTCATGTACACTACTTATAACATCTGAAACTTCTAAAATTTCTACAATTTGACTATCATCATCAACTGGACTCAAATCACTATACAAAATGAAAGACTCTAGGTCAGTATGTACAACATGGATGGGTGATTATTGGGTTTCTCTTTGCTACTAATCATGAATTTCATCTTCTTCTCTTGGTACAGTGTCCTAAGCTACCTGAATACAGGTATAGTAGCATACAAGAAAACAAGTTGCAAGGTTCCTTTCAGCTTTCCCCCCAAGACCGTGAAATAAACATGCCAAACCGTGGAGGTATATCAGCGACCACTACATCCATCAACACATTTTTGGCTGGAATTTGGTCAAGGGACACTACTAAGTCTTTGATAAGACCAAGGCATTTCACTCTCCCTGAATCAAATGAATAGAGGTCATGGTAAGGTTGGGTGATATCTAATCCCAGTTTGTCCATAATAGCTTTTGGCATAAGGTTATGTGAGGCCCCAGAATCTAACATGGCATTATGGAGGATAAACTCATGGAGTTTCAAACTAAGATAGAAAGGTGGGACTTCATTATCTTCAGGACTTCCCTCTACAGCTGGACCAAACAGAATTACAGGCTCATCATCGGCAACATTTACCGTGTCTGACATATGATCTACTTTCAACATCTTAGCAATCTGGGATTTGTATTTGTCATTCTTAACTAGTTCAGTTAGAGGAATTGAAACTTTTAACTTTGATATTTCATTCTCTAAACTAAATAGATTGGATTGCTTGTCTACCTCTTTCGCAGTGATGTCCTTCTTTTCAGGTTGCCCTTTGGGATGAGACTCCTTCCTCTGACCTTCAGTTTGAGCCTCCCTGTCCTTCCTTACATTGCTGGTGGAAGCTTCATTTTTTTTATCCCGACTTAGAATGATGATCTCCTTTTCTCTATTTTGATCTACAGAAGCTGTTTCTTTGTCTTGTGCATCCCTTTGAGCATTTTTCCTTTTCTAATGCAATGTAACAGGCACATTCCTGCTCCTCAAATTGTACTATTTCTGCAAATGACTGAGAGCATTCTAATATCCCCATTGGTACTCTTTAGTTTGCATTGCCCATGAATCATCATTTTCAAGGACAAGTTGTTGATCACTTGGTGTAAGAGATTATTGAGAAAATTGATCTTCCTCAGTCAGAAAAGTAGGTAGTTCATTTTCCTCAAAGAAATGATTTTCTTCAACAATGTCAACTTCATCTTCTTCTGGACCTTCAGTGTAGTTTTGCTGAAAAGGAGTTCCGACCTGTCCCTAAGGATCCTAAGTTTTCTGCTCTTTCTTCTTATTTCTGAATTTGTCCCTGTAATTTTTATTCCTTATTGAAGGCTCTGCTTGTCGATCAGTGATGATTATTCTGTCCACCATTCTTTCCATGGTCTTTATGAGAGTGTCCAGTTTACCATCAGTAGAAGAGGAAGACTCCTCCTTTATGGTGACTTTCTTCCCTGCTTCTCTAGTTTTATTTTAGACTTCTTGATCAGTAAATTAGCTTCTACACTTACAAAATTTCACTACATTTCTTCTAAAGTTGCAGGATCTCTCTCCCTAAGATGATATGCCATGTCTGGGTCAAAGGCATCAAGATAGTGGAGGAGGGCTAAACCAGGGGGAAGTTTCATGTCATTAGGAATGGAATTGTACACCAGATTCAACCTTGTTGTAAATTCCTGTACTATCTCATTCAGATTTCTTTTCATGGAATTGTACTCCGCCAAAATCTGTAATGGATTCTTCTTCTCTTGCCACTAGGCTAAGAACAACTCTATCAGCCACTGAGAGCTATTGATGGAATTAGCTGCCAAACTACGAAACCACTTTTTCACATCCCCATAAAAGCTTTGTGCTATTATTCTCATTTTGGCATCTTCGTCATCAACCTCTTCTAGGTCGATGAAATCCACTAGTTTTTCAACATGTTGTTGTGCTATGATTTTGGGACTGCCATCAAACAAAGGAAGTCTTTGGCCATAGTTTTGAGGTAGAGCTGCAAGTTGACCAGGCAATATTAAAGGATAAAACCTTGCCATGACTGCTGGAGGAAGTTGTATGAGAACTACAATGGGTTGTGTTGATTGAGATGATGATGTCAGATGAGGTAGTGGTGGATTAATAATAATAAATGTGGTGGCTAATGTATTTGGAGGTACAGTAGAGGATGTAGCAACAGACAAAATTTCAAGTTGATATTGGATGTAGGCCTTTTCGGTCTTTGATAAACTGTCTTTGAGCCTTTCTATCTCAGCATATTTCTCCATCATGAACTACTCCATTGTCTTATGATCCTCATTAGCCTTCAAATCAACCAAGTCAGTGTCAAGATGAAATGTTTCCTCATGTTGTGATGGTACTTCATGTTGTGATTGTGATCCCTGCTTTGTTGATGTTGCTGATGTAAGCTTGGCCCCTTCCACAAGATGTGGAGTAAACACAAGCCTCATTCCTTTCTGATATGTCTGAGTTACTTTAGGCCTTGGTATCCTCTCAACTGCAAGTCTGCTAGATGAGCTACCTTTCACATGCTTAGGTGGTGCTGATGATGTACTAGGGCTTGTAGATTGACTAGTAGAAGACAATAGAACATCTAACTGAATGAAAGTTTCCCAAGTGATATTCTTCTGAGTCAATTGATGAAATACAATAAACCTGATGAGGGCATGGTAGAAAAGGATCTTTTCATGGTCACTCTACATATGCTGCACCTTATCTGCCACCTTAGCCAGAATTTTGTAGAGGTAGTAGGCTAGGTTTAGTGGCTTTACCCCTGTGAAATGCATGAGAAATTTGACATGGTATTTGTACAATCTTGAGAATATGCCTTCACATGTAAAGTATTTCATTATAACCTTCATCAATGGAGCAAATTTGTCAAGGATCTGTGCAAAAGGAAAAACCTTCTTAATAGTATGTCTGTAGTGGCCTTTGATGAAAGGTTGATAGTTTTGCAAGTCTAAGTCCTAATTCTTAAACCATTTTTCTCCATTGTTGGGTATCCTTGTGGCTGTTGCTATGATGATTAGCTGAAATAGTGAAAGTAACACCTACAATAGTGACCTTATCCCTCCTCAAATGAGTGGCAAAGAAACTAGTCAATTTGGCATGGTATTTGACCCTTTGAACTAGCTCACAAAACCCTAAACACTCTGCATTCTCAAAGCACTGATTGGACAATGGGGAACACATAAGCTCCTCAGTGTTTAATGGTTAATATCTCAAGATTTTCCCTCCTTTGTTACATTATTTCTTCTCCTCCTCCATTTTGACTGTGAGCAAGTGAAACCCTAACTAGGAAAATAGGGGATTTGAATGAGGGGATACGATGGAGGGTTTAAGGAAGGGGGAAAAGGGTATGAAAATTTAGGGAGATGAGCAAGGGTTTAAGGGACCTTTGGGAAGTGGAATGGGGGAAAATGAGTAGAGGGCCTGGCTTAGATAATTGAAACACAGTTGAAATAGGGAAACAAATAAAAATGCAGCATATAGAGTAATATAGGTTTTGCAACTTGAAAACAAAGGAAACAAGCTTATGGCGAGGTGGAGAGTGTTTGACTTACTTGCAGGAGGTTGTTGGAGACTTGAACTGTTGTAAAAACATTTCAGAATAGGTGTTAGGGACGAAACAAAGAAAACACAATTAAAACTTGACAAAACACAGCGAAATCTGGAAAGCGCAGCGAATGCTGATAAAACACGATGAATTATTGATAAAACGTAACGAATTACTGATAAAACGCAACAAATTACTGATAAAACACAGTGAATTATTAATAAAACATAGCGAAACAGTTCAGATGGCCCTTGGGAGTGTTTTTGCCTCTGAAAATGCTGAGGAAATGTATTTTGGTGAATGAGAGCTTCTTTAGTAATGAATATAAGAGAGAGAGGTGGAATGAAGTGGTCTTTATAGCTTGTGGAACTGAATTTTACAATGGTAGGGTGGAGCACCATACATTTTCATTTTGTTTTGGAATAAACTATGTAACCTTGGAACTTTCATATGCAACTTCAAAACATAAACTTATTACATCACTTTGAAATGAATTACACTTTATAACAAAACCTTTTGAGCAGAACCCTATCACTACTCCTTCATTTCCCGGTTTTATTGACAGTTTTGATGACTCTAACCCTAATAACCTAATGGTGACACTGATCTGAATGAAGACCATGATAACATGAATGAGAAGATGATAATGACTTTTCAATGATGGCACATCCAACTGAGTGATGGCAGTGACCGAATCATGAAAACTTTGAAGGAGCAGCAATAGACCTAGACACACTAGCCAGTGACCAAATTTTATTTTGAAAACCTAGTGAAATGATAAAATTTGACTTTGATACCTTTGAAAAAACCTTGTAAGAGAATATTTGATCACTGGTGATAGGCAGATCTGACTGACACTAACAGGTGGAACCAGAGGGAGAGTTCCAACTAGAGCCATAATGCATATTAATGCAACGAAAACAACTCATGCTCCAGAACCAAGAAATAGAGAAAGTTAAAGTGTAATGGAAGCACTTTGGGCCTGATGAAGCTACATGAGAGATGGTTGATCATATGTGGGCATTATATCCTTCTTTATTTTCTAGTTGAAGCAAATGAGTTTTTGGTGTGTGTGTGTGTGTGTGTGTGTGTGTGTGTGTGTGTGTGTGTGTATATATATATATATATATATATATATATATATATATATATATATATAGATATATAGATATATTCATTGTAAATATCGCATTGTGATGTGTTATAAAGCTCCAATAAGCGATATGTTTGTCATGTTTTCAGCTGTTTTCGTTGCAAATATTACATTGAGATGTCTTAATAAAGATCTAATAAGAAGTACGTTTTGTTGGTCATAAGTGTCATATGACACTAAGGATGGTGTTCCCCCAAGGAGGATGGATTTGGAACAGCCCCAGGTTGACTTTCCATGTAAATAAATTAAACTAAGGTCATTGGATACATATTCCAAGCTGAATGGAGGGAAAAACATTATAATGGGCATCACATATGGTTTATTATTGGCTATAGAAATTGGCAATGACATTGGCAAAGGAAAAAAGGAAATAAATGGAAATTAATAAAATAAATAAAGTAAAATAGGAGAAAAGGAAGATGAAGAGACAAGAATATGCACTCAAGGAAAATGAAGGCAAATGAAGGAAAAAGAAAAGGAAAAGGAAAAAAAAAAGGAGAGCGAGAACATTCTATGCCTCTCTTGGTCACTCTTAGTTACTCTTTATCACTTCTTGATTACTCTTGGAGCATTCTAGCATTCACTTGGACATTGAGGCATTCTCACTTGGACTTGGAAAGAGAGAGAACTTGGACAAAAGCAAGAAAACAAGAAAAATAAAATTGGGGCAACAAGGAAGAAGGTTGGAAAAGCTACTACAACAAGAGAAAATTGCAAGTAAGAGGTTGTGTATGTGATTTCCTTGCTGATATTTGAATGTATGGTAAATGCATTTGTTTATTTGGTTACTTTGATGTCATTGGCATGGGATTTTCCTAGATTGGCAGTGGTTTCATCCTCACCTTTCCATTTCCTAGATAGCCATGGTGTAGTGGATTCTATGTTTTGGCTAAGCTTTATATGGCTAATAGATTTCAGATCTTGGTGAGGTGGTCTCAGGGAAATTCCCAAGGGTCGAGGGTGGATATGAGAATTCTCCTGGAACTCTTGACAGATGGGTGGAGACAGGAAAATTCCTCTGGGTATGGTGAATAAATTTGGAGGCATCTAAGCTTGTTTTCTTTTGGTGATTTCTGGAGCGGTGTAAGTGAAATCACCATGGTTGAGGGTTGATTTGGTTTAGCCTCTAGAATCCTTGATTGGTTTTGTTTTGGTTTATCCCATATGATACCACATTCATGCTTGGAATATGGCATGGGGGTGATTGAATGAAAGAGAGATTGGTTCAACCCAATCTATGGTCGGGTGGTATATGGAAGTCCCTGACTTGGTTGGCTTTATGCACATGTTATTATGTGTTATTTCTTATTGATATCAATGAGTACATGTAATGGTTATTGTATTGATTTTATGACTGGTTTGTCATGGATCCATTCTAGTTATATGTTCTTCATAGGCATGGTTAAATGATGTGCTCTTGTTATGGATCTTTCTTATGGCTTGATAAGTTATTGAATGCTTATGTGAATGCGTGGTCTAACTAGTGCTATTGCAGCTAGCTAGAGAAGGAAATGATCCTTCTTGATGATTCTCTAATGAAACTAAGGAAAAAATGTACATATATGCATTCATGACCTATTACTACCATGTTTACCATATGTTTGTCTAAATATTTATCATGTGACTGTCATGTTTGGGCAATATCTGAGCCTAAATATAGGTTATGCATACTTGTGATTATCTTAGACTTGATTTGGGAGAGCTTTTGGAAGTTATGGGTAGTGGCCTGTAGGCTAGCCCTGAAAATGTGGCACTAATTCCATAGTTGCAGTTTCTTAACTAAGAAATTTCAATTGTAGCTGCACAGAGGAAGGCATGTGCATGCGGTTGAAGCCTTCTGATCACATGCACAACTTGGCATGTGTGCAGTTGGAGTGTTAAGTCAAGGAGAAAGTTAGTTCCAACTCATGGCAAGATTATTAGTGGATGTCGTCTGACATTTGGGTGGTCTGGTGTCCCTAGGAAGTTGCAATGATTTTCAGCACGGTAGACCCCACTTTCATAACTGAAACTTGGTTTTCAGGTCCTATCATAGTAACTCTTGTCTCATGTTTACTTTGGTGAGATTGTAAAAGTGGGTAAATATGGGGTGGGGTGTTACAAATACAAGGTAGGAAGTCAGTGGATCAAATATTCTTTGTGAGATAGGTTCATTTACACCAATGGATAGCTCTCGGCATGGGGGAATTGACATAGAGAGGGATTAAGTAAGAACCCTAAAGATGAAGGATCGTTTGGAAAATTTCAAGAAGGCTGTAAATTTTCTTTTGAACTCACTATAACAACATGGAAAGAAAGTATATGAGTTGGAGACAAATATGTGACAAATGACATGGACATTAAATCAAGTCATAAGGGAAGTTAAGGATGTTGTATATGTTATCATGTAATTGAAGGACAAGAATGTGGTAGATAGGTTGAAAGATGTAGAGAGCAAGGTTGTGATCGCTCGACAGAAGTTGCAAGATCAGGAATATATTATTGCCTTGTTGAAGAAAGTTGTTGGGAAAGGAGTGTCCAATGCACTAATGAAGATCAAGATCAAAGAACTAGAGTCATATGATGGCATGAGAGGTAGGAAGGTATTGGTGAATTTATGTTAGGATATGGAACTGTACTTGGGTCATATGAGTGGGAGTTTGGATGAAGCATGGGTGAATGTTGCATTCATGCTTCTAACAAGGACAACCAAGTTGTAGAGGATAAACCTAGTAGAGGATTTTGCATTAGGTTGTATCATGGATAAATTTAGAACTTAGGTGGAGTAGAAAGCTACTTTGCATGCACAGCTTGGCCCTGGAAACCAAGCATGGATAGCCTATAACCAATTATTTTCCTTCAATCATTCAACAAGTATCCAAACATACATCAAAGAGTTTGGAGGGATCATGTTGGAGATCAAGGACATGTTAGAGGAGGATAAATTGTTATATTTCATGAATAGACTGCAGTTATGGACATAAACTGAGTTGCAAGGACAAAATGTCTAGACTCTTAAAGTGGATATAAACCCTATTAATAAACTATTGAACTATAAATTCATGGGGAAGTCTAGTCCAAGGATCAGCGAATAGGATCACATTGACAAGGGAAATAAAAAAGAAGGATAAAGGGAATGCAAAGGTGCCCAAGGATGGAGAAGGAAAGAAGACATATACCACAAAAGAAAAAAGAAAGTATCATGTTGGATATGCATCAAAAAACATTACATGAAGGACTATCCTTTGAGGCAAAATTTGTTAGCTTTGGTGCAGACAAAGAAGTCAACATAAGAGGTGTTGTAGGTTTTGGGTGTGTTTGTGGAGGCATAGTCCACATCATCTTAGAACAAAGGAGGAACCCATCTAAGCTATGTTTATGAACAAATCAATAGGAGAGAGGTGGTGGAAATGATTGATAATGGCATGATTCATAATTTCAATAGGGAGGATGTTGTGAGATAGCTTGGGTTGACATTTGACCCTACACATACATCCTTCAACATTGTCAACCAAGGAGAGAAAATTTGGTTGGTATAAATATACATGTGAAAATCAAGCTAGGAGAGAAGTAGGGAAAGATGAGTCTCACCATTGTTGCATTGGATGATTACATGGTGGTTTTGTGTCAGTGATTTTTAAGGGTAGAGATGGCGGTCCCAATTCCACATTTGGACCATTTGGCTTTATTTTCTAGACTCTCACTAATGATTGTACGCAGTTAGAGGAGTAGTACAAGATTGGGAACTTGTGAATTCGATGAGTATAGTTGATGAATTTACCTTAGGGACATGGGATGTTGAGATGCTTGAGAATTTTATTCCAATGTACAAGGAGAGGATTTGTGGTTTGGAGAATAAGTTTTGTAGGGTAGAGAATGTTTTTATACAACATTCTGATATATTAATAAATTAGAAAAGGGGACTCAACAGAGTGATCCAAATTGCAGACTTATAAAGGTTGAGGAAATGATATTCTCAAATTGTTTCACAGATCATATGGATGATCCACCCATGAACCAGGAATGTGAGGAGAGGACATCATAGCCTTGGTACATAAATTCTATGAAGGAGATGAACCCCATTAGTAAGACACTTAGAGGAGGGGAGTGGCCCTATGATCTAGAGTTGGAATGACTCGTTAAGGAGCCTAAAGGCATGATTAGATCCCATGTCTCATTTTTTATATATACGAAATAGAAGTATGGAGGGGATTTTCTAGGAGCAATAGAGTCAAGGTTGGCTAGAGATGGAGTTTGTAGTCATGGGGACTTCTTCTTCACACTAAACGATAGCAATGTGTCTCGCTATCATGAGGTAGATAGTGGGCCTTTTCTTGGGTGCCACAGGGGTAGCTTGGATTATTGAGAGACATTGAGGAGTTGCATGGAAAAATTGCTAAGATTGAAATGGATGCACTTTTGTGGGTTTCTAGACTTTGGTGAGACAATTATATTAACTACCCAATTGGCTAGGGGCATTGGGGGATCTAACACATGGAGGCATGCAAGGGCCATCTAGAGTAGAGGCATAGTGACAGATTAAGAGACATCACTTTTATCATTGATGATGACTATAACTTGTGACTTGGATTTTGGGTTACTAATTGGAGGATTGTCGAGGACATCATTGACTTTGAGTGGGGGAAAATGTAAGGCCCTCAGTCGTAGGCACACATCAACAACACAAGTGTATTTGAGCACATTGGAGATGTTCACCTTGTTTTGGTTCCCACACATATTTTTGGGTTTCCTTATCTTAATATTGCATGGGCGAGATTCCATGTCACATGACATTTCATGTTGGGAGGTCACACAACATGGGTTTGGTGGGAAGGCAATCTTGTTATACACCATTGTGATGAAATGACTAACATGTAAAAAAAATTACATGGTTGGACAGGTTGCATAGGGTGAAATCAAGTGCCATGTTGAGTTGCAATGTGACGATGTGATCACACAACATGAGCGCAACCACATCGACGAGTGAGAAGTACATTGCACTCCTCTCCCTTTGATCAGTCTAAACAACATGTAAGAGAACACATGGTTGGTCGACATGTTGAAATTTGGGTTGCCCAATTGTGCATGCATGGTGAGGAATGATCAACGTTTGGGTGGAATGAACAAACAAGGACATAAGGCATGTCAAATAGAGGGGCTATTAGTGTGGTGTTGGGAGCGAGATCCCCCAAGGGCAGTTTGGGGCTAAAAGCCCATGTTTAAGTAAATTTTTGTACTATAATTGTAAAGACTCTGCATTTTTTGGTCGCAGAGTGCGAAGGTATTATGGGTCAAAAAGGGTAGTCTGCCCTTAGTTTTGTAAAGTGAAGTCGGTTGTAAGAGACCTACCCATGGTCCGCAGACCATGGGGTTGTATAAAAAGATCTAAGCTCCAAGTAGTTAAAAAAACTCAGAAAATGGCAGATCATGTAATAGAGTGATAGCTTTGAAGAAGAAGTCTAAGTCTTGGGTCATAGCATAAGTAGATGCTCTACAACTGAGTGCGCAGAGGCCTAGGGTAGGAGTGTGCGGACCCCTACAGCTGTGTGCATAGGGCGGAAAAAAGTTGTAACACTTGGGAGATATTAATAAAAGGAGTTATTATGAAATTTCTATGTCTTTGTTTTATTGATGCATTTGGATATTTTATGTATGAATTTCCTTTATTATGCTTATATGATGCGTGAGTGAATGCAACCACATTGAATAATTGAATGCAATTATGAATATCTGCTTGGGCGGTGATAACTTTAAGTATTTGATAAGATAAGCAAGTCACTTAAACTAATTGGAGAACTTGTATGACACGCTGCTCTAGTAGCACAAAAGTACCTGAGTAGCAGGCTAGGGCTGCACGATGGTCGAGCATATACTTTCGTGAAGGTATTGAAGGCCGGAATAGAGGGTTTGTCTTGCAAGCCCGAGGGCAAAGTGACCTGCGCGAAGGCAGGGATAGAAGGAACCAAACGACATCACAACCATCTCAGGGTGCATAAACTTGGTTCCAGCATCCCCCCATACTACTTTGGGTGAGACTTCGGTCCGCGCTCTGCAGGCTGATGCCGAAAGGGCCAGTAGTGTAGGGATTTGTTTGGCTAATTAACACTGAACCTGGGTCAGGCCCCCTCAAGCCAACAAATGGTTCCATTGCTAGGACTGGAATCTACATAAGGGATGTGTGATGTTGTATCACTAGAATCCAACTAAGAAGGAGATTGGAGACTAGTTGTATAGGAAGATCCACGAATTTGCAGCGTAGGAGAACAAAAACCCACGACTAACAAAGGAATAGTGGTTGGAAAAATACCTGTATACAGAGATCCACGAGATATTTTTCTACTCCTTCCCTATTGAGCTATACGAGTGGATCGTGAAGCTAGCAGATATCCAAGGAAGGTGGAAACTTGACAGTCCTATTATGTGGACCCCGGAGCTAGTGCGAAGGTTGGAAGCATCGGAGGATAAGATCACCCATGCTGTCGATCATTGGCTCGATTATGTCATAGGAGGATTTGTAACTAAATTCGTGGTTGACACCTCAGTCAGCTACAGTGAGGTGGAGCGGCATTTTTTCAAAGGACTACGAGGTAAGTACATAAAATATTTGAATACCTAAATTAAAATGCTATTGTGAAAATAACGAGTTATGCAGCCACCTTGATGTTCGGGACTACGCCAAGCAGAAAAACTTACAGGAACGAAGGAAAGAAGGGTCCAGAGTATGGTCCATTGATTTCTCCTTCGCGAGGTGACAAGGAAGAGATAGCAAAGGTTTCTTAGTGAAGTGCTATTCAGTTAATACAACAAGGATTCCCGCGAATACCACCTCTGTGCACACCACCTCCAACTTCGCCACCATCACCTCCAACTTCACCCATACCACCTCCGCCTCCACCACAGTTCAGTATGGAAAATACAATGAAGCTGCCTTTTTTCAAAGGCTTGGGAAATGAGGACCTAAACCAATTCTGGTTCGTTGTGAGGGCTGTATGGGAAGCTCAAGGTGTTACAGATGATCATATAAAGAAGGAAACACTAGTTAGTGCTTTACAAGATCACGCGCTAACCTGGTATATTAAGTACTCTAACGATAACCTGAATGTTGGAGTGGCAGACATCTAGGCAGCATTGAATAGAGAATTCAGTAGGCCTAAATCTGAGGTGCAGTCGATTGTGGGATTCAAAGAGATCGCGATGCAACCAGGTGAGATGCCTTGGGAACTAGATCAGAGGTTGAAGTGTACAATCCACGAAGCCAACATGAATTTGACAGATGGACAACATCGCGAGTGGTTTGTAGCTTCGCTACTACCACACTTAAGGAGTGCATTGTTGCAGCAGAAGATAACAACTCAGGAAGAGGCCTTGGAGATTGCCATGAGGCTACATGAAACCTCAATGCAATATCTAAACCTTTGGGTTCAGCAAATCCATCCGCAGCTAAAGAACCTATGCCTTGAGATGCAAAGTCTGAAGCAGAATAGGACAATTCAACCAGAGGTGTGCGAGGAGGTATGGTGCTTGAAATGCAAGAGTCGGGGTCATGACAAAGACGATTACCCAATATTTGCAAACTATATTGGAGGAGGAGGACCGATGCCTTTAAGGCTAGAAGCTCAAGCAGGACCTAGCACGGGGACTGCATTATGGTGTGCTATCTATCAGGTAGCAGGGAAAACATGCCACAGATAACTGTCACTTTCTACAGAAGTTTGTACAGACACCGCAACAGCTATTCTGCAACTTTTGTAGGTCAATAGGGCATGATGAACATACTTGCAGGAGCTATGAATTGATTATGGATAGAACACCCACCTATAGGGTTTAGGCCAAAATGCGGCCCCCTCACCAGAGCGCAGGGATGGAGTAGACAGGATTTAAGTGGCGCAGAAGAGGCCGAGGCGGAGGAGGACCTGGTAGAGGTCGAGGATAGCTGATTTTCTACAATTGCAGAGGGCCAGGACACTATGCCCGTGATTGGACCAATCCAACGCATCCGTCATGCAAGTATTGCACACTGTTTGATCATAAAATGGAAGAATGTCTTATGTTAATAGCTAATATATGTGACAAAGGGGCGCTAGCACCTTCGCCGACTCAGAACCTATAGATGATGAGGTCTGAGCTGTGCAAGGAAAATCCGAACGTAAATATAGTGCTCAGAAGTGGAATCACGACAAGAGATGACAAGGGGAAACAGCCAGAATACAGTACATGGGTTCGCAAAACCCTGCCGAAGGAGGTTGAGTTCGATTTGGAGTACGCACATGAAACCTTAATGGAAGCTAAGAAGAGCTTCACTGAGGCCTCCACCTAAGGAAGCAAGGATAAGCTTGAGCAGGAGATGGACCCCTCTATGCTCACAACTTTCTTGGAGACCTTTTTGAAGTTACTACGTGATAGTAAGGCTGTAAAAGGGTTATAAGAACTCATCAATAGATGGATTGGAATTGCGCCAGGTGAGCTGCGCGTAGTATGAAAGATTGGAAAGCATAAAACAAGGACGGGATGGGAGATGAGACTGACTGCACAGATAGGAGAGTATGAAATGGATCAGGTTATTTTGGACCTGGGGTCAGACGTGAACGTCCTACCGAAGCAGACTTGGGAACGAATGGGGAGACCTACACTGCAATGGTCTCCGATTCAACTAAGGATGGCGAATCAGCAGAAGATCATCCCCATGGGACGACTGTAGGGGGTGACTGTGGATATTGAGAGAACGAGTGCGCTGGCTGATTTTGAAGTAATAGAGATAGTGGATGACAACAATCCCTATCATGTGCTCCTGGGAATTGATTGGGCTACTAATATGAACGAGGTAATTAATCTAAAGAAGTGAAAGATGATCTTTGAGAAGAAGTCATTGCGCGTAATAGTACCCCTCGATCCTGCTAAAGGATCGTGTTATATTGAACCAGTCTGCGATTATGAGAGTGATGACGACCTGGACTGTATCTATAAGATAACAACACGAGACCAAGATTGGGTGAATCCCACCGTGGATGGACGGATTACATGGGATCGCGAGAGTTCCTGCACTTCGGACTCCGATGAAGAAATAGAACGCTGGCAGAATCGGTTGCATGAAGTAACTACGCTAAATTGCAATATGATGACCCGATCGCTGCGCTGTGTATCGTCAGAGGTAAGAAATTTGCCTACTTATGATGGCTTGAATGAGGTAGATATCTTTTTGGATGCATTTGAAAGGGAGGTACCGGAAAAGTAGCACTTCCAGGTGTTGGATTGGGCACTGCGTGCTATGCCCCAAGATGGTGGGGTACGCACAAGGGAAGCTTTAACGATTGGCATGAATGTAGGAGGATGATGAGAACATGATTTGGGAAGCCTAAGATGTGACTGACAGACAAGTATGATGGGTAGAATGATCCGTGCGCGCATCTGGCCAAATGGACACAGGCTGGCGGAGAAGGCTTGGACCATCCTATCACATTCGCAAGCCAAAGATTATCGAAAGAATAGAAGAACTATTCCACCACTGAGCACAAGGGGCTAGCTATGGTGTATACGCTCCATAAGTGTAGGCACTACTTGTTGGGAGGCCATTTTAATATGTATATGGATCACTCTGCGCTAAAGTACATGATCAATAAGCCTGTGTTAGGGGGGAGAATCTGCAGATGGCTCTTATTGTTCCAGGAGTATGATTTTGAAGTTGTTGTGAAGCCTAGATGATTAAACGCGGGACTAGACCATCTGTCGCACATCAAAACAAGGGAGGAACCTACTAACTTGGAAGAAGGATTGCTTGACGCACAGTTATTTGCAGTGCGCGTCACGGATGGTCATTTTGAGGATATAATACACTTCCTAACAACAAGAACTACACCGAAAGGATACATTGTCCAACAAAAGAAGGAATTAGTGGTGCGCACGGAAAATTTCTCTATCATTGCTGGGCATCTGTACAAGATGGGGACTAATGAGATATTGCGATGGTATGTACCTGATTTCGAAAGAAGAAGCATCCTCGTGGACGCTCATGGGGGCGTCATGGGAGGACATTATGCAGGTAGATCAACCGCGCAGAAGATTCTATGTGCAGGGTTGTGGTGGCCAACCCTTCATTAGGATTCAAAAGCATATTGCAAGGCATGCGATGTATGTCAAAGAACCGATAGGCCATTGTGGAGGGATGAGATGCCTTTGAATCCACAGATGATGTTGCAACCCTTTGAAAAGTGGGCAATAGATTTTTTAGGACCCATTCAGCCACAAGGAAAGATAGGAGCAAAGTACATTATCACCATGACAGAATATTTGACTCGTTGGGCAGAAGCGCAGCTGGTGAAGGATTGCACAAGTGCGACTATCGCAAAGTTCCTATTTGAGCGTACTAATGCGATTTGGATGTCCAAAGATCTTAATGAGAAATTTTGGTACGCACTTCCTGAATGAGATGATCAACACACTAACGAAGGAATTTCAGGTATACCACCAGAAGAGCACACCTTATCACCCACAAGCCAATGGGACTATGGAGGCATTCAACAAAGTGCTTGAGAATTCGTTGAACAAGGTTTTCAATGCTCAGCGAAGTGATTGGGACCTACGTATACCTGCAATACTATGGGCTTATCGAACTACATGCAAGAAGTTGACTGGAAAAACCGCCTTTAAGCTTGTCTATGGTGTGAAAGTGGTAATGCCTATGGAATAAATCGTGCCCAGTCTACGCATAGCAGTGCTCATAGGTATGATAGATTGCAGAGCCCTGGAGGAGAGGCTTGCACAGCTGGTTGAACTAGATGAAGAAATATTTTTGGATGGATTTCACCAGCAGGTCCAAAAGCAGCGCGGAAAGGCATGGCATGATCGACACATCAAGCTGTGCACATTTAAGGTAAATGACCTGGTTTTGTTATATGATAGTAAGTTTGATAAATTTCTAGGGAAGTTCAAGATGCACTAGTTAGGGCCTTACGCTATTGAGGAGATTACTGACGGAGGAGCGATACAGCTGGTCAAATTAAATGGAGAACCCTTCCTAGGAAAGGTGAATGGCAGTCACTTGCAGCCATACACCAGCGGTCCGGCCATGTGACTAGATGATGGTAGCACAATCTTAGCGCTCCAGGAAGCTGAAAGGAGGCATGAGACTATAAACTACACTACCCGGGTTGGGGAGTTGCGCGATTGGAAGATGGCATGAAGCAAGGACGTGTCATTGGGTCCACGGTAGCACGGAGGGAGCTGCACTACCGAGGGAGAAATCATGCAGGTTGGCCAGAAAGTGAACGTTAAAGTCACTGTTCATGATAAGATGGCAGAAGTGAGGCCAAATGGAGCAGGCGACCGACATTTAAGATGAAATTTATGGCTTATATCCTTGAAAATATGCCACCAATCCGGCATTAATGAACCGATTTTGGGGGGAATGGTCAGATTTGAATTCAAAATGCCCTATAAATTATAAGTGGCTCTCCAATGAAAAAAACTTAGAATTTTGAGAATTGAGTTGTTGCGCTCTCAGGTGCACATGAACTGTGAATTCTTTCAAGATCTGATAGCAAGTCCGACGTTTGAACAATTGTCAAAGGAGACACAGGAACTAGTGAATAGCGTCATGTCAACACGTGCAGAAGCTATGAACACCAAAGAAGTGGCAACCAAGGAGAATGTGCAGGAAATCGATATGGAGGCCTAAGTAACTGCTCCAGAAGTAGCTGCTCTGGAAGTGGCCGAAGTATTGGCGGAGGTTCCTAAATCGCCATGGACACTGAGATCGAAGCCAACCCCAACCAAGGAGACCATGAAGGACAAGAAGGGCAAGCAGTCTACCATACTGGTGCGCATCTCGCGAAGACGAAACCCACCAAATCCCACTGCACAGTAGAAGGTAAAGGCTATAAACTTAGAGGCAAAGGAGGAGGACATCGAAGACATCCCGATGGACGACAAGGATGTGGGGGTTGAAGTAAAGGAGGTTGAAACCCAAGGTGTAGACCCTAGTACATGGTTGCCGGAGTATGTCCCTCCCTGCAAGCCAAATTCTAAAGTCCCAAAGGACATTGATGAAAGTAATACTCCCCTACAAACCCCTCTGCTACTGGATGAAATTGCTTTCGATGGTCTGTGTTTGGCAGAGGTGCCGATATTGATGCTTGAAGATTGGGAATTGGTGGACCACGATAAGTTCCCACACCTGGAAATCGAGTAGTTAATTCGCTGCATCATAGACACAAATACGGGAATGACTGCATTGCAGCCACGGAAGTGGCTCAGAGGAGTAGAGAAGGCAGGATTTCTCAACTTGCTCTAGGTACCGCATTATACCCACATCCCGATGACAGTTTTGGTCATCAAGAAGATACTGTGCTTGGTCCATGATGGGTGTCTGTGGCTGGAGGAGCCAATACCCATCAACGATATGTTGATTCACCACATAATGAACCTACCGTATACAGGTGAGAATGTCGCGATGATCTTTAGCGGTAAGGGTGGTGAGTAGGCTCTCACAGAATCAATGAAGGAGAAGTTCAAATTGGTAAAGAAGCTGCGCATGTATGCTATCTCCAGCATCTACGACCCCGTTGTGAAGGTAGCAACCCAGATCCTTGCAGGGAAGGTGATGTGGAAGTGTCGCACCGACGAGGTGCCAGCACCTGTCATCGCGCTCGCACAATAGTGCGCGGTAGGAGTCCAGTTTAACTGGTCGGACTACCTTCACGGAGAGTTCCTGGCGAACTATTGCGAAGCACAAGAGCAAAGCAAGACCTTCCACTATGCATGGCTCTTGTTGTCGATTGCACTGGTAGTGTGGGAGCTACCAGAGGAGAGCCAGTTCCCCCGGGTCACGATAGACCTTCCTGAAGCAGCGAAGTATGCTTTGTTGTGGGAGACCAAGGACGCGCAACGTTCGGGACATCAAGATCTTTTGGATCTTGATGGAAATGAATACCAGGATGGCCATCAATCACAAGCCCCGATTGTCGCCCATGGCATACGCTAACCTCCAAAGCTATGTCGAGTTTAAAGCCGATTTCCATCGAGTATCTATCAGGGCGTGAAAGGACCCTGCACAGAAGTGGTACGACTTACCATACTCAACCACAGATGATGCCATCGATGCGGTGCTTGATAAATGGTCGGCGGAGTGGCGCACTACCACAGACTTGGTGGTGGGTGGAAGAAAGTCCACCACACAGAAGAAGAAGGAAGAGGCCAAGCTGAAGATGGTGCAGCTGGTTAAAAAGAGGAAAAAGGAGGCCGCTGAGAAGGCCCAGGCAGAACAGGCCGGAACGAAGGCAGGAAAATGGATAGGTGGCATAGAGCGGGGCTCTGACAAAGGCACACAGTTGCCTTCACCTGAGACCGAATAGGACACAGAGTAGCATGACACTGACCCTCAGGAGACGCCCTTCCGTATTAAGCACCCGAGAGAGCTGGAGAAGGGAGGGTCCAGAAAGAAATCCAAGGCAACCAAGACCTCACTGGACCCTATCACATTGACGAAGGGCGACTTATATGACATCGGTGACACAGTCAGAGATGTCACCGTGAAGGCCCTGTAGTAATTTGAAAAGTAGCAGTAGATCATCCTACGGGCCATCTAGATCGGGCTGTAAGAGCTGCAGACCCGTGCATCGCAAGCTGGTACATTGTCTACCAGTTTGGCTATCGACATGTCAGAGGCTGCCGATATGCTGCGCACAAACGCTTCTATGGCAATAGTGCTGCCAGATGGAGCACTGACCATGGAAAATGAGGTTGACAGGCCCACTGTCAGCACCTTGAAGGGAGTTGGACTGAACTTGGTAGCGCTTC
This sequence comes from Pinus tabuliformis, assembly GCA_031772625.1. Taxonomy (NCBI): domain Eukaryota; kingdom Viridiplantae; phylum Streptophyta; class Pinopsida; order Pinales; family Pinaceae; genus Pinus; species Pinus tabuliformis. The sequence continues at coordinate 710,716,461 of CM062805.1, read as the reverse complement.
CGCGTGAAGCACTCCACCTCTTACAGGATGGAGTAATTGCAGAGCTAAGGGCCCATGAGCACCATACCCTCCAGGTGATCAGCGAATAGAGGATAAACAATGAACAGATGGCCCTACAGAGAAATGTTGCCATCGCCACTGAGGCTGAGGTGACCAGCCAGAGCAAGAAGATCATACAGGTCATGGAGGAGGCATGCAAAATGGTCCCAGAGTTGGCCATTCTGGAGGAGGAGCTAGTTGAGGTCCACATCCACAAATTGGCCACAGGGGTGCGTGACACTCGAATAGAGATGGTGCGGGTTCAGTTGGAGTTGAACCTACAGATTACAGAGCTCCAGTTGAGGGCCCAGCCTTCAACACCGCTAGAGGTAAAGGAACAACAGGTGGCCGCTATCACAGAAGCAGTCGCGGCAATGGAGAGTGTAGTAGCAGACTGCACACAATTTTTCGAGCAATCGGTTGATGTCCTAACCAGCTTACAGGAGGACCCAAACATCCAGAGGCTAGAGATGGAAGCGTGCAAACTCCAACAAAGCTATGATGAAGTTAAGTGCACAGCGCAAACCGTCGCGCTGACATAAAGGTTAGCTAAGCTGCAGGAAGCCAAGCAGCTGAAGGAACAAGTGGACACAGCGCTGCACAAGGAAGAAGTTTTGAAGGCACGACTAAAGCCCTGGCTGGAAGAAGCTTACGCAGTCACAAGAAACATTGAAGGCAAGCTTGCGACTCTGCAAGCAACGCAACAAAAGCTTTAGGCTAACAGTGTAGGAGTAGTAACTGAGAAGATAGTTGAAGATGCGAAGCAGGCAGCAACTAAGTGCACGACCAAAGTTGCGGTCGTCCGGGTTGAGCTAGACGGGCTTCACACAAAGATCTCTGTGCCTACCGAGTGACTCAAGGGCAAGTCACGTTGTTTGTGTTGGGGGCCTATTGGGAGCAGGATCCCCCAAGGGCGATTTTGGGGCTAAAAGCCCATGTTTAAGTAAATTTTTGTAATATAACTGTAAAGACTCTGCATTTTATGGTTGTGGAGTGTGAAGGTATTATGGGTCAAAAAGGGTAGTCTGCCCTTAGTTTTGTAAAGTAAAGTCGGCTGTAAGAGACCTACCCATGGTCCGTAGACCATGGGATTATATAAAAAGAGCTAAGCTCTAAGTAGTTAAAAAAAATCAAAATATGGCAGATCATGTAATAGAGTGATGTATCTGAAGAAGAAGTCTAAGTCTTGGGTCATAGCGTAGGTAGACGCTCTGCAACTGAGTGCACAGAGGCCTAGGGTAGAAGTCCACAACTGAGTGCGCGGACTGCTGCAGCTGTGTGCGCAAGGCAGACAGAAGTTGTAACACTTTGGAGATATTAATCAAATGAGTTATTTTGCAATTTCTGTGTCTTTGTTCTGTTGATGTGTTTGGATATTTTATGTATGAATTTCCTTTATTATGCTTATATGATGAGCGAATGAATGCAACTACATTGAATAATTGAACGCAATTACGAATATCCGCTTGTGTGGTGATAACTGTAATTATTTGATAAGATAAGCCAGCCACTTAGACTAATTGGAGACCTTGTACAACACGCTGCTCTAGCAGCGCGAAAGTACTCAAGCAGTAGGCTAGGGCTGCCCAATGGTCGATCGTATACTTTCGCGAAGGTATTGAAGGTCAGAATAAAGGGTTTGTCTTGCAAGCCCTAGAGCGAAGAGACCTACGTGAAGGCAGGGATAGAAATAATCAAATGACATCACAACCATCTCAGGGTGTGGAAACTTGGTTCCAGCATCCCCCCATATTGCTTCATGGGAGACTTCGGTCTTGTTAGGATATTCCGACACATAGGAAATAGTTAAGTACAACTTGGTCTAGTATATAGTTAGGTATAGAGTTAGGTAAAGTGTGTTTCTTTACTATTTACATTTTGTAACTTACAATCCGACGGTCACGATATGTAGTGATCCGACGGTTCATTCTCTCCTCGATATTACCGACACTTGATCGGTGGCTTAACACCCGATTGGTCCATGATCTCTATTTAAAGAGCATGAAGGGTCATTTGTAGGGTAATCCGTCTATGAGAGAAGCATATGTAAATTTTCATTATTTTATTAATAAATTGCCTGAAGTGGCCGCGTTGGCTCAGGCTGTGGACTGTTTCCCTCTTTGAGGGTTTTAACCACGTCAAAATACTGGTGTATTGATCTGTGATCTGTTTGTGAGTGGTGTCCTTTGGTGTTATGTCTGAGGAACTTACCCTATAAATTCTTACATGGTATCAGAGCTATTTGAGGGCCGCGTCCGTTGGTGATCCAAATCTGAAGCCGGTAGAACTGCATCCAACTACCATTTCCTAGATCTACTGTTTCTGACTGCTTTCGGGCCGAGAGGACTGCTCTGTTGTGTTGGGAGCATCTGTTCCAGTGAGGAACCCCTTTCGTTTCATGCGAAAAGGTTTCCGGTAGCCCTAGCTGCGTCATTTTTAAGATCTGGAGGTATACAGTGTTTATTTGCAGTTTACAGTTATTTTCTCTCTGTTTATTTCAGTTTTCGGTTTATTTAGCTTTTTTTATTACCAGATCTATACCTTTCATTTCTGCGTATGCTCTTTGCCCTGCGACTCTGTGCGATCTGGGCAAATCAGAAACAGAAAGGAAGGATTTTTCTCATGCGTATGCTCTTTTCTGCTGCGCCTTAGTGTGATCTCGGAAAATCAGAAACATTGAGGAAAATATTTAGTTTCCGGCTAAAGCTAACTTCGAGCCGCAAGGTTCGTTTTTGAAAATATTTAGTTTCCGACTAAAGCTAACTTCGAGCCGTAAGGTTCGTTTTTTTTGTATGTCCGTGTTGGGTTTTGTGTTTTTTGTTTTGTAGGGAAAAAGAGCTTTCTCAAAGCAAGCATGCAACCCAAAGCATCAAACCCCCCCCCCCCTCTCTCTCTCTCTCTCAAACTTTTTGTATATCTCACTTGGTGCAAAGCTAATTTATGAGAGTAGAGGTCTTGGGTTCAAGTCTCCATTTTGTGGGGGCGGATTTTTCATTTCCGCACATTCCCGCACTTTGTCGGTGACTTCATCAATTTTTTTCAAAAAGCCATAACTTCTTCATCCAAAAGCCGTTTTCAGAACCGTTTTTTTTTAAACGGCCTAATTTTTCAAGATATTTTCATTGGTACACTTAGTTTCAGCATCTACAACTTTAGTTTATGTTAAAAATGGAAAGTCCATGCCAAGTCATTCTTGATAGCACTAACTACTTCCAATGGTGGTCCTACATTGTGGATTTACTTAGAAGTAAAGGTCTTTACAGAATAGCCACAGGCCAAGAGACCAAACCGAAAGATGAAGATAAGGCAGCTAAATGGGAAAATAGGCAAGACCAAGCACGTGGGTTGATAGGGATGTCTATTTCTCCAGATCTTAGATTCCATATTGCAGAACTTGATACTCCTGATGAAGCAATGAAACAGATTACTAAAGTCTTTGGAATTAAAAATGAACTTAAAGCCCATCAACTTGAAAATGAATTGCTTACATTGGACCCCAATAATTTTTCTTGCATTGAAGATTTTTTGTCCAAGTTCAAGACCCTTAGACTTCTCTTGGAAGGTGTTAAGGTTAAGAAAGAAGATAGTAGCCTTATCTACTCCATTCTTACTAAGTTGGGACCAGCCTATTCTGTGTTTCTTTCCACCTTCCATTCTACAAGAGAAGCCTTCATTTCTCAAGGACAAACTACAAGTCCCCTTCCTTTGATTCCTTTTGTGATTCTCTAATAAGAGAACAAGAAAAACTCTTACACCTTGGTCTTCTGCATCTCGGAAACTCTTCTAAGAAAGCGTTAGCCGCCCAGCAGCAACCAAATTCAAAGAATCCTAAGAAGTCGTATCCTAAGAGGAATGGTCCTAAACCAAACAAGGGTCCTAAGCAATTTTAGCCTCAAAATGAAAAATCATTTCAACAAAATGATAAGAAAAATAAAACTAAAGGGAAGAAAACTGATAGACATTGCAACTTTTGTAATCGAGATGGCCACTTAGAATCCAAATGCTTTAAGAAGATGGAAGCCTTGGAAGCAACAATGAAGAAGCATAATATCCATTTGGAGCACTCTTCAACTTCATCTTCAGGAATGGCACTTTCTGCATGTGGTTGTCAAGCATCTCGGTCTGGCTATGCACTAAATGTATCTTCTTCTTCTCATTCTCATGAGTGGCTCATTGATTCTGGAGATTCTTATCACATGGCCAAAAACAAAGCCATGTTTTCTTCTTTAAATGATTGTAACACCAAAAATATATATGTTGGTGATGATATATCTCTTAGTGTTGTATGGACTGGAACTGTTCATCTAGACAATGGTCAGTTTAATGATGTATTATGTGTTCCAACCTTATCCTGCAACCTTCTATTTGTATATCAGATAACCCATTCAGGTGAAGGTAAAATCGTTGAATTTTCACCTCACAATGTTGTAATTAAGGACCTAAGAGATCCTAGACAGATTTTAGCTACTGGCATTGCTGATGATTCTACAACGTTGTATAAGTTTCACAACTTTGGGTCATCAAATCTTCCCTCAGTATTTGTTGCTCATAATGATGAAGTGAGCAAACTTTGGCATGAGCGATTTGGTCACTTAAACTATCGCTCTCTTCAAAATCTATGTAAAGAAAATATGGTGACAGGTCTTCCAATGGTATCTTGCAGAGATGGTGTTTGTTCCGGATGTGTACTCGGAAAACATCATCGGGACAGTTTTGAAAAACGTGCCTCTTGGCACGCCTCAGCCCCTTTACAGCTCGTGCATAGTGATTTATGTGGTCCACTTCCAGTTGCTTCATTCTTTGGCTACAAGTATTTCTTAACTTTCATTGATGATTTCTCCAGACGCACTTGGGTATACTTCTTAAAACTCAAGAGTGAAGTATTTAACATGTTCTTGGCCTTTAAGGCCTTTGTTGAAAAACAATCTGGACATCAAATTCTTAAGCTAAGATCTGATAATGGCGGAGAATATGTTAAAAACACATTCATCAACTTTTGCACTAAGAATGGAATTCAAATGCAACATACTGTTCCATATACTCCACAACAAAATGGTGTAGCTGAAAGGAAGAATCGCACCTTAAAGGAAATGGCTAATTGTATGCTTCAATCTAAAGGACTTAGTCTTAATTATTGGGCAGAAGCAATTAACTGTGCAAATTACATAATAAATCGCACTCCTACTAAGGTTTTAAAGAATATCACTCCAGAAGAAGCATGGAGCTCAATCAAACCAGATGTAAGTCACTTTCGTGTTTTTGGAAGTGAAGCATGGGCCCATATTCCAGATGAGAAACATAAAGCTTTAGAACCTAAGAGTGAAAGTATTTTTGTTGGATATTCTGAAGATGTCAAAGGATATAGAATTATTCCACTTAAGTCCAAAAATGTTATCATTAGAAGAGATGTAAAGTTTGCTGAAAATATATCGGCCTGTGAGCCTAGTTCGGCGGATGTGCCACCTCTCCCTATCTCTTCTACTTTTGAAAATATTTCTTCTTCAGATGATGAAAGTGAGGATGAAAATCCTCCCCCACCTTCTCAGGATCCTCCTTCAGCTCCTCAGCTTCCAAAATGGGTCCGTGCTACTCGGGATGCAGCAGGTGATCTTGCCAGTGATCCTACAGATCAACGACGTACACGTTCTCAGTTCGAGAGAGCCTCTTCTTTACTGGCTCAAGCTTCAGTGAATTATGATCCTGACACCTTTGCAGAAGCTTCAGGCCATCCAGATTGGGAAGCAGCTATGAATGAAGAATATCATTCATTATTGGCAAATGATACATGGGATCTTGTTCCTCTACCAAAGGGACGAAAACTTGTTAGATGCAAATGGGTTTACAGAACCAAGTATGGACCAGATGGGAAAGTTGATAAACATAAAGCTCGTCTTGTTGCTAAGGGTTTTTCACAAGTTGAAGGCATTGACTACACTGAAACCTTCTCCCCTATTGCCAAAATGAACTCTATCCGCCTTGTTCTTTCCCTTGCTGCTTCTTTCAAATGGGAAGTCCATCAGATGGATGTTAAATCCGCCTTCTTGCATGGGGACTTGCATGAAGAAATCTATATGGAACAACCTATTGGCTTTATACAAACAGACTCCAGCCTTGTATGTCGGCTTAAGAAATCCCTTTATGGTCTCAAGCAAGCTCCTCGAGCTTGGTATGCCAAAATGGATAACTTTCTTTTAGAAAATGGCTTTTCTAGGTGTCATTCTGACAATACTGTCTACACCAAGAAAGTGGGCAAGTCTCTTATCATTCTTGTTCTTTATGTTGATGATCTTATCCTGACTGGTAGTGATCCCAACCTTATAAACCATGTGAAGTCTAGCCTTAAAAGGAAGTTTGAAATGACAGACTTAGGACACTTACATTATTTTCTCGGTCTTCAAGTCTTGCAATCCAAAGAAGGTATTTCCCTTTCCCAGTCCAAGTATGCTTGTGATATTCTACACCATTTTCACATGGAAGACTGTAATCCAGCCCCTTCTCCCTTTCAGTCTGGAGTCAAACTTTCAGTCACTTGTACTTCTCCTGAAGTTGATGCTACCTTATACCGTCAACTTGTAGGAAAACTTTTGTATCTAACCCATACTCGTCCTGACCTTTCCTTTGCTGTTGGCCTTGTTGCTTGGTTTATGCAAACCCACGTGAAAGTCATTGGAAAGCAGCTAAAAGAATACTTCATTATGTTTGAGGTACAGTTCAGTTTGGGATTCATTACAGTGCCGAAGCATCTCCTCTATTGGTTGGTTTCACTGATTCCGATTGGGCTGGTGACCCTGATGATCGAAAGTCTACTGCAGGTTATGTGTTCACTCTTGGTTCAGGACCTATTACATGGGCTTGCAAGAAACAAGGTGCCATTTCTCTTTCTTCAGCAGAAGCAGAGTATCGTGGTGTCGTAGAAGCTAGTAAGGAAGCCTTGTGGCTTCGTCAGATCCTGTCAGAGTTTGGCTTTCAGCAGCAACATCTGACTACACTTTGGTGTGATAATCAAAGTGCCATTCAACTATGCAAAGATCCAGTCCAACATCAGTGCAGCAAACACATTGAATTGCACATGCACTTCATCAGAAAGCTCATTCACGACCATGTTCTTGAAGTGCAATATTGTTCAACAGATGATCAAGTTGCAAACATCTTTACAAAGGCTCTCATAGAGGTGAAGTTCACTAAACTTCGATTTATGGTTGGAGTTCAGGAAGTTGTCACTAAGGGGGGATAGGCTCTAGTGCCTCCTTCCTTCTCCTATTGTGTCATATTTGTAAATCCTTCAATCCTATCCCAAGTTGTTCTTAAGGGGGGATGTTAGGATATTCTGACACATAGGAAATAGTTAAGTACAACTTGGTCTAGTATATAGTTAGGTAAAGTGTGTTTCTTTACTATGTACATTTTGTAACTTACAATCCAACGGTCACGATATGTAGTGATCTGACGGTTCATTCTCTCCTCGGTATTACCGACATCTAATCCGTGGCTTAACACCCGATTGGTCCATGATCTCTATTTAAAGAGCATGAAGGGTCATTTGTACGGTAATCCGTCTATGAGAGAAGCATATGTAAATTTTCATTCTTTTATTAATAAATTGCCTGAAGTGGCCGCGTTGTCTCAGGCCGTGGATTGTTTCCCTCTTTGAGGGTTTTAACCACGTCAAAATACTGGTGTATTGATCTGTGATCTGTTTGTGAGCGGTGTCCTTTGGTAAAACTGTCTGACGAACTTACCCTGTAAATTCCTATAGGTCTATGCTCTACGGGTTGATGTCAAAAGGGCCGGTAGTGTAGGGATTTGTTTGGCTAATTAACGTTGAACCTAGATCAGGCCCCCTCAAGCCAACACGTGGCATATATGTTGGCTTAAGTAAGATGAAGAGGCACAAAAGGTGAATGGGTGCTTCGTCTCATTCCACCCAATTAACACAGAAATTGGTGAGCACAAGGAGATGTATAAGTAGGTGGATGGTATAATGGAAGCACAAGAGCAAGATGAAAAATGGAATCCATATAATAATGTGCTCGATTAAAGGAACATTGTGTGACGGTTCAACACAGAGAGACAAGGTGCATGTGAAGGTCATTCTCTGATTGATGGGTTGGAGCGTGTAGGCCAAGGAGAAATTTGGGGTTTTCGTTGATTGGCTTAAGGGCCATAGGTCTACTTGGTCAAGTTCCACTAGCCTGTTTCGATTGGCCTGAGGTGGCACAAGTCTATTTTGGTTAGAGAATTGTAGGTCTCTTTTGGTTAGAAGTGTCACATGTCTATTTTTTGTTGACTCAAGAACCATGGGTTTGTTTAGTTGGCCTAAGTACCACAAGTATGTTCAATCAAGGTGAACTCTTGGTTGAACCAAAATTTGGGGTTTAGCCAAGGGTCAAATTATTGTAAAGGATGAGTTCAGTCATATTTGTAAAATGTTGTTTTTCCATCACAATATTCATGCTTTGGGTGTTAGGATGAAGGGGGGTGCGGGAGGTGGCATTATCCCTTCTATAGGCTTCTTTAGAGTTATGATGGGAGCCCCTTTTTATTTGTATTTAAGTTATTATTCATTATAGAATAGGTCAGTAGCCCTCCTACTCTTTTATTTATTTTGGTGACTAGAGGAATTAATAACTAGGCTAGTTTCATACTCGCGTGACATGGGGTCAATTCCAACCACTACCATTATAACCCCTAAGTGCCTGCGTATGCCCCTTCCACGGACATGGGTAAATCAGGGGGACTTGAACCTTGTACCTCCTGGTACATAACACTTCATTTTCACGCCCATCGCTGATTACGCTGCCCCTCAAAGGCTATAAAATGTACAAACACACGCACACACATATATATTCTTTCAAATACTCTTAATATTCCATTTGAGGAATATAACATAGACTTGAAGTCTTTACATCAAAGATCATCATGTTACCTATGGGAGTTGAACCTAGGTGGGGAGGGTCCCAATCATTCCTCCCAACCACCCAAGATAAACCCAATTGATGCAATCCCTCCTACTTTGATCGCATGTGTAATGTGATAATTCTCCCTTTGAAAAAGTGATCTCTACATTCACCATGACCACTACCTCATACTTGAGCGAGTGTTTCCCCCAGTAGAGTGAGATCATCTATAATCCATGGGTAAGGGATGTTGCTTTTGATGTTATTCTTATGGCACTTTTTTTTCTTTTAGTATCTAGAGGAATCAACAGCTAGATCAGTATTGTACTCATGTGACATGGGGTTGATTATGACTGCTACCACTATAACTTCTAGGTGCCTACGTAAGCCCCTTCCGCAAACACGAGTAAATAGAGGGGATTTGAACTTGGAATCTCATGGTGCATAACACTTCGTTCACACAACGATCACTAATTGAGTTGCCCCTAGGGGCTTATTCTTATGGAACTTGGTAAGGTGGAGTCTCTACTTTATGTGTTAAAGATGTACAAAGAATCACCATGATATTAACTTTAACATTAGCCCACTAGATTAGCCTGAATGGTGGATATACCACACCAAGAAACATTTGTTGACCAATGTTGGAGCCTTGACCAGTTTGAAACTCAATTAACCTGCCTACCATGCTTGTAGGTGGTTGCATTAGGCTCATAAGTATAAGAGTAGTCATTTCAACTCAACCCAAACATCCTTAGTAACTAATAATAAATCTATTGATTCTTTTGATGCCAAAAAAAACAAAAATATATTAACTTAAACATTATGTTATAGTGACAACTAATAAATTTAATCCAAACCTAACTTACACTATAATAAATAGCTAATTTTCTTAATTTAACGAAAAAAATAACACAAAAAACAAACCCTACTTCCACCTTAATTCAATTACTCATTAATTAAAAACCTTGATAAGTGAAAGAGCCATACCAAAAAACAAAAATATATTAACTTAAACATTATGTTATAGAGACAACCGATAAATTTAATCCAAACCTAACCTACACTATAATAAATTTCAATTTTCTTAATTTAACGAAAAAAAATAACACAAAAAACAAAACCTACTTCCACCTTAATTCAGTTACTCTTTAATTAAAAACTTTGATAAGTGAAAGGGCATGGCTCTTATTACTTGTTACTTGTGCCATACTCTAACCTCACGCAAATGCCAACACATATTCTTTAAAATAAAAAACGATATAATCCATATTTACCATCCCTTATAGATATTTTGGTAATCCATTTTAATTCTCATAATTCATTGAAAAAGTGGAAATCATTTTTAATGAGAAGGGAAAAACTATATTTCCATTAATTTGATCTTATTTCTTTTATATTTAATAAAATTCAAAATTATACATTATTATTTATTTACTTTAATTTATTTCTGTTATTAAATCACATTAACTTAAATATTATTATATAATCTCAACCAACGTACGCTGTCACGGGAAAGGCACACAACTCCATAAACCAACTGACACCTAACTACAAAAATTTAGGTGACATTTTTACAAGTACTATTTGATATAGATATTCGAACTCCAACCTACAATTCTATGAAAAGCCCAAACTAGAGTCAAAGTAAATTATCATATTGTTTGGTCACTCTGGAATGGACACGTGGATATATTGCAATAATTTTTCCATCTGAGTTTAGGGCGCCATTGGTATAGTATATACCAAACACTTTATCCTTTCATTACTTTTAACTATCCCAATGAATATTTTTTTTTATTTTTTATAAATATTTAATAAATTTAATTTCAATGAAATTTCCAAATATTTAAAATACATACTTTAAAGAAAAGTTTGAGTGGACAAAAACTTTAAATAAAATACCTAACGTAAATTTGCCTTCATCAATGTTAAGTTTGAATGTAAATAATATTTGGAAAAAATATAAATGTAGAGTAATTTAGTAATATTTTGGTTTATTGTGCAGATTTTGTCGAGAAATTATATAGATAACAAACGGTTGACGCGTTTTTAATTTAATTTAGGTTTTAAATGGGTCGTTTCTTTGTTATTTATGTGATTTTTGATCTGAGCGGTATATCATGAATCACAAAAACATGCAATATGAGAATATTTTGGTTATTTGGAGTTAGATGTTTTTATTAGATTTTGTTGGAAATTTGGATAGAAAATGGAATAATGGTAATTTAAAGTTGTGAAAGGTTTATATAATTTATTTTTAAGTATTTTTTTAAAAAACGATGAATTTATTGTGATTATTTAAAAACTGACTTTATTAAATTTTTATAATATAAATTTATTTTAATAAAATAAAAACATTAAATATATTTTTGTAAATTTTAATAACTAAATCATTATATCATTTTTTTTGGATTTTTTGAGTTTTTTGAGTTATTTTCTTATTGAATTTGTATTTGACAAGAATTAGTTGGAATTACAAGTTTGAGGCGCGAGCTCTCTACACTTAAAATGCTCAAAATTTTTTTTAAACTACTGAATCTATTTATACATTTAAAAATACATTTTAAATAACAAAAAAATTAAAATCTAACAAAAAAAATTATTTCTCTAAATTTCAACAAAAACTTTAAAACATATAATAATTCAGAAAAACTAATGAAAGAAAAAATATTTAACCTATATTTAACTTAAATATATTCTTAAAATTAATTATTATTAAAATATTAAATTAATTTAAATACACAGAATTAAATATAAATTTCAATCTTCTCAGTAAATTATTCATTAACGAAATCTCTCCCTGTTAAATTATAAAAAAACCATTTTTTTGACGGGAAAGTGACAACTTCCTAAACCATATATTGACGGGAAAGTAACACAACTTGCTAAACCATATAATGCCCAATAACGAATGCTTAGCTGGCATTTTCACAAGTACTTTTCTCCCTCCAAAGATGAGCGTACCGACCTGGAATCCTATGAGAAGGCGAAACGGTAGTCAACTTAAATTATTTTTATAATGTTAAAGGGACCCAGATATATTTTAGGAGAATTAAGACGGAGAACGTAATATTTCACGGCGACGTTATTTTTAAAAAATTTAAGTGTTTTAAAAAAAAATAAATTTAGTATTTTGAAAAAAAATTGAAGACCTTTTTTAAAAATGAATTTGGAGTTTTTATTAATTCAAAAAATTATATTTTGTAATATTGTTTTTCAAATATTTATTGGTCTTATTTTTCACTTTTTTAGATTTATTGGCCAATACCAGATACAAAACAAAGTTCCAAAATGATACTGGTTTACATAAATACTTAATAATCAATAAGATCAAGATATAATCAACTAATATCAAACATCATCATAATTTACTGAGACAGGGGTGATTTGGACTCGAGCCAGGAGATGGCGAGGAATGAATTCACAATGCACATGCCCTTCCATGTGAGCAAACCTGGTTTCTACACAATCAAGCCTTTGTTGAATGTGCCTTTGGCCTCTCCAAAGACTAACCCATCTATCATGCATCTCCCACAGGTTTTGTTGAATGTGGCTCATGAAATCTAGAATATCATTGTGATCATCTTGTCGGGCTCGATTGAGCTAATCCAAGGAGCTACTTAGCTATCAAACAATATTACCACTGTTTGTTGACATGGGAGCATTCACTACTGAGGGAAACGCCTGAGAGAAAGGTGGGTCCATGGTTTCTCCTTGCCCATGATCATTACATTGTTGTCTCGAATGGATGCCACTAGCCTCCATCCCACAGTGCACCCAGCCACACCGAGGGTGCATAATCAACACCTCCCACTTGACCTCTTAACTGAGAAAGGGAACACCTTTGCTACGCCAATATGACCAACAAGGCAACATGGGTTGCCCCTCCATCACCTTTAGGACACCAATTTCAAAGATCCCAATTCAACAATGCCTTACCAAAGATACTTCCTCCAACCACCAAAGAGACCGCCAAGTCGTCTAATAAAACATTCGTTGTGTCACTATAAAAACCAACACTTTAGAAAGTGAAACTCATTAGCCTCACCACAAAATTTGTACGGAATTCATCTTGGAATGCAAGGGAATCCTAGGCTACCAAGGCCACACAAGTAGCTTTCCAAACAAGCTTCTCTTTTCTCTTAAAATTCCAAACCCATCCTCTACCAGAAACCAAAGTGCACACAACACTCAAGCATCCAGGGTAATGACTCATCACCCGCCTAGTAATCACTAGACTTCCTAGCTTCCAAACTCCAAAAAAAATAGGTAGCTTCAACGCACCTTGTTGGGAACCACTCTTCTATAGCGCCCACCAGGAACCTATATTGAAATTACTCAATCCTCGAGGCACTATGTTCAATCACCCTCATTGAGGAAATTTTTTAAAGCATTTGAATCATGTAGATTTTACAATCTAATTTACAAGTCTTACAAATTTTCAAGGAAAAAAGACTAAAAGGCGTGTGTATGTAATGAAAATATTTATATTCACTTCAGAGTATGTGTGTTGTTCACAACTTTATATTTCAATTTTTCTCTTCTTCTTTGGAGAGCATCTAGGATACATGATTTGACACTATTCTCTCTTAAGGAATACGAGTCTTTCGAGGTGAAAACTTTCCAAAAGACTTCCAAAATTAAGTAAAATTTGTAATACATTCACCTTATTCAATGATAAAAAATTTCAATATAACAAACCTACATAAATCCATAGGTTTTCATTCAGATATGGGCATTTGTTTTCTATTGAACCACTTGAAGTAGAATCCTTCAAACTAATGAGTAAATTATTAACTAGAGATCTAAAATCCTCAACTTATGGCCAAAAGTATGCCCTAAAAAATGATAAAATCTTAGAAAATTTAAACCAAATTACTTTATAGTAATAATAATTTATGTTGAATTGAGGGTTCTGATCTATATCAAGTTTATGAGAAATTTTTCGGCATAAATCACATGATATTTCATTTGTCCACTCGTTTCAAACCAACTAGGGTGGTTTATTGTCAGGACAAGTTAAAGAATCAAATCTAAACCAACTAGGGTGGTTTATTGTCAGGACACCTCGACAAATAGATATCATGTGATTTATGCCGAAAATTTTCTCATAAACAAAATATTATTTATATTTATGAGAATTCCATATCTTTATATAACTAAAATATATATGTTTTAATTTTATAAAAACCATATTATACATATATGTTTTTTATAATTTTTCTTCTTTTAAATTTTGTATTGATAATTGAATTAAATCAATTTATTATTAATAATTTTTTTTTTAATTAAATCAATATTATATATTATTATTATTATTTATAATATATTATTTTACAAACAGTATAACATTTTTTCGCATTATAATTATAAAATCATGGTATCATTGATGAAAAAAACATAAATAATGGACAGCAGAAAGATGCCTACAATTGACCGATGAGAACTGTTTTTTTCAATAATGGTTATCTTTATCTATATTAATGGTTATCAGCTAATCACTAGTAATCGCTATGAACATTCACCATCAACTACCAAATGGTAATCTTTATCTATATTATCTATATTAGTTAACTCGTGATGATCCATATCAATATTCACAATTCAACCATTAATACGAATCTAGTGATTACTCATGGAGTAGGTGCAGTTCATTCTAGGCTTCCACACGTCATATCACCGTCATTCCTAAGGCGTTGAATATTTGGAAAAATAATAGAGTAAAATAATATTTTCAAACAATATAAAGTTATAATAGGGCCTCATCATGTAAAAGATAACCGGAATATTGAATAAAGTAAAATAATATTTTCAAACAATATAAAGGTATAATGGGGCCCTCAAAATGTAAAAGATAACCCGAAAGAAATTGCATTGTTGAAAAATTTGGCACATCGCTGACTTGTCCGCCTGTGGCTGGCTAACTTTCTAGAAGGGAATGACTTTCTAACACGCAATTGTTTCTTTACATCATTTCTTCCACGAGTCAAAACGCCGTGCGTCCTTTCTAACCAGCGAAATCTGGCCACAAAGTCAAGGTCGCGGGATCAAATCCCGTGAGAGGACTCGGTCACCCAACCATTAGATATTTTACCTAATTCCAATGTCAGACGATAAACCTAATTCCCATGTCAGACGATTAAGTTAAATTGGGTTTTCAATCCTCAATCCTCGCCGGAATCCTCTCGAGCCCTCTGACTTGTATAAAGTCAGAAATCCTTCGCGATTTGGTTCATTCATTACCATTTCTATTTCTATATGCTCGGCCTCAGAATTGGATGAAAATGAGCTTGTCGGAACTCATGCACAGGAGCTTCACGGTGCGCCGCGATTCTTTTGCCGATGACGATGAAGAGAGCGAGGTGTATTATAGACGGAGGGGGGAATTCGCCGCCCAGTACAGGTCGAGGGAACAATAAGACAGCGTCGAAGAAGAACAATGGGTCACGGAATCAGAAATTTAGCTTTTTGTCGAGGCAAGGATCC